>OX375783.1:1637231-2332909 GCA_947359385.1 Chesias legatella
AAGTTTAAAATTGTATATAAAACAAGTTTCATTTTGGTTTTCATTTAAAATCAGTCGGGTGGATGCTATTAAACAAAGTTAAGTTGTCACTTATGCTGTGGCTTTGTTTTTGTGATGTGAGTGCACTTTGTTTTCCTAGGACAAAGTTGCCACTTTGATGACCTTACCTTTAAGGTCATCAAACCCTGGCTCGTCGACTAAGTCACAACCACCTGACATTGTATATAAAAGTAGCCAATGTCCTTTTCCAAGGTCCAATCTTCTCTATGCCGAAATTCATCACAATGAATTGAGAAATAATTGATTTACCATACAAAACTAAATTAGAGATTTAAAAGAGTTAAAAATTATTTATTGTCCTACCTCGTAGTATGAACTCAAATCAAGCTAAGATTCATTTGAATCCATTCAGTAGTTTCGGCGTGATGCGCGGTTAAGGCAAAAAAAAAATTATAGTGTTAGCATCAGTATAGATAGAGTGACATACAAAAAACAATTTGAAAATATCTTCAATGTAATGAATTGGAATATTACAGTTTTATTATAAGTTATATAGATTTCCTACATTTTGACCTTTATTTCTTTACTTCTTTTAATTTAGGGGTGGTTATTTTCCAATACCAGTTACCGGCTGATTGGTTTGAGTAGAGTAAACAGTAGGGTCATCTGCTTCTGTAGTAATGTCCGTTTGCTTCTCTGATTCTTCAGTTACGACTTCCACGTGTACTGGAATCGTTTCAGTTCCTACATCATTACGTGGCGACGACTGGCCTGGTGACGACCGACTTGAAGTTAACTGACTTGGAGTTACTTCGGAATCTTCCCCATTTGGAGATTTACTTGAATATTTGAGCTGATGGAAGTCCTCAGGTTGAGCCCTTTCGACGTAAATGCAAGTGTTGACGCATTCGTATTCGTCATTGAACATATTCTGGTTTGGAAAACATCCCCGCCATGTGCCAACTTCGCAACGAGAGCCTGCTTTGTAGTAGTAGAAGACGCGGGACGGTGGTCGCCCGCAGTCCTCCCATTTGAAAGGTTTGAAGCACGCGTTAGGAGGTACTGGAACAAATAATTTGATTTTTCAGTGTAGCGTGACATTTTGGTTACAAGTTCCTTGTCTGACATCCGGACCAGACCAGACCAGATGTTCCATTATAATAAAATAAGTAATAAATCTGAGGATACTTTACACAGTCATTTAGCCCCTTAATATGCATAATTCATAGCCATCATGTGCCAGAGCTGTGATGTGGTATTTTTACGTATTTTAATTAATTATTAACTACTTTGCCTTCTCTATAATTGTGCAATTTCTGAGAAGGTCGACAGAATCACGTACAAGTCAGGAGACTTTCTTTTTAGTCTGTCCACGCGGACAAAGTGGGAACGGGTAGGTACACTAGTTGATTGTATAATTACTTTGTTTACGCAACAAAACGAAAAATTCGACTTCATCGCCAATTAATGAGAATGATTTCTCGTTATCTCGTACTTGGATGACTTTTTTTTCCAGAAACTTTAATTTAAAAACGAATATACTGAAAACCGACTTGGATTAAATTACTTTGGAACCAATCAGAAAGTGTAAAAAAGAGAATTTTCTGGAGTTAAAGGTAACAAACGTAAAAATATACAACTGAATTAAGAACCTCCTTTTACTGAAGTCGAGTAAAATCAGAAAATCACGCGCTGATTAATAGCAAATTCTGTAACCGCAAGGCCTACTAAATCTAAAATGTGCGACGTAAATGCTCGCTAAGATGGAGGTAGGGAGAATTACACCAAAAGGCACCCGGATTCAATCGCTGATTATTTGTTATATAGATAATATAATACGGACATCCAAAACTTAATAAACGTACTAACCATGTTTTCCATACGCCATCACAAAAGATATAAAAGTAATAATTATAGACACGTCCATTCTGGTCACGAGACGGGTTAAACAATTTCGTCTTTAATCATTTTGAGATAAAGGTAAATTGTTCACGCTTGCATGATAATTAATTTCCTTTTTCACTATACATAATTATTTCACAGATATTAAAATCTTAAGGCATATAGCAGACATAGAACTAGTGGCAAGTTAAGGGAAGTACTACCACCAAACCTATTGCCGAAGATAAGCACTTACGCACCTGGGCTATTATGTTTTGGTTTGTAAGTGTACCGGTTGCCGGTTAAATTACAAGTTTACAAGACGTCCCAATTATAATACATACATATTACATAGGTATTTCGTAACAAATAAGGTAGGGTCGTTTTTTTTTTGTTATTGTTATGGTCAGAGGATACCAGTGACAGTAAGGTAGGCCATCTGCTTTAAAGCGTGTCAACACATTCATTGACATGAACGCCCGTTCGCGAGCATGATCATGTGAACTATTACAGTCGCGAACTGTCACGACCATCTGAGTCGACTCTAAGTGTGTGACGTATATATATATCTATGTATAAGTTATGTGTAATAAATAACAGTGTAGTATCACAGATCTCAGCCGTTTCAAATGAATCCCCATCATGAAACTTTGTCAGATCCAAATTACAATTTATATCTGCAGTTAATTCAGATTTGCGCTTATTAGTCTCAAAGTTGCCATTGTACATTGCTAGTACGGTTGCCACAGCACATCTTAAAATAGCTAGAATACTCCTTTTGAGTGTTTTTTTTTCTGAATAAGATATAATAATCAATAATTGTTCACGCTTCAAAATTATCATCATCGTCGTCATTAGCCTATTAGTCCAGTGCGGAACTCGTTTAATAAGTGCCCTTGGTCCGACATTAGGTTATGCGTATCCATTTATAACGTTAAAAACGTATGTATGGTGAAGGAAAACATTAGGAAAACGTCCTTAACCATAAATGCAGACATTTTTAAAAACCCAGATTCTTCTTTCTACCCTCTTCTACCTTGCTTGTTTAAAGTCTATCTGTTCTTCTCGCGATTTTCGTCTCCCTCCGTAGACCAAGACAGGCACTTGGCGACACTCATGACGAAATAATGGCCGCCTCCAGAGTTATTTGCATCGTCACGCCCCAACAGAAAAACCACTGCACCTTCGCACCGAAGTATTCCTGTACAACCGTCCTGGGCGCGTCTTTTCCCATTGACCCCGCCTGGCAACGCTGAGGACCATACCTAAGAGGTGCTCTTGACGACCGGTTGAGAGCCATCTGCTCTCGCTAAAAGCCTGCATAAACGGCCATCTGCAGCCAACAGCTACATTTTCTATTCTTAAAAAAATTGTTACAAATAGGCTCATCTCAGTCATCTCATCTCCATCTCTCATCTTATCTGCTTGAAGGGCATCAATTTGCTGCAAGATATATAACGAACCAGCTATCATTTTACTGAGCTGTGTTTTTAGTTCTCTGCGGCGTTAGTTATAGCCGATGTTGGAATTTTGCCACTTGTTATGGACACTTTGGTACTAACTTTGTTATGCTTCACTTATTCCCAGGTAGTAGACGCTCTTTGCAAAGTTTGTATCTACTTTTATTACTGGCTAGGTTTTAAAAATAGAGGTATAATTGCGAATTTTGTGACACCTTAGTCATTGCTTAGTCGGTAATATATATAGGCATATCTTAAATTAATAACAATAATGGCTTATCTTGTCCCTTATAGCTTCTCCTTAACATGTTAATCTCAACAGAAGAAAAAAAAAAGAAACCTCGAATGAAATAGACAAAATGAAGGGTAAAGTGAACTGCTAAATGAATCGCGTTGCAATCCGTCACTAACGCGATTACGTTGATTGAAATGACGGGAAATTAATTCGCGATTGGACTGTTCAACGGTTAGGAGAGAAAATTACGAGTATTCTGTGACAATTGTCGGCCAGACACGTAACAATAGTATACCGGTCAAGTGCGAGTTTGTTTAGTATACCGAGGGTTCCGTACCGAAACACATTGCATATTTCGCATTAGACTTTAGACTAAAATAACACAATTTTTGATGGTTGTTTTATATATCTGATAAAACAGATGTTTTTGTATGGTAAAACTTGACTAATTACTTTTCGTGATGTACGTATTATAGTGGTTAGGATATTTGACATAAAAAACGTATATTTTGTTAAAATTTCAGACGACCAACTACTGTATTACGGTACAAAAGATACTGCAATTTAAAGGTAAGGCAAATAGACACGGTTTGAGAATATGGATTAGACAACGAAATTTTTGAAAGCCATAAAGACAAAGCATTTGTTCAAAGTCAAAAATTTTATTTCCATAGAATTCATACTACAACATGCAATTTCGCTTGAAATTTGACATTTAAATCTGAGGTCCTAAACAGTATCTATAACGTTACATATCGTAATGTATCTTACAAATGCAAGCAATTTAAGTTTTTTAGTAAATAGTTAAATTTCATTTGAAACTATGCGTCCCCCAAACGGATTCCGATCTATCAAGTAACTAAATTAGAGAGGCCAGACTCATCTCCGACCGAAACGAAACTGAGATGAAATATTCTAATCCAACTGAGATTCAATGAGATTAAAAATCAATTATTGCAACGAGAGATGGGGTCCAGCCAAACGGAGAATTAATCGTACAGACATGCATTTTTTTCGTATAAAAGTGAGTATATTTTTAGTATGTATTCGAAAAGATATTTAGTTTTTTCTTATGTGATACAGATACGGAACGAGCCGACGGCCCATCTGGTGTTAAGTGGTAACTTCTGCCTATAATAAGCGATGTGACTAGGGTCCTGCCCTACTAGATACGATAAAACCCAAGTCGCATCGTATGCGCCCGTAACTCTGAGATGGGTGGGTGCAATGTCTCATGTGCCTGTAATTTCACCGGCAACCACACCATTCAAACCGGAACACATTAACGCGAATGCGTCATTGCTTGGCGGCAGAAATAGACATGGTAGCAGTACTTCCCCGGAAGAACTGGGCGTGGTTCTACATCTCTTAAAACTTTTAAAGTTCTATTTTGTACATACGCTTAAATCATATTTCGATGAAGTCGTAACAAATTACTACATACTAGGTAGAAATTTTACTGGTCTTAGCCCAATTGGTAGTAACCTTGCTTTCTGCAGCGTAGGTCGTGGATTCGATTCCCACCCAGAACAAACTATTGTATTATTTGTGTAGTATTAGTACTAATAATAGTAGTAATAGTACTAATAATAGTAGTATTAGTACTAATAATAGTAGTATTAGTACTAATAATAGTAGTTTTAGTAGTAGTGTTGATTTTAAAGATGACATACAAGTGCAAAAGCTAGGTATTGTTGCTTAGCAACGCATTATTCACTCCTCGATATAAATGTCTGAACATAAAACCGTAGCGTTGCACATCTCTAATATCAACATTGCGGTGTGAACGCCTCCGGTGAAAACGATTATCCGTTGCGCCGTAAGAATAATGGAGGCGGAATCGGGTTCACTCGCTACAATATGCAGGGAAACATCGCCGTTCATTGATTCTACTTCTCTGTGAATCCATTACATGAGAACAGTTGTCAATGTAAGTGGACAAAGATTATGATGGTACTTTAAATAAAGGAGAAAAAATTCTTAAATTAGTTTTTAAAATGTATGTGAAATAATTGGTAAGTTTTGATTTGTGCTACCTGTCGGATTTTTGGAAAATAAATGGAGGTACTGTGAGAAGACAATGGCGTCGATTTGCTCACCACTGGTCATGTCTACGATAAAACGGGAACTTTCCAGCTCCATCATCAAACCAGCTCTGGTTCAATATTCTCTTGTCTATCCATTACGCGAAACTATAATAACAATAATAGATGGACAATTATATACTTTCCGTACGTAAAACGCGACAGTCTACAAAGATTACGCCAACATTTACAACGGTTATGCGTCAACAAAGATAGGACAAGGAATGGATTTATCAAATGATTCTCTAGAGAAACAGGTCACAGGTTCACAGGCCTAGACCGCAATGCATAATTTTTTTAATACAAACGATTAAGATAAGGTTGACAAAATCTTATCAATATTCCAATCGATCGTGAAGCAATAAAAGCATGATCAATCACGCAAAATTCTGTAATAAAGGTCATCTTCCGAAACGCAAGGTGCCTTGACTGATATAATAAAAGTTACCTGAAATTTATTGTCACTTGGGCAATATATTTAATGCATATTTTATTAACACTTAATACCAGTTGGGCAAGGCTGGTGGTATTAACCTTTTCGAACTGCATCCAACTTTGACATCATTGAGGCCGCTGTGAAAAAAGTCGTAAGTTGGTAAAGTCAGATTGTTAAAAGGATCGTGCTCGCGAAAAATAGGAAGCCCTCCTTTAGGGGTTTCTTTTCTGTTATCCCTATGGAGGGTCGGATTGGGTTTGAACAGGCGTCAAACTTAGCTATAAGTACGCGTGACCTTATGTTTTGAATTTGACGTTTCCAAGCCATTTCTTTATGAATTCTATGAAAATAAAGTTTCTGACTTTGTTTAAATTTCAGAGTCATTTTATTTTAATGAAACTACTGACTGAAAATGTAAGCATATCTTTACTATGGTATCCATAAGATTTAGGCCCTCCCCTATTTAATTATGTAAGGTCTCAGTTCGCATTAAGATGAATGTGACATATGTCTGTTCCATCAGGATGCACTCCCTTCAAACTGGAAGGAACAAATATAGTAGTAGTAGTAGTAGTGCTTGACGACAGAAGTAGGTACGGACTTCCCCGAAGTTTCTTTAATTTTCATGCTGTATCCATTATTATTTGAATCCTGTCGATATAACTCGCATGTGGAATCAAAATCTGCAATTAAAACGTTAAAATTCTAAAACAAAGGTTTATTAAATATGTAATTTCTTAATTAAATTTGTTTAGAAAAATATTGGTGATTTAGAACGAATTCACTACATTTAAGCAGGTTTAAGTTTTGACATACGATGTCAAATGCCTTGACCAAGCCATGACCTGCTTAAATGTATGAATGTGTTAAAAATAAAAAGTCACAGTTTTAATAATAATAAATCATTTATTTCAGACCCATAGATCCATAGATTAAAACACGCAACACAACACAACACAATTACAAAATTACAAAATTTCAAATTTAAATAAAATAAAATAATAATATATAAACAAACAAACACATTGCGACTTATAGCTTTTTCCTTTAGAGTAACAATTCACATTGAGACACTTCTCAGACGTTTGTGGAGCGTACATTTTCGAGCCTTTCTCGTGTTGTGTAATTCAAAGGTTAAATATCACTCGTGTCTACTTTTCATATGAAACCTTCTTTTTATTTGTTAATGTAGCGATGGTTTATTTTATTCATTTAAGTAAGTACCATGGTAATGAATACAATGGTAGTGAGCCATTGAAGTTTCTACGTCAAGGTTGAAAGGCCACCTGGTGATGTTGAGATACAAGAGCAGCAAATGATTTCCTCACACTATTCCAAAAATTATCAATTCATACTGAATTGTGCCAATCAATCTTCAAGAGGAGAGTGAATAAGTTACTTCTAGGCAAGCATGCTGCATCGTAGACCGCATCGTCACTTAACATCATGCAAATGTCGAATATAAGAATAAGAAAATTAAAACACCCTGAAAGATGTAGAACGTTTGTCATGCCTGAAATTTTACAAGTGGATAATTTAAATATTTTTCACTTTGAATCAATTTTCACTTTGAAGGCGATTACTAACAGCTGGGGTAGAAAATATATTTGCGTCAAGATCCTACTTAATTCAGTATACACCACTACCCTACATCCCACAAATAAAGTTCCGAAAGAATGTTCAATTGGTTTTATTTTACTCACTTTGTCATGCCAATTCTAGCGAACTGATACATTTGAATTATTTTAAAAGATATTTAACACGCGGGTGAAAATGTGGACTATGAATGTAGGATCTAGTAAAATATTACACACATAACCTATTCTTCTTGAGCGAGAACTCTGCACAATAATATAGTAGACACGTGTCAAACCCATAAAGCCATTACGATGCAGCACCCACTCTGCAGCGGACCTGATAGATGTTTATAGTAGAGCTAACTTTAGTTACATTTGCTTTCAAGACAAATCACCTGCCCTCACCAGCTTACACCATCACTGCACATAATTGCACCACAACGAATCCTTTATGTTCCTGTCCTCCACTACAAAGAGTTCATTCGCTCAAATACCTTGGTGTTATTATTGACCAATGCCTAAGTTTCAAACCCCACATTGAGGTTTTAGTTCCCAGACTCCGTAAACTCATTTACATTTTTAGGAAATTAAGACATGTAGCCGATCTTCGGGTCATCAAAACGGTGTATTTTGCGGTGTGTCAATCATTGATAGACTACTGCATCCCTTCCTGGGGTGGTACAGGTAAAACACACACTCTTGAAGTTGAGAGAGCTCAGCGAGCAATTTTGAAAGTTGGTGCAAGTTTGCCCTTCCGATTTCCTACACACAATCTTTTCTTAAAGTGGGATGTACTAACAGTGAGACAAATTTACATACTCCGCACAGTCCTTAGAAAACATTCTGAACTGAAGTATGACCCACTTTTGAAAAAGAACAATAGACGGAAGGGCACAGTGTGCTCAATAACCGCTTTCCGCTCCAGCCTTGCGCAGAACTTTTATTGTTTCTTGGGTGATTACCTTTACAACAAGATAAATAGTGCTCTTAACATCTATTCAATGTGCAGGCCGAATTGCAAGAAGGCTGTTACTACTTATCTTAAAACGCTCAATTACCAGGAAACTGAAAATCTTTTAAAACCTATCAGTTGATATTGTTCTTGTATTCCTTCTCTTGATGCCCATATGAAAGATTAGTTAGGAAAAAATAGAACGCTTGCACGCACACACCACACACACACACACACACACACACACACACACAATGTACTTTCAAAGTGGGGCCTGGTGACCTGTAATTCAAGTTCGCATGAACTTACTCCAGGCACCAGTCTCTCACAATGTTAGTCAACGATCTTATTCTGGTATTACTATGTTGTTAACCTAAGTTCTGACTGTACTGTGAGAGAAATAAATAAAAATATTATTATTAAAAAAAAAAAAAACTACGCATGGTAGAAGCGATTTTGTTACTTGACGTTAGTCCTATCAATTCTGTATTTTTTTATATTTCTATTGCCAGTACATTAATGTGCGATCTGGACCACCATACTTTTCACCAATGTCAACTGTGACGTCACTAGACAAGCCATAGATAATAAAATTTGTGTCTTATCTGTGGTATGAGAAAATATGTCAATGTCACCGAGTGACAGTGACGGTTGTGAAACCGTACAATCTGAAAGCTACGTTTTGAAGTATTGTATAACAAGAAATTGGAAGAAATTCGTAAAGAACCGATAACTGAGGCATTATTGTTTTAATTTTACTTTGTACACTGAAGTAACGCTAAGGAGATTTCTTATCAAGTTATTTTGATTATTCAAATTTTGCTATTAGTGGGAACGGCTACAAGTAATAACATTAATCACATACAATATACTTGTATTTCTTTACAAACCTCTACTAACTTTAAAGATACACCAGTCCAGTATTAAAGAGTAAAAGCCGTTATTTTACTAAAGTTAAAAAAATAATGGCGAGTATTTTAAAATGGCCTTAAAATAGCCACTACCCCGGTAGTCCTACACCCTGTTCAACTTGCAGTTTTGATAATTTTTGTTCTAATTTGCGCATATAACAAAATATAGTTAATAAAATAACAAAATATACATATCTCCAAAAAAAATAACGAACTGCATCTAATATAAAGTATTAGTATTATTAATTTGATATATGTACCTAATTTGTTTATATTTTTCTTTAATTATTATAAGAATGTTGCTCCAGTTTTAGTATCTGGGCGCTTTGGTATATACTGTAAGCCCTTATGTGAATTGAAATAAATAAAATATAATTACTCATCTAGGACTGTGTCAACAAATTTTCAGTAAAAAAAAACTTCTCAGCACATTTTCAAAACGGTGCAGCAAATTCGCGATGAAACCGGCAAGGCAATTATATGATTCACATCGACATCAATGTTTTCCTAGCACAAAATCTACCAAGTTTCACTTCTACGCGATTCTATATTACGAATACATAGATGGTGCTACTGCAAAACGTGAGATATAGACGTATCGCTAACGAAACCTGTTGGATATATTCCAGATTAGAGTGTATCTTCGTCTAGGAGTAATGCCACGTACATTCTGCCTTGAGCTTTGTTTATTGAGTTCGTCGGCTTAAAATGACAATCTTAAGAATTTGTATTATAGTTCTGACGATAATATTCTAAGAAAAGCAAACTTAATTGCCATAATAATAATATTGGTGGACATTTCACTTAGCGCCATCTAGCCTTAAGCTAAGCGTAGTTTGTATCATGGGAACCAGACAACTAATATAATACTTATGTATAAACTTTTTGTAAATACATACATATAATACATGTTAAATGTTTATTGTCTTAATTAGTCATAGAACGCTAGTACGTCGTTGCTAGCTTTTCAACCTTTATCTCTCTTTAGGATAAATAAAACTTCAAAAAGTTTAGAATATTGCCACCTGCGGAACAGAATAATTATACATGTGTATAAATTAAGCAACGTATTTGGAATTAAAGTAAGGTGCTATTAAATCAGTCTTCTATTAAATAGCAATAATTTATAACATAAAAGTTAAATAGAAGTAGAAATAGAAATATTATATTTTGGGTATACATGGTAAATCCGGTCTTTAGCATCGAAACAAAAACAAATTAATAACCTATTAATAATCGAATGCGATGCTCCTTATGCTTACTTGGGCATGTATGAAATAAGTTTCCGAATAGTCATTTCGAGGTTCAGTAGATCATTAATATAGATGGTTGATCTTGTCGACAAAAAACAAGTCGCTTGGAAAATACTTGATTGAATTGCAAATAGCTTTCGCAGTAGCCTCTTAGATAAATGGCCTCACAATTTATACACCAAATGTTTACAAGTCGGAAAAATGGCTAAATTTTCCGATTCAGGCGTGTTTTCGAACTTAAGTGCACTGCGAGGCGAATGAAGTTACAGGACTTAAAGTTCTGGAGTTCTAAACTAGTTAAAATTGTTGAGGTTTTAAAATTATTTTGCTTTTAAGTAATCGTTAGTGCTAAATGGCAAAAGAGTAATCATTTTTTAATTTGCCATAATTGAATATGAAAAGCGTCTTTCGACAGTAAAACTTATGCTACATTCGTCCGGGGAAGTACTGCCATCGCACCCATTTCTGCCGCCAAGCAGTAATGTTGTGGCATTCCCCCGACGATCTTAGCGTAAGTTCTACTGCTACAAAGTCTTTTATTAATACCTTGTTTAGGATTGAACTGTAGCCAGACTGAACTTCAAAAACATGCCAAAATTCAACGCGGACCTGGTGTCCAATCGATCGCTCAATCAACTTTGAGACCGTCTATTGCCTTCAATGTTGTTGCTAAAAGCGCTATTTTGGCAATAAACACGAAACATGCTGAAACTTGGATCGCAGCTATGTTTCATTGCCAAATATTAAACAGGAAATTTTGAAACCACGTCAACTGCGCACATATAATTTCTACTCTCATTCGGCAACAAAGTGGGACTCAGTACCCAGTCTGCTATATCTTGATATGTACTGAACGTGGCTGAGGTATGCTTAGGTATTTTTACTCAAGGACTAAGAAATGTGTACCATACTTACTGCAACTGTGAGATGATCAATATTTCAGGGGAGCTTTTTTATGTAATTACTGGAACGAGCAAATCTGACGTTGGGTCACGGATAAGTTACATAAAACTTAAATAGACAAATATTACAATATGAGTAAACCCATCTACACAAACTCTAAAGTGCCAACCCTAGTGGGGCAGAATACACCAAATTTTAAACTAGTGGAAACTGCCCTATAAATCGATTTAGTAGGGCAGATTCTGATGTGAGTTTTAAGGCTTTCCACTTTGCCCCACTAGTGCGCCTTGGTGTGACAAAGTGGAACTATTCGCATTTCTAGTCTAGCCACAAACTAAGAGCCTGTACTATGGTGAACATAGAAGTTTGTTCCGTGGGAATCGAATCCACAACTTACAGCGCAGACAAAATTACTGTCATGTAACTGTCAGTCAATCAATTTACAGGTTTTTTCAGACCATAACATTAACCTCTAAGCTATTATAGTACGCGTTAATTCTCAAATTATTATGAAACAAGTCGGACGTCAAGAACAGAATACGTGGTCTATCTCACCCCGCTCCCCTCTCCCCGCTGTCGTGAAGAACGCAAACTTAAGTAGAGATAGTTCCACTTGCTCCAAGTAAATTAAAACTTTAAATTGTTTTTAATGAAGATACTTTCCTTTGTTTGTTGTTTACCATTTGGACATTTTGCTTAACTTTGCTAACAGATAATTAAATTATAAATTAACGGACGGAAAGTTTCAGTTTATGATTTTTGTTCGCAGTTTTAATAAGTGTATATCTCTTTAAATGTAAGCATAATGTTATTGAAATGTTTCTATGATATTATATGTAGTCAGAAAAAATTTATGTATGGTAAAAAGTCCCAATACTGCATGAGCAATCACTGCCAAACCAAATTCTGTGATGATGAGTCAGATTTGATATATTTTCTGAATGTATCTGTAGCACAAATTATTTCTTTCTTCATTCTTTTTTGTCTCTTTGCATTCTATGTGTAGGCTGTAGAGAGACATCCAAACTAAACCTTCCAAATGATAATTCGTATGAAAATCTCTACGTGTAAGTTGTCTATAACTTGACTTAGCAATGTCTCCGAAGAGAATCTTTCAAAGTCCTTAAAAATATCACTAGCTGGGGCTAAGCTTCGATTTCACATGCTACATTGTAAATTATACTGTAAGTATTTGATATTAAGGTTTGGTTTAGAAGAACCGATGAAAGCAGGAAACTATTGAGGATAGTAACTCGAGAATGGGTTAAAGTATAAAGACAAAGTCGGGGATTTATGGAGATTTGACTGCTAAACGATTTGTAGGTGAGTTTGTAAGGTGTTTAGGAGATTTTCGTATTCGGTTCGAAGGTTATTAGTAAACTGAACATTTGAAATATATATTTACAAGCTTGTACGTTGACGCAAAAAACCAGTACTCAGTTATTCAATCCATAATTTACTCCTTTATTAGGACGTATTTATCTTCATACGCTCAAAATATATTCCTTGTTTAACCCAATCTTAAAATTTGTGTAACACTGTTAGGAGATACAGCACGTAGAAACTATAATAAACCCTTAGGTAATAAATAAATAATAATAAATAAATATTGGTGGACATTTAACACAGCGCCATCTAGCCCCAAAGTAAGCCAAGCATAGCTTGTATCATGGAACCAGACAACTGATATAATACTTGCATACACTTTTTTTTGTAAATATATACATTTAATACATATCCGACACCCAGACGCAGAACAAACATCTATGTTAGTCACAGAAATGTTTGTCCTGGGTGGGAATCGACTCCACGATCGCAGTGCAGAAGGCAGGGTTACTACCAACTGAGCTTCTTCTATTCGAGTCACTGTTTCTCTAGAACCGGTGTGGTGAAAGGATTTTAGGTACGCTTCAAAGAGGTTCCTTTCGTGCACTTGACACATATTCGAATTTATTAGTTCTAGAACAAGTCGGTTTCCTCTTGATGTTTTCTTTTATCGTTTTGGGACGTGGTATTTGCGCACATATATCTTTCAGTCAGGATTTGAACCGGCGAACTCCGGGTTGAAACTCGGAGTCAGTACCTGTAGACCACGCTTTCACTATTATTATATTATGTATAAGAGAAATAACTCTTTAATGTGGCCTTCAAAGGTTTTCGACATACTTCATCTTAATCCAGCTTTATTGCAAAAGCACATTCTAGATAGATGTGCCAAGAAAATTTGGCCTGAATACCTCGAGATTAATATGGATTTAAGATTACGAAGGTAATAAGGTACCTGGCAAGTAGCCCAATTGGTGCTATGCCGTTATTTTCGTTCACAATAACGGAGGTACTTGTATTTTTATGTATGTTATGTTTGTATGTATGTATGTTATATATTATGTGTACTCTTATTTTAATTCCGTACTACTCTAATGTTCCACAGTAGTCCGTAAGTTAGCGATGTTCATCACACAAATTTTCGTCATGGGTGATAATCGAACCCACGACCTATAGCGCAGAAGGCAGGGTTACTACAAACTGAGCCATGAGGCCAGTCAAGAAAAATTCTATATTTTATACAGAGTAAAAAAGGATCAGTGTGTTTTACCTTAATTTTGTTATTACATGTAATTTTACAATTACATTGACGTCAAAAACACAGGCAACGACTCTATTGTAATGCAGGTAAAGACAGGCACAAAATCGATATGACTTTTCTTCAATTTGCAGACTTCAAATTAAATTTCAAAGGGCTCAACTATCCCCAAATGTTTTTCACGCGTGACTGGAATGCCTAGATGATAGAGATCAATGGCCTTAACAGCTGCCAAATTATGTATCTACGTGTTCATAAATAATTTAATTAAATTTTTGATTTATATTAATAGAAATCGAAATGTCGAAAAATATTTGGGGGATTTCGAGAAAAAGGGAAAATAAAACTGGATATTGCATATAATTAATGAAGAATATAATTGAACTAAGTAACATTGTTATGATAATTGAATTTTTGCAATCTTTTGTATATATTCACATTCTTTATGTGTATTTAATAAACCAGTCATGCGCTAGTCAGTCTCGCGCACCGATGGTTCCACACAATATTATATTTGTGATATAAAAATAGCAATAAAATTGTGTTTTCTTTTCGATTGAGTTCGGAATACTCAGCGCAAGTCTAATATACACTTGGCCAGATATTATTATTGTTTATAGATTAAAGCTATTAGTATAACAATCGTATTGATTTACGTTTTCTACGAAGAATAGTAATTAGTAACAAAAATACTATAGGATACTATAGGATAGTTGGGCCGTGTTTACGTTTACCCTTACAGCCGCATACAACAAGTTAACTGACAAGTTTTCCGTTAAAAGTACCTACTAAATATCGTTAGTTTCCGTTTCCTTAAATCGTCGTTAGAGCTAACTGCGTCCAAATGCCTTATAAATGATGGCGAAACTATTCGGATCGGAAACGTTGAGTCGACCCGCGTCACTGTTATTTATGAGATGTGTACGGACTTGTGCATTATTTGCTAATTTATAGCCAAGACTCGGTGCTGTCTTAGGGGATTTGATTAGGGTGAGATGCAGTGCGGCTTCATGTAAAGCTAGAGGCCTTATTCGGAACAAGTGACTTACCCAGGACTTAATATCTCGAATGACACAATAAAAACTAATACAGTGTTTTTTACCTCCAGCAAAGCAAACAAATCGGTTCTTCGTTAAATTAAATTGGAGTGTCTGTTTGTAATATTCAAATAACCGCTTGTTACTAAGTGCACATAATAATAATATGGATATATGTACATATGGATGGACACGGTACAAATACCAAAACACTTTTTTTTTTTCAATTTTTGTATCTGTTTGTTCCGGCTAATCTCTGAAATGGCTGGACCGAAATTGACGGGACTTTCACTGGTGGATAGCTGATGTAACAAGGAGTAACTTAGGGTAATTTCGGAGAGGTAAAATAGGGGTGCGTGATAATACCGAATTCGACACGGACGAAGTCGCGGGCAACAGCTAGTATCATTATAAAATCTTCTTCAGTATTTTTTGTATCAGTTGTGCCCATGGCTCTCTCTGACGGAATAGATCTCGACATTCATGCAACAGTGTAAAAATGTCTTTATTTGCATTTATGTATTCAACTCCATTCACTCTCACTTTTCGACAGTAGGCCTGTGTGGAAAGTGTAGAAATTAGAGCCTGATATTGATGTGCCTACCGATGATATGAACACCAAATTATAATACCGTACTAGTATAATTAAATATGTATTTTTGTAATTTATAAATACTTCAAAAAATAAATATACATTGAAATCTCTCATTTACTTAATTTAAGTACGTTTTATTATTAATTACGTAATTAAATTATTGTGTGGTAAAAACCCATACAAATAACAATACATTCAATACCTCAAACTTTGACATCAATAAATAAAAATGTATCCTTCACTTTTATGAATACAACCCCCACAATTGCCCATTTCCATAGAAAATAGTCCTTTCTATTAGCCAACTATGGTTTCCATTCACATTCCAGACCTGAATTATTTTGATCAAAGTCGGTCCTAAATTCCTAATAGTTGGTAGAATAGTGAGAAGTTCACACAAACAAAATGTAAAGAAGAATCTTCCAATATTTATAGCATTTATTTACCTCTATTGATTCAATTATTAGATTCAGCGCGATATCCAAGAAAAACAAGAGAAACGAGACGCAGGTGAAAATAAGGCGTAGTCCCCACGGAAACCTCCGGCTATAAGGACCTCTCGGCACTGTCAGTTATCGTAGAAAATATCATAAGTAAGTTTGTGTGTAAGCAGTGCGACGACAGTGTAACACAATTCGGAGCACCCACAGTAGTTCATAATACTAAAAATATAATATTATTTGGCTTGAAATGTCTCAGGGTATATTTTATACACTATAAATCATTCATAGCAAATTACAATTAACAGATTGAAGATAATTAATATCGTTTGATATTTTAATTTGAAATGTCTTTCACATTCTTCTTTTAAAACACTGATCGCATCAAAAGCCTATATATATTGTTTAGTATAGTTTTGATAACTTTATTATTTTTGACATCATTTTGTACATGTATTTAATCACACAATAATCATATTTTGACTTTAATTTTGTAGCTTAAACGTATCTCACATTATTACCACGTCCGGAAATAATACTGCGAAGTAAATCAAAAAAGTTTAATATATAATGCATATGGGAAATATTGGGAGATTATTTGTTCAGTGTCCTTGACCTTTTGTGGAATGTATCTCCCGAGTTGTACAGTACTGTCCGCAAATCTACTTTCACGATTTTTCTTCGAGGACAGAGGGTCGGTGACAAGGGAGCTGTGAGGTCAGGCCCTAACATTGAGTAATGTTTGCTGCGAGTCGACCTGTGTACTAACTATCATGTACACTACGGCCCAGGAGTGAATTGTTTGTGGAATATTTTATTGTATTCTTGATGTTTAACGAGAAAGTGATGAAAGTTCATGCTCAATAGGGAAAATAGAAAATTATGATTCGCTTTTCACTGCCTAAGCGTGGATAAATTTACAAATTAAATGTAAGTTCTAGAATAACCGAAAGCCCTTTTTCTAAAACCTTTATTGTAAGGCATGCGAGTATGAATTTTTTTGTTATATAATAATGTTTATTTATACTGCTACCATACCATAACTACCATACCTATACCATACCTATTTCCGCCAAAAAGTAACAGACATATTCAAACATTTTATCTTCGTGTATCAAAAAACGCAAAGCAATGCAATTTGGGTCTTCCTGTACCTACTTAACATCTTTGTTATATTTGATATAAGCTCAAAACTTTCATGGGAATAGGTTTACATCCACCCCGCGAGCCCCTGTAGTAACCCTGCCTTCTATGCTGTAGGTCGTGGGTTCGATTTCTACCCAGGACAAACGACGAATATAGATGTTTGTTCTGTGTCTGGATGTCAACATGTATGTATTTACAAAAAAATATAAGTATGTATATCAGTTGTCTGGTTCTCATGATACAAGCTATGCTTAGCTTAATTTGGGGCTAGATGGCGCTGTGTGAAATGTCCACCATTATTTATTACTGAATTGGTGGATATGTCACTTTGAGAACCGAGAGACAGTATAAATAAAAAGAAGATATTTTTTGATAATTTTTCTTCCCAAAAGCTTCTTGCTTTTCAACGTCCAATGTTGAGACAGCAAGGTAACATTTACTAAGCAATAAGCATCCACCATCCGTCTCGAACCCTCGTCAGGGCACAGATGCCGCTGCCACCCACTTTATGAAACAATGTATGGAAATTTTAATCTCAAAGATACAGCTTTGATTTTTATTCTAATATTTTTAGGTTAACCTAAGCTTTTTGTTGTGCCAGACAAGAAAGCTTTCTGGTAATGTCCATTTGTAGATTTAAAATAGTTTTTTTAATGTTTTCTTTAATACGACATAAAAGCTCAGCTTGCTTGCGTAGTCTCAAATATAACATATATCTACTACTCAGATTGTTACAAGGATCATGCTCGCGAAAAAAAAGGAAGCCTTCCATTAGGGGTTTCTTGTCTTTTCTTTCCCATGGAGGGTCGGATAGGTGTGAACAGGCGTCAAAATTAGCGATAAGTACGCGTGACCTTATGTTTTGAATATTATTGACTTTTCCAAGCCATTTCTTTATTAATTCTATGGAAATAAAGTTTTTGACTTTGACTTTGGACTTTTGCCCTCATAAAAGTGACGCCTACACTCAGTGAAAACAAGATCTTAATTCTAAAATTGATATTTTGGAAGCTTGAGAATTGTATAACTATTTCAGTCTTTCAATTGAAACGTCGTTTATTATCCAGTGTTCCCTTGATGACTCTGCAAACAGCTCAAACCTTGAATGGAGATTAGACAGATAGATGTGGTGGATATTGACCACTGGAGCGGATATACCATTAGAGATGTTGCTTAATCTCAATGTGCTTATTGAATTGAGCTTGACAGAAAGTGTAGACATAAGGCCATGTTACTTGATGATGGCTTGAGCTAGAAAATATAACTAGAGTACTTTGAAGCTTTTAGAATAATGTACCCTTGTTTACGTTACAAAGTTTTAGGGGATTCTTAGGATTAAGTAGGTCCCAGCTTTAGTAGTCATATCCTTTTTTGTTGCCAATGTGTTTTTTCAGGTTATTGTTTTCTGGTTTGAAGGGTATGTTTGTAGGAGCTGGTGAAAAAATGAGAAGATTAAAAATATGAACTGGTCCTTCCCCGAACTGATCAAACTCCACTTATTTGTAGAGCCACATAGAGAGAAATAATAAGACAAGAGACTTCTCTTGAATAGTTTATAATTTCTCGATTTTCGCGATAGATAAACATTTTATTGTACATTACACCAGTTATCGCTCATTGTGATTTCTACCAGACAATCTTAAGATGGAAAGAAATACCATGTATATTGGTGATATTAAAATCTAATAATAAAAACAAAACTCAACGAAAAAATCTTTAATATGTTTACAATATAAATACATAATTATACAATACATATATTGTCTGTTCATTCATAATTATTTTTTCTGTGCGGGTAGGCACTGAGTAATACCGCACTTTTAAGTTGAAAAATTGTTAGTTCCACCTACGCTATTTGGCATAATTATTTAAAAACCTGTATTTACTCTGTAAGTGATTTTTGTAATCTTAAGAGCTAAATAAATTTCTTAAACCATATAATACGATACGATACTAATATTATACATACATAGTATACATATGATTCATATAAGAAGTAGCAGATGGAAGTAATATTAAGTGCCACTCCGGTACAGTTCTTCTAAATAAGTTAGGTACTCAATATTTGTTTCGTGTACCATAAGCCCCTACCTTGGGCCACAACCAAATCGAAGTCCGGCCCGCTGAATGTGTATTGTGACCAACAATGGGCAGTGCAGCCAGCCAGCGGTCCGTCATTAATCCAACAAGAGCTTTACTCGTTCAATGCTACAATCAGATTTGCTGGATATTCTATTTACAAGTAGGCGCTCAACTCGTGCCAAAGGGCATGCTCATAAATTTCTAGATACCACTGCACGTGAATTTAGAGCTTACAGTAAATTTACTGTTAGCTGAATTTGTCAGTAAGGCTGTTTTTCATCTATTCAGTTTATCAGTCGAGCGCCAGCATCCAGTGCTAGATTACTGGAATGCAAGCACTGGATTCTGGACTTGTATTGAAACACTGGATAAATAATGCAGTTTCAATGATAGTGTCAAATAATTGCACGAGCCTCTTTGAGGCGCACTTACAATCCTTTCACCACATTGGTTTGACAGAACCGGTGACTCGAAGAAGAAGAAGATTTTATTATAGTTAACTATAATTATAGTCACTAGAGAATAAATTATAATTAACCGTAGGATTTAATTTGTCCTGTAGCAAAATGCGAGCTGTCACCCTGTTGGATAATTAAATTAATTTCATTAATTATGTCCCGTTGTACAAAACATAAAAATTAAGGCAAGTTAGTTTCATAATTAATCAGTAGATCGGTGTCCCATACTTTACTTGGCTACTGTAAAGTAGCACATTAATATCACCCTGTTTAAACAAATAGAAATACCCAACCCCTAAACAAAGTTATCACTACATGATATCAACGTGACTTTAAATATTCAAATTAGGCCAAAAATAAAATTGAATTAGAGCTTATAATAGCGATTCATAATGTGATTGTAATAATCGCCCCTAAATTTTTTAACATTATTAAAATACCCTCTTGTTATAATCTGAATCGTTACGACTTTTATAGGCATTGTTCTTAATAGATATTTTTATTCTGTGGCACACCGTATTCAAATGTTGACAAAGGCCCTACGGGGTGTCTTTTATTTTATTCAAATACATTAGGGTATGAAATGTCCCGTTGATATTAAAATTGTACATTTGATTTGATAAAGTAAGAGTTCGTGTTACGAAGATTGAGTGGATAGGGGTTGTGTATACTGACAGACGATCAATGAAGCAGTTTATACTCCAAACCCAACTGTATAGTCGATTCCCCGCGGATTGCCAGAATCGCAATGGTTTTCCTCTAAAATTCGCATTCGCTTTTTTGGCATCAAATCCACTGTGAACGTGTGAAAAATTTACTCTTCAACGAGTAACAAGCATTATTTTTAAAGTTTTTCAATCTTAATTGAGTCTTATGTTAGGACTTCGATTTTTATCTATCTATCTTATCTACGGAACTTTTGTTCAGTAATATTTAGATTTCGATTATGTTTCAATGAAATTTAGCTTAGGTAATCTTAAACCTGACACTCCCTGACTAAATGTTGGGAAAACAGATCAGAACGAGAAAAAAAAATTCTTGAATATAATTCAATATAATCAAATATACTATGGTTATATTAAATAGGTCAGGCGAGAAATGCACTTAATTATAGTAGAGCATTATTGTGCGATCCAATATATGTGTTTGGTTCTCCGTTTTTTTTTTACTTCGTCAAATGTTACCTTTCTTTTAAATCGTAGATTTCACACTACATAGGCAGGTCTCGGAGTTACTGGCGCATACGATGCGACTTGGGTCTTCTTCCTAAGTAGGGGAGGACCCGAGCTGTTTTGCTTGTTATGAACAGAGGTTACGACTCAACACCAGGTGGGCCGTCAGCTCGTATGTAACTTCATCACATGAAAAAAAAAGCAAAACCTATTATATTTTTATTACTACTACCACCTATGTATGTTTTTGTTAAATGTTTTCTTTTCTTTTTTGGCGTGTCAAATAAATGTTTTTTTATTTCTTTCAATGGTTTTGATTATTCATTATATATAAAAAAATGTAACTGGTACTGGTACCTATGTATTACTAAAATTTTATTGAATGTCGAGATGAACTAACTACAAGATAATCATGCTAATCCTGTTTATGTAGGCTATAAGAGAACAGAGCATAGATATATGTGTACACACAGCTTTGCCGAGCATTACAAGCAACAACCCTAACACAAGAAGTATCAAGTTTTCCAATAAATAATGCTACGAATAGACGTCAAGAAAACAACTTCCGATAAGGAAATTTACTGTAGAATATGTTCTGGAACCCTGCCGTTTATACCAAATGTTACATTCCAATTTTAAAGGTCATATTGTGTGTCAAAATTAAATGACACATTATTCGTTTCCGTTGGAGTTCCTCAAGTAATTCACCCACAAAACGATTTTCGATATAACATAAAAGCTTCTAAGCCCAAAATTCAACGCAATACTTTTGCCAGTAGTAAGTAGAATTCCGGTAGAAAACAAAAAAAATGCTCTCTCTTTTATTTTATTCTGTTCCTATATTCACGAGCAGAAAACAGGACTAAATCCAATGTTATCATAATACCAGATCGAATGCTGACTTCTTCAATCCTTCGTACTACCCAAATGATATTCCTTGCTGTAGATGTCGCCAAGCAGTAGATAAGGATAAAATAATTTTAGTCTAAAAGGTCCTCGTGACATCCCCGCTATCAGGACTAAATATACATAGTAGTTCACCTTCTCGAGGCAAAAACTATCACTATAAATCAAGTAATAATCACAATTTACTGGGATTGTTAACTGCCGTCTCAGTTTCGCAGATAAGATAATTAACCCACAGATTATACAGCAGTTGCAATGGTTAATCAAACCCTGGGCCCGGAATACATAGCAGTAAGTACAGTCAAGTGCATAGTGGCTGTCGATATGTCCTAAACATAGAAACACTGTCTTTGAAGCAAGATTTACAACGCAAAATACGCTCAGGGGCACAATATTTGCTTATTTTTTAAGTGATTAATTTACAGAACCAGCAGAAGGCCCACCGGCGTTAGGCGTAACCTCTGCCCATAACAAGCAATATGACTTGGGTCCTCCCCTACCTAGGTACGACAAAAACCCTGTAACTTTGAGACGTGAAGGTGGATTGTTTCACGTGCCTGTAATTTCACAGGCAACCGCAACCGTAACAGTAACTGCGTATTTGCGGAGAAAATAGGTGGCAGTACCTCCCCGGACGAACTAGACAAATTCCTACTGCCTGTAAAATAAATCATTATGTAAGGAGTTCACTGGTTAAAAATGCTCCATAAAGCAATATTTTTATAATATTGACTGGCTTCATAGCTCAGTTGGTAGTAACCATGCCTTCTACGCTGTAGGTTGGGTGTTCGATTCCCACCCAGGACCACCCGGGGGACAGGTGTAGGGATTCAGAGGGTAATCCTTACGGACGCGAGTCACATGGGCCCCCAAAATTTAGTATGTATTTACAAAAAAGTATTTAAGTATTATCAGTTGTCTGCGTCTCATGATACAATCTATGCTTAGCTTAGTTTGGGGCTAGATGGCGCTGTGTGAAATGTCCATCATTTTTTTTAATGTTATTACCTAGGATATGGACCTCGATTCTGTGAACGGGATTCGCTACGTCGCGTCGGTGCCCTTGAGCGTACCTGAGCTGCCACAGTGTAACTTGTAGCAGGCTGATTACACAATCAGACATTTGACACGTGTATCCTAATGAATCTGTATCTGAATTCGGTTATTTGGTAGGCTGGGAATGGACTCTTTATCTCATCTCCCATTGACGAGTTTTCTAGGTAATGTTTTACCATCCATTTGTGTCATTAGACAGGTGATGTAATGACCGACTGTTTTTTGTTGGCAGACATTTCAAACAGCGCCATCTAGTCCCAAACTAATCTAAGCATAGCTTGTGTCATGGGAACCAGACAACTGATTAGATACTTATATACTTTTTTGTAAATACATACCTATATTAACACCCAGACACAGAACATACGAACATATGTTCGTCACACAAATGTTTGTCCTGGGTATCGAACCCACGACCTACAGCGCAGAAGGCAGTACTACCAACAGAGCCGTGAAGCCAGTCGATAACAAATTAAGCAAATTATAAAGTAGTAACTAACTTCCATGAAACCACAATACCATAAAAACATCGATTAGGATGACTCTGGCTCGTAAAAGGAAAAATCTCGTACAGATTACTCAGTCTGAATTTAAGGCCAAAGAGATTTATTATCCTGACGATTTTAATGTATTTTGCCAACTTATTTATGGGTGCTATTTAGTTTCTCATGCATATTTCTTGGATGAGTATGGCAATGAGTGACCGCCGGGTAAAGATTTATTAGAGGATGTTATGTTGGACAGCGTGCTCAAAATGGACGTTAATTCCTTGAACTAGTATTTTTATATCGACAGCTTGATACCTAAGTTGGTTCTAAGTCTACTAGGATCCCACAATATCAACTCTCGCGTAGTTTTATCTTTAGACAATTGCGACAGCGTGCACAAGAAATAAAATAAAAACCGGTTAATTTTATTTTGTTTTTTCATAACCAACAAATATTAATGAAGTCACTTAACTATGACCTACTGAAAAATAAATACATATAAATATTATTGGACACTTCACACAGCGCCATCTAGTCTCAAAGTAAGCTAAGCATAGCTCGTGTCATGGGAACCAGACAACTGATATAATACTTGTAAGCTTTTTTTCTAAATACATACATATAATACATATTAACACCCAGACATAGAACAAACATCTATGCTCGTCACACAAATGTTTGTCCTGGGGTGGAAATCGAACCTACGACCTACAGCTCAGATGGTAGGGTAACTTCTAACCGGGCTGTGAGGTCAGTCTATAATAAGACACAGTAGAAAAATGCCGTCTAAAATCAGACAGGCAGTAATTTCCACAAAGCAAGTGAACTGGTATTGGATTTGTCATAAGTTGGCACATTAATAGCTGTTTGTCAAGTGGAAACACCCCGGCAGCCGAGTAATTTAAATGCCACACAGCTATTGCTTTAGTTACGAGCACATCCTTATTTATTGTGTGGACGTATCTGAGTCTTGAACCTCTTAAAACCTTGTTTTAATAAAGTGTCACAATGCCCCTTTGCGGTGCACTTTAAATCATTTCACCATCCTAATATATAAATAGTAGTAGTAGTAGTAGCAGTAGCAGTAGCAATAGCAGGAGCAGGAGCAGGAGCAGGAGCAGGAGCAGGAGCAGTAGCAGTAGCAGTAGCAGTAGCAGTAGTAGTAGCTGTAGCAGTAGCAGTAGCAGTAGCTGTAGCAGTATCAGTATCAGTATCAGTATCAGTAGCAGTAGCAGTAGCAGTATCAGTAGCAGTAGCAGTAGCAGTAGCAGTGACCGTTCTGTTGACCTTAACTTACCTTTTATCAACCTTGGGCGCATGACACAGGACTACATGGTACAAGTAATCTTTCCACGAAAGCTTTAACTTTAGGCAAATCTTTGAAGTACAAACAAGGAGATAATAGTGCAAGTTATTCGAGAGAACCAGTAACTCGAATAGATAGATAGATAAATTCGGACTTCCAGACCCTGGGTTGTACAAATCCAAGGCCTGATATCTAGGCAGAGAACTTATCCTTCGTCGTTGTTCAAATTACATTGGTCAACGTAAATACATATAAAAAACATTATTTTTATTATTTTTAATAACAAATCTTTTGTCCTTTCATAAGATCGATAAAGGAACATAGGTACAAAAAAACAATATATAATTAAATATAAAAAGGCACAGCAAATACATTAAAATAGTACAAACGAATTAAAATTGAAATAAAATAAAAGTTGTCAAATAAAATCAAAACAAAGGCGAATGAATAAAATTATCAAATTAATTCATTAAACTGTTTCATATTAGGACTCCTCAAATAATATCAACTTTCTTTAATAGGCACTTAGTCCTTAGATATTTACAGTCAGTTTTCCATTTTTTTCCGTGTTTTATTTATTCTGGTATACGCCTAGGAAGGTTCTGTGTGATTAAGCTGTCCAGTCTAGGCGATTCATCTGATTTATTCATGTGTCCGTGGTACATTTGCATTTAAATAGTGTATTAATATATGACAATCGTTCAAATACCGGGAAAAAGACGGGCAGGGATTTATTGATCTTCCTTGGCGCACTATTTGAATTCTGACTGTATAGGTCATACATAGTTTATCTATAAATACTTAATACATACTTGTACTTAGGTTTCAGTGTAGTTTCAGGTGTATATAATATTTTTATGTGATTTTTGCGGCTGTCTGTGCGACCTCTTTTGGACTATTGTAATATCCATACAGATTTATAAGTCACTATAAAATATCCCTACCATTGCATATGTAACTATTGTCCACAAAAAATAATAATTAATATTGGTGGACATTTCACACAGCGCACTCTAGCCCCAAAGTAAGCTAAGCATAGCTTGTATCATGGGAACCAGACAACTGATATAAAACTTATATACTTTTGCCAATTAAGATTATAATACATATATCAACACCGAAACAGAGAACAAACATCTATGTTCGTCACACAAATACTTGTCCTGGGTGGGAATCGAACCCTTACAACGGCACTGGATTACTTATTGTCAGACGTGGTTAGGTCATCTGGATCTAACTTCAGAGTCACCACAATTTACAGCTTGGATTATGGTGAAGTGGAGAAGAAGGTGATTTTGTCAGATCGCAGCTGTCTTCAGCATCTACGTCACTTCCTGACACAAACAGAATCTTCTTCATCTCCAGAAAAACGCGGCAGAAATTTCAATTTACAATATACGAGTATCATACCAAACATAACTAAAGATCCAAAATGGAAACTGTCACAACAAAAATAATTAAATGGCCAACAATATCGCATCCCGCTATCGCAATAATTGAAATACCGCGATAAACGAATTACTTGAAATCCCAAATTCATAAAATGATTCACGGCTCAGCGACTGGTATTTTATCTGTGGTCCGTCGGGCGCGTATAATTGCATTTTTAGTCTGCGGTCGAGTTACCAGTATAGTGAACCAGTACTGGTTTAGTCAGCTTGCGGTCCGCGAATTTAGTTCTCTATTATTTCAATTTGTGTTAAAGTAATTAACTAGCAGATCTGAACCAGATAGCTCAGTCAAGTCTCAGTTCTTGGGTGCTGGGTGATGTAGGGGTGTCGCGTCCTGGCCATTTCTCCTGCATTCACATCACGCCGGAGAAGGGAAAGAGTTATGTGGTTTTTGTATAGGAATACAATATCACAAGGATTAGTTATAAAAAGTAGCTCGAACCTACATTTTGCACCTAAACTCTTAATTAAATAAATATGTTTTGTACATTTATAAATATATACAGTATACATACAGTGATTAATTAAGTCGATTGAATAGCATTTGATTGTAGGACTATTTCGATATATCTGATTTATTATTAAATAAAACATGCGAGTTATATGCAAGATAAAGATTGTTTGTTAATTAAATATATCTCAAAAAATCTTCACTACACATTCATACCGAGAGAAATTGCTCTTATGCTAACTTAACATTCAGACATTCTGAAAATGTTCCTTAAAATCATGCTATTATAAACAACTGAAACAAAATTAATCGCACCATTAAAATGGCAGAAAAAAGCTTACTTTTCCTTTGAGATTCCGGTAATTGTCATTTAATTACCCACTGGAGTGAGGGGGACAAAAAATAAAGCTTAGAGCTTTTTAATGGACACCAATTTTCCGGTCTGTGGTTCGGAAATCATTTGTTCAAGACATTGTTTAGCAGGTGTTCTAAATATTATAGAACAAATTTGTGACTTATGACAAAAATACCAAACATTTCTTATTAAATTTGATTCAAATCAACAATGCTAAAAATGTCTGGTGTGAGAGTTAACAGATTCTGAAATATGAAATTGATGTTACATTTGCAAAATATTCAAAAAATTAATGTACAAAATAAAATTTGTGACACATTTATCCAAGGCCAACTCCAATTTTTTTATTTTTTTTTATTTTTATTTGGTTCTCAACTTGAAACTTACGTGTAGCTTACATCTAACTGATTGACAAATGAACATTTTCGACGTAGTTCCTAATATTAGTGAACACATCATACATTATACATATTGCATTTTTTTATTGTTATCACAAATTATATAAAACAACACAGAAAAAATATGTGATATTTTATTTTATTATTTATGCAGCCTTAAAAAATAATCTCTTGCTAATTGAACATAATTTTATGTGGCCAGACATATATTGTACTTGTATTTTGTGCTTTAAACATTTTCCTAAATACCTTATTGCATAAAATATTCCGTTGATTACTGACAAATATTTGTATCGTCCATTTTTATATTTTACATTTTGAATATTTTTATAGTTTTTTTACGCGGTATTTGTTTCAATGGCGTTCCTCCATACATTCTTAAAAAGCAAAGTCAGTTCACGGGCGTTGGGTTAGAATTGAATACCACTTTGAAAGAGGTGATATGCCAGACTCCATGTTTCGGTCGGAGGTTCAAATCCAGCCGTGGACCAATGTTTTTTTGCCATTAAAATTTATGTGAGTTTCGTTCTGAATATGCGGTGTACATTTTCATAACGGTGACAGTAAAGTCGTAAGGATACCGTTATGTTCTATAATATAATAATATAACCAAATCTCAGACATGTGTCAAGTGTATGAAAAGAGCTTCTTTGAGTGTCAATTAATCAATTCACTACACTGGTTCGAAACAGCCAGCGACACGAATAGTAATAGAAGACTTTGTTACCAAAGCGATTGTCATTTGAACTAGGACACACTGTCCTGACCTCTAAAATGAAACTAACAAGCTGAATAAATTATGAAAAAGCCCACAGCCAAACTTTCTCAAACATCTGCTTCCACATTTTCAGCTTATTATTCGAGAATAATTATTTTTTAGCTTTCATGCGGCGGAGCTTTTTAACAAGGGTTTGTCCTTTTCGATGAAATATAGGTTATAACGAAAATTTGTTTAGTATATGTGTTTAGAGAAATAAGTAATAATGCTTAGAGTAATTTTTCTCTTTCGTATTGATCGAACTATATTATAATCCAAAGTACAGATAATTAGGGACATTCCAGAACTCATCAAGGGTTGTCGAATACGAAAAGGTATTAGGGCGGGGTTTGCATCGTATGCGCCAACGTATCAAGTGCCTGTAATTTCACCGGCAACCACACCTTGGAAAGCGGATCAAAGTAATGCGAATTTAATCCTGATTTGCGTCAAAAATGGATGTGTTGGCAGTACTTCCCCGGGCGATTTTGGCATAAGTTCTACTGCTACTAAACATACCTTGATTGCCAGCCACAGACTCATACTAGTTTTCAAATCTATTCATAAGGTATAAAAACACATGCAAATGGCAAACATAATATCTCAGACTGACACTACACTTGCTAAGAGTACTCTGCTCTGCACGGAACAGTGAACTTGCATAGTACACTTCCGTATTCATACGTAAAACGTAGTATACTTATACGTAGCGTATACTTTACGTAGTACGTACTAAGCTACTCATTAGCAAATGCTGCGAGCGACACTTGAAGTACACAAGGAAAACAGTACAGTCGTGGAGAACATTTCTATAACAGATTTGACCCCTCACTAGTACCTTGTCTTGAGAAACTCTGAGACGTGAAAGCAGAATATCATGTGCCTGTAATTTCATCGGTTACCACACTTTTCAAATCATTGCACTGTAAATAATACATAAATCATTTATTTCAGATCTTTTCACAATAATTGATCCATAGATTAACACATAATTTTAAATGTAATAAATAAATAAATAAAATATAATATAGAACAAACATAAATAAATATAATTAAATTAAATAAAGCCTTAAAACTAGCAGTGCGGCCGGCCTAGACAGATCATTGAGCTACCAGTGATGATACCGGTATCAGCATCATCATTCAGTGGCCCGTGATACTGGAATGGACTGCTTGGCGGTAGAAACGGGTATGGTTGCAGAACTTTCCCTGATGAAATTCGCATAATTCGCATAATTCTACAGTTAAAGGTACTTTTTTTAAGAGCAGTAGAACTCTCGCCAAGTTTGTCCGGGGAAGTATTGCCACCATGCCCTTTTCTGCCGCCAAGCAGTAATGCATTCGCGTTACTGTGTTCCGATTTGAAAGGTGTGGTTGCCGGTGAAATTACAGGCACATGAGACATTCCACCTTCAAGTTTCACATTTACGGGCGCATACGATGCGACTTAGGTCTTGTCATACCTAGTATGGGAGGACCCAAGTCGCATCGGCTGTTATGGGCCGAGGTTACTACTTAACACCAGGTGGGCCGTCGGGTAGATCCGTAAATGTATTACATAAAAAAAAAACTTGCTTATATAGTACGGAACTACGGAACTACGGCTACAAAAACGTAAACAGAACTCAAGTTTTTATTTTTTTATCAAATTAGACATGTTCTCTGCGACTGTACTCGGTAGGTACAGTGCATGTACACGTTACATGCTCGAAAGGCACCTGAGCATAGCTTTTTACATGCGCGGGTTACAAGTGGCTAAACAGCTTTGGATAACTGTTATTTTTTCAGTTCAATTTTCTTTACATTCGTGTCTGTTGTATTAGAATTTCCAATTCGTAAATGTTAACGCTTTTAGCGTTCAATAGTTTATATTCTAATAAATTTTGTAACGTTATTTTTAGTTTCTGGGTCACTGTGTATACAAATATAAGTCACTATACAAATATGATCGTAATACGAGATATAAGCTAATCTAGGAGTATCAAATTAAATGATAAATTAATTATTGTTATAAACACAATATTTGATTACTAGTATCGTATGTCACACTGAAAACCCAAAAAACATTGGAGGTCTCAAAGCTCACTGTAGGAATCGAACCCACGGCTTACCAAATAATTGTTCGCGCATTTGGCAGTGAAATAGTGGTCATCACTTACAGTACACTTACAGCTCGTTCAGTCTTATCATTGACACAAAAAAAAATGAATTTGGCGTGAGTTCTACAGCTTTTGAATACGGGCAGGATCATTTTAACTGTTATTAATTATAGAATCACTTAAAAATAACAAGTTAATATTGTTTTTGAAGTTCATCGCTCAACTCCATTTAAATTTGTGGTAAACCCAAGCCCGGTATTGCAATAATAACCACAAACTTTACTATCATACACAGATCCGTCGTATAACGTACAGCGGGCTGGACGTTTGAATTTGTGGTCGAAAATCACGATCAAATCCGTTTGGGTACCTATCTATACTGGTCATTCAGTAAAATAAACAATAACTCTATAGCAAAACCACAATAAAAAATTTACTTTATAAAAAAAGTTTACACTTAATGCGGTATACCAATGGGCGGCCTTATTGCATTGAGCAATCTCTTCCAGACAACCTTTGTATGGACCGGAATTATGGGTACGAATACCATCAATATTTATTTATTATTTACTGTTATTTTTAAACCATGACGTTACCTTCTCTCCAACTAATATTTGCTCTATTGATCTCAAAACTGCAGTCTTCGTTCAAAATCGAGTATACTCGTGTCTAGAGAATTGGCTGCGGCACAGCTGCCGATGGCCGGCGGTTTGGCAAATCGCAAACACGTATACGACGCAGAGTTGGCAAGGTGCTGAGCGTGTCTATTTCACGGCCCAACTTATAGACCAACTGTTGTGTAACTTTAAAATGAGCTGTAGTGTTACCACACGTTTAGGATAAGTGGGGACTACATTTTTTTTTACAACCACAGGTTTTTTTATGTCATTAGTTGATTGATTGTATTTTTATTCATGGGAAGTACTTCATTCTTTTTAGTATTAAGTTTCGATTTTGTTTCTTTTATTAGCTTAACATTGTTAAATGTGGTTTTTGCAGTGCGCATATCAGTGATGTTCCAAGTCAGATCAAAACTGTATTCTAGATTAATATTTATATTATTTGCTTGTAATGTGTATTGTGTGTTTAGTAAATAAATCAATAAATAAATAGATAGAACAAGCTGACGGACCACCTGATGTTAAGTGGTAACCCGCCGCCCATGGACAAAATAAGACTCAAGTCCTCTCCAGCAAAGTACGAGATGACTCAAGTCTCATTGCATTACGTCCATGACCCCGAGACGGGGATGTTACATCTCATGCGCCTGCAATTTCGCCGGCACCCACTCCCTTCTACACGAACACAGTAACACGAGTGCATCACTGCTTGGCGGCAGATTAGGATATCGTGTTATCGTGTTGCCAGTTATAAATATGTTTGCACCTTCAAAGTTTCGATAGCGTTGCGAAATATGAATGCAAATATTCGTAATGGCCATGTTTTAAATTCAATAAAATCAACGTCCAGTCCCTTTTGAACGAGGCTAACAAAGTCAGTCCGGTTTGTAGGGGCTAGACGCGAGGCATAATATTTTGTAACGTTAAAGCTTGTATCATTTAAACTATATGAAACTTAATTACTTATACCGCTAGAGTTCCCTATGACACAAGTAACATAGTTCATAAATAATTTACCCGACACAATTAGCACAAATTCTTGAACGGAACCCTTGACCTTAGAAGGCAGAGTTACTTCTAATTTGGCTTTGGAACTGTCATGCTTACCTATAGATACAAATATAAAGTTTAAGATTTAAGATTTTACTATCGTTTTCAATAATTAATAAAATATATAACTTAGTGAAATAAAGTTAGAAAGTTAAGTAATAAAATTTTTGTTAAATTAGGCTTTTTAAATACCTACCGACATATGGGTGCTATCATCTGCATTTAGCAGAACTGTAGCATCTTTGCTATTATTGAAAAAAGTTCGTATATTTATTAACAAGTTTGACAAGATTAAAAGCAGCTTCGACGCACTCACACTATAATAAACTCAGCGTAATAAATGTAATAGGCATATTTGTATTTTCGCTCGAAAATATAAATAAAAAATGTATGTATTATTGTTATTATTATTCGTAGATTTTCAGGCAGGCAACACTTGAATCAGAGTCAAATATAACTATAGTTTCGAGACGCCACCTTACTAACCACTAAGATAAACCTATTGCAGCGAGAACCAACGTTTGCGTCTGATATGTATTTATGTACACGTAACACAATCTTGCGACCCTCACCCACCCTGCCCTGCCCTCAACACGGACTCTAGTTAAATCTAGCATCGTCAAATCCGCTTAGCCAGGCATCTCTCGTCTCGCCGCAATGCCCACGCATTAAACACTAAATTCCTTTGAAAATGATGTGACAATCTTATTGGAGATTGCAGGAATTGCCCATTTAAAACCTTACGTATCTAATAAGGTTTAAAAACTTTTTTTAGGGTTAAGCCCGATTTTTTACATGTATTACTTTGTCACCTTTTTGTATTTTGTTATCTGTGTAAAGAAAACAATAAATAACAATTGCGTGAAATTTACGTTGATAAAAAGTTGATAAAACATTATTTTAATGATTTCCGGTGACGAATCTGTACATAGTCAAATATTTATATTATATTTTGAAGTTATATTTCTTATATTAAACTTATTACTTCAGCAGTTATTGAAGATTCAATTGTCGGACTAAAATTGTATATGAATTGTTGTTTTGTGACTATCCATTCAAAAATACTTAATACACTAAATATACTTGTAGAGAAAAAATAATGCGTGTCGGTTCCGACAAGTGATTGGCTCTTTGGTTTTGTAAAAACATAATGTTTTTCGTTAACGCTCGATTTCACTAACCATCTAATTCTCGCACCGGGGTCTTTAAATGAAATTAATTCTTAAGGAGTAAACATTAAAAAGTTCTTAGATCAATCAATAAAAATAATTTTACCAAGAGATTGAAACCAGATCTTGGTCTGAACCCGAATTTAAAATGTTGTCCTATCATTCCCGGAAATCCTGGTCACTTCATCAGGTACCTCAGTCTGCGCAGACCCTTTGAGTCGACCGCACGGATGCATCGAATATCTACCCCTCCTTAAAACCATTCCAGCTTTTGAGTAATAAACTTGGAGTAGAAGGAATTTTTCAAATTGCTAGGTTCACGGGGTTTACGGTTTTTTGGTTGCACGGCGAACGAAACAGCGAATTGGACAGATTTTTTACTATTGACACAAAAAGACGATTTTTGCCTGTACTCTTTGGTTTTATTTCGGTAGTTAAAGAATCGTCTTGGTTTAGTAGGAAACGATTTATTAGAAATTGCGGTGATGAACTAGTTCGCTTGTTTGTTTTTATTCCCAGGATGTTGTAACACGCAGTGAACTCGACCGGACAGCTCTGCCATAACATCATTTGTCAAAAGTTTGTGTTTTATGTTTTGACTGGCCTCGCAGCTCGGTTAGTAACTCTGCCTTGTGATGGTCGTGGGTTCGAATCCCACCCAGGACAATCATTTTTGTGCATTGATGTTTGTTCTGTGTCTGGGTGTTATGTTGTATTTACAAAAAAGTATAATGTATTCCATCAGTCATCTGGTTCCCATAATGCAAGCTATGGTTAGTTTGGGGCTTGATGGCGATGTGTAAAATGTCCACCAATATTTATTTATTTGAGTATTTTTGGACGTAGTTCACGTTCAATTTGTTGTTTTATTTTGATTCTGGCGATGTGTAAGATATTTATTTCTTAACAATCATGTACACATTACAAGACATTTATTTTTATTACCATATGAACTGGTGGCCCACCTCACAGAAATACTAAAGTGATATAGCTTTGCGCCCATCACTGTAAGACTCGAAGCTAAGTTTCACGTAAAGAATTTTCATAATGCAGTAATTTGGGTGCAGTATTTCCTTAGACTAAAACTACACTTGGTTATACTACACAAAAAATTGTTTTTTTTTTTAACTTTATCATATACTATAAATGAATATGGACAAAACTTCCCATCTTTAATTTCAAATGTCATAAACAAATAATTTGATCACAGTTTTATCGAAATAATAATGCTATTGGCAAAAGCGAATTGAATCGAATTGAAGCCGATTCATTTTTGATATCAGATGGTTAATTTCGATTCGTGATTATCTAGTCTATATCGAGTAGGAAGCTTTGGCTCATTCTATTTAAATGTCTCAATAAATCTTAAGGATATCAGAAAGTTTCATCTACAGAGATGAACTATTGTCAGAAGTTCAAATTATTTTGATACCCATTATAAACCTGTTTCAAACAAAGGCTCTGTAATACTCTAATGATATAATGGGTTTATTCAATTGTCACTTTCAAAACGCGATGAGTAATTTTGATAGATATTGTAGAGTTTCGAAATAACAACTCGATTTTCGATTCAATGTCGAAATCTTTAAATGTTAATAGGAAAATTTTAATAAAATGTTTTCACGTTTTTATTTTCGTAGGTTGATGTTAAGTGATCCCTTCCCATATCATCATCAATAATAGAATTTGGGACCACTTGTACCTAAGTATAGGAAGACCCAAGTCGCATCATATTGTTTTGTTATATCGTAAACCACGACAAGAATCAGAAGAAATCATAATATTTTTTATTTTTTACTTAAATTATATTAAGTTTGTATTCTTCTTTTTTAATAAATGATTATTCTATTCTATTAGGTCAGTCACGCAGAGACTTAAAGATGGACCGTACCAAATGCCTTATTTCCAGGACTTGATAACATTTCAGACCAAAATACAACAGAACAAGTACAGAGTGCAATGGCGCTTGGCTGCAGAAATGGGTAAGATGACAGTACTGCCCCACATGAGCTGAAGATCGGGCTCTGTGGCGCTCAGTGGAAGAAGCCTGGGTCCAACAGGCTGTTAGTTACGGACCGAGCAGATGGCCTGATGTTTAACGGTTACCTCCACCCATATCTCCTCGTCGCGTCGGTACTCCTCCACTGAAGTATTGGAAAACCCATCAAAATGCGCCTGTAACTCTGAGACGGTGGAATGTCTCTTGTGCCTGTAATTTAATTTAATCACTAAATATAATAACTGGTAGTTATGGTGAACACTGAAAACTATATACATTTACGTCTCATAATAAAATCTATGAATTATATCAAATCCTATTACTAATGTCTTCCTTAGGTTATAAAACGGAACGTAAAATAGTTACCTAACAAATCGCGTAAAAGTTCTTTATAAAAAACTTTCAGAATTAAAACCATACTGTACCACCATTTACGGCAGATTCCAAAGAGATTTCATTTATCCAACAGTGTGCTTTTTTCCGACTTAAATCTGTATCCATAACAAAAAAGCTACAATAAGCTTTTTTCTTTAATTTGGGTCCGATAGTGCCGCGTTCAATATAAAAACTAAAACAATTTTAGTATTCTCCTAATACACAAGCATATCTAATAGGTAAACATAATATTTTTTTAATTTATTTACCAAATATATTATATTATATGTATATTATATGCTATTTAGCAGTAAGTTTTTCCCATCATATAAATATTTATTAATTTTTGAAAAACATGCTGTTATTCAGTACGTTATGCCGAAAATGTGACGACGCGTTTAAAAATGGCGTCGATTTGAGTCGGCCTATTTTAATGCAACAAAAATGATTAGTTGCGGACAGACCATTTTTTTATGTCACGACACAGGACAGTTAAAAAAACACACTACTGATGCCGCTCATTATATTTTGCCCTTTGAAATGTTCCGGCTTTGCCTATTTTTTTGGACTGGCATCCCTAAACTCGTAAATAACTAAGCAAAAAGTTTGAGGATGCGAAGTTTTTGCGAATAAATGCAAACGACATCAACCCTTTCTAGACAAAGGGCTCACGGGGGCTTGTTAATAAAATTTATCGCTGGGAAACAAGTGGCAGAAAAAAACTTAGACAATAGAAGCCATACAGTTTTGTATTAATATTCATGACGGAAAGATTACAAAGTTTGTTTTGCCGACCATTGTTATTGGGCGAAAGTTAGGACGTCAAGTTAAATTAAAATATTTCTTGGTGAAAAATATTATTCAAAAACAAGCTTTTACAATCTGTCCCTAGGTCCAAATGGCTATAAAACAAGTTTAAAACAAGTCTAACGAGCCTAAATACGATATGGCTGATGTAAGCTATTAAGGAGTTGGGTGGTGTTTGTAGCAGCTGGCCCTGGCATCATATACAGCTCGCCATAATATAGCATTGTCATCAGGTTTAAATGCTTAAACCTGATGACAATGCTATATTATGGCTTGTATGTGGCTATATAATGTTTGTATGTATAACCATATTTGCATAAATATGGTTATACATACAAACATTGCAAGTTAAACAAAATCTTCTAAAAAAAGGTTAAATATGTAAAAAAAACTGGACCTTATTCAATAACAATAGTGGCCTTTATTCTCTATTTATTAGGTAATATATTAAAATAAATGTTTTATTCATCAACGGGTTTTGTTTCGTATCGATGTTTTTATGTATTTGTGGAAAAAAAACTTAAAATTATTCTATAGTATTACTAGGCTTTTCTGCAAAGGCAGAAAAGTGTAGTCTTTATAATTGTCTCCCTAATACGCTGTTATATGAACAGGGAATGTGAATATTGGCAAAATCATTGTCATCATTCATTCCAAACACAAATTTTACACCAACCAAGTAATATTACCTCTTATTCCTAATCTTCCATCCATAAAGACCCCAAAAAATTCCGTTATTTCATTCAATTTCACTAACCACACATCCAATCATACAGACAACCATAGTAATTTGATCAAAACACACGTGTTTTTAAATGATAATTCAGCATAATAATAATCCTCAGTTACGAGAGAGGGTCGTTTTTTGTCCAAGTTAGGCGCCGCGCCGGGATCAGGTAGGCAAATGTTGAATTAAATGCGTTAATTTGACCGATATTGGTTTAAGGGGACCCTTAAAATACCCGACGCTTTTGTCGAATGATTTATCGAATGGACGCGAATACTAATTATCAAAATTGGGTGGAACTAATCTGATGGTTACCTACGGACTTATTTACGTAAGGGAAGAAAGAAATGTATTTTCAAAGGCAGTAATAACTTGTGTCAAATCCATTCGGGATGGACGCATTCGATTTACTGTTCTATGGAAATAAAGTTTTTTGACTTTGATTCTTGTACCTGACATATTTCAAACCCATGAAATATGTCAGGTACAAGAGTCAAAGTCAAAAAACTTTATTTCCATAGAATTTTTAAAGATGTAAATGTATAATAGCTTAATATTGATAACATAGTCACGCGTACTTCTCGCTAATTTGACGCCTGTTCAAACCCTATCCGACCCTCTATGGGGAAGAATACCTTCCACCTTCACGAGTCAGCGTAATACGTGTGACTTACCACCAAGTAAGAAAGTAAGGACGGGATTACCCAAGTCGTACTGCTTTTGTTATGGGCAGAGATTACAATTGTGCCATATTTAATTCGATCACTTTTTAATAAAAAAGTTCAGCGCTTATGTAAGGTATATAGAATGTGGTATAAAACAGTTATGAATATAATCGAAATTATTTCTAGACGTTGTGTAAGTCGAGTGAAAAGAAAATATTGTGTGTTGTTAATGCGACTACGTGCACGAGTGTACTCGTACATATATACAGCTCACCTACCGCAACCTTCTTTGTCAAACACACGTGGCTGTGGGGCTGCCATAATAGCGGATATAAAGTTTATTAAAGTTTATTATAAAAAGTTTATATACTTTTTTAGTGTTTTTAGTGACGAGGAAATGGTCCACCTGACGTTATGCATCCTGTAACGGCAATAAAACTTGGATAGATCGATTAGTTAGTAGATTAACTCTTTATTGCATACACCAGAAAAATATATAACTTAAAAAAATACATTAAAATATTAGGCACACAATGCGTGGCATTATAACTAAGAGTGATCTCTGCACATCGGCGGTGTACATACATAGGAATATTATATACATAAGTAACATAACATAAGCTAACACTTAAAACTTATGATTATTACTTTCTTCCCCATGGAGGGTCGGATAGGGTTTGAACAGGCGTCAAACTTATCGATAAGTACGCGTGACCTTATGTTTTGAATATTGACGTTTCCAAGCCATTTCTTTATGAATTCTATAAAGTTTTTGACTTTGACTTTGACTTTGAATATAATAATGAATCTAAGACATTCACTTTGTAACCTAATTATAGTTTGTTCTGAATCCAATCCAAAACGCCTTAAACTTAAACTGCTTTCGTTTCATAAGTCGACAAGTATAAGGCAAATGAAAAAATTTAAATTGCAGGCGCATGAGACGTAACATCCCCGTCTCGGGGTGATGGACGCAACGCAATCCGACTTGAGTCTTCTCGTATTTTGGTGGAGAGGACTTGAGTCGTATTGCTGTTATCCATGGGCGGCGGTTACCACTTAACATCAGGTGGGCCGTCAGCTCGTTCTATCTCTTAAATGATATAAAAAAGGCTCTAATTTCGTAGCCACATTTTAAAAATGTGTCGCAGCATAGGCAGAGCCTTTCTGCAAGATTACTTTCTGCCATGGATAAGCTGCCACGTGTGTTCTGTATATGAAAAATTGAATGCCTAAAAGTATGGCGACCGGGACTTTATTTTCGCTTGTCGGGATTACTTGCTGGATTATTTCCATATCACCTTTCAGTGCGTACTTAATGCGGGATTACAGCGACTCAGTGGCGTAGTGGTTCTAGTAAATGAGTTGAAGGTTGGGTTTGTTTTCCGCATAATAAATAATAAATCAAAACACACATAAAATTCCCGGAGATGTAGGTACTACTGGTGTGGTGGTCTAGTGGTACTGACCCCGAGTTTAAATCTGGAGGTCACCGGTTCAAAACCCGACGTGCACCAATACCAAGTTCACAAAACGGTGAAGGAAAAATCATGAGGAAACCGACATGTCCTAGATCTAAATACTAAAAGACATGTGCACGAAAGGAGCCTCTTTGAGGCGCACTTAAAATCATTTCACCACACTGGTTCGAGAGAACCACGATGATGCAGTAGTAGTATGCGGTAATACCGTCAAGTACTAAAAGTAGGTAGCTTTAGTACCTGATAGGCACGAAATCGTAAATCCCACATTGGAACCTTGAATGGTCCTTCGGTGTTTCGGTATTACGTTTGCGAGTGACGGTGAGTGACGGTATTACACAACAGTTCATTAATAAGGGAATTAAGTCAAATGCAGCATCAAAGCAGCATTTTTTTCTTAACTTTATAGGCCCAGAACGGGGTTTTTTTGCCTAAGTGTTGGCCGTATAAAAAATAATCCGCTGATAAATTTCAAACCCATGTAGTTTCTTTACACATTTCGTTTTTAGGGGAACCTTCTAGAAGCTGCCAAACGTGCCCCCGAACAACATAATCAATCCGCTGACTAACCCTACAATGTCGCTGGGGTTTTACCGACCCGAAATAATGGCAACAAGCCTAATGACGGGTATAAAGTGCCCAGTGACGTATAAAACATTTAACTAATCTAAGGTCAGCCATATTGTCTCACCAAAAATGGGGAGGGAAATGTTTGGACGGAATGGTCGTTTACATGGCAACATTATAGTTCGAAAGATTTTATTTACTTTAATACATCTAATTTCCCAGTATTTTTAGTTTAGAAAATTATTTTTTTATTCTTCATGATAATAAAAACATGTTAAAAGTGTTTCGTTTTTCTGGGACAGATCTCGCACACTGATAGTTCTTTGGCTGGAGAGTGATTGAGATGAAATTGAGCATTAAAAGCACATTATCTTAATACATTAATAATAATATTTTGGAAAATTCACACAGCGCCATCTAGCCCCAAACTAGGCATAGCTTGTACTATAGGAACCAGACAACTTATAGAATACATACATACTTTTTGTACATACATATTAACACCCAGACACAGAACAAACATCTATATTCGTCACGCAAATGGGATTGAATGATTGAGTGGTTTGTAAGCTTATTAATGCACTACTATTATTCTAAAGGACAAACTAGTCAATTCAGTATCAAGGTGACGTCAGTGTCAAGGCTACCCATTGTCTCACTTCCGCTAGCAGTAAGTGCGACGTGGAATTAGCATGAGCGTTTGGAATACTAGATCCACTGCTGATTACACTGTTTATTTTCTAGCTATACAACTAAGAGAAGTTAAAAGTTAGCTAAAGAGCAGTAGAACTCACGCCAAGTTCGTCCGGGGAAGTACTGCAACCATGCCCATTTCTGCCACGAAGCAGTGACGCATTCGCGTTACTGTGTTCCGGTTTGAAAGGTGTGGTTGCCGGTGAAATTACAGGCACATGAGACGTTCCACCTTCACGTTCAGTTACGGGCGCATACGATGCGACTAGTCTTGTCGTACCTAGTAGGGGAGGACCCAAGTCGCATCGGTTGTTATGGGCAGAGGTTACCACTTAACTTAGGTGGGCCGTCACGTAAAAAAAAAAACAGACACGCCAAAAATATAAGCAATAAAAGTGTTCCCGAACTGGGACAAACATTCCAAAATAGAAGCTAAAACGTACGTATGTAAAGAATCGCTACATAATCTAGTTCTAAACACATAGTACGGCAATAGATAAGTGTGCGTTGTTTGACTGCGATCCTTTTATTAACCACAGATCAGATGTATAACTTATTTTTAACTTATTTTTGTTACCTTTGACTGTATTTCTTGTGTTCGTTTTTCGGAGTAAAGTATTTTTTCTTTCGTACAGAAGCGCGTGTTTCTTGAGTTATGTTTTTTTATATCATTGAATTGACGGAAGGAGCTGACGGCCCACCTGATGTTAAGTGGTAACCGCCGCCCATGGACAACAGCAATACCACTCAAATCCTCGCCATAGTACGAGATGACTCAAGTCGCATTGCGTTGCGTCCATCACCTCGAGACGGGGATGTTACGTCTCAAATTTGTATGATGAATAATAGATATTTGTTCTGTGCTGGGCCTCAATATGTATTATATGTATTTATAAAAAAGTATATACATACATATTAGCTTCTAGTGCCCATGATAAAACCTATGCTTAGCTTACTTTTTCGCATAAAGATTTTTCGTAAAAAAACCAAGGCTTAGTTATTTAGAAGTATCATATATCCTAGTTAAAAAGGATATAGCTGGATTTTGACAGTTTATTACGTCAGTTAAAATAAACTAGTAACAATGAGACCCAACAGTTTCTAAAAATGAACATGAATCTGTTCTTTTGCACGTTGCTCCGTAGATTTATACCGGCACCGGGGGCCGGGGGGCACCGGGGGCCGGGGGGCCCGGGGGGCCGGGGGCCGGGGGCCGGGTCAACATCAAAACGGTACGTGCTTCCACCGACTCGCTCCAATGACTTACACTACGTTACTACACTATTTCTTCTGTCAAAGAACTTGATTTTGTGGGCCATTTGAGAAAACTTTGAGCATCACGTGAAGCTGTAGGAGTGGAGGAATCTAGGTCACCCGATAGATGGAAACCTCGCTGGTGTAGTGCTTCGAGTAATAGGTGCAAGTTCGAGGGTTCAAAAATCATTTCTTGTATGGTATCTAAGAAAATTATTCTCAGTCCGGGGTCTGTCTGGTACTGTCAGCGGCAAATGTCAATAAAAACTTACTAAGTTCCATAAGTCGCTAACGCTTTTAGAGCATGGTGGCGCTACAGACTCCAAATTTCAATCTGGAGGTCGCCAGTTCAAATACAGACTAGTTATTGAGATTTTATACTGAAAAAAAATATTCTTCACATTCTTAAAACGGTGTTAGTAACTGTATAACATAAAAAAAGTTGTTATGGAGCTTTGCGCCACCAATGTACAACAGATAATCATATTGCTAATATAACACAAAGAGTGAGTTAATTGGCGTATTATTTAATGTTATATTAGTGAGGGAACGAGTTGACGGCCCACTCGATGTTAAGTGGTAACCGCCGCCCATAGACAACAGCAATGCGACTTACGAGTAAGTCGTAAGTCCTCTCCAAAGTACGAGATGACTCAAGTCGAATTGCGTTGCGTCTATCTCCCCGATACGGGGATGTTACGTCTCATGCGCCTGCAATTCACATTCCGTTCTTAATTTATCCAGGCTCAGTAACAGATGTCCGTCCACGTAATAGAGTTTTCAAATAATTTCTCCAGTTCAAATTTCGTTTGGGGGTTGCGAGTTTCCGAACGCAGAAAGTCCAAATAAAATGTACGACCATTAACTACGAACACACGCTCGGAAGTTTTCCGTTCGTAAAGTTCTCCGATTTGTTGCGTTCGGAAACCGAAAGAGAATTTAAAAATTTGAAAATAGATTAGTAGGTACCTAGTGTTGGTGTGTTGGCCACACTGATTTCCCCTAATCTATGTTGTCAGTCAATGAATCAGTTAGTCTAGACGGGCTCCTTTAAAATATATTAAAATATAAATATTGGTGGACATTTCACACAGCGCCATCTAGCCCCATAGTAAGCTAAGCATAGCTTGTATCATGGGAACCAAACCACTGATACATGTAATACTTTTTTTTGTAAATACTAATATTAACACCCAGGCACAGAACAAACACCGATGTTCGTCACACAAATGTTTGTCCTGGATGGGAATCGAACCCACAACCTACAGCGCAGAAAGCAGAGACCAACTGAGCTGTGAGGCCAGTCATATTAGCGTGTATTCCCTTTGCTATGTATTTACGGCCGGCAAGCTTGTAAATTATATACATACTTTCGGTTATCTATTTGTAAAAACCACTTCGGGGCACTTTATTTTATTATATGTTATTATGATGATATGTATAAAGTCCAGTAACACTAAATCTTTTATGGAAATCTTGACATCATTCAATATGAAACTGGCACTAAATGAACCAACTCGTCTTAAATCAGGAACTTGTATTGATAACTTTATCTTTAATATTAGAGGCAGCATATGTGTGGTTCTCGAGCTTGCGCTATCTGACCACACCGCACAGGTACTTACTTGTCCAGTGAAACCAAGTTATCGACTCAGCCATTGGTTCATAAAAAGACGTGACTACTGTAAAGAAAATGTTGACAAATTTAAAGAATGCATCAGTTCCTTGACATTTAATGATGTTTTTATGTGTGACGATCCCAAAATTGCTTTTGACATTTTCTATGATTTATTTACTTTGTTCTATTATTTATGCTTTCCAATCATTCAGATTAAAATAACTGCTCATAAACGACCAAAGTGGATCACACAAGGAATAAGAAAATGTTGCAAACGGAAAAGACAACTATTGTGGAAGTATCGTTCAAGTCGTACTCAATGCAATAAGAATAATTTCACTTCTCTATCATCTAGGCTAAATCGTATCATTAGGTTGACACAGAAATCTCAAAATGATCATTACATCAGTACGGCTGTTAATAAATGTAAAGCTACCTGGGAAATTATCAATCGCTTGAAGCTCAATGTTCCTAAAGAAGAAATAATAAAAATAGACGTAAATAATAAAATAGTCCACGACCCCGTGGAAATAGCCAATGAATTCAATGACTTCTTTACTGAGCAGGTGACAAGAAACAAATCTGTTAAGGGTAGTAACATAATTTCGGTCAAGCACCACGGTTCTCTTTTTATGGCTCCCACGGTTCCTGATGACATTCATAAAATTATAATGAAACTAAAAAATTCTAACAGCACGGGCTATGATGACGTGTCATCCAAAATAGTCAAACAGGTTTCTTCTAGTATATCGAGTGTACTGAGTCATATAATAAATTTGTGTATAGTATGTGGTCACTTTCCTGACAAATTAAAAAAGACCATAATTAAGCCGACGTTTAAGAAAGGTGACAGAAATGACATGGCATGTTATCGTCCAATTGCTTTGGTGCCAATCATTTCCAAAATATTTGAAAAAGTAATTTATGACAGTATTTATAAATATTTTGAAGATAACAATCTATTTGCTAATGAACAAATTGGTTTTAGAAGAAAAAAGTCCATAAATTTAGCCATTTATAACTTTCTTCACACTGTCATGTCAAATATTGATAATCATATTACAGCATGTGCCCTGTACATGGACTTAACAAAGGCATTCGACTTTGTTGACCATGATATTCTTATACAGAAACTTGACACCTATGGGGTAAGAGGTAATGTGTTGAAACTTTTACATTCTTACTTATCGAATAGGCAGCAACTGACGCAAATTACAAGGCTATGCTATACATTGAAGAAAGAAGTCAACTATGTTTCTGAACCTAGAACAGTAAGTGTTGGCGTCCCACAGGGTAGTGTCCTAGGGCCTCTACTTTTTATCATTTACATTAACGAGCTTCCTTTAATTTCGAAACATAAAACTATCATGTTTGCTGACGACAGCACGGTGATTATTAATGGTAAAAACCGAGACATACTCGAAGATGACATTAACAATACACTGTATGATGTTATTCAATGGTTAAATAATAATAATTTAAAAATTAATTTGACTAAGACTAATCTGACAATATTTCGCAATAGAGCTATTCGAATGAAGGACATTAATGTTCATTATTTAGAAAATAGAATTGATAATGTAGACACCCAAAAATTTTTAGGTTTATATATAGACTGTAATTTAAACTGGAAGTCCCATACCGAAAATCTGTGTTCGAGGTTAAACCGACAATCGTATGCTTTGTATATGTTGTCTAAAATTGCTAACACTGCCACGATAATGACTGCATATCACGGTTACGTGTCATCAATTCTGAGATATGGTGTGTTGTTTTGGGGAAATTCTGTTAACAAAGAATCCGTTTTTAAGGCACAGAAGAAATGTGTAAGGGCTATGTGTAAACTAAAACAAACTGATAGTTGCCGGAAACACTTTACTGATTTAAATATATTGACGCTCCCTTGTATGTATATTTACGAAACAGTTTTATTTGTAAAGATGAATAAGAACCTTTTTAATAATTTTAGAAGTAAACGACTAAAGGCAAAAATCTGTTGTCCTCGTAGCCATTCCGCACTATTCAGTGCGAGTATATTTTGCATGGCATCGCGTGTTTATAACCATTTGCCTTCTCATATTATTGATATTTGCTCAGTTGACTTATTTAAATTTAAGATTAAGAAACTGTTGGTAGAAAAAGCATATTACAGTGTATCCGAATTTTTACAAGACAAATTTATATAAATGTATTATTAATTAAACTAAACTAAATGTGTATAACTTTTGCCTAATCATATTATGACAATTCGGATCATTATTTAATTTTAATTTTTGACATTAACATTTTGTCATTTTTGAAACTGTATCGTTGTGTTTAGTTTTAAGTTAAATAATTTGCATGCTGTTAGCAGAAACATGGCTGTACCACAATCTATTTGAATATCTATTTTATATACCTATGTTTCGCAAATATATGAATTTGAATTTGAATTTGAATTTGAATTTGTATTATGATGATGTTGATATGAAAAGGATAGCAATATACAGATTAATTAAATGCAGCAGAGTATTCAGAGGTAATACTTAACTTTTATGAATAAGCGACGAAGGAAAACAGGATTTACTATATCATTACTCTGTAAGCAAATGTAGGTTGCAGGTCTATGAGATACTAAACTTGTGTTATTTTGGTCGTTTCGTAACATAATACAGTAAAGCTAAACTCAGATGGCCGGGCGACGTATCGCGATTACGATTAATATTGGTGGAAATCTAACACAGCACTATCTAGCCCCAAACTAAGCATGATTAGTACTATGGGAACCAGACAACTGATACAATACTTTCATCCTCACCCAAACACAGCACAAACATCTATGTTTTTCCTGGGATTCGAACCTGCGACGAAGTCATGTAAATGATTGTAATGATGTGTTGTAGTTTTGGGGTTCCACGTTGCTCGCGTCCGTAAGTGATAACCCATTGAATCCCTACACGTGTCCCCCGGATGGTGCGAAAGGAGCAACCCTAAGTAGCAGTAGAACTTGTGCCAAGTTCGCCCGGAGAAGTACTGCCACCACACCTGGTAATCTGCCGCCAAGCAGTGATGCACTCGTGTTGCTGTGTTCCGGTGGAAGGGAGTGGGTGCCGGTGAAATTGCAAGCATGAGACGTAACATCCCCGTCTCGGGGTGATGGACGCAACGCAATGCAACTTGAGTCATCTCGTATTATGGAGAGGACTTGAGTGGTATTGCTGTTGTCCATGGGCGGCGGTTACCACTTAACATCAGGTGGGCCGTCAGCTCGTTCTATCACCTAAATGACATTAAAAAAAAAGTCAAGCTAGTCCATCTCGCGCCTTCCCGCGACCATCTAAAGCGGCCCTAAGCAGTTGCTGGTCTGTGAGATACTAAAGTTCTGTTTCGGTCGCGTCGTAACATATTTCAGTGCTCAAGTGAATTTAAATTAAAGTGTAGGTGAGGTATGTTCCAGTTCAAAACTTAGTGGATTAAGTACTTAGTGCAAGCTGAATGCACAAGCCACTTTATTAGGCGTGATGGAAGAAGTGTTTTTTATGTGTTGAGTGACTGAACATACAGATACTTTATTACAAATATCTAGATAGTAATCTAATGTGCCTGTAATTTCATCAGTTTCAGAGTGGGTTATACAAGATGGGATTATACTCACAAAACGTGTTAAGATGATTCCTTATTTATTGAGAATTTGCGCTTTCATGTACAAATCCAAAAACAATCGGCTTAACCATAAAAAAAAGAATTGCACACAATTTTGAACCGACTTTAGGTAAAGGAGGAGGTTGTTAATTTGGATGTTTTTTTTTTATGTATGTTATTTCAGATCTCTTGCATTTGAGAACCGATTTGGAAAATATTATTCCGTTCGTTATTCCCTTACTAACAAAATGGCCTAAAATAAATTTCATTACAATCGGTTTGGTTGGATGTTTTTAAATTAAAATAAGAATCTTGATATATCTTATAAGTAGTTTAAATATCAAGTAAATTATTCAATAAATTAAATCCTTTCTAATTACAGCACCGAGATCAAATCTCTATTTATGATTAGGGTTCAGGTAATTTTAGAATTGAACTAGTAAATCTGATTAATTTGAAATTAAACTATCAAATAGCTAAAATGGCCATTAAAGATGAAATTTTATCTTTAATATTATTCAACTAATTTTTCTACAAATATCTTTTGTAACTAAATTTAGATTAGATTAGTAGCAGTAGTCAGATTCTTGTTTCTGGCGACAAACTAAAGCTGAGTGGTGACAATCAGATTTATTATGGAGGTCACATGTTTATTTAATTTTATTTTATTTTATTTTTGTACATGAATCTAACAATCGCTTGAAAAAAATTATTTGTGGCACACATTCTCAAAACAGGTATAGAAAAACATCGTGAATAGACACAACATCCTAGAATCAAAAACTAGATGATATTATTGTGCCAAGGAGCCTCAATGAGGCGCAATTTAATTCTTTCAAAATGTTGGTTCATGTGAACACCTGTGACATGACTACATTGCGAGTGTATAGGTACTGCTTGGGGGCAGAAATGGGCAGAAACGAAACCTATACAGCAGTACTTCCCATAAGGGACCCTGCACACATGGTTAGTAAATATAAGAAGGTGGAACGAACTCGCGTTACAATCGAAAATGATTCGTTTATCTAATCCGACAAACCTATCAATATTAGCCGACGCACGCGAACCCAGGTGCCTCCCAGTAAATTAGTTTTGGGAAAACAATATAGTTACGTGACTGGTGAAGGAAGCTAGTGATTTGCGCAAAATTGGTGAGACTTGGGATATAACGAGAATTACAACAGAATATGGGAGGGTTTATTTATAAAGTGCGCCGCAAAGAGAGAAAGCCTGGGTAATGCCCGAGTAGTTAGTAGAGATGTTTGGTTTTTGACTTGGGTACCTAACTCTCTTAGCATCTTTGTTTTAACTCAGTGAAAACCCTGTGCAAAATTTCAGACACGCAGGCTTTAGTTATGTAGTTTCAAACATTTCGTACTGAACATTTCGTTTAAAAACATTTACTTATTTTGAAATTATGACGTATATAAGTTTCTCGTATAAATAAGCACGGTCTTCGGCGAGATGGCTGTACGAATTGGAAAAAATCTCAATCGCAGTTCTGGTAAATGAATTTTTCCCGGAAATAGCTTTTATCCACATAATAGTAGGGTATAAAATCCCAGTGCAAGCCATCAATAACCTAACCTATAAATCGTTACATCCCGTACGATTTATTGGCAAAGTAAACAAGTTGCAATATTAAATTCTGCAATATATGAGTTTCAATCAACGTCTCACGTACTTGCATCACGAGACTGAACTTTAAAAATTTGAAATATTACGCCTGGAAACGTTGAGGGGGGTCAAGAAACAAAACTACGCGGCTACCACTCAATATTCGATACTGATTGATTTATATAAAACTGACATTCAACCGTCGCGCTGTCAAATACGTTTAACACGAAACTGCATGAACAATTAGTTGGAGTTTTTTTAATGTCATGTGCGTGATAGAACGAGCTGACGGCCCACCTGATGTTAAGTGGTAACCGCCGCCCATATACAACAGCAATACGACTCAAACCTTCTTCACCAAAGTACGAGATGACTCAAGTCGCATTGCGTTGCGTCCATCACCTCGACACGGGGATGTTACGTCTCATGCGCTTGCAATTTCACCGGCACCCACTCCCTTCCACCGGAACACAGCAACACGAGTGCATCACTGCTTGGTGGCAGATTACCAGGTGTGGTGGCAGTACTTCTCCGGGAGAACTTGGCACAAGTTCTACTACTACTTTGGGTTGCTCCTTTCGCACCACCCGGGGGACACGTGTAGGGTTCAAAGGGTTGTCACTTACGGACGGGAGCAACGTGGGCCCCCATTACCTATTGTTTTACTATTTTTGTGATGATTTGTGTTAGGGGAACGGGATAAGATATTTTGAAGCGAAACCACTTTTATGGCTTCATATTTTTAGCTAATGTAATTGTTATAGAAAGGATTTATATAGGATATTACATGGTAAAATTTGATAAAAAAATTCTCTGCATGAACTTTCTTTTGACTAACTAAAGTAAAAATGCACTATAATATTAACTAGTGCAGTACTTTTTGGAAAAAAGGATATACACACGAAGTTGAAGCGGCTTTATCGGACTCGCCTAGCTACTGTTCTAGTTCCCACCACAAGCCGCCTGGAGCTCTCATCTTGTCCCAGGGTCGAAAAGCCGAAGCGCGGGTATCTCATATCGGCGTGAAGCATCGATAGGCCGGGATCATCCGGGTTTTTACGAGAGTCCGAGCCGCCCGCCGAAAACCGGAAAATATTTCCGAATAATATCCTGAAATACGAGCAGTGGCTGATGAATTAAACCTTTTTGCTGCTCAGTTACTAATAGAGTGACCAAAATAAAATGAGTTTAACCTTTTTCGCTATACCTTATTTAATTTGTTTTTAATTAATTAATTATTTTTATTTTTTTAAATTTAAAATCATGTAATGATACAATTTTTTATTTTTAAATTTTGTATTTGTGTATTTAATTGTGTGTTAATCTATGGATCAATTGTGGGTCTCAAATAAATTATTTATTATTATTATGAAACTTTTTGAAGAGCGGAATATTTGTATAAATGCTTCTTAATAATATTTAGTGGGAGAGAGTAAAAAATATCCGCTACCGCGAACAGTGTCACTAACCTCGTTGGAACCAGTGTGGTGAAAGGATTACAGCGCGCCTCAAAGAGGCTCCTTTCGTGCGCTTAAATATTCACAGACAATTGTTATTACTATAATAATATAAAATATTACTAGTAGTATTATAGTAATTTGTACTTACTCGTAGTATGTAGGTTTTGGAACAGGAATTTGCATGTTTCTTTATATGAGGATAACCAGAACTGTTAGTTGGCCCACTCGATGGTGTGTTTTTATCTTATCTCTCACATAAAGCAGAGCAATACGACTCGGACCCTCCCTACTAAGGTAAGGGAACACAAGTCGCATGATATTGCACTCTGGAACTGAAGTCGGAATGTCTCATGTGCCTGTAAAAAAAAATAACACCTATCATACATTATAAGACAAGTATAAATTATAGCAACGAAAAAACGTGGAAATATCTATATGAAACCTAAATTACGAACGCATTCAGTCATGTAGGACGAACCGTAGAAATACCTATGTATTTTTACGATAGCCGTTACAAAAAACTTGCATATTCGCACTCAAAATTTATTTTCTAAATAAAAATATATTATGTTTTCGTCCTCAGATTTCCTATAAAACAAACACTTACCTCACTCCAAAACTTGGAGGAATTTCCATAGCCCCATTCAAGTTTAGCCGTCAATAAGTTTTTATTCAAACGGCATTGAATTGCTCGGAAAAACGATTGACAAAAAAAAGAATATTGTAGGCTCTGAATAAAAACAACATCGAAACGAGAAACGTCCATTTTGACTTGAATTGTTTATCCTGTCGCCCTAGAATTGGGATATTGAAAAACCTTGGTTAGTATTTATTATTGCAGACAGATAGATATAGAAAATAAATCTCTTTGAAGGTTTCTGGCATTAAGGATTTAGTAGCAGTAGTACTTAAGCCAAGTTCTTACTTCACACCAGTTAGGCCATCTGCTTCCGTAATTTTATGACATAAAAAGGGAGGTGTTTTGTTTTATATAATTTTTTGCAATATGTTATATTTGATATATAATTATTTAATCTTCCTGGTTCAGAAGCTTCAAATATAGATGTAAATTTTGTAATAAATATCTACAAAAGACACGAAAATATATGAGAACCACGCTGTACTTTAAGGCATCTCGTAATTATAAAATACTATAAATATTATACATATACTTATAGATTCATGTTACCTTTTACAAAGGACTCCTTTTTCTGACAAAGTAAATACGTACAAAGTTAATACATGGATGGATATAAAAAGCTTCGATAGCGGGAATGTCCATTGTTTATTCGAGATTTCAGTCAAGGATTCGAAACACTGATTGTTTATTTCGTAACGAATTAATTGCGACTAGAATTCAAGTGTTGTTTGTTGGTAAACTATATTGATGTAGTTAATTCCGTCATACTAATTTTAGTAAATCATGAAGATCAATGTATGGCTTTCATTTTTATGTCACTTATGTTCACATAAACATCAAGAAGAGTACTTTTGATTATTATAAATTTTTGATGATTATTTATTCCGACTATATATTATACAACAATTTGATTGTTCTGTTTTTTGAAATAACAGACACTTGAGACATTCCACCTTCACCTGTTAAAGTTACGGGCAAAATAAAATACGACTTGGGTCTTCCCATACCTAAGTAGGGGAAAACAAAATAAGTTTTGCTTTTATTACGGGGAGAGGTTACCACTCAGGTGTCCCCATCTTGCTAGTTCCGTAACTTATTCGCATAATAAATGAAATGTCTTTTTTTTTAAGTGGTTTTTTTAGTTGTGTCATTTACTTTTGTTAGTATTATTATAATTTAGTATTATTTTTATTTATTTTTATTTCGTATTGAGCTTTTAAGGCATCAGATTAAAAACTCTGGGAACCTTATGAATGATCCCAATAGTACTGACTACGTGTGAAAACAAACATAACAAACTAATTTGTACAACACCACACACTAAATTGATCACAACCATGCATATGACTGTTTACATGCCAAATCGACCACACGCCCAGAATACCACCTTATTACTTAACCCATAAGATGCAAAATTAAAATACTAATCGCTAAACACCATACAGTTATATATGTCAAGTAATTGACACCTCTCGAAACATGAGATTTGGCCAAGCGAGTCACAAAGATTTTACATCAATTCATTTAATAAAATGAACTGAATTACGTCCAGTTAAGGTTCAAAATTGGGCCTAAGTAACAGTGATCAGTTGGCCGTAGGTGTTTGGCTGAATTAAACTTTGACAACTTGAGCCTCCTTACTTGATACATTGTGTGATGTCATTCATGGTAAGAGCATTTGACCTACTTGCGTGGAATGCCTCTGGGAAATTTTGGTGCTTAAAGTGGTTAAGCCACAATTTCTGCTTACTAATTTCTGGATTGTGGGCTATTCTCACAGGGACTTCGCCGTTGTATAATTTCTACACCAGTGCTATCTTTTATGAGCACTGGCCATAATAGGTCATGTTTGCTGTGAAGAGGAGTTTGAAGTTCTTGAAAATAAAATTTTATTGCAATTTGAAATTATACAGACTTCATTCTAAATGTGACTGACTAGCGATAAGACTGTTATTTGACTAAAGTATGACTAATATTTTTATTTAATAAATTAATATCACGTATCGTTTGGAAATATGTATTGAGTTGACACATAAGCATTTAAATATGTTATGCATTACCATTCCAATGAAAAAGAACTTGCTGAACAGACTTGCTAAGTAAATTATTATGTGACATTTTGGAAAAATAAATAAGTACCTAAATACAATAAAACCTTCGAATCATCACAGAATACGTACATGTTTAAAAGCGCAATTGTGGTGGACAGTGATACGTATTGGAATTTAAAAGTGCTCTGGCTAATAATGCCGAATCGATTTTAATAAGTCTCAACCACAGCTCAAAGCGATTTCATATATCATTAATTCGTGTATCATTCCTCGTGTATTATTCCATCTCATAATGTATTTTAATTAAAGGGAAAATTTACGCATTTGCTGCACGAAGTGGGCAATTTTGGAGGATCCATTCAATTTCATAATTTGTAGGGGCATTGAGCGTGTGTTCCGCCGCTTTTCATCGAGTCTTTTCCATAAAATTTTACGAAGATTTATTTGATGTGAGAGAAAATAAATCCTCAAAAACAAGAATGAACTGGTAATATTTCATTAGATACTCGTGCGTTATCATATTTTTATGTGTATATTTATAATATATATATAATATGGTCGAATCAACGTCAAGAAGAATAAGATCAAACATGTATTACTCAGTTTTGTTTAATATAGTTGTAGGTTAAGAGCAGTAGAACTCTCGCCAAGTTCGTCTGGGGAAGTACTGCCACCATGCCCTTTTCTGCCGCCAAGCAGTAACGCATTCGCGTTACTGTGTTCCGGTTTGAAAGGTGTGGTTGCCGGTGAAATTACAGGCACATGAGACATTACACCTACACGTCTCAGTGATACGGGCGCATACGTTGCGACTTGGGTCTTGCCGTACCTAGTAGGGGAGGACCCAAGCCGCATCGCTTGTTATGGGCTGCGGTTACCACTTAACATCAGGTGGGTCGTCAGCTCGTTCTGAAACTGTATTACAAAAAAAAAAAAAGGTTATATGTGCTGATGAAAACAGTTCTTCAAAATGTATTACTTGACAGATATTTCTCTTCTTTCCTTTTCTCAAAGTGTGGCTTCGAGCTAAAGTGAAAAACCCATTAGAATTACCTGCCTCCGATTTGCATTTCACAAAAGAAGTTTGCTGACGTATTCAAGGCAATTCAAGTTTTACTTCTAATTGTGATGAGAATATCACAACTAACTCATTACTTGTATTATTAGATTGGATATGTGTTTTATAAAACTTATTTCCTACTTTATCATAAAAATTTAATGTGTTTCTACATCGTTTTAAATAGTAAATTACGGTCAACTATTTTTTAGAGTCCCATTTAATTAACACACAGGCAAAAATTTATGAGGTTTTAGCGAATTCATTATATATTATGAAATATTATATACTTCTATTACGTCATCTTGTCGAAATTAGTTGTAGCCACTAAGATCTAATGGATGTTGGATGTTCTATTTTGCAGTGCAGGAACTTAATTCAATATTGAACTTAAGAACATTTTCAATTTGCGAATAAAATTCTTGAGATCACATCTTCATTAGTAATACAATCAAGCTCGGAGCGAGTGGAATTTTCGATTTGGAGAAGTTGAAAGCGCAGGACGTACTATAATCTAGCACCGGATAAATTTGTTAGAGTTTAATGGATGCAAGACTTCTGTCTCTGGGCGAAGTTAAAAATTCATTATGAAATCAGTAACCGATTGTTCTGTTTCTTTTGAAATGTTGGAATAGAATTTTGAAATTGCTTGTGCATTTGAAATACAAAGTGTCTAGTTTCATTCAGCAAGAAATGGTGTTTGCCTTTGAACCTTAACTGTTTCAATAGTCATAATGAAAATACTTCCTCACCCTTACTCTAAACCATTTAACCAACTCAATTACTTTTATTTTATATTTATCGGCTACTTTGGTAACTAGTGTGCTATTTAGTCGTTTACAAATTCTAACACTATGACACTTAAGCGTGCAAATGCTTCAAGTATAGTGAATATAAGTATGTTATACTTGGATCCAAGTTATCGTCAAGTCAATAAACTAGATTAAAGAAATTCTCAAAACTTGCTAATGACTCCCAGCTCAGCTTTGTACCTACACACATCCTTATGGTTGAGAGAATGTTCCAATTACAAGCAGGTCGATTTTCGATTCTCAAATCAATTATGCAATGAGGTTCAACATATCCATGATCCATGCTGCGCGGGTCGTATACATAAATGAATATTTTAGGCGCGCGTCTGCAACGACTTCCATTCTCGCGAGGGTACGTACACTGGGGGACGGAACGCATTCTGATAATGAACTGCTATATTGTATCTACGAATAAATTCAGAAAAAACAGTTTTAATGGACGAGTGAATTCATGCCGTGAAAACAATATACCTCTACATATATCAAGATACTAATTAGCGAAACATTAAGAAAACTATCATTACTTTTTTATCTATTTAATTCAATTTATTGATTATCAACATAAATAAATGATGACAGAGAATCAATTTTTTTTGATGTAATACAGTTGCAGAATGAGCTGATGGCCCACCTGGTGTTAAGTGGTAACCTCAGCCCATAACAAGTGATGCGGCTCAGCTCATTCTCCTAGTAGGGGTCCTCCCCGTACCTAGTGTACGAAAGACCCAAGTCGCAACGTATGCGCCTGTAACTCTGAGACGTGTAGGTGGAATGTCTCGTGTGCCTGTAATTTCACCGGCAACCACACCTTTCAAACCGGAACACAGTAACGCGAAAGCGTTACTGCTTGGCGACAGAAATGGGCATGGTGGCAGTAATAGAATTATTTAATAAATTATCCATTGTCATAAAGGACATTAAGTTGTATTTTGTGCTTAGAAGTGGAACTAGTAAAATTAAAACTTAACGCTATAAAATCGAGCTGTTTCTATTTAAATCTATTCAGATTGTAAAAGCAGTGATACAAAAATGAACTTATAAAACTAACCAGAATTGTAAAAAAATACCATTATTCAGTTATGCCACCATTATGCACTTAGTAACAAATATGCAATCAGTTACAGCTATTTTGAGAAATATATTTTCAATTATCCAAATTAATTAAACCAAAAGGTTTATTTCAAATTAATTATCCAAATTATTCTTGACTGTTTATTCCCCGACAGTACGCGCATATGCAATTGCCTCAACTTCTAAATTGGGGAAGTTTCGATTGGATTTCGATGACGTTTCTTTCAGGAAGTTCTAGAAGTTTATTGATTCTAAGATGGAGTGCTGTTAATATGTCACAGCTACTACTACCGTGTCACAAGCTCTGTCCAACCAGTGTGGTGTGAGGATAAAAATGCGCCTCAAAGAGGCTCCATCGTGCGCGTACAACCATATACTTTATTTAACCATAATATGGTACAACCATAAATTTTATATGGAACATAATATATAAACTATTCCGGAACATTTTATATCGTGATTTAGTGGTATTCCCGGAAAAACAGTAATGGATCACCACTTTTCACACCTATGTTTCTAATAGTGTAACCCTCTGAGATAATCAAACCACATCTAAGGCCTTGTGTTTCTTTTATGTGAAAGAGTTAAGTGGATGGCCCACCTGGTGTTTTGGTAACCTCTGTCCATATAAAGCATTAGGACTTAGGTCTTCCCCTATTTCAGGTATATACAACTGTTTCTTTGGTTTTACCTATCTCTTTGGAGTGAAAAGTGCTTGATAGTATGTACTGTAACTAAATTGTCTCTTTATTGCATCATTTATTTATATTCGATGAGAATGCCCTCTCATAGTGAACTCGCATGCATCCGCGGTGAATGTGACCGCCGTGACAGTTCTCAAAACGAAATGTAGATCAATCCACTTTCCATCGCGAATCGTAAAAGCAATCTCACGACGGAAATATCACGAGCTGTGATGGATCTGGAGCTATCAAGGCACGCAGGCTGCGCTAAACATTTAACATACTGCATTACAAATCTTGACAGTAATATGCCTGTTTCCCAGAGGGGTAGGCAGGACCCAAGCATTGACACACGCTTCGATGTGCTTCGCTTCTCTGTGTTCAGCGCCACGCCATTGAGACGGTTGGGAGAATTTCAAAAGCTTTAAAGCTTCGAGCGTTGGAAATAAATTGTTGGTTAGTTTTAGAAGTCACGTAAGTAAGAGTTATTTTTAAACAGAGCGGATCTAATTTCCTGGACCGTCAGCTACTTATTTTGGTAAGTTTTTAAATTTATAGTGACGATTTTCTTGATGGCTGCGTAGTTCATAGTATAGGTGTTCTGGGTTCATTCTTAAGTGTATTTATAATGATAGTACGAGTACTGTAATTGCAATCAAGAGTTTATATTATTGAGCTTGGAAGCCCAAAAGTAGAAGCCTACTTTCAATCCGGAGGTTTTTGGTTCAATTCCAAACGTGAACCACTAATGTTATCACTTGAAAAAAAATATGTACGATTATGAAAAACGAAAATATTATTACATAAGGTAACTTGTATGTCCTAGAACCAAAGATTAAAAGATATGAAACATCTTCCTAACCGGATTAGGCTTCCGTGGCCTGCCTGTTCGAGGCCTGTCAATCTATAACGTATATTTGAATATTTAACTGTCTCAGTAAAACCAAGAAATAGTTATAAAACTGTCTAGTTTGTGTATAATCCCATGATATCGTACAGATGCTATACCTGCCGAGATATTGGCTACATGATCGCCTCGGGCGGCAAGCGACGAGATGTGATCACCGTGTGTCCATTGTTACTCTATCTCAAAGCAAAGTAAAGTTGAGTTATCTATTTTCTTAAAATAACGACACCAACTTCCACTTCACACTTTGTTTACCAATAAAAATCCTCTGATCACTGTAAAGTTTAGTTTATAGCCACTAAAGTAACGTAACTTACTTATCTTATGCTTAAAGCTGTCGGCTGTCATCGGCTGTCGTATATCATATAGCCAAGCAATAAATAAATTAAATAAATATTGGTGGACATTTCACATAGCGCCATCTATCCCCAAAGTGAGCTAAGCCTAGCTTGTATCATGGGAACCAGACAACTGATATACATACTTATATACTTTTCTTTTGTAAATACATACATAAAATACATAACACCCAGACACAGAACAAACATCAATGTTACAAATTTCACATAAAATGTTTGCCCTGGGTGGGAATCGAACCCACGACCTACAGCGCAGAAGGCAGGGTTACTACCAACTGAGCTATGAGACCAGTCAAAATAGCAATAATTTTTAACTTGTCTAGATTATGTATAAACCCGTGATATCGTGCAGATGCTAGATCAACCGAGATATTGGCGACATGATCGCCTCGAGCGGCTAGCGGCGAGATGTGATCACCGCTTCTCCATTGTCTCACGATATTGCGTCGTGTACACACAACACCACAAGAATTATTTAGATATTTCGTTAGAAATTATGGACTGTCATTTTAGTAAGCCTCTGGAAGCCATGAAACCTTTTCTTGTTGCCAAATAAAAATACTGGTTCACATTACTTAAGATACTAGCTTTGAATATTTCTAAAGATTAAATATCTCTCCATTACTATTGGATCATATCCTTGCTAATTTTATAGTCGATTTTTAGAGTTTACAAAGCTATGGCTAGTAAATTTAGCATGATAAGGTGTACCACACTGTTTTTTTTTAATTCAAATATTTTCCTGTAATAAAAGTAGACTAGGCGTGGATATAGATATCTTTTATAAGAAACCCGCTTGTTATTGGATTGTTAAAATAACATTTTTCGAATTAACACATTCAATTTTATTTTTCTTAAAATTTTGCTCCCAATTCATGTTTCAATATCATGAAATAATCTTCCCGTTTCTTATAAGCATTAATCACACGACATCCTGTTACGTTCGGCCTTCTGACTGACCATCCGTCATCCGTTATTTCTCCAGAGACAGTGGACTCGCGGCTGGGTAGCGTCACATTGCACTGCCGGCGGCGGAACCCGCGTCTCGCGACGTCCCAAAGGCCCGGCACGCCTGCCCTATGCAAATATGCGGACCCCTAAAATTGATCATAATCCTTTTCCCTGTAGAATATATTTCATCTTTGAAGGTTATAAAACAGGAGTAAAAATATGTAATGGTAAATGTACGTGCGGAGTTTTCGGAGTCGATTTCGTCGTTTCAGTTCGGTTTATGACAGGCTTTGGCTTTTGTAGTAAAATAAAAACGTTACCAACATCTGTATTCCAGAACTTTATCACAGAAGATTTTGTCTTCAGAAATTTTTCAGGGTTAAGTTTGTTACATCTATTCCTACAAAACCCACAGTAGGGTTATTTTCTACTTCTACTACTTCTACTACTACTACTTCTACTACTACTACTACTTCTACTACTTCTACTACTACAACTACTATTAATACTACTTCTACTACTACTGTTTCTGAGTATTAACTCGTGTCTTACAGTGTCAACCAGCTGGGCATTTGCCCTACCACGCTATGGATTCCTCACGATGTTGGCCAGAAACTGTAACTAAGTATTGCCAGTGGATGTCACTCTCGACAGAATAGTAAAAGTACTTCAAAATTAATCGTTTTTGAAAGTTATTCGTAAACTGATGGGCCGACTAAAATTCTGTATAATACTCTCTCTACATTTTTGTTTAATTAGGGCTAGTCTAAAATAGATTCTTAACTTTCCTCTTTGTGCTAATACTCTAGAATTACAGTTTCAAAGAGCCCACTTATTATTTTATTTTACCTTTCTAATTCGTACCCTTATATTGTTCCAAATGCAGGTAGAAATTTTACAATGGGGCACATAATATTGGACAAAAGATTTGATAGACAAAAGGATATTATTCAATGAGATTTGAAACATGATTGCGATCTATATTATCAGTTAAAGATAGTGGTTTTAGATAAACACTTTTGTCACCTTGTAAATTATGATCTCACAGCTCAGTCGATAACTCTGCCTTTTGTTCTTGAGATGGAGGGTTCGAGTCCCACCACATTATGTAATGAACATAATAACATAGATATTTGGTTTGGAACTCAATGTAAACATGTATTCCGTATTTAAAAAAGTATCTAAGTATTCCATCAGTTGTCTGGTGCCCATTGTACAAGCTATGCTTAGTTTGGGGGCTTGATGGCGCTGAGTGGAATGTCTATATTTTTTTAAGAAATCTTGACATTTAATCTTAAGTAACTAAGGTGCTATTATACCGTTCTAGTTTAAATAAAATTTCTTATAAATTTTGTTCAACTTTCCTCTTAGAAATTACATTTGTGTAAAATAAATAATTTTCTATATCTATATAGTTTTTTTTTTAATTCATGATTTGAAAGATAAGGTGGTCATTAGCGAGTCGTGATCTCCCACTTACCGTGGTTTTAACAGTCTAGAACTCTATGGGGTTTTGGCGTCACCACACTGATTTCTACAACCAAGCTGGTGTGGTCGTAAGAGAAATCAGCGAAATCAAAGAATTAAAATAGGTCTTGCTTCTGACACAAATTGTACTTTAGACACTTTTTTACTTAGAAAAAAAGACTGTGTTCGGGTAAAACCGAATCACATTGACGAACAAATCAAAGGCACCTCTACCTGTCTTTTTATTTAACGGGTAACTTATCCGATAGTGATCTCTATATGGAAGGTATAAGGTTCAGTTTCACGTAGCGAGTCCTTGTTTGCGAGGAAACTAAACAAAGGTCTTCCTGTTCACACCCTAAAGGTATTGCACAATAGTTCACACGTGCGACGCTTGTAAACTAATTTATCAGTTCTGACAAGTTTCCAATAGCGTTAATTCTGTGAAGATATGGGTGCGGACTATGAAACTTGGAAGATTGTTTAGTGCGCTATGTTGTTTGGCCCGTTGGAGATTTGACGCTCCCCTGGAATGGCTTTTGAGGGTGTGGAGATAGTGCAGATGGCAGATTTAATTTAATTAAACATGAATCTGATATATTTGGGTTACATATTTCGTATTATAACTATCATACATATTGCCGAGCAGATGACTGGCGACCATACGACAAAGTAGTTTCTAAAAATTCAGTTAATAATGTATTGTATAGCGTGATGCTACAGCTTAAAGAAGGCTGAATCCCGGAAAATATATTTGGCCACACTTTTTTTTGTTATAAAGTTACGGAAAGAGCAGATGGCCCACCTGACGTTAAGTGGTAACCTCTGCCCGTAGATATATCAAGCAATTCAACTTGCGTCCTCCCTCAGATGTGACCCAGGTCACATCGTATGAGCCCGTAACTCTGAGATGTGCAGGTGGAATGTCTCATATGCCTGTCATTTCACCGGCAACCACACTTTTCAAACCGGAATACATTAACACGAATGCATTACTGCTTAACGGCAGAAATGGGCATGGTGGCAGTACTTCCCCGGACGAACTTGGCCTGAGTTCTACTGCTTTTATACCTGTGTGTCCAGTGCCCATAAAGGGGTTGGCTCAGCTCAGTTACTTGCATAGCATCCACTACACAACAAGCTAAACCATAGCAAATAGGTGACAAATGTGAAGTAGTGATTTAGATTGGACAAAGCGGTACTAACTAGATGCGGTATCGTCCATTAAAACTGGGTATAGCAGTCTGTAGTATTAGTTATTCCTGTTTCCTGGTTTCAATTCAATATCTTATTGTTGTATGTTATTCTGTCGATTGCATTTAGCTTCAATCACATTTATTTTTATGTAATTGGAGTAAAGGAACGTGCTGACGGCCCACCTGATGTTAAGTGGTAACCGCCGCCCATAGACAACAGCAATACGACTCAAGTCATCTCTATAGTACGAGATGACTCAAGTCGCACTGCGTTGCGTCCATCACCCCGAGACGGGGATGTTACGTCTCATGCGCCTGCAATTTCACCGGCACCCACTCCCTTCCACATATTTATATATTATTTATAAATAAATATTGGTGGACATATCACACAGCGCCATCTAGCCCCAAAGTAAGCATAGCTTGTGTAACCAGACAACTGATATATTTACATGTAAACTTTTTTTGTAAATACATACATATAATACATATTAATACCCAGACACAGAACATACATCTATATATGTTCATCACATAAATATTTGTACTGGGTGGGAATCGAATCCACGACCTACAGCGTAGAAGGCAGGGTTACTACCAAATGAGCTCTCACGGTTATGGCTAATAAGCAGCCTCTTCTGGTATGACTGGAATTTCATTGGTATAAGATTTATCCTGGCTGTTTTATCTGCTTGAAGATAGCGTTCGCTGAGTTATTCGTCTGTTCCCATGATATCGTAAATCAAGTTTGCATTTTGGCGCGTGAGACATTTAGCTTGGATCTTTACGAGTCTAAGATACCAATCACAGATGTCAAATATGGCTTAACGTTGTGGAACTAAACTAAAACTTAACCTCAAGGTATCCATTTCACTTTCATAGGTACAAAAAGCGATCGTTTTGAAGCCGTCGATGTCCTCTTATGATTATTTTGGTGCCAACAGAATATACACAATAATAATGGCAGTCGATTCATTTTCCAGAAGCCTAGTTTTTACTTAGCCTAGTAATATCAAATCTATTGAGTTCAACAGAGTATATCAGAATAGCGGCCCATCCACTAAAGTTCTTTCTGATTTATTCTGCTGGACAATTTGTACGTAAACTCAAAGGTATAAAATAAAAAAACATTTAAATCACTAATATATAGTATAGTATAGCAGTAATTAAAACATTTATAATATTTACACTATATATAGATATATTCTCCCTGACAATTTATATAATTTTCATTCTTCTAAACCATTGGGAAAAGATAATGGCCTGTCGGATCACTATTCAAAATTTTTTTGAAATAGGTATTCAATCGGTTTATTTTTTATTTTATTCTATGTGATTCGTACAAGCTATGCTTAGTTTTGAACTAAATGGCGCTGCAGTGTTCACCAATATTAAATAATTTAACAAAATTTATTTCGGCAGGAAAGAACCTTAGTGGATGGGCCGTTAATCCTGAACAGTGACATGGGACAACCGATAGGAATGGATCTACGTTTCAGGCGCTCCCACATCCGGTACTTGGTCCAGTTTGAGGCTACACACAGAATAATATAACAAAAACTGGAATGGGCAATTTATCATATCTGGAAACCTTCGAGACGGTACGATAAACAACTCCTTTCAAATGGTCCGCACATCCGGCTCCGTTTGCGTAATATCTGGGGGTAGTCGAGGAGCCATTACACTATCTCACAACGGTGATGGAAAACAGCATGTGGAAACTGCATTTTTTTATATATTTCATACTAGCAGACGAGCTTACCTGATGGTAAGTGGTCACCGTCGCCCATGGACATCTGCAACACCAGAGGCGCTGTTATTTGTTATTATCTTATCTTATCTTTTTTTTTCTTATCTTTATCTATCAGAGGCATTGCTAATGCGCTGCCGGCCTTTAAGATGTGCACAGACCCGTCGTTTGAATGTCCCCATGTCAAAGCTGCCATGTCCTAGAGTAATAAAAATCGATGACATTTATCGATTCGGATGTATGAAGTTGTGGTATATTAAAAAGTCCTTTCAATCTCGCATGTCGAGAATAGACCTGTCTCAAGGCAGCGGCTGTGAGGCTGTTCGTTGGACCAGGAGCTGGGGCAGAAGATTCCTCCTAAGGCTCCTGGTTCATCAAGATTTTTTAAGCAGAGTGAGAAGGCTTGGTATCTGATTGGTACTAATCTCAAAGTCACTTGTGAAACCTGCTCAAATCAATATACCATCTTCCTAAAACTGTGAAAATATGTAGGGAAGTGGCCTCACAGCTCAGTTGGTAGTAACTCTTCTGCGCTGTATGTGGTGGGTTTGATTCCCACCCAGGAAAAATGTGCGCCTTTTCTGCTGTTATCATGGACAGAAGACTGGAAATCCAAATGCACGATATAATTTTGACATTTCGCTGGTATGCCTGCAGTAGACTGAAGACCTGTTCTTTTTATTTTTGACGAGATTCGAAAAGGTTGGTTGGTTTTGTGTTGTGTAATAGGTATGCTAGCTCTCCGACCGTTAAGGATGAACTTGAAAAATAATAAGGCAAGACGAATTGGGGTCGGCTAATGGTCTTTCGCGTTTGCGAGCATTTTAGCTGTTTATATTTTTGTATTTTCAGCGGGATATTTTGCGCGAGCCTCACGTTATGGGCAGCATGAAATGAATGAATATGAAGAATCGAAAGCCGTGTTAAATAAGAAAATAACGATGTTTTTTAGACATTCATATTATAATCTACACAGTAGTTTTTCTACACATTAGTTGGTTTCATTAATAAATAATATATTTCATAATTATTTATTATTTTTCATTATTCATAATAATAATTCATAATGAAACATAGAACAAAAATTTGCCTTACTTATAAACTTAACATAAAAATCTAAAACACATTTAATCTCAGTCGATTAGCAATTACAATCTAGTGCTTTTTTTCTTCGAGAGAGGCAAAACCTGTATTTCCTAACAATTAATGGTTTTTACATTTTTGTAAAAACGAAACTCATTCTTACGTAAATGATAACCTTGGACGATTTTAAGAAAATAATGTGAGCTCCTAACATGTTTTCTTCAGTAACTAGGTAATACATTCACATTCACTTATTTTTTTATGTGGCTTTTGTGACGGAACGAGCTGAAGGCCCACCTGATGTTAAGTGGTAACGCCGCCCATAGACAACATTATTACGACTCAAGTGCTCTCCACCAAAGTACGAGATGACTCAACTCGCATTGCGTTTGATTTATTATCACATTAATTTACTCTAGGACATTAAAAATAATCATAGTGTCTTTGCCAAAGTTGTAATCAACGGAAAACAATGAAGCTAAGTCTCTTAAAAGTGGGTCCTTCTACAAAAATCGTAGATATGTATCGAATTTCGCTACAGAGACCTCGTAAAGTTAAGTTTGGCAGTTTATATAGCAGTATTTTAATCAAAGTTGACTTTACAATACGTATTTTCCCCACCATCTCTTTTTAAAATACTGTCTTTTTACAATTGCTGCCTGCAAAAACTTAGCTTGCATTTTGCTCTTACTATTTTTTTTATTTATATAATTGTTTTATGCATTCTCATGCGCTGTCATAGGATTCATATAAAAACTCGATTGTTCTTATTCTCTATCTGGGTTAAACAGTGAAGGGGTATATAATTAGAATTAACTAGTTTTCCACAATAACGTTTGAAACCAGTTTAATTTTAGAGTAAAACCTTATCTTTCTTTCTCTTTATTTTGAGGTAGAGAAAGGGAATAAATCCTTTTTTAATAATATTCATTTTGGCATATCGGATCTCTTTTTATCGTGTAATGAGACCTTAGAATTCTAGGATAAAAATATTTTTGTTTAAAATGATTATAAGACTTGGAAACTTTAACAATGATGTACACAACTCAAGGAAATTTTTCACTTGGATTCACCTCACATTACTTTACCAACTAAAACCACTTGGAATAAAGCAGACGCTTTTGTTCAAATCAAAACACGATAAAAGCCAAAACAATAATACTCAGTTAAAAACCCAATACGCCATTGAAATTCACGTGCACCGGATATAAAAACCGAAAGGGTCTTTATTCAGCGACCCTTTGGTTCAACTCGCGGTTTAATGCCGAAAAAAAGACGTTGTAAACAAACCTATTACGCTCTAATACAAAGGTATAAGACTGAAATTCGTTGGGCATAAGTAAATGGTTTATGTTCGCTCATTGACGCTGAAGCTCTGTCTCGGACGGAACTCGTAAAATCGAAACAGAACGCCGATATAAAAGGAATGGCAGATGAATATCGAGATGAGAAAACCGCTATTATGCATGTGACACACGGCGGGAGGGGCGGACGAGCCTTGATGCACATTTTAATGAAAATAACTTGCAAATGACAGGCCTCACAGCTCAGTTGGTAGTAACCCTGCTTTCTGTGCTGTAGGTCATGGGTTCGATTACAGCCCAGGCCAAATATTTGTGTGAGGAACATAGATGTTTGTTCTGTGTCTGGGTTCATATGTATTTATCAGTCATACTGTTCTCATAGTACAAGCTGTGTTTAGCTTACTTTGGGGCTAGATGGCATACTACACCGATACCAACGGAAATATAGTACAATTTGGGTCCTCTCGATTATATACGTATTTGAAGATCCAAATTAACGACGAAACATTTCCTTGGCTGTAATTTCACCTGCCCTAATTCTCTAGCTGTTATATTATCCAAGCTCAAAAGTCCGGTGGTTGTTCGATGCCCGGCTGGCTGTATATCACAATTTTAAAGACCAACGAGACGCACCAGTTTTATTCTTCAAAAAAGAATCTCACAATTTCATTCTGTTCCCGGTTCCCTTGCGAAAATTTATTTCAATGGTACAGTTCAGTGCACAACTATCTAAGAAAATAAGTAAAAGAAGTAACATCCAATACTCAAACTCAAAAATTATAAAAACAAATTTATTTATAATGAATACAAGGACTTTTACTATGATTACCATATTAGTGCCTCCTTGCCTGTCCATTAATAACAAAGGATCCTATAAAAATAGATGTTCCTTAGAAACTCTTACAAAACATGGAAATGTAGCTCCTTGATCGTAATACTTAACTAAAATAAATAAAATATAAATCACCTATTTTTAGTTCGTCCATGTTTAAACAATTAATATATCTTTCACATAATAAATAAAAATGTGTTTGAAGTGTGCCAATGCTTACCTACTAGATCGATTTTATATTACCTTTTCATCTAATCTTCCTGATTTGAAATACATAATGTCATTTCTGCTTAATACTAAACCAATTAAAATACTCAATCGCAACTTATGTTGCTGACAGTACTACATTTCAACTCGGCTAAGTTTGAGAAAGGATTCGAGTTCCATATCTTCAGTTCGTCTTCGGTGATATTAATTCACTTTTGTACCGAAATCATGAAGTCTAGGCAATTCCGATAATTACAACAAGGTCGAAACTTTTCCGTGGCAACTTTGAAACTTTTCATTTGTAGATAATGGAGACGTTTTTAAAGAATGCACTAAGTTGAAGATTTATTTCTTGTTTAGAGGTAGACAGACCAATTCGAATTTGCAAACTGATGTGCAATAAAGTAATAAGTACCTAATGAAGAAAATGATTGCAATGTGAGGTATTAAGATAATGTTAGGTGAAGGAAAGTCACCAACCAGTGTGGTGAATAAATTAAAATGCGCCTCAAACAGGCTCCTTTCATTAAGTTTCTAGGACACGACGGTTTCCTCATGTATTTTCCTTAACGTGGTATTGCGTACATAACATTTCAGGTGATAGAACTCACTAGTTCACGTCGGGATTTGAAACAGTGACCTCTAGATTAAACTTGTTGAGTATACCACTGTGCCACAACGTTCTCACTATATTCCCACGATGTGAAACAAGACAGTCCACAGTTATTCCGCAAGGGAATAAAGTGAAAAAATGCGAGATTTCTCTGCCATATTTATAGTCCGTTTTCGGCTAAAGTTCTTATCAATTATCTTAGATGAAGATCACTCAAATATAACAACAATAACCAAAATTATCAAAGATGTTGCAGCATCAACGCCTCGCATTTATCCGCTTTGCCGTTACCTTGATATTATTATCTCAAATCAGCGATTAAACAATGAATGAGCAAGGTGTCGAAAATATCAAGTTCAATGGAGGCCTTACCCACTTACACTTTGATTCATTCGCTTGACCATTACTTAAACAAACTATTTTGAATTCTAATCTACAGCGTTAGAACTTGAATTGTCATTAATCTCCAAATAATTCGACCATCTTGAATTGCGGCCAAACGATCTTAAGTTGTAATCCTTTTTAAGTAAAGTTGTTTTTTGTATGAAGAAGGGTATTCGCGGTCCGAAAAGCTTAGTGTTGTACCAACATTATAGATCTTTATCGGAACCCGTATAAAATTCGACATGCATTATTTATGCGCAGAGGGCGGTCGTTTATTGAAATCATACGGAACAAATATTGAAGGTACGGCGCGGCGTAACGCTTTCGTCTCTATCTCGAATATAGATCGGCCGTTTTTCGTGGTAGCAGACGCGGCTCTGGAGCTTAGATGGCAGTAACACTGCCTTTAGGAGCGATGGGTAGCGGGTTCAAAGTCGAAGTCGAAAATTTTAATTCCATCGAAATCTTAAAAATGACTTGAAAAAGTTAAGAAAGTGATGGTCTTAGATGTTTGTGTCGGGTTCTGTATGTGTGGATGCGTGCGAGAGAAAATCTTACAGTAGAGATGTGTGAAATAAAATGTTGCAGAGTTCGTCCTGTAAGGTCCACCAGTACTATTATTATTATTATTATTGTTATATATTTCAATCCTTTTAGTACAGTGTTTTGAGATTCAGTCTCACGACCTTCACTGATATATTTCTGGTATTGGAACCCATATGTAGAAGTAAGGTTATGTCCCATTCCCCAAACACGTCGCAGGTACATCGGCTAAGCACTAATAAACCCTGCAAGGTTCAATAAACACAGAAACAAGCTGTAATGTACTCCAGCAATGGGCCGTACCGAACAAATGTATAGGGACATTACACGAGGTATGGCCCGATCTGTATTCCAGATGGTAGCTTTACATCGCTGCGATATTGGGGAGGAAATACTTTAGTGCTCTCATAAAACGGCATTGTATATAATACCTATTTAGTAGTGTTATAGTCGGCAATGGCGCTGTGAGTATGTTTTACGATGCGTGTGAACCTTTTTCCTTACACTTCACAGTTCTCTCTAATATTATGCGTACGAAAGTTTGTCTGTTTCTATGGCAGGATGGATATTTGATAATTTTACTTTAAAATATTATTTTTTTATGTAATATAGGGTACGGAACGAGCTGACGGCCCACCTAATGTTAGGTGGTAACCGCCGCCCATAGAAAACAGCAATACGACTCGAGTCCTCTCCACCAAAGTACAAGGTGACTCAAGTCGCATTGCGTTGCGTCCATCACCTGGAGACGGGGATGTTACGTCTCATTATTACATTGAAATTATTAAAACTATCTGAATTATATAAAAACGCACAACTGACTTTCATTAGGAACATGCCGGGTTCAAATCCAAGCGTGCATAAATGTGCAGTAATTAGAATTCAAACATGGCTGAAGAAAATCTTGCAATAAAAATCGCAACCCGACATTAAAATTTAAGGCATGTTATTTGTTCCAATCTCCTTCCCATTCACTACAGTTTGTCGAGAGTAAGCCTGTCTGTATTGGGTACGGAAGCTTTGTCAGCCTATAAATCCCCAGTATTATTCCCAGGACTAGAATATAATAAACCTGAAGCAAAATGAGCACAGAGCAATATCCATAACAAATTCCGAAGCTGTGTTTGTAAATATGCATCTCAGATTAAGATTTATCTTAAGATAACCGACTGGTTGGGAACCTGAACTGTACCATAACTTATTCGTCGCGTAGAACTGTACCGAGTACAGTCAGAAGCAAAAGCATTTGTAAATGTTTTTCAGTTTCAACTGGTCCGTATTTTGTAGAGTTAGTATCGGAATTTGAGCTTTCGGTGAAGGAAAACATCGCGAGGGTTTCCTCGCATGGTGGTTCATGGACGATATCTCAATATGTTTTACGCAACTGACCCCACGTTAAGCAGTAACCTTCGCTCATAACTAAAGTAACTCACTTAAGCCCTAACTAGGTATAGAAACATCCAAGTCGTATCGTATTCCGTCCTTAATTCTAAGACACAAAGGTAGAACGTCTGCAATTTCACTGCCACCTTTCAAACCAGCTAAAGCCACAATGAAATTCAAAGGCACGAATCTATTTCTGTAGATATCATAAGAAAATATCATAAGGACTAGGAAACATCACTTAGTAGGTAATATAAAAAATATAAAATCAGACGTACGTTACTGCTTGGCAGATGAAAAAGGTATAGTGGCAGTACTTCCCCTTGATGAACACGGATGAGTTATACTGCTGCTGATAATTTTAAGACAGTTTCCCATTCAACTGTGCACCAAGAAAGATCTTCAGTAAACAAACGTGATGACCCGAAATCAGTCCCGTTATCGGCCACAGATCAATCTTGATCCCGGTTTAATTATTTACCCATTGTTGTTTGTTATAAGTTAACGGCTCGCAAAGATTTCATTTAGATATATTGATTAAACACTCGAATCTTTTCGCTTGTTCGTTCGTAGACGTTAAATATTTACATTAACTGTAGTATTCGAGCGCTTTTTACGCTCAATTAACTTTTTATTTGTATTACTAATATTTATGAACTTAATTTTAATTAAGAACTTAAGTTAATTTGAAATTATAAGTGTTTATTATATTTATTAAAGTGACTAATGGTTATACAGCCACGTTAATAAATTACAGAAAATATAGTACTTCGTATATTGGACGTTCTGAATAACTAAATTATTAAAGATTCGAGAAAAAAACTTTATTTAAGTTCATTTTACATAGAATATTTTGGGTCTTGATCGTAAATTTTTGGAAATCTTTATTCACTTTTCATGTGTATAAAATTTTGTATTACTTGTTGGATTAACATAGATGTATGTTCTGAGTCTAAGTATTATATTATATGAATTCATACACAAAAAAGAAAGAATTATATCAGTTATCAGGTACCCATAGCACTAGCTTAGTTTGGAGCTGGACTGAGTTGTGTGAAATGTCCACCTATATTCATTAATTTGTATTTATATGTGACCATCCCACCGCCACTTAGCTAACTGGGCTATATCGATCACTTCGGTCCTCTGTGGGATAATCTCGTTACGGATTTTATCCTTCACAGTGACTCTGAGCAAAGAGATTAAAATATATACTTCGTTAAAATTTTAGAAAACATGCAATTTATTTTCGCAACGTACACAGTTATCAATATCTGCACTGTACCTATATGTATACAATGGATGATTAGAATCACATCAGATTCACCGGGCATTTTTGGGTCAACGATTTTAGTTTGGTTTGGATAGGACATACTAAACCATGGACTCCATTAAAAAACCCATAATAAATTGTTTGAATAGAATAGACATTCAGTATTAGAATAGAATAGACGTTTATTGTGCTCCATAAGTAAGAAACATACGAAAATACTGCTGAAAACGTATAAGTAGCGCAATGGGCGGTCTTAACTCTAAAAGCGACCTCTTCCGTTGCCGTTACTTAATTTTCTTTTCAATTAGTTAATTCAGATACAATCCAAAGTTTTATAAACTTAATCTAGTTTTAAAGCTATCAGATGACATTAGATAAGATAGTCCATAAAATAAACGTATAGCGACAAAACTATAATCTGGAAGTCTTCAAGAGGGAGTGAATACGTCGTTGACCGAATTGCTACTTAACATACGCAGTGAGATATCGGTCAATGCCAGAAAATCGCAAAAAAACATCGCGTCCAGTGCGAGCCGCTCCAAGAACTGTATATCAACGAGCTTTGAGTGATTTATTGGCCCCTATTGTATGGACCCTTCTTATTATATTTACAAATACAACACATTTGCTTTGGAAAAATTATAAGAAATGTGGGGAAAACTCACAGCGGTTATTGTTACACCCACTTGTCTTGGTTCGCCTTATATTATTCTGCTAACATTTTACTTTTGTAGACGTCGAAAAGTTATTTTATAAAGGGGCTAGCTGATTGCCAGACACGTGTACAGCGGTACCAGGTATAGCTATAAAATTAGCAGGATGACCTAGATAATATCCTAGTTGATTTGGAAAGACTTTGTCATACCTTAGTCATCACTTTTAGTAATAATTAATCGTCTTGTGAATGTAATGTCCTGAAATATCGCCGGCACATTTCAAACGGTTTCAAACCTAGAGTCATAAATAATAGATCAAAACCTTTTTGACTTTTGTCAGCGGAAAAAAGGCTTGGCACTGAGTAAAAAAATATTTCCATCCTGGATAGATTACTAAAGTACATTACTGTTTGAGTAGAAATAGGTTCTGTATAGAATAGAATAATCATTTATTAAAAAAGAAGAATACAAAAAAATAACTTAATATAATTCACATTACGTAAACTAATACAAAAATTGTCTGTTTCATCTTCTTCTCGTCATGGTTTACAATATTATATATTGTGATTTTCTTCAACATTATTTACGAGAAAAACAGACCATCACCATGCTTTAGTCGTAGATCGCGCAATGCAGTTTGCAACGCAACAATAAATGCAATGCAGTAATAACACAATTCACAGGTCCCTGTCCCTGTCTTCACCTGTCCGAATAAAATAATATTTTTGGAGGAGTGAGGAATTCCTTATTCAACCCCTGTAGCCATAAATTTTTGAGATGGAACATAAAGTATGTTCGTGGGCATTGAATACTTTACACCTGTATATGACGCCAAATGCGACAGAGAATTCTACTACCTTCATTACTACTCATGTAACTTGCTCTCTCAAATGTGTTATGACAGGGTTTAAGTGCACCTTGAAGAGGCTCCTTTTTGCGCTTGAATAAAGAGATATTTTAAAATTGATAATGGAGCTCAGCTCTTTCTAATTAAGCGCTAATTAAATGGCACTCTTCTAGTAAGGAAGGTGCTTGTTCTGTGGTCAGTTTTTGTACTATGAGTGTATAAGTGGTGAGCACAAAATAGCAGTACTGTTTACTAAATATATTGTCAGTGCAGCCGGCGCGGGCGCGGCGATGTATCAGCGATGTATTCCGGGCGGGCGTGACAAATAGCCACTGCACGTATCGGGTCGTGCATAATAAAATTGGTGGAACGCGCGTCAAATCGAGATCTTGATGTAAACGTATCGATGTTTTAAAAAACAAAATTGCATTCAGGAAAGCTTCTTTAATGTTCGTTTTTATCGATAAGTATTTGGATTTGTATTTTGGGAATGAGTTTCTGGATTAGCAGAGATATAAATAAATAAATAAATATTGGTGTACATGTCACACAGCGCCATTTAGCCCCAAAGTAAGCTAAGCATAGCTTGTATCATGGGAACCAGACAACTGATATAATACTTATATACTTTTCTTTTGTAAATACACACATATAATACATATTAACACCCAGACAAATAATAATAATAATAATAAATAATCTTTATTGGAAAACTACTATTGGTACTTAATACTAAGAGTACAATTGCAGTGTATCCAAAAGGCGGTCTTATCGTAGCCGATCTCTTCCAGACTACCTTAAACTAAAACTAAAAAAGAAAAGTAACTTATACTAATGAAAGAAACTATGCTCTTGAGCAAGGGGGTAGACAATTGGAGGTATACACTGGCCCCCGAACTAGAACTACAAAGAACAAACATCAATGTTACAAATGTCACATAAATGTTTGTCCTGGGTGGGAATCGAACCTACGATCTCTATATCTATATAGATATCTATTTTAGATATGAGATACTATCGTGATAGTTATAATAATAATAATTATCATTATTATAATTTATTTCAGACAATTTAATTATTTAATAATTTTATATAAATATAAAGAAATATATAAATAATTAAATTAATTAATTAAAATGTCCATAGATAAAATCACATAAAATAAAATAAAATCAAAACAAATCAAATTAAATTAAATTAAGTTAAGTTTAAGTTATGAATTCGTGATAGTTCAGTATGCTTGAAGAGAGTGCCATCGGTCCGGAGGTGATTTCTAAAAAACTACTATTTCAAATCGGCGAGGGAAAACATCGTGAGCAACCTGAGCTTCTGAGCTTGAGCCGTGAGCTTTTTTGGTACAGTCACACTATCATCCGTACTCCAAACTGTTTATCAAACCTTCGATAGTGTAAATGCGTGTTCGTGGTACGAACCATTGTAGAGTACATTCACTGTGGATGATTCGCTAAGTCTCGCCCGAGTTGGAGAGAAATTCGTTCATTTCTCGTACACTCGTGAAGGTTTGCCCGAGTTCTGTTAATGTTTATGACTCTGGAAATGAGATGTAAATAAACATCACTTAATATTGCAAAAAAAAAGTCTCTACCTGCCTCTGCCTGTTTCTTTGGTTACTTCTAGGGTTAACCGTTGAAACTTAAAATAAAGGTTTTCACTAGTAGAAAGAGCAATAAAGCAGGCAGGTTTTTGTAAATAAGTTTAAAATGCAATGTACCCGTGCGAAGCCAGGTCGGGTCGCAATAATAATAATAATAATAAATCAGTTTTTTTTTCATCTCAAAAAACAGGTATGTAAAGCATGAAATTGCATGTAAGGTAATCAATATTTGCCTGCTTTGTGAGAGACTGGTGTCTGAAATACAATAGGTTGACACAAACTCCCACACTCCACGAATCAAATTGTTTTATTAAGATGAAAAAATAATAACGAATAGAGAGAGAGAGAGAGATTACAACGTAAATTTTCATAATTGAAGACGCCATGCGCCAGAAGTTGCAGTCAATATCACTGCTTGTAATAAAATGTAAAACGTCTATAATAATTTATTTAGTGTACCCTAGTACTAGAAATGGTTCCCGAGAGAGCGCTAACGAAGCGTTGGTGGACCATCTGTCCAACGGGGAACATCAAGTCAAGATGCCTGAACGGTGAGCGCCTACATTCGTGCCGGAAATAGAACGCAACTATTAAATTCCAGTGTTTAGGTTTAAACTGCACCTTCTGACAACGACTTTTGTAAATAGCAGAAATCATATTTTTACTTCAATAATTAATCTGTTTTTTATGTGATTCAGTTACGGATCGAGCAGACGGCCCACCTGGTGTTTAGTTGTAACCTCTGCCCTTAGCAACCGATACGACTTGGGCCTCTCCTACTATGTACGTCAAGACCCAAGTCGCATTGCATGCGCCAGTAACCTTGAGACGTGTAGGTGAAACGCCTCATGTGCCTGTAATTTCACCGGCAACCACATCTTTCAAACCAGAACTCAATAACGCGAACGCGTTACTGCTTGACTGCATAAATGGGCATGGTGGCAGTACTTCCCCGGGCGAACTTGGCGTGACTACTGCTCTTAAAATATCAGGGTGATTCAGGAACATTTTTCTTAAAAGAAATATATATTTCGATTAGATATGCAAAAATTAAATAACACAGTGAACGAGTTAAATACAAAATGCTAAATCGATATAACAAAGATTTACTATATACCTCTTTTAATGGCTTAACTACTAATATAAGTTGAAAGGATAAATATTTTTGATCGGATATGCCTAAAATACTTCATTTTTTACCAACCGCTACGTCTTTTAAAACAAGGTTATTGAGAAACTTGTCCTTTTGACTATGTAAGCAATGGACCCGCCTTACTTTTTTTAGTTACTTTTTTGTAAGGGTTGTTAGAATAACCGCCGGCTACTATTACTGTATATTTATTTCGTCCTTTGAATAAGAAACTAAATAAATAAATGAATTATTTTCATGTATGTTCCTTAACTTATATATTTTATTTGAAAACTAGCTGTTGCCCGCGACTTCGTCCGCGTGGAATTCTGTTTGGATAAATAGCCTAAGTTACTCCTTGTTACATCAGCTATCTGCCAGTGAAAGTCCCGTCAAAATCGATCCAGCCGTTTCAGAGATTAGCCGGAACAAACAGACAGACAGACTGACAAAATTGTAAAAAATGTTGTTTTGGTATATATACCGTGTATACATCCACATATGCACTTAGTAAAAATTGGTTATTTTAATATTACAAACAGACACTCCAATTTTATTTATTTCTATAGATAAACAGCATAACATAACAACTTAATACGTAACCCTACTATTATTTACAATCCTGTATACGTATCCAAATTATTAGGTCGGTGAGCAAACCAATATTCCTTCAACAATTTAGTGGCAAATTCATAACATCTGCCTTTCACAACAATACATCAATTTCATCCACATTATGATCACCTTTTCAATATCGCGAGGGTTCACATCAAAGCCGCGCAGGTACCTCCAAATACCTAGTCGAAGTGTACGACACATTTTTAATATTAATATCTAAACGAAAATAGTATTGAGATATTAAAATAGTATATTCGAGATTGAATTATCGACAGAATTCGTTTATAATTTTCGTTAGATCTGATTATAAAATGAGGTAGGTTACAATTTCAGACAGTGATTACGTGGCGAAAGGAATAGGCTCATTTCGTGTAGGTACTTGACACGTCATCGATTTTTTAGTTCTAGGGCATGCTGGTTGTTATATTATGATAAGTTCCGTGAAGATATTCCTAAGAGATAAGATAAAATTAGTAAGTAGCTTATGAAATTGATGAAATCTAAACCTTTGTTTAATAAATAGATTTATTAAAATTTTAATTTTAATTTTTTAGAACACAGCCTCTATCCTACACACTTTTCTCAAAAATAAAACAGAAAACGCAGACTGTGGCGAAAGTATAAGCGCGAAGGTATAAACGGTTATCCAGATATTTAATAATACTTATTTCCAAGGCGAGGGTTTGCGGAGACGGACGCCAGCCGAAATTCCCGTCTCGTATTCCTGAGAATCCTGAGAGTAGTATGCGCCCTATGCGCTCCTCGCTCCGCGCTCGGCTGCCATTCGTTACCGACCACCCCCTACTCTGCCTGCCGTCGCCGTGCCGTGCCGGCCCGTCAGTCGCTCGTTCGCTCGCGTCGCGTGCGGACGCATTTTTATTGCTCGTTAGATTACACCGCACGTAGTCTCCGAAGAATTCATCATTATCTATCATAAACTGTGATTACTCGCGAATACTGTATCCTTCAGTAAAAGTTAATTTCACTATATCGGAATCAGTGACTAAAAATATTTTTCAGTGCAAAATGTGATGTTTATGTGTGCTCAACGACCGTACCGTTCTGTGTAACGTTGCCTCAAAGTGAACTCGGTGGATGTAATGTGCTTTTAAAATTGGAAACACAATATTTTGCCCTGCGAGCCCGTTTTCACAGGTTAGTGAGAAATGTATGTAGCGATTCGCGCTTGTGATTAGATAGCGGTTAGCGGTAGGAGTGACTATTAAACCCAAGGCTAACTAGTATTTACCTAATCCAGCGGTACTTAAATGTAAATTTCAGTTCTATAAGCGCTTCGCAGCCGGTTATTATTAATGAACTAAATACTTAGGATTATGTGGGTTCTGAGAAACAGTGAGAAGCGTTATGCTTACTCCATATTGAAGTCAAGTGTAAACCGATTGAATTATGAATCAACTGACGTCATCGGTGAAGCGAGAGATTTGATTACATCTGTGCCAGATACTGATAGAGACGAGGCGAGAGCGAACGGAGAAACATCGGAATTGTTATCACGCTCCATTTTCTACCAAAGGTCGATCGCGCGGAATGCCTTTCAGAATGACCAATAAACATTCCGAAAATAAAATATATAACGATACACATTCGATTTATTTTCCTTACATGATCATTTTGGCGTAGATCCAAGCATTTGTGGCCGCCAGCATCCTTCCTAGTTCCATCTTAGTTTGAAGCGATGTTGATACCATCTCAACTTACTTACCACTAGTAATTAATTATAAGGCGCTATCTCCATCCGTTTTAATTAATACAGCTTATAGATTAATATAGCTTAGGTAAACTTGAAAGGAAAACGCAGTTTAATCAACTCAAATAATACTATTATAACACAAAATAACTTTATGGAAACGACTTGTATTTCCAACTTCGCAATGAAACAAACTTTCCAAGTAGGCACCGCACCGGGCCTCTCTTGATTTGATGTTTTTATTTTTCTTTCCCGTTTTTGTGAACGATACCTTCCTTTTATTATGTTTATTGGTTCTTAGTGTTTCTCTCTTCAATTGTTTGTTTTATTTGCGCCGAATATTGTTGATTTCTTGCGAGTCATGGATCGAGCGTTTCTCTAAGTGGCCTCAAGTTTAATGCTGATAAATCCTTTCTTTTATGTTTGCGAGCTATTTTATCAACCTTTCTGCTTTTATAAACACGGCGACCTGAGACCGGGCTTTTGTTATCTTTGTTTCTGAGAATACTACGTCAATGCGTTCGTGACCGACTCTCGGATACATTAACTGAAACATGATATTGTAAACAGCCAACCGAGTACAGTTTGCGCAGACTTTAAACATTGTTTCTAGTAAAAGGTTCCTTTACAATTCCGGATTTTTATTTCATTTTTGTATAGTGTTTGTGGTTAATAGATCTTTGCGCAATAGTTCAGACAAAATATTGTACTCTTCGTTGTTTAAAATGATACGTTGTTTGTAGCGTTGTGATTGCTGTCGATTGAGTAATTCCTACCGTCAGTTGCTTAAGAAGGAAATTGAATAATTAAGTTCGAGATAAATTTTAATATAGATTTAAATGCATATATCTTTTGTGTTTACGGGGAAGTAGAGTCGCCATACTTATATACCTGCTTGCCCAACAGTAGTTTAGTTAACGTGTTCAGCTTTGTTGTGTGAGCCGGTAAAATGAAAGAAATGAATCTTTCTCAGCTTTGTCTTAGAATGGAATAAAACTAGTTAACTCGGTTCTTCCCTGAACATTGCTGTTAGGGCGAGGATATCGCGTAACATCATTATCATAACACAACGATGCCATTTTGTAATCCTGACATTTTTATCACAAAATTTGTCCATTGAATTACCTTACAGTTATTAAGAGATCGACACACTTCTGCTAAATTTAATATTAAGATGTCTTAAATCCAACAAAAAATATTTTATATTAAGAATCTTGAAAAAGTTTCGCCATTTCGAGAGAAGGTAGTCAAAAAAGTGTTCCTTTTGGGTAAAAATGTACCGAGTTGTATTTGCTTAAGTCGTTCTTGCCGTTATTCGGAATTACTGAATTTAGAGTGGTTTGGAAATGTATGAAGCTGAGTAAGCATTTTAGTATTGTCAAATATTATTATTTTCTCTGTATGTTACAACTATAAGTGTAATGTTCCACTGAACGAACTGAACTGAACACTGAACTGAAGTTTATTTATAACTTATTAGTAATAGTAAGCAGTTCTGTCCCACTGAAAGGCAAAGGCCTCTTTTCTTTCCTTCCTCTCCTCTCTGGTCAAGGTGCTGGCGGTCCTTATCATAACTCTTTAAGTAAGAGTTTTACTCATCCCGCCCTCTTCTCCTAGGCCTTCCATTTAGAACATAAGAGATAACTCAAACTGTTATTTATAACTTACACATTTCACATGAGAAATTTCATCTACACGTCTCAGAATTACGGGCGCATACGATGCAACTTGGGTTCATGTCGCACCTGGTAGGGGAGGATCCAAGTCGCATCGGTTGTTATAGGCCGACGTTACCACTTTATAACCAGGTGGGTCATCAGCTCCTTCCGTAACTGCATCACATAGAAAACTTAAGATTTAGAATTGTCCATAGTACCTTCATTATATTATCATTATTACCTTCTTATTTTTAACAAGCCGCCCGTCCTGGTTTCGCACGGGTAGCGTTAAGTATTTATAGCCTGAGCTCATCTTAATCAGAATTATAATGCAGCAGCAGTCTGGGATAATTTAGCTTCCTAAAAGTGAATCAATTTTTATAATCGGATCAGTATTTTCCGAGATACGAATACATACAATCTACCTCTTCATAATGTTAGTGTAGATTTGAGCAGGGGTTAAACTGATGAGTCAAATCATTGTTTAGATTAAAAACATTAGTAATATACTAAATTATATTACGAATTATGTTTAAACACTTCACAAGTCAAATCAAAATGTTTGAAATACATTGTTTGTTGCGCATAAAATAATACGCATTTACCCATTATCATGCATTAAAATTATTAAGCGTAAACAATTTCATATAATCTTGCAATAATGCAGCAAAACTAGGCAATAATAAGACATAGCACTTTTCGAAACAGTGAAAACGTATGTGAAAATTCCCTGATAGAAGCGTTTGACTAAACCAGTTTGCTTCAACCGGTTACTAAATCGAATAGTATGCCGAATGTATACATATAAATTCGTCATAACATTTGCATATATTAGTAGGAACGTGCTCGCCTAAAAGAGATTTTGTAGGTTACGACCGCTGCTGCACGCTTCCAAGTAATTTATAATATAAAACCACCATAACAAAAATGTGGTATATTGTTAATCCAAAAATCCCTCGCCTAAAATACAGTGAAAGTGGTTTTCATCATAAACAAAATTTACCGGTTAACCAAAGGCGTTCTCCAGGGCATTTTGCTGACGTCTTGTAAAGGGCGGATTAAAAGCTATTTGCTTTTTAACAATGCTTCTGAGAAATTAAATATTAAATCTAATCTTGCTGCATCTCGCAACTCGGGTGTAACTTAATTTGGAATGAGAATTGGCGTTTTAACTTAATGTTTAAGTAGATAGATATCGGAGGATATCTGAACATTATTCAGGTACGTAATTTTGTTATTGTGCTTGGAGTTAATTTATATTGGAACTGTTTGTACATATAATAAGTTTATATGGTATTTTTGCATTGTCGATATGTTTGCTTAAATAGTATTTAAATAATTATTAAATAAGAAGTAATCTTAGTTACAGAATTGTTTAGAAATTAAACATCATTTGATTATGGTTTGATGCATCCACGTGTATGGTTTTAAAATGTGACCTCGACAAGTTGTATGGAAAATTTCGGTTGCGTTATTCAATGACCATGAACTCATTGGTTACGGGGCGTATTAACAAAATCTGAGTAAAAATACAAAATACAATTTTTTTAAATTACAGTTTATGATATATTAATTGTTGAAGCTCTGCCTCCTGTTTTAGTTTATGTGAAGAGTCAATGTCTTCCCAAACATGGCGACATACATAAACACAGAACAAACAAATATGGTCGTCACACAATGTGTGTCTTGGATGGGAATTGAACCCACGACAACCCGGAAAGCAGAGGTACTACCAACTTAGCTGTAAGGCCAGAGACTACCCACATTATCTGATTCTCATTCCAACTACCATAGATAGGTACGAGCAGTAGGTATAGAGATGAATGTTCACTAATTTCAACCCATTAAATAGTCAAGTACCTAGATGCATTCGAGAATGGATTTTTGTGCCTGAGTTACGTTATTGCATTTGGGTCACTGAATGCTAGTCCGAGGTATTTCGGTTGGAAATCCCTTTCATTTCCTCCGAGTTATTGTAGTGTTCAACTATTGTAAAGAATTTTGATTCCAAAAAACCTATGCGTTTTGGGTCCTCCGTGTGGGAAGACCCAAGTCGCATCATATTGCGCCCGTTACTCCGAGACGTAAAGGTGAAATGACTCATCTCTTGTGCCTGGAATTCCACAGGCAACCACGCCTTTCAAACTGCAACATAGTAATGCGTATATATTATTTACTGCTTGGCGATAGAAATAAGTATTGAGGCAGTACTTTCCAGGCAAACTATATCATTTTATTTTAAAAAACATATTATTTTCAATTCGTAGTGATCAGTAGCAATAACACATTACTCATTTAAATGTGAACAAATAAGTTTTGGAAATACAATTCTCGAAACTCTAATACTTTGATTTATTTTAAGTTTTATAAAAGCGTAGGATTTACTGAATAAGTAGGAAACTTGGTTCGTTAACTTTAAGACTAAGTTAAATATTTCTTTTATATTTATAAGTACTGCCGTTAATTGATTTCCCCTCTCTTTGATCCTCTCGTTACCCATTTCAAGTAGATATAACTATTTACAAGTACGCAGTAGATACATAATTGTGTCGTCGTGTTTTCGTTCATTATAATAATGCCTCCGTTAGCCTCAGGCTTCATATCATATTTCCTCGAATTTGCATACCCAGAAATTATTTTACGTTTGCAGTATGTTTCTACTCCGGTACTAATTGGGAAAGTTTACGTAATATATGGAGAAAATTGCATGCTCGTCAAATATTTAATGTAAACATATGGGTGTGTTAAAAGTAAAAATGTATGAGCTTTATATTTTATAGTAGTACTGTACGGTAGTAGAGTACGGTTAGAACTCCACCTGAGATAACCGGATCTTGAATGTTTATGTGTAGTTTTCTGTGTATGCCAACTGCGACACAGAGAACCCTAAGGCGGGTATGAATGCATAGTCAAGTCGATTGCTATATACAAATTCAATAGAATTCACAAAGAAATTACTTGGAAACGTCTATACATAATATTCAAAATACGAGTAAAAGTTTACGCGTAATTATTGCTAAGTTTAGCGCCTGATCAAACCCTACCATATTCTACCATTATATTTATCTATATATTTTTAAATGTCTTTCTAAGAACACACTGGAAATCGATTATCCCTTAGAATAATAAAGTGGAGCTTAAGTTTTACTGCCTTTTGGTTGAGTGGCGTAACTTTTACTGCATTTTTATTTTGGTTACCGTTTAATTTTAATATTTGATGTGTATATTAAGTTAGCTAGAATAATCGTTGGGAAATATAGATTTATGTATAATATTAAAGTTTACCGTTGTCTCTAATTTACATATATACAAATAAACAACCTCTTTTTGTATGATATAAAGTTACGGAACGGGCATAGGCTCTTTCCGTAACAGCACTAGTGTTAGTAATCTCTGCCTTTCTTAGGTCAAGTTATCTATACATATAATAAAATTGTAGAAAAGTGGTGTCTGTACAATGGAAATATATAAAAAAAAAGTAGCAGGGGTTGTTATTATATCGATGCCGAACCCGAAATTGTAATAATTTTTTTTTTTGTCTGTTTGTCTGTTTGTCTGTGTGTTTGTGCACGCTAATATCAGAAACGGCTTATTCGATTTAGATACGGTTTTCACTAATATATTGTAGTAAGCTTCACTTAACATTTAGTGTTTATTTCATGTCAATCGGTTCATAAATAAAAAAGTTATGTCAATTTAAAGAATCACGGCGAATATTTTTAACGTACAGAGTACGTACTACACGCCTCGCGCCTGAGCGTCCGTGGCTATATAAAGCGCGCTGAGAGCCGCGAAACGTGAAAGTTTGTATGGATGTTTGTTACTCTTTCACGCTCAAACGGCTGAATGGATTTGGATGAAATTTGGTATCAAGATAGCTTATATCCTGGCTTAACACATAGGCTACTTTGATCCCAGAAAAGTGCAGTGTTCCCGTGGGATTACTTATTCACCGCGGGTAACACCGCGGGGCACAGCTAGTTTATTCATAAATAGGTTCACTAGATCGGTATTGTAAAGAAACATAATGAAAATAACAGTAAATAGCTGATTGCTATCAAAATCTACTTTGATTGTTATAAGATTTGGATTTAGAAAGTATCTCTGCTCCAAATAACTGTTCTGTTATGGTATATAATGACGCTGTAATACTACAAGAGAAAGATTGTCGTTGATAATCAGCTTAAATATGTATTTAGGAGTTACAGCGAATCCGACTGTAGTCTCACAAAATCTATACAAATAAATAAAGTTGGAGTGTCTTTTTGTAATATTAAAATAACCGCTTTATACTAAGTACATATGTATACACGGTACATATACCAAAACAACATTTTTTTCAATTTTGTCTGTCTGTCTGTTTGTTCCGGCTAATCTCTGAAACGGCTGGATCGATTTTGACGGGACTTTCACTGGCAGATAGCTGATGTAACAAGGAGTAACTTAGGTTACTTTTCCGAGGGGTAAATTAGGGGAGCTTGACAAAACCGAATTCCACGCGAAGTCGCGGGTATATAGGCAATAAAGTGCATTAAATAAATATTGCTGGACATCTCACAACGCCGTCTAGCCCCAAACTAAACACTGGATTAAGATAACTGATACAATACTTATATGCTTTATTGTAAACAAATACATATAAGTACTAACATATACAGAAGTTATTCTGCAACTAACCCAGATCACTCAGATATAGAACAAACATTGATGATTAATTTTTTTTTTATTCTGGAACATGCTAGCTACTTTTCAAGTTTTATTGTAAACATGACGAGCTAAATCGGAAAAATAGATTATTCATTTGATATTGTTTTATATTAGGAGTTATTATATTTTTATGTATGACTTACTAATGATATAAAAGGGCAAAATCGGTAAATTTTTAAGATCGCAGGTAACTGGGACCGATGGGACCTTCGCAACCAGGTCTGCGGTCCCAGTAGCCTTAACTATTTTTATTCAGCCCACCAAGACCACTTACAAATGATATCCTATCGTAACACACTCTCGCTAATCGCCGTGTCTACGTAAACTGGACTGATGACTGGTGAGAAGAATCTCTTGTAAAAAAATATGCCTTTCCTTAACTAATCAGTAATGTGCAGTACCGCTGGAGTATGTTTCATCATAAGACTCACCTGCTCTCTTAACGTTAAAATTTCGTGTGATAACTAAAAAAAAAGATAAAAAAAAGAAAAAAAAAATAAGAAAAAAAGAAAAAGAAAGATAAAAAAAAAGATGATCTTGAACTCACCGTTTCACTTCATCTCTTATTTATTTAATTGCCTCAATTCCGGCGTCACAACAAAAATTTATGGTTCAATTAAGACCGTTAAAAATAAAGCTAGTCATTCACTAACTAATAAAACCGTATTAAAACATTTTTAACTACACAAAAATGCGACCGAATGTGACGTGGTTATGATTAAAAAAATGTCTCATAAATGTATAAAAAACACTTACCTTACCGCACTTTCGTCTTTTATTTACGCTTCTAACTTATTGTTAATGGGTTTTTACTTAACAGGGCGTTTTATGGTTGTTTTTATCGATTCCGAGCCCAAAGTTACCGGCAGGTGGCACGCGCTAAAAAACGCTACTTATAAAACATTTCGGTAGGCGGGATGTGTGATCATGACTTTTAAATATTTTTGTAATGTTGCCCAGCCTTAGAGCGGTTACATTAACACGTGCTACCAACATAGAGTAAACAAAACGGGGCTGCGATAACAACGCAAACAGCCATGTGTCACGCTCGACTTTTTTATTAGTCGAAAAAAAGGCGTGTTCCCGAATAAATTAATCGACCATGACTAAACACACGTAACATAATTTGTATAAATACAATAGTTACACGGTGGAATATTATTTTTATCGGTTCATTTACTCTTCCGTAGTGTTGTGAAGCGGCCATGTTCTGTGGCGGTAATGGCCGCCGCGACAGATGTCAGCTTGTCAGTTCTAAATTTAAAATCGGCTTAATATTTATTATTATGAAAGAAGTCTTTACTCGCTGGCTGAATGACGCACGCACTGCCTAAAATGGAGGTAAGGAAAAAAAATTATTTTTCTGAAAGAATAAAAAGGGAATATGAATAGATGATTGATACTTGCAATTTGGACAAGATTGGAGATTATCCATGTGATTAGAAACATGACAACAAGATAGACTTCACAACATAATGTTTTCTTTAATTCGACTCGGAAAGCGATGCAACTGAGTATCATGGTTTAAGTTTCTTTTTCGAATGCAGACACGTAAGCAGGTATGATCATCGCATCAAATCAAAGAAAAAAAATGCAGTTGAAAATATGCCCTATTCGTTCGGGGAAGTACTGCCATCATTCCCATTTCTGTCAACATTTAGTAATCATTCGCGTTTGAAAGGTGGTGTTAATGGCACATGAGACATTCCACGTCTCCGAGTAAAGGGCGACTTGGGTCTTGTCGTACCTAAGTTAGAGGACCCAAGCCATCTGCTCGTTATGTTTTACACATCAAAAATTGTGTTTGGTTCACGCGGGCACAGCCAGAAGCGAGCACTAGTCGTTGTAAAGTATTAACTTTACGATTTGTGTGACAGACAGACCGCTCCCATCAGTTGGTTGAATGTTTTAAAAAAGTCTGTTTGGTGCTGAAATTAATTAACTCCAGTTTGGAAACTTAATTGCGTCATATCGCTAAATTGTTGAGGTTAGAATTATGACTGTACCTTTATATTACTCAGACTGTTTTGAAGTGTTACTTTACTTAACCTATTTATAGAGAGACATTTATGAATAAATTGACTGGCCTCACAGCTCAGTTGGTGACTCTGCCTTCTGCGCTGTAAGTCGTGGGTTTGATTCCAAGGACAAACATTTGTGTTACGAATATGTTTGTTCTGTGTCTGGCTGTTTAATCATATGTATTTAATGAAAAGTATATAAGTATTATAACAGTTGTCTGGTTCTCATGATACAAGCCATGCCTAGCTTACTTTGGGGCTAGATGGCGTTGTGTGAAATTTCCTTAAACATTTATTTTATTTTTTTATTTAACTAAACGTCAAAGAGAAAAGCGATTAAGTACAGATAGATAGATTATTGTACCCAGTATATAAAAAATGTATAGTTTGTTGTCAGAAAGTTACTGCCTACCCGAAAACACCCACAAGTTGGTACTTTGTACATACACAGTGCGCGAACCGTTAAAAATCACACCTCGATAATCACGACACAGTAAACACAGCTGCATTACTCTGTCTCGCTCATCTCTACGGCGAGAGAATGAGAGGTGTAATTCACAGAAACACGTTATGTCATCACACGAATGAGTCAGGAACGGTGATTGAACTAATAGTAATTTAACCTGTGAAACATGATCTCAACAAAACAGTTATAAAGTCTTCTTCCTAGAGTTAGTTTATATTTTGGGGGACCAAGTTGCTCGCGTCCGTATGCGATTACCCTTTGAATCCCTACACGTGTCCTCCGGGTGTGCGAAAGGAGCAACACAAAGTAGCAGTAGAACTTGTGCCAAGTTCGCCCGTAGAAGTACACACACATCTGATAGAAAACATACATACTTTTTTTTGTAATTACATACATATAATACACACCCAGTCACATAACAGACATTTATATTCGTCAATCAAATGTTTGTGCAGGGTGGAATCGAATCAACGACCTACAGAAAAAGCAGAGTTACTCCAAGGCCTGTCAGAATGTAATAAGATTGGAAAAATTGGGGGTGAAAATTATGATAAAACAGATGGACATACAAACGTGGGTAAATATTGGAAGCACTCGCTCATATTCACCTCGCGTAAGAAAATGCTTCGAAATAGGCGAAAAAGTCAAAGAGCAAACAAGCGCAGACGTGACACTCGGATGAAACGAGTCGGATACCTACTAATCGACTAGCAAGAATGCAGATAATCCCAACACGTTCACACAACTTATCAATATGCCACACGTGACGGGGATATAAAGAAAATGGCGATGTTTGAACCCTAGCACTTTGTCTGACGACCTTGGAGGGGAAAATCTGGCAAATATTCGCATTTAAGTAATGGAATTATTCGTAGATTTAGTTTACCGAAATCGTTGCTTTATTCTATCATCCAATATTATGACAGCAGAAAAGAATATATATTTTGATAAAAACTAATATTGAGGCATCACACAGAAACAGTAGAACTCGCGCCAAGTTCATCTGGGGAAGTACTGCCACCATGCCCATTTCTGCCGCTAAGCAGTAACTAATTCGCATTACTGTGTTCCGGTTTGAAAGATGTGGTTGCCGGTGAAATTACAGGCACGTGAGGCATTCCACCTACACGGCTCAATGTTACGGGCGCATACGATGCGACTTGGGTATTGTCTTACCTAGTAGAGGAGGACCCAAGTCACATCGGTTGTTTCGGGAAGAGGTTACCGAGAGGTTTTTTTATGTCATACAGTTACGGAACGAGCCGACGCGACGGTCCACCTGGTGTAAAGTGGTAACCGCCGTCCATAGACAACAGCAATACTACTCAAGTCCTTCTACCAAAGTACGAGATAACTAAAGTCGCATTGCGTTGCGTCCATCACCCCGAGACGGGGAAATTATATATGAAGGTATTGGTAAAAAAGTTAATTATTATGAAAAAACACCCATTCATGTTTTTTTTACTAGATTAAAACGCCAGCAAAGACTCTCTGCGTTTTAAGTAGCGATACATTTTGATAGATACTCGTACGGAATTCGTGAAATAAATCAACCCGCCATTAGCCACCGGCTTAAAGTATTACAAACGTTAATACGTGAATAATAACCGGTCCCACACGTTACCATACATAGGCTATATCACTCCTACATAACACAATGAAATATTTAATAAAAATAAGCTTTATTGCGTTCGCTTTAGATTTAACATGGTTTGCGGGCCCTGCCGTCGGGGTGCTGTAAATATTTTATATAAATTGTCATCCTGCTTGCGAACTACATGGCTAATCTCCGATAGTGCACTTATATATTACATACAAGAAATCACAGCGCCATCTAGCCCCAAACTGAGCATAACTTATATACTCTTTTATTAATAATTACATACATCATTTTTTTTAACTCTTCTTAGTTATACTTGTCCTGGGTGGTAATCGAAACCACGATCTACGGTGCCAGAAGGCAGAGTTACTGTCAACTGAGCTGTGATGCCAGTCAAACGAGTTAGTGCGTAAAGGAATCATGCCTCATGCATCGTATGCGCCCGTAATTTTGACACGTGGAGTGTCTCATGTGCCTGTAATTTCACCGGCAATCACACCATACAAACCGGAACACAGTGAAGCGAGTGCGTCACTGCTTGGCAGCTGAAATGGGCATGGTGGCAGTACTTCCCCGGACGAAATTGCCATGACTTCTACTACTCTTGTGTGATGCCTCAGTCTTAGTTTTTATAAAAATGTATAAGTCTTTTCTATTGTCATATATTGGATGATAGAATAAAGCAACGATTTCGGTATACTAAATCTACGAATAATTCCATTACTTAAATGCGAATATTATCGAATTTAGCTTAAGTTCTGCTGCCTAACTAATTTAAATAATATAACAATAATAAATATGTCAGCAATACGGAGGATCTCCATACTGTAAGCTCTACTGCTAAGTGAGTTGTGTATGGATATAAATGTTTATGCATTCTGTTCCGCGGAACTTTGACTATGAAACTTTATTGGAATTGCCTCTCACCGGTTCGGTGTAAAACTATTAGTTTTTGTAATTAAACTTAACGTTATCTGGTACTTTGCTGATGTAAGTTTTAATGATTCAGGTTTATTTTTTATCTAAGATATTAAAGTATCCAATGATTGTTATTGCAATGTACAGCTTATTGAATATCAATCTAATATCCATATTTAAAAAGAATCTTGTTATAAAAACAATCCATAACAGTTTGTAGCGTCAAAATATTATTATTATAATGTTTATATTACTTATTACAATTTATAACGCGCCGTTAGAAACTCTAATCGTTTTATCTTCAAGGTGTCTTGATAATCATGATAATGACTCATATTTGCTATAACTGAATATTTGTTGTACATGATAATGATTCATATTTGCTGTAACTGAATATTTGTATGAAGTACGTACTGAGTGGTATTCACCGTAGTATCATTAGAACTTATGGCAATATCGTCCAGGGAAGTACTGCTGTTATACTCATTTCTGCCGCCAAGTAGTGAGCAGGGGAGGACAAAGTCATATTGCTTGTTACGGGCAGAGGTTGGTACTTAACATCAAGGCCATCTGCTCATTCCGTTACTTTTTAAAATTAAAAAAACCGACCTGTAAAGAACGTCGTGCGGAATCCGGCGTTTCCTAGTGCCTAATCTAGAGGTATACTTACTAATATTATAAAGCTGAAGAGTTTGTTTGTTTGAACGCGCTAATCTCAGGAACTACTGGTTCGAATTGCTAAACTATTTTTGTATTGAATAGTAATTTACCGAGGAAGGCTATAGGCTATAAAACATCACACTACGACCAATAAGAGCAGGGCATCAATGAAAAATGTTGCAAAAACGGGAAATAATATTCTTTTTAAGAGCTTCCGTCGCGTGCGTTGGGTAAACGGTTAAAGTTACTTACTCTAACCTTTTTTATTGTAATCAAATTTGTTCTAAAATATTGCATTATTTGTGACGGTGTTTTTATAGGTTTTTTCCTCAAATTAAAGCGGGTGAAACCGCGGGGCAAAGCTGGTACTACGATGTTCCATTTAGTCACTTACATCGTAGAATATAGCCCATTCTTTCTTACTTATTGATAGGAGGACTGTAGTATAAGAAAGATTCAGTTAGCCGGTCAGGGAATTTCTCAGGTGACTGGTTCCTGGCATCTTATGAACGTTTACTTAACCTTTTAGCGTGTGCAAGCGATGCAAGTCTTAATGCCAACTTGCGTAAGTGACTGCTAAAGAGAGCACGTTTCAACTTACATCATGCACGACTCGGTTGTTAATAGTTACCGATAATTATCAACCTGTCGGAGTTATTTGTAGTTATTACAGACTCGCTGTTATTGGCAATATGTTATTGATATATCTGTAATTAAAATAATAATTTACTTATTTTTATGTGAACGTTTACCACGGGAGCCCTCTGGGTATATAAATACATAAAACTGTAAAATAAATATAATATTCTCGTTCATTGTCGATTTCCGTTGGACTACTTACACTAAATAAGAAATACGGGGGTGTCTGTATGTGATGTTTAAATATTGTAATTAATTTTAACAATATTTTATTTTTCATACAGGATCTACAGCTCTTTATTAAAATTACTCATAGAGCCAATAACAGATTCAATTAAATATATTATATTATATATTTTTTTTAATTTTTTTTTACATGGTTTTTCGCTAATACAGACATTGATAGAAATTTTTGGACGAAAAATGTTTTTTAAGATATATAAGTTAAAGTATTAAATTTAATATTTTTATTTCTGTCCTCATTATGTATTACTTAAGTAGACTGAAGATAATATGAATGTTGCTGATTTTCTTATTATTGATATTTCTTATTTTTGAATAAACAGCTTTTAATTACAAATTAATAATCAATTAAATTTTTTTGTCACCTTTTAATTATTTGGCTATCGTTTCATTTGCATTTGTTTCAAACAACTGCAGCTACCAACATACAATCCAAAATATTTCTACTCAGGTAACTAATTACTCTTAAATAATTACCATCTTATCGCTACATTATTAAAACTAACGTTATCTTTTTCACATTAGAATACGTAATGAGTTAAATTTTTCTCTTCGCCTAATTGAAACAGTTCAACTCCGTATGACCTGAGAGTTATTTTTAATAAAGATAACACCTGGGAATAAATGAATTAAAGATTAGTTTCCATATAGAGGCCGCCATCGACCATAGAGACGTCTCACAACAAAGCTTTTTTTAATAAAGAGAGAATTTTATAATCCATGGAATGTACCTAATGAAGCTCAGATTTGTAGGTATATATTTGACTGGCCTCATAACTCAGTTGGTAGTAACGCTACCTTTGCGCCGTAGGTCGTGGGTTTGATTCCCATCCAGGACAAACATTTGTGTGACGAACATAGATGTTTGTTCACAGAACAAACATGGGTGTTAATATGTATTATATAAAAAAGTATACAAGTATTATATCAGTTGTCTGGTTCCCATGATACAAGCTATGCTTACTTTGGGGCTTGATGGCGCTTTGTGTGTACAAATATTATTATGATTATCATTTACAGAATATATATTCTGTGCTGAATTTCTACAATACATAAATATGCTTAAATTTGCGTTTCAGACTGTAAAAATAGTATATTTTTATTTATGTAACAAAAAAATAGATTCCTTGAATATTGATTAATAGAATAAAATGGCTTATGTATACCGATTGTATTTTTTTTTGTACTCATCACATAAATAAGATATTGTCTCTTAGTTGAAGAATAAGTAAAGTTTCCTCGAGTTATAGAATTAGAAATATCCAGTAATACGTAATGTAAAACAATTTCCAATCTTCGCTCTAGTGAGCGATGGCCTGAACGGAGAGTAATCATTAAAATGCAACACACTGATAAACGTTTTCAGACGACGCCAATACAACACATGCAGATAATGATTTTCTGATAACGGAGCCAAATCGCCTAACGAAGCGCTCACAGGTATTTCTGTGTCGCATTCATGAATACTGACATACAAACTGGCCTCAACCACTTAAAATGACTGTTGGTTTTGTCATAAAGAAATTCCATTTCAGATTTAAGCAAATGGAGCTAATTGTGAAAGGAAAACATGACCAGGTATTATGTGATATGTCGGCATTTTGAATTGAATTATCGAGACTCGAAATGTAGAGCTGAAAATATTCCCGCTTCCGATGTTAATGTTACTAATACAACTACTTACAATAAATAATAAATATTGCCACCTTGCCCTAAACCAAGCATTGCTTGTACTGTGGGAACAAGATAACTCATAGAATACATATATTTTTTTGGAAATAAATACATATGAACACATAGACAGAACAAACATAATGTTCGTCACACAAATGTTTGTTCTGCGTGGTAGTCGAACCCGCGACCTACAGCGCATAAGGTAGAGCTAGTACTAACTGAGCTGTGACGCCAGTCAATTCAGGAACAATGTGTCTTAAACTAGTAATATATCATGACTAATTAAAAAAACTGAGCAGATATCAGATAACTCAGCCCTATCTCGAAGGGGCAGGCGAGGCGATGGCGATATTAAAAAAAACTGTCAAATAACCACTATAGCAACGCCATTTGTTCCAACATCTTTAATATTCTCTCAACAATAAGGACTAAAATCCTTCAAAGAGAAAGACTAATTAGACTACGACCGCAATCTTTTCAGGTCTAAAACCTTAACCATGTTAATTGTATGTAAAAAATGTAAAAACGTGACTTTAGATTAGTGTGCTATACCTCACACCCTTTGAGTTGCAAAGTGCTGCGTTGTGATAAGGCTACCAAATGCTATCGGACCGAACAAAGCTCTCACTCATCTGGACTCGACCAACAGGTAGGGTTACCACACGTTAGGATTTGTGAGAGACTTAGGTTACAATTTAAACAACCAATAAACTCTAATCTTTCAAATATCGCCCAGTATTGTCTTGGAAAGTCTTGTTAAGTGCTATTGTTATGAGAAATAATAAAATCAAGGAATCTTTAGATATTTGATTGACAGCGACTATGTCACGATGACGGCCCTATAGCTAAGGACCGCTTTCAATGCGACGAGTCTCTGATTCTATTCCCGTTTGGAGCAAATATTTGTGTAGTGTAATAAGTGATGAGCATAAAGTAATTTTTTTGTTAATTGTTGTTGTTAATTTTACACGTGCAAGGCAATGATAAGGTGGACTGATTTGGATAGGTTAGATTGCAATATATCTTGTATCAATCCAGACCCTTGCTTGCTTGGATGCATGCTGAACAAACTTTATAAAATTATAATTTTAAATTCAGTACAAAACTAAGTATAAACATGCATACTACATATTGCTGGTTTTATATTGAAGTCGTTGAAATATCCATCTTTAGATATTGTTAGATGATCGCTAACCTATAAATTTTGTCGACAACATAGTTTTGTAATGGACAGCATCCGTTAAGAAAAAATACATACAAGGCCTTAAGGCAACATTTTTTTCATTGAATACACAATATATATTATCGTAGTTTTAGAATAAAACTGGGGTTTAGAAGGAAAATGTTCCTTTTCAAACAATTTTTCTTGAATCATGGTAGTCCTACTCGGGTTCGATTGGAGATCCGTAGCGTAATTACCGGGACTTGACCGACTGGTGGGTAATGACAGGTTATGTCTGATGGCGCTTTGACCGAGCGATCTGTGCAAGTACACGCGTAAGACGATCATAGATGAAGGATTAGATAGCTCTGTTTCTCCATAGTGCAGTATATTCTGGTTGAAATCTCTGATACCATCTTTTTCTAGATTCTGAAGTGAAGTCAAGACTTGATTTCAAATCGCAGTTGGACCCTTTTATATTTCGATTATGAATATTCAATATACCTCTACATTCAACCTCTACCCAGAGGTCGATTGAATCGCGAAGAAATGGAATTTCTTCGAAATGCTAATTTGCCAAACAAAACATCTAAATCTTCTGAAACAAACTTATTATCGTCAGTGACCCCTGGTAGCGGAGTTCTTAATCAAAAAATAATAAGCTTATTTTGAAACTCTTTCTATCAACTATGGCCGAAGCCTTCATTTAATCAGCTTAAATTATAAGTTTGCGAGACAAATTGCTTTGTTGGATGTAAATTTATGGAAACTCATTTAAATCACCTAAAGGATCGCCAAATTGGAGCATAAATCAAAATATCAATCTTATTTTCTGATTAGAACCAAGAAATCATATAATTTAAAAGTATTCAAGTTCTAAATTATTTTTACCGCCCTGTAAATCTGCGGCAATCGGCAAAGGATGATTGATAAAATCGAAAATCGCGCAATACTCTCGCAAGATTAAAGGAACGCTAATTGGCTTAATTATTTCTTGAGTGACAATCCGTTGACGCGAGATTTGCTCATTGATAACTGCATTCAAAATAAACCAGATATATTTGCGATAAGCGAATTATACTGGCATTGGGTACTCACTATGTCGAACAACGGAAACCCTTAGTAGATAGGTCTCGAGTGGAGACAACTAGTGGGCAAACGTAACATTGGACGCAACGACTTTAGTAGGGGGGCTAGCTGAAAGTGGATGCGGAGATTCTGACACAGGGGCCCTTACTGGGACCCTATGACTGGCAGTAGACTAAGATATGCTTATTATGCGTTTATAAATGCTTTTTTTATCTTACTACCACATACTCATGTCTTGCGGCGTGGTATGAGATCACCCAAGGGTGCGTGCGGCTGTCGAGAAGAATATCTTCCGCTTGATTACCGCACGCACTCTTTCTTCTCGCCCTTCTATGCCGCTTCTATGGAAGTGACTGAGTTTTCTGGTTTTTTATATTTTACTATTAGGACCAACTACAGCTCTTGAATAAAAAAAACATGTTTTTCTTTTATTCTAAACAGTAAGCCTAACACCATAACTCAGTACATTTATCGGCGTTTTGTTATAAATAGGTGAAAGCAGTATTAAGTACATGGATATTAATTATAAATATAACCATGACAAGTGCAAAAAACAACTAAATTCTTATGAGTAATTAAAACTGTCACTTGTTAACAGAGGCTAGAGAACTTTGGAAACATAATTTCAACAAAATGTTCTATCTCTGACCATCCACATATTAGGTACAGTGTCCGAAATGTTTGCGAAATGTTAGTGCTACGGTAAACCACACCTTAAAACTTCAACCGCCATTTTGAAGTACAGTTGACTTAGTTTTATGAAATGTCCACATTCACTCATATTTTGCGACCTTTTAGCAAACGTGGTTCCTAAATGTTATACTCTCGTAAAACCTAGGATATTCCGTGAAACGGTAAAATTTAAAAAGCTACTGCTCTGTAAGTTATGTAGCTCGTGGAATAAGCTGGACTGCCGATGGGGATCCAGATTTTAGTAGTAAAAAAACAATCAAACATAGCTTTTATTCATTTGACCTGTACTGAATCTACTTGAAAATATTTAATAATAAATAGTCTAAATTTCGATCCCTTATGAATAAAAGAAAATAATTTATATGTCTACAAAAAAATACAACAGGAAAAAGCAATGAATAGAAATATAGACTTAGCTATACAGATTCCTGTAAGTGTGGTTATAATAATTGAAAATACTGTAAGGCTTCGAACATTGTCACTGTCTCTCAAGGGATTTCGTATAAGCGAATGGTAAGTTACTTAATTCCTGGCGCTGGTAGCTTTAGCGCTTTTTCTTCCCGTTATGTGCTTTGAAGACTGATATTCGACAAGCCATCCCCAATCTCAAGTAGCTAAGAGCAGCTCTTCAATCACTTCAGAGGGGGTGACTCCTGAATATAATTAAATTTTCGATTCAAGAAGGTTAATCTGAACGCATCTCATTCTTTGCCGTGACGTCGCCACAGCGCCCAGTAATTTGTTGTCAGAATGGGCCAGAATAGTTATTAACCGTAGTGCAAGCCACAATGCCTCGGCGGGGGCTACACGATTGAATATTTAATTGAATGTGGAGCATTTATGGCGAGGTCGACGAACTGGCCAACACTAGCCGCATCGCACTGGACAATTAGGCTAAAGATAAGATATGGGGTAGCCATAATCATAGTGTTGGGTTTAGATATTGTGTATAGTTCTTTTTAGGAGCTTCGGAGCCTGCAAATTTACGACATCTTCGTCGTGTGAATTCAACTTTTTGCCATTATCTGTAATCCAAAGAATGGAACTCCTCGCGTTGTGAAATCTGTATCCGGAAGAGTTTAAGCGGAGAGTGGTCATATCACGGTCAGGAAATAATAACCGTTTTTTTTAATTACCTATGTACTTTCAAATTTACGGGACGATAAGACGGTGCATCTGATGCTAGTGGTAACCTCCGCCCATAAAAAGCAATACAAATTGAGTTTTCCCCTACTTATATAAAGATAAGACCATACTAAAATCCGTAGTATATAATGGACTGCCCATGCATACGAACATCACGAGTTGACCTAAATAGGTATGCAAATAGTACAGTTGGTAAAAAGATATCAGTATTTTTTATTGTCACTTATAAATTCCAAATATTAGTTGTCAGCACCGTAGGTGTAAAAGTGTAACAGGGTGCATAATATTATTCCACAACTGTTGACTCTGTGCACCCCATTATTACTTTTTACGGTTTAATAAGCCCGTGCTTTTACTTATCTCGTTATGTGAATTGTTATAATAACATTGTGAAGGGTGGCAGCCCTGAGCGCGAGGGTTGTCACTCATTGTGGTTGAAGTCTCCGGTTTTTCGTTGACGGGTATTAAAAGTTATATTGTATTTTTTACGTTCAGAAGTTGACTGGATGTGAAAAGTTGACGAAGTTTTACGGTGATATTATACCTAAGAAAACATTGAAGTAAGAATCGAGGTAGATTGAGAGTAAGGGTTGAATGAAACATATCCCACCCAAATTTAGGTGATTAAATGTTTTTGACACCCTCCTGTGCAAAAATTCTCTGTGGGCATTTGGCGTGGACATACTCAACACAACACAAATATCCAGGACCCATAAACAAACTATGTGATCATCACAAAAACGTTATGGAATAATGTTAAGTACATATTTAATTAAATTAATTATGTTATTTATTTACACAAAAAACAATTTTAGTATTAGTAGCCCGGAAGTTATAAATGTTCTGTTTTTTTAAATCAAGAGTCCCTCAGAATTGCGCTGTTTTATCTTCAAAGTCTTATAATTTACTTTAAAATAGATACTTTATCGTTCGATAATTTTATGCATTGATATCATCTTGGATTTCGTAAATAATGCTCTCCAAGGCAAATTAAATTATTTCCTTCTCAAATTGTTTATGGTAACTTATGATTAAGTTATTGTTCAAAAACCATAATGTGAGAACAATAGGAGATATTTCAATCAGATTCAATGAAACATAACCTGGGTAGTTTTGTTGTACAATACTGAATAGTTTACCAATTTTGGCCAAATAGAGGGTACGTGTGATGTATTTAGTAATAACTTCTTAAACATGCGCAATAAATACATAAAAATAAGACGTATAGCAATGTATTAATTTGGACTTAATTTCAAGTCACATATTTTATAAAAAAAAGTAGGTAATTTAACAAATACATAAATAAGAAATCAAAATCAAAAATAAAATAACAGAATGTATAGTTGTAGAGTTGCGGTCTATGATAAATTAATGACACAGCAGAAAGATAATTAGAAATTACATAAAATCTTAGGAAATATATAAAAACACCCACGGTTCGATCATTATAGTACATTAATTTGAGATACTACTTTAATCATTTCTCCACACTGGGTTGAGAAATCCAGTGCCACGATTGGTAGAGTAGTATTTGAGATATTTAATAATAACAAAAATTATAACCACCTTAAAAAGTCTAATACCAAACTGATTTATTAATAATGACAAAAAAGTATAACCATCTCGAAAAGGCTAATATCATACTGATTTGATAATAACAAAAAAGTATAACCACTTTAATAAGGCTAATATCATACTGATTTGATAATGTCAAAAAAGTATAGCCACCTTAAAAAAGCTAATATCAGACTGGTTTAATAATAACAAAAACTACAACCACATTAAAAAAAAGGCTAATATCAAACTGAAGAATCATTTAAAATAGGAATACTAGCGGGTACCCCAACTAGTCACCCGGCGAAGCGGCCGGTTTATTCAACAATTTAACGACAAAGCCCAATTACGACAGCACCGTCCGTCGATCAGTTCGGTGAAAAATTTGGACCGTAGTGGGCCGCGGTGGGTACACGTTTTGACGGGTTAAAACCCTTGTGTATTAACCCTAGTTTTATAGGGATGTTAACACGCTTTGTAATAGTTTATTAACTAAAATAATTGGAATGATAAGAAATCAACTCAGGGAATACGAGAGCCTATTCCTAAGTCTCTAACTCGACCTGCGGATCGTTCAAATACGGAATGTTTCATGATTAAAATTGTTTAAATTTGCATTTTCATTGCCTGTTCACATCTATCCTGTTTCAAAGAGATATGGTCCATTTCAACTTTTTGACATTTAGGCCGTATGGAAACAAAAACACTAGTTTTGACTTTTATATGTTCTTTTTAAACGACATAGCACTGTTTTTTTTTATATTTAGATACTATTTATTAGGGTCTCGACATATTTAGTACCTACCCCAAATCAACACTGCTAACAAAACCTCGATTGCACGGGAAAGTAAATTTCCGTATATATAAGAAAATTTGCATTAGCAATTTGTAGCAACACGAAAAAAAAAATCTTTCCGGAATTTCCCTTTGTGCGAGTGGCACCCATTTCATAAATGTTTATTAACAAATTATGAAATTCGTGATTACCTTAAACGAAATAGCACCTCTCGCAAAGCTGACCCACTTAAACCCGCCTTTTGCACTCGGACGAAAATTGAAATTGTTGCTTTTCCTTAGAATACGATTTAATTTGATTCCCTCTCTGTCCCCCACCCGGCCTCTCCCTCTTCCGCAAAATGATAAGAATTCCAATTACGACATCAAAAAGTGGGCACGCTATTTCAATTATACCTAGTAGACATGTTTTATCGTTTACTTATTCCGTTTGCGTATCCAAAGAACGAAAGATACTCAATTTATACATAAATATCAAAAAACCTTTCCACAAAATAAATAAATTTAACCAAAAATATTAATACTACTTAATATCCGAATGGAATCGGACTCCGGAAAAAAAAACTTGTTTTAGGACCGAATATTTTCGATACCACTACTCACCAATCGATCTATATGTCAGATCTTCCCCCAATTTAAATTCAGCTTTGATGATCTTTAATTTAATTTAAATAATTTATATTATTTTATTAAATAATGAAGATTACTATTCTATTCAGCTTTGATGATCTTTAATTTAATTTAAATAATTTATATTTTTTTATTAAATAATGAAGATTACTATTCTATTCGAATATTCGCGATTTTTCTAATCGCTTTTAAATCAAGCAATCCGACCCTAACAGCAAACCCAGCAACTCAGACACGGGATCTCGTTACTAATGATTAGAGGCCATCTGTCGGCGTATAATCGATCGAGTGCCATACGGGTGTACCATTGCACCAATTATACCAATTTTTTTGTACGAGAGTTTATGGGAGATTTATGTGTATGAATGGGCAACTTTATTTGTACCGAATTTTCCCATTAACTTTTTAGATGTTCAGAACAGGGATAATAACTTTTTGTTCCAAAATATGGGGTTGATATAAAAATGTAAAATATGTTAAATATATGACTGACCAGCTCAGTTGGTAGTAACTCTGCCTTGTGCGCTTTAGGTTTGATTCCCACCCAGTATCAAGCCATCCCAAAATCAAGTATTACGATGAACCGATGTGAAAGTTTAAGCAGTTATTTTCCTCAATCGATATCCTGTGTATAGCACAGGATATCATCATATACAACAAAAGTAATACCACATAGTAATAGTAAGGACCAGGTCTGATTGGCGGCAGATAATGGTGCATTAGAATTGTGATATAAAATTAGCAGTAATACTAGATTATTTTACTATTGGGATGAGGGAAACTTTACTTCAGGTGGATCGTTACATCAAATGAACAAATGGAAATCGACATATTGTTAATCAAGAAATAACATTCATAATTTGTACTACAACTCTCTTTATTCCGTTCCGAAATCTCACTGAAAATACTGGAGTCGATTGGAACATCCAAGTCTACACATCGTCTGTCTGTCGCCGCTACCCGTTCTCTGTTCAATTTATTTGAACATGAAATGGCGATATTGGTACTAGTGAAATTTACGAGCTACCGATAACTGAACCGGTTATAATTTAGCTAGATTTTTATGCATTAACTATTTGTTTACACTAGTTTTGGGGAAACAGATCTTGATTTCTATATTACCGCATTTATTTCTCGCATGAATTCTGGGTTAAAATAATTTTATTTAGAATAGACTAGAATAGAAATTTAGACTTGATATACTACAGTTTTATGTTATAATTGTAATTTGCTTTGTTGTTGCGTAACATAAAATTTTCGTAAATTATTAATCTAAATTTGTCCTTCTAATGGCATTATCAAATATTAAAATAATATTATAGTACTGGTTTGCCTTTAAGGAATGTTTTCACATAGTCAACAACCGATCGCGGATCAAGAAACCCCACTCTAAAATGCATTAAGCTGTAAACAGACGTTCTACTCGACTACACAATAAAACCTTTCATTTTTGATTACGCTACAAGCTAGCAAACAAAATCGCGGACGCACTATAAAGCGAATAAACAGGTTAGTTCTGAAAAGATTTATTCCCGGTTCGGGTAGTGTATGCTTCCTGTATGCAAGCTACGTGCACCAAACACAGCCAAGACATGTACAGCTGGGTTACTACTAGGTTTTTTCAGGCAGTAGAACCCGTGTCATGTTCGTCCTGGAAAGTACAGTTGCCATATCTATTTCTACCACCAAGCACGCACACGCATTACTGTGTTCTTGTGTTACTGTGTTAATGTTAGTTTTGAGGATGTGATGGCCGACGAAATTACAGGCACGCGTGAATTTCCACCTGCACTACTCAAGAGTGACGGGCGCAATACAATGTGAACTGAGTCATACTATACCCACGTTGGGTAGGCCACAAGATGTTACTGCTTTTGTTATGACGATAAATCTTAACTTTGGGATTATTAAAAGGTCAAGCAGGAATCTGATACTTTATATACTACCAACTATAGATACTGCCTATTGTTATGTTTTTATGACGAGTCGTTATCCTTTTTTATGATGATAATAATAATAATAATAAAGGTTTATTATGCAGACAAATTATAACATTAGTGACAGCTTATAAATATGTTAATAATAATTAAATAATAGAAGGCAAAAATAACCTTTCATATTAAAAAAAAATTGGAGTATAATCAAAAACAAATCATTTTGAAATGAATGATGATAATCGTAACGTCTATGAACAGTATGACGACTGGAAGTTGGTTTATTTGTTGATAATTGTTGGATATCTCAGTCACCATGACTCCAAAAGTCGTGTTTAATATGTGGCCTCTCTCTGTCATCTCAACATCAGCATTAGAATTTGGAGAACGCCAGCTTTTCCCATCTTAGCTGTGTAATGCCACGTATGCATGCACAACGGACACAAAGCCTGTGCGGCATTATCGGCATTTTATAGAGAATGCATTGCCTTTGAATATGGCTGAGAAAGCGGAATTCTTTAAATATTAATTTATTATTCGTTTTAGAATTCTGTACTAATATTTTTTAGATTAGAGCTTTTGTAACGTACAAGTTTGAGTAGGATTAGTATTATTTTCATGGAAACAAAATGTATGTAAGTATATAACATACATTATATACAAGTGTATGTATATGATAAAAAAATACAAAAACAAAAATTTTGTGACTTAAAATTAATAAATAAATAAATGTTGCTGGACATTTCACACAGCGCCATCTAGGCCCAAAGTAAGCTCAGCATAGCTGTGTCATGGGAACCAGGCATCTGATATATTACTTTTTTTGTAAATACATACATATAATGCATATTAACACCCAGACACAGAACAAACATCTATGTTCGTCACACAAATGTTTGTCCTGGTTGGGAATCGACCCCACGACCTACATCGCAGAACGCAGAGTTACTACCAACTGAGAAAGAAAGAAAGAAAGAAAGAAAGTACTAAAAAGTGTGAAAGTAAAACTTTTACACTCCATTTTGGTGCAATTTTTCACGAAGCCACATATCAAAGAGTTGTCAATGTCGTGCCAAATCACCGGGCACGGATATATACTACGAAATTGTTGACATGAACCCACTATTTTGGATGTGCAATTTTTTTAAGGTTATGTACATTTTCGATCTTTTCACAGCTCTTATTTTAGAAGTGTCTCTGCGAGGTTTACTGAACATATATTACTTGTTTGGCGGCTGATTCTTAGCATCGTAGACAGCCACATTACAAAACCTTTTAATAGTAAGCACTGTTGCCACATTATTGCATTTCTATTACATTTAAATAACGATGTTGTAAAATATTTCTAACAATAATTCTTTGGAGTAGTTTGAGAACTAATGTAGGTATGTCATTCTTATCTTTTAAGAACAAAATAATGGAGTACCACGGAAACAACTTTGACTTAGTTCAGTTCTGTGCGAATAAGCACTCGTTTTTCCAATTTTTGTACTACGCTGAAAGGTCGCTTGTAAGTTACATGTGTATTAGACTTTTGAGCATGCTTATTCTGGAGCATGCTTATTCTGGAGCATGCTTAAAAAAGGCATAATTATCTATAGCAAATACAGCCAGAGTCGACTAGCCTCACAGCTCAATTGGTAGCACCTAACTCTGCCTTCTGCGCTGTATTTCGTGGGTTCGATTCCCACCCAGGATAAACATTTGTGTGACGAACATAGATGTTTGTTCTGTTTCTGGATGTTATGTATTAACAAAAATAATATAAGTATTCTATCAGTCGTCTGGTTCCCATGATACAGGCTATGCTTAGTTTGGGGCTAGATGGCGATGTGTAAAATATCAACCATTATTTATTAATATTCTTTATTTATAATTAAATAGTAGTTAATATTCGATTCCACGAAAGCATGCCTTCCGGAAGCCAAAGACAGGATAAAATTAGAATTATTTAGAAAAAAAAAACGATTCTCAAGTTATTATTTGTAAATGCAATACAAATGTTATTCTATAATATACCGAACGATATTTTATCTGTGACACAGAATTACACGCGTCGTCGACTGATAACCTGTCGATAAGCGATAACACGCGATAAAAATATAACGTTTATGAGAACAAACAATGAGCGCTTGCGAAACCGACTCAGAGGTAAATATGTGACCCATTTACATGGAAGTATGTGTACTTGGGTTTAGTACTTTGTGAATGAAACAAACTTTCATTTGTAAGGTTGCTGCGCCTCTAGAAAACTACTTAATGTGTGTTATCAACTTTTTATATCTATATACTACTATTATGTATATATTATTATGTACCTCATGGTGGAAACTTCACGGGTTTCTGTGTTATTTATTAATGTTAATCTAACATAATTTATGTACCTACTGTTTCCCAAATAAAGCAAAATAAAATAAAATAAAATATATTTAAGTAATATATGTATCATATTATTAATTTTACTATATATTTACTTAATACATATATAAGTAATGAAGGCATTATAATAGTTTTTATGTTTTGAAACTATAAATTTAGGGCGTTTAAAATGTCGCAAAATTCAGAGATAAAAGGCGAAATTGACGACTTATGTCTTTAAGTAGTTGATATTAAAATTTACCTTGATTAACTTTATTTTTGATAACACGTATTTCTATATAAGCTAAAATTATCTCACGTACAAAACAAAATAGGAGCTCGTAAAAATTATTCGTAAATTAACGTAAAATTCCTAAGAGAGTGAAAAATTCATTTTTATACTGAGTGCTTGTTAATTTATTTACGAGATCTTGAAAGTGTTTATTAATGTAGCATTTTAGATATTTCCTGACCTACTTATTATAGTAAAAACAACACATATTTCAGTATGTTTATCTAGTTAAGGAATAAATTAATTTATATACTCAAATAATTATAGTACAATATAAAACCCAGTTCGCTTTTTATTAAAAGGCTGATTCAAACAGGAAGGGTTACTTAAATATGAGCTAGGGGGATTTTTAAGAACTAACCTTCACCAGACCTACTTTGGCAAATAATATTACGGAGAAATCTCGCATACGACTTTTGCATACGAATTCCCTCTTATCAGCCTTTAAACGAGATGACATGCCTGATGCATCTTCTGTCCACATTAACACAATCTCGACATTTAAAGTTAATCGCAGGTGTCAGGGGCTGGCAGGTCAAATAATCTCCAAAACAACATATATAGACAATATTTAGACTAGACTATTTTTCATTTAAACTCTAAAGCAAATCCTTTAGTATGCACTATTAAATATACATTGTAAGATAATTAATTGTTCATGAAAAAAAAATTGTTTCTTATATAAATTACTAAAAATATTGAGAGTGTGTTTCTATTAACCATAAACTTATTTTTATTCTATGTCATTGTTTTCTACCTCGCTAAATTAAATTCATGTACTGCCAACTAAAAAACAAAGAACGGAAATGCGATATTACAATATTTTTTTATAAAAAGGATTTAATTCTCAAGTATTTGAAACATGCTCTTCGTTTTAAGTGTATCATTATAGTTTGATAGAAGATGAATTAAACGTACGTCCCGCATCAAGCCAAGAATATGCTTAAAAGCTTAATAAGCTTCAAACACAGCCGATTCAGTTTTAAGGTTTAAATATTACCTGCCACCACTTAAGCTAGTTTAGGCAAAAATCAAACGCGATGATATAATTTCACGGCTGCGGTGAAGTCAAAATTTTAATACCTACTAAACCCAGATAATAACCCTATATTAAACTATAAAAGCTTTCTAATTAATCAAATTTACATCTCCTTTATTAACCTAATGAACCTATTAATTAATACTAAAACTAAAATACTTGGTGCAGAAAGCTCTTATTCTCATTACCATAAAACTTAATATGCTTTGGCACTTACACTTTTTATAACACCTCTTATCATATTCGTGCTGGATAATTAGTACTAATTAGTATGTGAGTGTATGAATGCTCACAGCTCAGTTGGTAGTAGCTCTGCCTTCTGCGCTGGTCGTGGGTTCAATTCCCACCCAGGGCAAACATTTGTGTGACGAACATAGATGTTTGTTCTGTGTCTGGGTGTTAATATGTATTGTAAGTATTTACAGAAAAAAGTATATAAGTATAATATCAGTTGTCTGGTTCCCATGATACAAGCTATGCTTAGCTTACTTGGCTAGACGGCGCTGTGTGAAATGTCTACCAATATTTATTATATTTATTTATTTATACTCAATGTACTTCAAAACAATATTAAATTGGTTAATTAAAATTGGTTTCGGATTTTGTGGAAATTAAGGGTCCTAATTAAGGGTCATCCGAGTCCATTGTTGAGTGTTTGATAGATAATTCCAGTTTTACATATTTTCGATAGTTGGTACTACCAACCTACCAAGTGAGGGTCCCAGCTTCGATATCGAGCCTGTGCTATCGATTTTGGTGATGTGCGTTGCTTTCGGGTATTGATTGTTTATAGTGAAAGATAGAAAGAAAGAAAAAATATTTATTTGTGACAGGCAATATGCAAATAAAGTGAACAAAATAAAGTGTAACCTTTATAAGTGCTTTAAGATGTTTCTTTAATGTGATAAAGTTAAAAAACGAGATAGGCCAGCAACGAGTTAAAAGCAGATGCCCCACCTGATTTTAAATGGTAACCTTTGCCCATAACAACCAATACGAGTTGGTCCCCTACTTATTTACAAGAAGACCCAAGTCGCATCGTGTGCCCGTAACTACGACAGAAGGTGGAACGTCTAATGTGCCTGTAATTTCACCTGCAACATCAGTAAATGTTAAAAGAAATTCACTTCCAGAAAGACTTAAGTCTCATATATTCCGTGCCAAAAATATACCCAACGAAATCCCCTTTCCTTCCAAGATCTGCGGTCACTTTTTCCCGTCGTTGAATATTTAACCTCATCATTTGTCTTCCACGCTCCAAGTTTATTTCCATCATGAATAACACCTTTTCCTGTATCAGCATAAGACGTGTCATTATTACAATGTCCCGTGACATGCTCTTATTTTTTTCTCACGTCCACATGCGCTACTGTTATCGTACCCTATATTAAACGTAACGGCCATTTTATCTTGGCCCTTCGTATCATACACTACACAAGCTTGATAAGTTCAAGAATATTGCTGGCTGGTCCACTGTTTACAGAATCGTTTATATCTGATACAACGATAAGGCTGAATGTGTGTGTGTGTGTGGTACTCTTTACTTTGTGATTCAATGTGTATAATTCGATTTAGCTTGATATAATTTGGCAATGGTGAAAAAGTATTTAAAATTTTCAATGTTTCAGTCTTCTTGCGCAATAATTTTAGTTTTTAGTTTTAAATTTATAATAATAAAGATTTATTTCCTAGTTCATTAAATTCACCTAAAAGTCAATATTCACCTTCGTATAGAAAGCGACATTACAAAGTCGTATCATTACAAATGACCAATTTGAAATTATAATATTTCCATCTAATTACATAAACTTTATACATCAAAAGCTTTACGGAATTATCGAAACGTTTACTGTCAAATAAAATATCTTGTTATTATCTATAATGTACGTTTTGTATCGCTGGAGAATTTAAATCAGAAATTAACCTTCGAAAGTTCGGAGGTGAGGCCGATGCGTTAATGCGATGAATTTCTCCAATTAGTGGAGTTTTCTATCAGATTTATGGCCGCCTCAATAGCATGCACCAGAAACCCGTGGGAGCTGTAAATTGTATGTGTAAAAATTGGGTATCTTTATGTGTTGGCCCTCAAAGCGATATAGGTTTATGATTTTTGATGTATTGTACATCAAAAATCTTTTTTATTCCTAAATATTTTATATTGTACCTGTGGAACTTGTATAATTTTATTCGGAGGTGGGGCGTTGAGCTTGCGACACAGTTACTCCTGCAAGCATCGTGATACTCTTTCAAATGTTTATTTATTTGAAACAATATATCGAAATAAATAAACTTATTATTATTATACACACAGGTAGGCACACAACATTATTACACATTCCAATTGTATCTTGAGTGTGTGAGCCATTTTCAGTCACATTTTGCGTTTATGAAAATAATTAAGCTTGTTTAAATAAAGCTCATTTTCAGACTGATCGATGGGATGCCTTTGCAAGTGCGCTCACAAGAAGCTTGCATTCCGATTATCGAATCAATCGGATATGCTTGATCAGTCAGTGCAATCGTTTCCGGATGTTTTATATACATGCTTCACTACTCTAAAAGGTAGTCATGGGCAATATTTTTTATATAATGGAAGTAAATAAGATATCAACCTCAAAAACGACAAAATTCGATTACTGATACCACACATATGGTCCCGTAATCGAAGTTTCAAGTACATAAGTGTGCTCCAACACTTAAAGCCTAACTCAAAACTCTTTGCTTCGTTTAACATTCGGAATTCTGCATAAAAAAGCTATTAACAATTAATAAAGGAGATTAAAAAGCAAAGAGTATTAAGTAATGGTCATTTAATTAATTGCTGAAAACGGATATTTTCTCTAGATTTACAATAGTAAATCTACAGAAAATATCCGCTTTCAATGAGCCTTCGAAATGTAGGTACTTACTGCACAAAAAATAAGAATTAATAAATGATAATTTTTCCTGGTTACGTAATCGAATTAAAATTAAAAAAACATATAATTATAACCTTTTAAAAAAAGGATTATTAAAATAAGGTTGTTTATACGGGAGAACATTTTAACCGCGATCACGATCTCGTATATTGTGTTCCCGGGCAGATTTCTCCAAGTTGCAGCTAAGTTTCAAACATAATTTACAGCCAACCTAAGCTGAAGCTTACATAAAACTTCCAAAGTCAAATATAAAGGAAGAGACAGACAGAAGGAGTGTAGATACGAAAATATACGACCCAAGTAAGGCAATAATTCGCAATAACGACTTTTGGCATTTTCAAGGCGGCGCTTAGCGTCTCGGGACTGTAGCGAGTGCAATGTAATTCATATTCGCTGCTGCTCTGTACTCTTGTTTCAGCGATATACAACAGTAAAACATTAAGTGGAAAATGTATAAAGTTATGCATATTTTGCCATTTGATCTATTTTACTTAACTTACTTTTGCACGCAACTTAGAAACTTAAAGTTCTACAATAGTGAAGATGAAGTCACGCTTTGCATTGCTTGAGCAGCGTTCACAATATTTCTGTTACAGCTATGGATAGGACAAAATTGAAGTGGTCTTTTTAATTATTTTCCTAATATAAATTATAAAAAAAAATGATGGACATTTAAAACAGCGCCATCTAGCCGCAAAGTAAGCTAAGCATAGCTTGTATCATGGCGACCTGACAACTTACATAATAATTATATGCTTTAGTAAATATTATATATACATATAATACCTCTACATATATTTATCCAGACACAACAAACATATATGTTTGTCACACAAATGTTTGCTCTGGGTGGGAATTCAACATATGAGCTATGCGCAGAAGGAAGTATTACTACCATTTGAGCTGTGAGGCCAAATTACCAATTTATTGTTGCCACAATTGCTTCATTACGATAGTAATCTTTACGTTGAACCTAAGGTCCTAGTCGAAGCTTAGCTTTAACATTTTCGCAATGTTTGCGATTTCACACATAACCTTATCATCTCTAATGCAATAGTGCTAAGTGCATTTGGTATGACTCGGCCTTAAACGTTTACGTGGCCTTAACCGCGCATTTACCAAATTTTATTTTATCTCGCGAAATATGACTCTTCACATTTTATGGTAGGTCATGGCGCGTTTCTGTGGCTTTTACGTATATTATTGTGCCTATAAATGTTTATGTCTCTGGTAGTAGGTGCTTAACCTGGCTCTGCATCATTTTTCGTCCCAATTTATTTAAATTGTCATCATTTTTCGTCCCATTTTATTTAAATTGTGTCGGCTTTACTGGCGAAAGAGATGAGCCGTACGAATGGAATGCAATGTTATTGACCACATTCAATTCATTAAAGATCTTTACTTCAAAAACGTATAGTACCTACCATCAGTTGCATGAGTCGATGTAATTTTATATTCATTTGTGGATCATTAGTGAATCATTTCAAATAACACATACACGGTGATTGTACTTGTAAGTACCTAAAGAATTAGATTTTGTTACCAATTAATATAAATCAAAATTTAACTTTTAATTTAATGAAAAAATTAGCCTTATTTTAATCTAAATGTATACTTCGTGTGTTTTCAAGTTCCACACACAAACACACTCAGTACTGAGCATTAACTAAGAATTGGAGTACATTGCAGTACAAAATTGTTTTGCTAAGTGCAAAACAGTGTCCCGATCTTACAACCCATGATGCCAAACATCGAGACTTGCCAACACAATGTTGGAACACATTATGTTTGGAAGCTAATGGTGAACAAAGCACATTTTACCGTAGCGCTGATATTATTAATATTTATTATTAATTAATTAAATAATTAATTACAAGCTGATTACACTCATACCCTTGCATTAGGATTGCTTGATTTATTCCCATATGTCCCCGCCGTAGTCTGCAACTTCCGGCAGCAGATGAAAATTTTCTTCCTATCTGCCCACATCTGATTTACATAAATCCTTAATTAGTGTGTGTTACAGAGTGTAACTCTAGGGAAGCCGGACAAAAAAATTCAAGTGTCTTTATAGGGCTGGTGGTTAAGGCTTTACGTTGTCTGTCAGTCAGGACCTCCTTCTTTACAATATATCATGATGAAAATCCTCCGCCGCGTTTTTCTATCATCTGTACTGAATAGACAAAAAAATATTAGTCCTTTTTGTCTTTGGCATAATATTATCTCAGAAAGTAATGAAATGATTTTGATATGGTTTTCATCAATACTATGTATTTAAAAAAAATACTATTTATGAAATCAAATAAATTCTTTTTTAATTTTCAATGGATAAACCTGCGTTTGGAAGCCACATCACACTAAATAAATAAAACACAATGACAATGACATCTCACCCCCCCGCGCCGCGCCGCGCCGTAACAGCGCACATCCAATATGGCGTGTTATTCACAACTAGCTGTTGCCCGCGACTTCGTCCGCGTGAAATTTGGTTTAATCACGCACCCCTATTTTACCCCGCGGAAAAGTAGCCTAAGTTACTCCTTGTTACATCAGCTATCTGCCAGTGAAATACCCGTCAAAATCGGTCCAGCCATTTCAGAGATTAGTCGGAACAAACAGACAGACAGACAGACAAAAATTGTAAAAATTTTGTTTTGATATATGTACCGTGTATACATCCATATTCACTAAAAAGCGGTTATTTTAATATTACAAACAGACACTCCAATTTTATTTATATGTATAGATTTGATGTTTGTATGTGCGTCACGGCCGCGGCCGTCCTCTCGCTAACGACTGTACCAACGGAAAGTGGCAGGTTTATCTCGTATATGAGCCCGCGCCGGGTCTGACGATTCTATTAATTATTAACTCTGTGATTCCGGAGCGCCCATTGCTGCTGGACGCGGAGATAATAAGGTTTTTGTGTAATTGTTTCGCTTTCTAATAAACGAGTAGGATATTAAGGAACAAATAATTATTCGTTTTGTATTTTACAAAACGCTGCCTAAATTTGACAGTGACACAACTAAAAAAACATATTTCAGGAGAACCTCTCTCCTGAAATATGTTCTCGTTGAACGATGGTGAGTAAATCCAACCAATCAGATAACGACGTTTAGTTACTCGATCTGTTGAGCGAATAGGAATATGAATTTTATTCACATTACAATACAGAAGATTTTGCGTCGGACTACAGTAATAACTCAATTTTGACACATCTGGTTTTGTGCCATTATCGAATTTAGAAGCGATAAGTTTGATTGTCAAACATTATTTTCTATAACGTTATCCTGAAGAAATCACTTGAAAAATGTATTAGGTGGGCCGTCAGCTCGTTCTGTCACTAATATGATATAAAAAAAAAATTTGGTTAAGTTGAAGAGCACTGCGCCGAGCTCATTTCACATAGTGCTACCCATTTTACGTATCAAATTTGAGCCGGATGAAATTTAATAGAAATGTAACAAAATCAACAGGTCCGGATGCTATAACCAAACAAAAATATTTGCATAAAACCTCTCGTTCAACCTACATGCAATATATTGAGCTAGCTGCTATTATTGATGAGTAACCCACTAACGCATTTCTAATGACCTATTTACACTTTACGTCGTAGTAAGTAAAATGGCGGATAGTGTCAGGTTACTTACCCGAGGGGTTGCCATCGACATGAAGGCGCCAATGGCTGCTTTCCAGCAAACGTGATACAGAATAACCAAAGCTATAGCCAAGGATACCTAAACGAAAAAGTAATCTTGTTCAAAAGGAAGCTTTAGACATTGGCGCAGTTTTGGTTTCAAGATTTTTTTTTATATATTTGCGATAAGCTATCATTTGACCGCAATCTCACCATTATATACATGTCATAATAATTAACACGTGTGTCAATATTAACTCGTGTGCTGACTCCCCGCGTCATGACAATGTAACCTAGTTAGTTTGGTCGTGTGACCAAGTATCGAGCGCATGCGAAATCATCACTTCACAATGTCACTCACTGCTGTCACAGCTGTCAACATTCCCGTAGGCTATTTTGTACTAACGCAAGGGACAAAATAATGTGGGCATTTTTAAGTGATTTTTCATACAGTTTAACTGATATTCATGTTTGTAAACATAGGTATTAAGCCAAGAGTAACGTAAATTATGTTAAGGTGAGGTAAACCTTAATAGCAGCGCCATCTGATGTCAGTAATACAAACTTTCTAATTCTAAATAAAATCTAAAACAATATTTTTAATATTGTTCTTTAATATCCATTAAATTCGAAGCCTTAAATCACGATTAACAAATTTTCTAATTCTGGATATTTTATTGAGTGACTCGTCTTCAAATTGCTTATTATCATATGTATACTAAAATCGTCAACTCACCCGAAATTCGTCCGTATCTGTACTCAAACTCTCAATCTATCACTACCGCAGTATGATATTACATCGCGCAAATTTCATACCAGTACATCTTGCCCGGTTTAACGTGACCGCTCGGAACTTCGAGCGTGTCGCTGCGCAGTACCCTCTCACGAACAATACGGCGGTATGCACTTGCGCAGAAGTTCGGAGAGCCTGTGTTCAGTCGGGTCACGTTAGCCGGGACGACTGTGAATGCCCCGAGACAGGCGGATTCAGGTTTCACTCCAACCCCAAGCGATGATTCGAATTACCAATAAAAATATTTTTTCTCTTACCTGATTTACATTATTGTGTTACAATTTATTGCAAGGGTATTTTGAGTTTTTATTTAGCTTAACAAACTTATTGACTATAAATTTGTTTGTTAGGTGTTTCATTAGTTTCTCCAGGGAAATTAGCCTGTTCCGCTTCTCAACGTATCGGCTATGAAAAATTGGCAAAAAAAAAGTGACGTCTGTGAGCTGACTACCCTCACAAACCTCCAATCAAATCCAATCAAAAAAAAAAACAAAACATGGTATTACAATCAGTCTCTCCCTGGATACCACTGAGGGCAATAATCATTTTCGAAAATAACTAGCCTAAACACGATATGGTTGCTATAAACTGTTGAGGAGTTGAATGGTCTGCAGGTGGCGGCCTCAGTTCAGCTCACCCTAATATGAGCCTCTTTGAGGCGCACTTAAAATCCTTCCACCTCACTGGTTCGGGAGAACTCGAAGTCACTGTTTTCTCGAACCAGTGCGGTGAAAGGATTTTAAATGCGCCTCATAGAGGCTCCTTTCGTGCACTTGATACATGTCTTCAAATTTTTACTTCTAGGACATGTTGGTCTCCTCACGACGTTTTCCTTCACCGTTTTGAGAACGTGGTATTGAACATAAATCTTTCAATCGAAAAACTCATAGGTGCGCGTCGGGATTTGAACTGGCGAACTCCGGAGTGAAACTCGGGGTCAGTACCACTAGACCACGCTCTCAATTAGGTAAATATAACATCGTGTAATGTCTTGTCCGCCTTCTGTACACAACTCTTTGCCGTAGTATGATATTACCGTCACCGCAGATTTCATTCGCTCACAGATGCCCCGAGTGGCGGACTCGGTTTACACTCTACTCAATAAGCTAAGTGAGGCATTGTGTTACGAATAAAGTTAACGCACCCTGTATAAATGTTACTTTGTTTTGTTATCGCTGTTTACTGTTATTAACATAAATATTTTGACATAATTGTCACTGGAAACAATGCAGGTAATGGAACACAAACAGTGGTGATAATGTAATGATAAACTAAAATCTAGGGTGGGAAATGGGGAACAATAACAATAAATAATAAGTCTTCTTTATTTTTATGAGCAGTAGAACTCACAAGTCCGTCCGGGGAAGTACTGCCACCATGCCCATTTCTGCCGCCGAAAAGTAACGCATTCGCGTTACTATGTTCCGGTTTGAAAGGTGTGGTTGCCGGTGAATTTACATGCACATGAGACATTTTACCTTCACGTCTCAGAGTTACGGGCGACTTGGGTCTTGTCGTACCTAGTAGGGGAGGACCTAAGTCGCATCGGTTGTTATGGGCAGAGGTTACCACTTAACACCAGGTGGACCGTCTCGCTTCTCCGGATGAACTGGGCATAAGTTCTACCGCTTCAGATATGGGAATATAATTAATAATAATATTACTAAATCCCACAATTATTACTTTGGGCCTAGGTGTCGCTGTGTGAAATATCCACCAATACTTATTATTTTTATTTATTTCTTACTTGAAGGACCCTCTTTTTTACGTTGATGTAAAGAGGTCCTCAATGACAAATATTTACAAAAACACGATATAATCCTCTTCTAACATTTTTCCATGAATTGTTAAGTTACACCCACGATCGAAATCACCAAAGATTTCTCACGGAACAAATCTCGCGGAATAGGGCAAACTTTTCTCGCCGTGAATACGCCGGGTGAGGCATTTCAAAAGTTTCCACGCTGCTGTAACGTATTCCGTGGCTCTGAGGGTCTCGGCTAAATGGAGTCCTATTTGTAGGCTTTACCTACTTTCACGTGAGAGTGAATTTTAAACTCGTATCATTATTTTCTTTCACCGAGATGGGTTATTAGTGAGAGCGAATTTTTACTGCTGCCATTATCCCAAATTCATTTGTTGGCAGTTACTTGCTTAACTTATAATTGGAATACAAGCGGTTAAATTGACAATTGGTTTAAGATAGCTCATAGACACTATCTATTGGTATTTTTTTGAAATCTTGCCTCTAGCCCCTTCGACATATCGTAGGAGTGAACTGAGTTACAATTCCTTACTGAGCTCGAGCTCAAATCACAGAATGAGTAATTGTTGCATTCACCAAAGCATTCCTACCCAAAAAACCACCCTCAAGTCAAAAATTTAATAATAATCTCGGTGGACAATTCACACAGCGCCATCTAGCCCCAAACTAAGCATAGCTTGTACTATGGAACCAGACAACTAATAGAATACATGAATACATACATATAATACATTAACACCCAGACACAGAACAAACATCTATGTTCGTCACACAAATGTTTGTCCTGAGTGGGATCGAACCCTCAACCCACAGCGCAGAAGGTAGAGTTACTACCAACTGAGCTGTGAGGCCTATCTTTAGTTTCCGATCAAAATAAAATACATTTCCCAGTCCAGGAGCCTGGAGGCGTTGCAATTTTTATAAATTTAAATAAAATCAAAGAAATCTTTTGATAAATCTTCTATACCCTTACAATATGTAAGCACTAAAGCGGTGTTTTCACACAAAGCACGTACTCCGTACAGCCTTCGTAAAAGAACGACTGAATGAGGAAATTCGCATATTGCTCGATTTTATATAAACCACGGAGGATAAACCAAGTGGAGAATAAATAGATACAGTTTCTTTAAAAACATGATTTACTACTGCGTCTCTGTTGACGGGATAAATAATAACGCATAGGATTGTATGGCCTAATATAAGACTCGAAATGCGCCTACCACTATAAGATTGTTCGGTGAAAATAATATGACAATAAAGAAGCCATTGAGAACGTGGTCGCCTAGTGGTATCCTCGAGGTTAATTCTGGAGGTCACTGGTTCAAACCCTGTTGTGCTCCAAGGATGTGCCGAAATGAGCTTTTCACAAAAAAAAAACTTTATTCTATATATATATATATATATCTATATATTCTATATAAATTATTATCTATACTATATTCTATCTATATATATATATATATATCTAAATTTCTACTTACTACGATAGTTTATCGCCTTATTTTACCCTTTTACACTTTATATTTACTCGACATTTAATAAACAGTGTAAGTTTATACTAGCAAAATCTAAAGTAATCCTGTGTACTAATTTCGTGTTTTTATTTCAGGTATATCTTCTGATTAGAACTGTTCACACAACAATCACTTATCAGTTAATGAGTAAGTAATGAAAACAGTAAAATGGTTAAATAGTTAAGATAGTGGTTCCTTGTTAGTTATCAACTTAACGTGTAAAAACGTAAAACTCGAACTAGAGACATTTCATGTAAAATGGACAACAAATAAAGTGATTTTCAGAAAATTGATTTTTGTTGTTAAATTTTTCAAACTCAAAACAAAACAAAACATAAACTCATGCCTTTGCAGTCCTTTTTTGACATTATTAATATAAAGAATCAATATTTTCCATGTATCATAAAGAAAACATCTCTATTTTTAAACTTAGCGTGTTGAATCTCAATCTACGTTCAGTTTGTCGTCTTAGCCGTACAAATCCGCAAAGCGATGTTGTTTCAAAGAACTTAAAAGTCGTAATGATTCAACGAAATTACGGCACGCAATCCGTTCAGTGGAGTGCGCGCGTCGTTACCCACGGGCCGATTGGGAATCGACACAGGAGTATGCAACATACAGTAACAAGACTTCCTGTGTCACTAGTACTCACAGAGGCAATATGAAAGAATCAAAGTGCGTCTCAAGGTGCAATTCCACTGTAGCAATTAACATTGTCGGATGTACATACATACATACCTTGTAAAAATCTATATTGATGTGAAACATCTATAGCCGCACGTAAGACCGATTTCTGGCGTGGCGACGCGTCGCCACGGCATGCGTTGCATATTACTTTTACAAAATAATGTCGATGTTTCACATCTGCCAGGCATCCCGTGACGGCTCACATTTTTTGTGAATAATTCTATTCCTATATTAATTCCTATTTTATATATAGTTGACCTATATCTATAGATTATTTTTAACAAAATATTTAAATATCATAGTATTTTCTCTTTATATAAATCTATAAACGATACATAATACAAAACTTTTTTTTTGACAGCGACTTACTCTTTTTATCTGCATTCAAATAACAGCAATACAAAACTGTCCTGATATTATTTTTTGGAATATAATTTACTATTCATACCCTTACATTCTGTGTCGCAGATGGCATAACCACACACAGTTTCACAACACATCCAAGACTCGTGAAAAAGCCCTGTGCAATTAGGAGAAAAATACCGGTTTTGTTTCGTTTGGAAGTCTGTAAATATGTGAGACTGTAGATACTGGTTGTTCAATATTGTGACCTTCGACCTCTTTCAATGCAATTTCTCGACATCACTCATCATCCATCACTCCGCGGAAATTATGCTGAAGATTAATAATAACGCTATTAAAGTAGACGTTGGGAACTTCGGGAGAGTTCGTGTGAGTTCGGGTGCGTTCCCTTACTTTGGATAATGATTGACGCGTTGATAAATCGTTTCGATGCAAATTGGACTTCTGTTTTGTGAGCTGCCAGGCTGATTTTTAATCTATTTCTAGAGTGGATAGAAATTAATGTCCAAACTGTAAATTCTAAACATACTTAATCGAAATTAGTTTATGTAGTTGATTTGATCAGCTTAGTTGCAATGCACTTTCACAGGTTCTGAAATCCTTTTTATGTGGCAATATTACGGAATTGGCTGATAGCAAATCTGGTATTAAGTGGTAACCTCTGCCCATAACAAGCAATTCGACTTGGGTCCTCTCCTACCTAGGTACAATAAGACTCAAGTCTTCTAGACTTGAAGGTGTAATGTATCATAAGCCTGTAATTTGTGTTCTGGACGTAACTATCGAACAATGAATCTCTTTGACCACTAAGGACTAACTATAGCTAATGTAAAAAAATGAGTTCAGTAGCTTGTTTTTTCAAAATTGATTTTATACTCGTCTCACAAACAAAACTTCTTGATGAAAGTGGGTACAGAAAAAGCGACTGGTTTCCAATTCCCAGCGGATGAAAGGTCAAAAATAATATCAGCCAAAAAAAGTAACTCGCTAATTACCGGATTTGCTCAAAACTTTAAAACAGATCCGACGCAATGTAAACCTTAACTTTCACAATTCAACTTCGGCATTAAATTTACATCGGCCGTCAAACGCACAGCAAAATGTATCTCATTATCATCGGGATAAAGTTTAATATCGCGTTGGAATGTACATCGGCGCCCTTGTTTTGACAACTCATTATTGGTATGCTCCTAATTGGCCAGTTCGTTTGGATTCGGGATTCGGCCGAATTCGGTAACGTTACCGAATTGTTTATATTTGCCGAATACATTTTCGCGTTTGCGTTGCTGATTGCGTACGTTGAGGTCACCGCGTGCATTCTAAATAAGCTTATTATAGTATAGAGCTTTGGGATTGCATTATATTAACTTAACAAACTTGATTAATAACTGTAGTTATTATTCATATGGCATAATGTTTATTTTAGTAATGTTTCTTTATTCTTTTTTGTACACAGATAATAAAATACTAAATAATGATAAAGTAGAAGATGTTCAAAGGCGAGCTTAACCCTAAAAAGAGTTCTCTTCTAGCAAACCTTTGAAGCTACAGTGAGCCAAATTAAAACAAAATCTTAAGGCTTTCTACTAACATGTTTGTGCATAGGGATTAGACAGTATTTTAAATGAAATGATATATGAAGGCTCTTGTACGTTTTTGTCTGACTGTACCGTATTTGTTGATATTTTATTATGCTGTGAGTACAGTTCGGAAAATAATTTGAATAGAAAATTAAAAAAATAATGATTCAACGTTGGCATGGATCGTGGACAGAACACTGGTGGCGAAAAATCGCAATAAAATATTCGTCAATTGAAAACATGTCAAAAAAACTCTCATTTAACACCCAGCACACATAATATAATAATAATAATATTGGTGGACAATTAACACAGCGCTATCTAACCCCAAAGTAAGCATAGCTTGTACTATGGAAACCAGACAATTGATATAAAACATATATAATATACTTTTTTGTAAATACATACATATTAACACCCACACCAGACACATAACAAACATGTTCGTCACACAAATGTTTGTCCTGGGTCGGATCGAACCCACGATCTACAGCGCAGAAGGCAGCGTTACTGCCTGAGCTATGAGGCCAGTGAATATACCACTAAATAAAGCAAAATATTGTGTATTGTGTATACCAGACCCACTTAATTTCGTCAAACAAGCTAGCTCAATGTTTTGACGCGCGACAAAGTATGTTGAATGCTGAGTGTGCGCGCGCTGAATAACTGATTATATTACTCGCACCTGTTCTGATCGTTGATTTAACTACAAGACGCGTTACTTGAACCATTCCTAATAAAGACTGGTAACTCAATTTATGAGGTTTGCCAACAGTATTAATATTATTGAACACAGCAATAATAATAATAATAATAATAATATTGGTGGACATTTCACACAGTGTCATAGGAACCAGACAACTGTTAAAGTACTAATATACTTTTATACAAAATTACACTTTTTACACTTTTATATAAATACATACATATAATACATAATAACACCCAGACACAGAACAAACATCTGTATTCGTCACACAAATGTTTGTCCTGGGTGGGAATTGAACCCACGACCTAGAGCGCAGAAGGCAGAGTTACTACCAACTGAGCTGTGAGGCTGTCTAGGTTTCTGTTTCATTTATATAATTTTATTTTAAACAGTGTCCAATCTTGATCGCGACTTTTAGCACTAAAGACATTATTTTTAAATATATTGTTTTGTTATGAAATATCATTGATGACTGATGTCTTAATATTTTAAGACGTGGCTTGCCCTTAATTTCAACGTTTTCTCGTCTGAAGATAACCGATCAAATGGCCGAACAAAAGTAAATTTATGTCCCCCCACGGTATAAGTCCTAGGGTCTACTTTACTACAATAATTTATCCTTTAAAACGAGTACCTACTTGTGGAAGTGATACGGGACTTGTAAATAAATTTTTATATAAACATCTATTAATATTAAAGAAAAAAGATTAAGATATCAGTTGGTACAATATCACATTCTTTAGATTATTATTAGTAATATGATTAAATGTTGAGTAAATATATGTGACTCTATCTCTCTATCTAATATATGTAACAAACCAGACAGATTATTCTAAAACTCATCTGAAAAACATGTTTACTTCAACACAATGTAAATTTACAAAATATGAATTTTAATAATACATTTTATTAAAATATTAGATATACGTTTTTCGGGGTGAATCTCATTACATAAATTGAGAATCGTAATACGCCTAGAGACCTGTCCGACTCAGTACGACTAAACTAAGATTACTGAATAATATTCTTGAACATTTCACAAACGAAAATTATACCAAAAATAGAGAAGGTTTTCATGGTTTGGAAGATTGTGATACCTTTGGGTATACGCTGTTTTAACAGTTCCATTTTGTAAAGCTCTTTTGAATCCGTTTAGGTTTTTTTCAGACTTGGTATTCAATACATTTTCCTCTTATCCGTCGCTGAACTTTGCTTTCAAAGATAAATTTGCTTCGGATAAATTTTGCTTTATAAATATTTTTAACATTCCCACTTACATTGTACACAGTTTTTATGAGAAATATTCCTGTGAAGTTGATGCAAGTCTGATCTAAGTAATTGAATGTTCCGTAAGTAGAATTTGATGATGTTTTTGTCGTATATATTACGCGTTGATACTCAGAAAATTATTAGGTTTTCATTAAACTACTAAGCCAGAAGTAACAAAAAAATCTACAATATTTCTGACGTTTGCTCTAAAGTAGTTGCATTTATCTATTTAATATTGTTTATCATAAAAAAACCGACTTTCACTGCATTTATGAAAAAAATAACATTTTCCAATGCTTAAATTCATGATGGCACTCCAAAATCTATTTCACAGAATTGCAATAAAATCAGAACAGAAGTTTTCAAAGCAAAACATTGACTGAATAATAAAATACATAACATTTTTCATAACAAAATTAAAACTGAACAAAATCATTCAACTGAATAAAATAACAACACGTTTTAGTGTCCAATGAACATAAAAAATACAATATCAAATTCCAAATGCGAAATCAATCAGAGGGATTAATAAGTAAATCTTTACATTAAACGAATAAAGTGAATATGACGATACATCTATACTCTATACATACAAATAAATAAAATTTGAGTGTCTGTTTGTAATATTAAAATAACCGCTTCTTACTAAGTGCATATCGATGTATACAAGGTACATATACAAAAACAACATTTATTTCAATTTTTGTATGTCTGTCTGTCTGTTTGTTCCGGCTCATCTCTGAAATGGCTGGACCGATTTTGACGGGACTTTCACTGGCAGATAGCTGATGTAACAAGGAGTAACTTAGGCTACTTTTCCGAGGGGTAAAATAGGGGTGCGTGATAAAATCGAATTCCACGCGGACGAAGTCGCGGGCAACAGCTAGTACTGAATATGGGTGACAAATAAGGGATGTTGACTGCAATAATTGCAACACGCTTATTCAATTTGACGTTTCGCAATCAGCGAACGCAAACGAGCAAACACGATAGTCAAACACATCCAAATCGATTATCAACCCGAATCGAGAATGGTTCGTCAGAGAAGCTTAAACAGTTGAAAAATATCAATAATGGAACATCTCGTGACGTCCATTCATAAAAACAATGACAGAATTGACGTTAGATTAAAAATGGCTTGATTCAAACCGGTACACGATAAGGGTGTGTCGAAACTGTTTATATAATGGTTAGACGCTCATTATCACATTGACACGATCATTATGGTTTCCGCTGAAAACCAGCGCTGGGTGCACACATCAGTGTGTATCCAGCAAAATGCTGAGCGAAAGCCATATTTGTCTTGAGCTCTGCTACGCACAATATTTAAATCACGTAGTTATATATAGTTCAATATAGTATATAATATAATATAATAGTTCAATTTATTGTGTAGTTCGTAAGGTAAATAAAAATATTTTTCGTTTTCTTTCTTTCTTTCTCATACGCAGTCCATCTTTCATTCCACAACTTTATTCGCATGATGAAAAAATATTTCCATGTTGTATTATACTCGTGGTTAAAAATATGCCGAGAAAAAGGCCTTCGCCAGAATTCTATAGCGAAACCTACATTCGGCGAGACATAAAACAGATCCTTTCAAAGGACATAGTCTGAATCGAAAATGAAAATAATTGGTCATTAGAATGCGAGAATGGATTCCTTTTCAAAGTTGTCAAGTAAAAAATCAAAAGTGAATTCAAAAGAAACCGATGTAAAGAACCTAGATTTACAAAATTGAGCATCTATAACGTAAAGATTCAAGTATTATAAGAGTATTGGATGAAAAGAACTTTTCAAATGAAAACTAATAATTCAAAAGGAGGACGTATGTTTTTAAGCTTACATGATATCGATTTGAATATAATTAGCAATAAAGAACATAGGAGCAAGAGAGCTTGCGGTAGCAAGTAGCAAGGGCTTCTAACTCGAGTGTTTGCAGTTCGAATACGGTACAGTTCTATAGTTGCTCCATATGAGTTTATTGCTATAAAGAAGTAGATACCCACCGCTATTTAAAAATCATTGACACCATTTTCATCGTAACTAATTTTCTAAAATGTGTCCTTATTCTAGATCAGTACTGACGCAGACCATTGAAACAGACTAAAGTTCTTGAAATTCTAGTAATACAAAAGAACAAAGTAACAAGTAAAATAGTATCCTACAGGATTCCGCTGTAAGAAATAAGGAAAAATATCCATATCAAAATTTCGTACACTCCCTTCCGCAAAATCCATTTAACGAAATCTAATACATTTAACGGAAACAAAAACCATTCCTCGGAACATAAATCCAATCCAAGAACTGTCACTACCAAATCTTAAATGCACTCCATCTCTGGGAATGAGCATTCCATTTATTAGACGTCCCGGTTACTCCAGTTTCATCGCTGATTGTTCCTCGCACTTCGAGCTTTTCGTTCACTCGTAATATATTTCAACGTTTTTGGGGGTAATTTGGGTTTAGGCGTCTTAAGGGCTAACTAGTGTAGTAAAATTGTTTTCCTTTCTGAGAGTTTCATTCTGCTTTAGCATTCGTAAACTGATATAGTTCAAATCCATATATATGTATAATGTATATGCTTCTAGAATTTAATACTCTGATTTTGAACCGAAGCAAAACCTAAAATATTTACGTTGTCGGTTTAGAAGTAACTTTTCAAGAGGTGCGTTGACAATTTTTTTTATTTATTCTTTTGATTAATCGCAGAAATATGCGACTTTGCTATCGCAGCTGATTTACAAATTATACCTTCACACAAGAATCGACCAGACACCGATGCTAAAAGTCGCGATTGCTCCAACCCTAAAACTAATCTCTGCAACGGTCAAAACCCAGTCACTTAATCCTTCAGAATAGCTTCACATCGCATTCTTCAAGGAGGATTTCGGATGAAGGTTTCAAGGGGCAACTGAATTGATGACGTTGATTAAAGGTCTTCTCAGACAAAGCTTGATCTTTGAAGCTTTAAAAGCAGAGAAATTGACGCTGTGTTGTTATTTTGCATCTTAATTGTTTGGTTTAATGTCGTTCTGGCTGTCACGTCTAGTTACCCTTTCCTTTCGAGGGAGATTAAAGGGAACTTTGATGGTTTTAGTCGTATCTCAAGTGAATTCAAATCAGTAACAAATTCAATGTCATTTAAATCTACCAACAGCTCTTTTTTGGTTGGTTATGGATAAGATGTTGTTAACAATGTTTATCTCAATCTAGTTCGCCAATGCTAAATAAATAAATGATAGAACTACAGCTTTAAAATGTTCGGCATAAGAATTATTAAAATTACTATTATGCCAGTGTACTGATCCAAAACCAAAGGCGCTACTCGAAGAGATTAGAATTTTGGAATTGAGAGCATATCGATTATTTATTCTATTTTTCTTTATTCTTAACTCCTACTTGATATTTTTACTTCTTCCTTTTATTTGATCGGATGTCTTGTGAAGGAGAAAAAACGTAAAGACCTGAAATAGGTACTCTCCAATTTCAATTGAAATTCTTGTCTCGTCAAAAGAAGCGGGCGCTCTAACACGATTCATAAAAATATGTTTTCCGTGCTTGTTCATAAGTCTAATTATTATCTGTTTAAAAAAACTAATAAAAATGTCGTACACATAATCTAAATTAATAAATAAACATTTTTGAGGTACACTCAATCGTTTAAATAACTCTTAAGTGAAATGGTACTATGTCAAAGGGACAATATAGTCCCCATAGTCCTAAACGCGTCTATTGTCGGGATACAAATCGTCGATGCAGATTACAGGCCCAGGGGAAGCCCCTGAAAGGGACGGGGAAGCCCCGGGAGCCATTGTGTTGTCTTATTGCTACCGAGTGACAGATGCTCGTCTGGATTGGATTATTGAGCTTTTCTGCCGTCGCGTCGTTCGCTTCTCGGCTTTTGCTTTAATGAATCCTTCGCGTTAATCGCATTTTATTATTCACATTTGAACTCCTTAAGGTGCTGTTAAATCGTGAATTCGGGTAAAAGAGGAGTTGTTAAAGCAGTTTTTTCACCTTAATATTAATAGTTTTCAAGACGTTTTTGCACTGGTGAAACTCAAGAAAAATCTACCTAACTGAAAATACTTCACTGCATAAAAAATAATACGGACATACATAAAATCACGTCTGTTTCTCGGAGGGGTAGGCAGAGATCATGGTTTTCCACCTGCTACGATCCTGACATACCTCCTTTGCTTCATCTACTCTCATCACATTCTTCAAGCATGCTTCGTTTAGGGTATTCTTGACCTGGCCTTTTTCCAAAACGTCACTGATTTGGTCTAAGTATGTACGCCGAGGTCTACCCCTTCCACCGTTTCCATTCACACTCGCCTTATGCACTTGTTTCGTCATTCTTCTTTCAACAAAAATAATGTTCAATGATAACGCTTAAATTACCTTAAACACTGCCTACCAGCAAAACTGGTTGTCTTGCTTCATACTGTATTTTTTTACACATAAAATATACCATAAAATTTATAATTGCGATCTGCATACATTGATAGATTTAGTAGTAGGTATATGAAATAACAAATAATATATATACAAATACAAATCATTTATTTCAAAATATTGTGTACATGTGTTTGTGAGCACCGTCTCCTGCGTTAGTTTTGTATATGTTATTATTTGTATATGTTTGCGAATCGTTTAAATTCGTTTTAGAGAGATGCGCAGTTATATTTTCATCGCCGCCCGCACTGTTGCAGGATTGATAGCACCTTGAATGCTTTGCATTTCTGGGTTCGATTAAAATATGAGATTGTTTTTCTAGTATTGCTGTCGTTCATAAAGTTAATGGAATATTGTTATGTCGATACGTGTTTAATGTGCGTGGCGTGTCAATAAATTTATTCCTTTTTTCTATACGTGCGCTTTCAATTTGCAACTACAGACTTGTTTTCCAACGATATTTAAATATATTTAAATTTATATAACTAAAGTGATCCTAAAGTGTAACATTTTTTGAACTAAACTGACAAGACTTTGACAGGAATAAGTGCATTATAGGATTTATCTCATTTAAATGGAAGATTGCATTAAGTGAAAGCGAATAAGATTTGAATTAACTCAAAAACAGTTTTTGAAATAAAAGTTTTTATAAAACCCAACGTGGGCCGTAAAGAACATAGTCTAGTTAACCCCTCCAGGGCATATGATATACTTTCGGTGTATTCCTTCGCGGCCCATAACTAACGTGCCTTTTACGACACTATAGAATATGTTAAGTGCACGAACCGTCCGAGGCAGCCCTTGGATGGAACGAAGTTTATATACCTCAGATTATGTATGAAACCTATATACTACGCGGTGTAATGATGAAGTTCGTGCCAAATTCGGTTAGCATAGAAGTCTTGTTAGATTTTTTAATCTTATCTTTGTAAAGATGGATATCTATACATCTATATAAATAAATAAAATTAGAGTGTCTGTTTGTAATATTAAAAGAACCGCTTTTTACTAAGTGCATATGGATTTATACACGGAACATATCCCAAAACAACATTTTTAAAAAATTTTGTCTGTCTGTCTGTTTGTTCTGGCTAATCTCCGAAACGGCTGGACCGATTTTGACGGGACTTTCACTGGCAGATAGCTGATGTTATAAGGAGTAACTAAGGCTACTTTTCCGTGTAAAACAAGGATGCGCGATAACACCTAATTCCACGCGGATGAAGTGGCGGGCAACAGCTAGATGGAAATATAAATGAAGTTGATAAACTATAAAACGGGTTGAGTGATCAGCATATTTATTTGTCAAATCGTAGTGTTTTTTCATGGAGAAGATATTTTGCCATCCATTTTACCAATGACCAGAATGTTTGTCAGATTCTGCTTGTAAATTTAAAGATGAGAAATGTTTTAATGAGTGTTGTTCATGGGATAAAGCATCCATGAACTCCCCACTTACACTGTTTATATTCCCGTGATAGTGTTACCCTCAGAGATGCGATACCTTTGTAATTCTACCTACCTACTCCAAAAAGGCGCGATTTAATGATTGTAAGGTTAGTCTAATACTATTTTTCAAATACAACTTTACTTGAAAAATAGTTTTAGAGTAACCTTTTGCGAACAACTTCAGAACGAACATTCGTTGCCAGAATTGAAACTGAAATTGATCGACAGAATAGAAAGTCGTGGTAGGCTTTTAATTTTTTTTAATAACAACTGATTCAGGACCACTTAATGTACTTATATGAATTTTACTCACATAAGATAGTAATGAGAATTGTGGTTCGGAGAATCTTAAGACCCCGGCTACTATAATCCCCTTGTAGATGAAATCTTCCTTTGAGCCTCAACGTGCATTGTATAATGTCCAATTTTGAACGAATTAGCCTCAAGGGTGTTTCAAGTACAATACAGTCCTTTGTAAACTAAGGGTGCTAATCCTCTCTTATTAATAATATTCTGATATGAGCAATCTCTAGAGTATTTTGTGCACAAGCCTCAAATTTCATTGTATTTAGAAAACAAATGTTGTAATAATATATAAAGTTATCCGTCATTTCATTTTTGTCTACTTGGTTTTAAGAGACTTTTTTTGTAGTGTTGCCATTTTCATGAATAATGTAATAGTTACTGAATAGTGTTACCTGCACTAAAATTTAAATGGCTAAAGCAAGCTCATAATTGTGTTTTTTCACAGACTTTTATTATACGCCTAAGTCGTTGCTCTTTTTTTTACTCGAGTGGAGATAATTTGTTTCTAATACTTAGGTAATGCTTCTCAGACGCACCAAATAAATGTTAGTCCCATTCGCTTCCACATGATATTTTACCCGCCTAATCATCTCATTGTGTCAAATGATGTTATTGTACGAAAACGGATGTGTCTCATGATCTCGTGTTAATGCCCATAGAATTGAATTACTTCACAGTTATACGTTTTATTGGATGACGCCGACTATAATTGTTTTATTCTTTGTCATTTTAATTCGGCGACCGTCTGGTTTGCGATGTGATTTTATGAACGCCATTTGTGGTCGTGTTATTGTTTTATAAATGACACTGGATTTTTGTGATATAGTTACGGAACGAGCAGATGTTCCACCAGTGGTCACCTCTGCCCATGACACGTTACATGACTTGAAGTGCTGCTACCACACCCATTTATGCCGCCAAGCAGTAATGCATTCGCGTTACTGTGTTCAGATTTAAATGTGTGGCCGGTGAAATTACATTAGACATTTCACCTTCAGAATTACGGGTGCAATACATTGTGACTTGTGTCTTCCAGTAGCTAAATAGAGTAAGAAGCATTGCTTTTGTTACGGGCAGGGGTTACCGCCTAACATGAGATGGGCCAATTTGCTCGTTTATTTCCATGTTAAAAAACCATATGTGTTGAATATTATTGACGTTTCCATTTATGAATTCTAAGGAAATAAAGTTTTTGACTTTGACTTTTGAACTGCATTTAAATTTTACAGGCTTTACAGGCTTGTTCATTAAAGTACAGATTCACGAGAACATAACATAGCTTATGACGACACTGGTAATCTCCCACGAGAGTTCAAGTTCAATAAACGAATAACAACCCAATCTAATGGTACCACGTTTACAGCGCTATGAAACTTATAGGAGACGAAATATGTTTTTTATTTCATCCATAAAGTGACAAAAAACTCATCAATGTAATATCGAGTTTTATAAGACCTGGCACATGTGTTACAAATGGCTGAATATTTTCGTTCTCGGCTGGCTACGGCATCATTTGCCTGAGAAATTATATTTTTCTTACAATTTATGAAGTTTTTTGCAAGGTAAATCAGTTAGAAAATAAGTTTAAAAGAAACTTATGTTCATAAATCGTTGAAATCCCTTAAAGCCAACTAAAGTAAGCAATACATAACATACATAATTTTTTACCTGTTTCATTGTGAAATAGTGTATCTTGTTAGCTTTTACTGTAAATGATACAAGCAGAGTCGCGGTAACTGGTTTTATTTTATTCTCCGCGATATCCAGTTCATTCAAAGTACTTACCCTAAATTTATAATTATCATAAGCATATTTAAGTCTTCTTCTGGACATAGGCCTCAATAAACTTCACTGACTTGGGTCTTTTTTGAACATAAGCAGGGCAGGATCCAAGTCGTGTTGCTTGTTATGCGCAGTGGTTACTACTTAACACAGTGTGGGCCATCGGCTCTATCAGTAAATTTAACACAAAAAAAATTGTCCTATCTTCCTTAAAACGATGCATGACTGGTATCATGGGAACCAGACAACGAATTATACTACTTATATGCTTGTGTTTTTTGTCACACAGACAAAAACACAGAACAAACATCTATGTCCGTCACACAAATATTTGTCCTGGGTGAGACTCGAACCCACGACCTACAGCTCAGAAGGCAGGGATACCAACTGAGCTATGAGGCCAGACTAGATACTTATGTAACTGTTGAGTGTACTGAACACGCACCATTACTTAGGTATTCATCCACTCGGTTGAACACCAAACCTCCTTCATGACATGTTAGTCATGCTTCGAGAGAGTGAAGGCAAAAACGAGGTACAAATTATTCGGTCATTAGATCTCATTACCGGCGGAAGTCTCGACAGTCAGGTGGCTTGTTTATCCAATCATGTGTGCTTATGCTGTACGTGAATCAGAATACCTACTGCACTATTCACGTGAGATTTTTCTCCCGAGAATAGAGCAGTAGATATTCTGATGTTTTTTTTTGACATTTCACGCAGCGCCATTTAGCCCCAAAGTAAGCCAAGCATAGCTTGTATCATGGGAACCAGACAACTGATATAATACTTATATACTTGTCTTTTGTAAATACATACATATAACACTGGATTATCTTCACTTCCCTGAACTCGTATTGTGAGACCGTGGTGGCGCAGTGGCTTAGGGGTTCAAATCCTGACGTGCACCGGTGAGTTCACTTGTGTGCGCTACCACGTTTTCAAAACGGAGAAGGATGTTAGATTGGGATTACTAACGTTCATATTCCAGACAAATCACAATAAAAACTAAGATTCCATCCTACGTGTACATTAAGCCGAGTTGTCATTCAATCTAAACAATGCTTTCATGGCTTGTACACGAGAGCGACTTTGGTCGACCAACGACCCGCTGGCGACATTAAGTCGCTACTACAAGTACTTGTGTCACTGTTTTCTCCTAAAAGCTACATTCGTGCATTTAACGAATGTCTTCAAACATGTCGGTTTCATCACGATATGTTGCTTCGCTGTTTTGAGGACGAAATATCACATTTTTTTGTTCATTTGAAAAAAACTCATTGTTGCACCATGAGATTTGAACCAACGATGTACGGATCAAAGTCGTTTTGTGGACATTAATGTTAGCAGTCGCTTGCGAAGCGGCGATAACTGCATTATTGTGTTCGTCACATAAATATGACAGACATGACTTTCTAAATATATTTTACAAAAGGGCAATTGCAAAGATTTTATAACCAAAACACAGGTACAAAAGTTTGCTCTTAAATTACAGGCACATGAGGCATTCCACCTACACGTCTCAGAGTTGGAGCATACGATGCGACTTGGGTCTTGTCGTACCTAGTAGGGGGGCAAGTCGCATCATTTGTTATGGGCAGAGGTTACCACTTAACATCAGGTGGGCCGTCTACTCGTTCCGTAACTCGATCGCTGTGACTGCGACAAAGCTGCGAGTCGCCATGCATCAAAGTCGCTTCCTGTGTACCGGACATTACGAGTCTGTGGTCCAAGTTCACTGAACCCGTTTTAGGATGGAGTGTCGGAGTTTGTGTAGTACATTGTAGTAGGAAACGCTAATGTGCTGTGAGCGTGACGCTTCAAGCTAGCCGCCTTTTTATAGCGTCAAGTCGTTAAGTGTAAAATGAAAACCAGTGAAACAATCTGACTGGTTTATGGAGTGGATTGTGATCAAAGAATCGCTGTAGGGCGAGATCAATGGATGGATTGTGTTTCTGAATTTCAGCTTTTGATTCGGAAATTTATTTATCCTCTTGGTTTGTGTATTGTATTGTTATTTACCTTATTGTAATAATTATGAACATAATAATTCATAATTAAGAATATTCGTGAATAATGACTAAGAATATCACTATAATTGTTATTTTGAAGTAGGGTTAATCCGGAAGTAAACTCATTAGAATCAGTTATTATAAATCATAAATGTTCTGCTAAACCTCCTTATTATGAAATCATTTGATGACTTATATCATTGTGCAAATTTTTCTTTACAATTCAATATTTCGAAGTTTTATTTACCGCTATTATAGCTATATCATGTAAGCATCTTTCCGTAACCGTATCTCAGTATAAAATACCAGTGATTACATCACTAGTGAAACGTTAGTAATACTCGTCCACGGTCCGTGTAAGTAAATAAATACCTTTACAAAGTGAGAGATAATTCCTACAAAAGGATCGTCAAGGCTGTCATGTTCTCGGCTATTTAGCTATTTACGTTACGTTACCTACTGGCCTCACAGCTCAGTTGGTAATAACTCTGCCTTTTGAGTTGTAGATCCCGGGTTCGATTCTCACCCAGGATAAACATTTTTGCGACAAGCATTGATTTTTGTTCTGTGTCTAGGTGTTAATATGTATTTTTATGTGTGTTACAAAAAAGTATGTATATATTTATTCAAACAGTCGTCTGGTTCTCATAGTACAAGCTATGTTTAGATGGCGATATATGAAATGTTCAACAATATTTATTATTTATTTATATTAGGTAGGCGATATTAATAGTTAATTAAAATAAGTATATATGTCATAAATATTTTCGCCTTCCAGCATATATGTTATGATTGTACTAACTACATTCGCAGGTGACAAAGTGCACTGACTTTCCTCCTAGGGATGTTTGTACATTGTCCCCCATAGCCGTAAAGTACAAAACCCTCGTAACTTTACTCACAGGTATAGAATATCCTGAATCGGTCCAGAAGTGAAAAAGTAGCCAATAACAAACCTGTCAGATTATATAAAAAAAACTAAAGTCGTCGCTAAATTAGAGAGAGTGTAAAGACTTCTATTTTCTTTTCTTGTCAAAAGCCGAAAGCATTATCGACATTGTCCCATTTCAACGCTAAACATATCTCTTTGTCAATGAAACAGCAATATTTAAGCCATAAATTGAATACCCGCATTGATATTACATTTTACGAGAAACTTGTGTGGTCTTATTGTCATGTATAATGCATGGTTTTGCCCGCAGCGCTCTAGTTATTACACCTATTATATTATGAACTTCATAATATTGGTATTATTTTTGAAATAAATCCTTTGAATGTGTTACGGTTATATTATAACGCTTGCTTTCATGATGTACGAGGTAATATTGTCACCTTCAATAACTTCGCCTGTGGCTTGTATAACGCTATTGAGCTCTAAATCAATAAACACAGACACAGTAAACAATAAGGGAAATTTTGTTTCACTAAAAACTATTTATGACGAATCCTACTAATATTATCAACGTGAAAGTTTGTTAGGATGCATGGATGTTTGTAACACTTTCACGCAAAAACGGATGAATGGATTTGGATGAAATTTGGTATCAAGACAGCTTATATCCTGGATTAACTTACAGGCTACTTTGATCCCGTAAAAATGCAGTTTTCCCGTCGGATGACTTATTCACCGGGGGTAACACCGCGGGGCGCAGCTAGTATAGTTAATCACATGTTCGGATTAAAATGTCACTACATTTTTACTGTCATTCTTTCGCATACTCTCACAAGCAACTTACAAGTTTGGAATGACTTTTTAGTTTGCCCTGAAAAATTCACTCATAGTGGATGAGTTCACTGAAAATTCGAGGCGAAAAACTCGCCTGTTAACCCTTCAGTGTTCGGTCAAAATTCACAGTCAAACCGAATTCGTGTAAATCTTTAAAGGTTTTTAATTACACTAAGTGAGACCCCCGACATCAATCTGTTTAATGCTGAAACTCGATACCGCCTGACAGGGATGAATCCAGATCCGCCCAGGGCGACATTGCGTCATTAATCCCAGAACCTACGCGATCATCGCTTAATTATAATTTAGATAGATAACACTTTATAGATCACAATACATAGAGATTTCGTAAAGATAAATCATAAAGCTAAGGTAATACAATGGGCGGTATTATCGGTAATAGCGATTTCTTCCAGGCATCCTTTGTGTATTGTTTAGTTATATCGCATGACACGTTTAAATACACGAGTAAATATGATACTGTTTAGGTCCTTATTATTTATTATCTTTAAAAGCAAATAAAGCGAGCAAAATAATCAATTTTACGAACAAATAAACGCTTCATTATTTAGCATATAAATTAACAAATAGACAGTAGGCAAACACAGCTACTTTATTAAAATGAGAACTTCCTATTCCGTATATCCTAGCTATAATTAACATTACCAACGGGATAAATTTTTAATCCTCGAAAATAAGTTTAATTGCACGCATAAATATAACCGCGCCCCATTCGTACTGATCCTTAGCGCCTGTCCTGCAGCCAGCACCATCTGGACGCAAAACGAAGTATCCATTGCGCGCATCATTCATTGCCGGCTGAGTGAGAGCTCGGTTGCGGAATTCCAAGCTAAAAGCATCGATAAAACAGGAATGGACCGCAATTTTCGCTTTGGCATTCAACATCGTCAGTCCGTTGTGACTTGCCCATGATATACCAACGGTGCCAGCGCCAACTTGAAGACAAATAATTTGACAGCGCGATTCGGCGTTCGATTTAAGAGATTAAATCTGAAATTGAATGGAAACAAAAGTTACACCGCATTCCCTGGACGAGTTCCAAACCGGAAAACTTTTTTGGCTGAGAATTTGTTGTGAATTGCTGATTATTAAGTCTGAAGAATCCAAAAACTAGTATGAATCCGACAACTTGGCCTAAATCGAGTAGACTTGTCGAAGTTGGCTTCAGTTATAAAACTGTACTTACTAGCTCATATAACATCTCACAACTTACAATATTAGGAAATAGTGGATTTGGACACCGGGTATTCAATTTTAAGAGCAGTAGAACTCACGCCAATTTCGTCCGGGGAAGTACTGCCACCATGACCATATCTGCCGCCAAGCAATAACGCATTCGCGGTACTGCGTTCCGGTTTGAAAAGCGTGGTTGTCGGTGAAATTACAGGTAAATGAGACATTCCACCGGGCGCAAACTATACGACTTGGGTCTTGTCGTACCTAGTAGCGGACGACCCAAGTCGCATCAGTTGTTATGGGCCGAGGTTATCATTTAACACCAGGTGGGCCGTCGGCTGATTCCGTAACTGTTGAACATGAAAAAGATATGTCATATTAAGGTTGCAAAAATTAATATCGTTCCTATCTTACGCGTACACAGGCGTCGCTGTGTGACATGAATGTCACGCCATCCTGCCACGCCCGTTGCCACCATATTGTGCACCAAAACACACTTTCAATTCATTTAATTACAACCTATCCGAAAATCCATTAATTGTTACACATAGGTATATGAAATATAAATGGCACGGCCGATGCGCCCTCACGTCTCAAGGCGCTACCCGGCGCATTTCAAAAGCGCCCCTTTCTTTTCCCCACCAAAAATTAAGCGGGCTTTTTAACTTGGTCGGATGAATTATAAATTGGATTAAGCTCCCGGCGGATCGTGACGCCGCAAAGAATATGAATGATGACTTTGATACGGATACGAAATATAGCATGGCCAATTTTAAAGGAGCTATGAATGTTAGAAAGCTCTTTGATGGATAGGATTGTTTTGCTGGTCGGTTCGTTACTACACAATCATTTAATTGAAGCAATCTCACTATTCCGGTTGTAATTGTACGTTATAGCCCCACTATAGCGGGTGTCGGATTCCCTACCGTGGCCCTTATTCTATATAAGCATTATTTATTCATGTAAGTTTATTTCAATTTTTTTAACTTTGAATAAAACTATTTTTAATCGAATGTCGTATGTAATTCCACAGACTTTCTTTCTATTCAAATGAAAGATACTTTAATAAATAATTATAGCAATATATTTTACAATCTATACAAATAAATAAAATTGAAGTGTCTCTATGTAATGTCAAAATAACAGCTTTTTACTAAATGTATATGCGTGGTACCAATAACAAAAAAAAACTTTTTCCCTTTCTGTTTATTCCAAAAGAAATTTATCCATAATAATACTATTTTTATTCATAATAATAAGAATAGGATTATTCATATAGTATTTCAACTTACCCTGAACCACCCTATATATGCATAGGCGCCATGATCCTATAATTTTTATTACCCGCAATTTTTCTCCATAATAAGATGGCGGGATGTATGATGCAATTCCCTGGATTAATTAAAAATTCCAACGTCCCGTGGATGTTAATGGCTCTAAGCCAAGTGAAATTAGTTTAGGAGTGTTGGTAGCGATGCATTTCTAAACTTCTGTGTCATAAAATGACTGCATTTGATAGTTATTATGTGTTTTCCTATGTGGGTATAAAGTGTAAAATTGTGACTTGAACCTTTCATCACCTTCAATCAGACTTTTGATGGACTAAAGACGATAGTTATCTTTATGTTATGTTACTTTCACAAGACAGGCTTTACAGCTTACTAACGCGTAGAGCGACACAATATTAACTCTAAAGTAGTAAGTATATATTACAATATATATTAAACTAAATATAAATAATATATAATAATAAATAATAGAAACCTTAAACATCTTATATGCAGAATATAATGATAGAATATACCATAAAAAATATGATACCGATGTTGTTTTAGCCAGTGTCACAGATCCCGAAAACAAGCTTTAAGTTCAACATGTACGTTCAGGCCGGGAGTCGAACCCGACTGCTTGCTTTGTTAGCAAGGTTGTTAGGGGTTGGAGGAACCCTAGCAATATTATTGCCACATTTTTGGAGTTCGTCCAACGCCATTTTTGAACTGCCATTTAACTGTCCGCTTTCCGTCGCTTTTATTTAACTAGAGTTTAAAAATTGTATTTACATAGATACAATTATAGAGTCGCCCCTATTTCGCTAACAGGGTAGACAGAGCCTTCACTGGACTAGTTTCTCTGTTCGTAACATTATACTGGAAATATAGACGTAACAAAAGTCGAGTTCATCATTCGCCATCAGGCTTCCTCAACATTCTCACTCTCACATTTTAACATTATTATTTTAATTAGACATATGTAATTAAATACAGACATTTTGTTAGTTTTTTTATATTTTGTTGCTGAGTTGAATACGTATTTCATTCATTCATTTATTCATTGCACATGTTTAAGAACTTATTACTAAATATAAATAAGACATCACATGTAAAGATGTTACAAACAAAAACGTTATGTTATAACTAAAACATCTTTTTTATCATATACATTTTATTATCACCAGCTGAGAAATATATTCCTGCACTAGTAGCACTATCAAAAGTCATTAATTTTCCTTCTAACTTAAGCAGAGAAACCAATTTAAAATAATTAAATATAAACGAGCCGTTTCTTATCTCTGGCATAAACATGAGGCTGTCCCAGTCTTGTGAGAATCGAACCCAGGAAATCCGCTAGGTACCGTTGCATCGAAGCTAACGGGACGTATTCAATAGAGTTAAATAATGCATAGTTTGATTGCGGATAATTGTTGGGATTCCATCCATCTATTCATTTATTGTTCCTGGCCATTTGCGATTGCTTGATTTATTTTTGCTTGTACTACTGTGAGAAGTAGGAAGTGTCTTTGTTCTTAGGTTGCAACGAAGAAAATATATTTTCATTTGTACCGTTAAGTACAGTTAAGTAAAAAGAGCTCTGTCATTGTTAGGGTTGCCAGAACACAAAGGATCGTAGTATCGGGAGACTGCTAGAAGCAATTATTTCGAGATTATAATTACTTACGCGCTTACACCCTATTCCTTTCGGGTCTGATGTCGATGTGTTATGGAGTGCCACTTGTGACACAGAGAATCCTAGTACCTAAAGGCCACCCATTAGGTACTAGGATTCCCTGTGTCACAAGTGGCAACCTATACCACATGAACAGACCCGAAAGGTATAGGGTGTTAGGGTAAATCGACGTTTTCCTCAGTAGTGGATTGAAAATGTACAAACTGTGTTTTTTCAACCTAGCTAGAAATCCCTCAAAATGATATGCACATCAAATAGTTCATTATTAAGTATTTAAGGATGCTTAGTAGCTAAAACTGTAGAGCGTAAAGTAGCTTGGTCTAATGTTTATTAGCTGTCTTATCCATCCAAAGGTTGCATGGAAGTGATTACTCTTAGTGTAATGTCGCATTAGCAAGTATTATTTAACTGTATTATTAACATGTTATATTATTATTATTGACGTTTAAAAGTATATAATATATCACAATATGTGTAAAACTTGTACCTACATGAATTAAATAGAATTTAATTTATTTATTTTTTTAATTACGATATGCACACTTTAATTTACTACGCCTATTATTTCCATTCTAAAATTGCTAAAGTCTTGTCAGATATTATTTTTTGGTTTAAGTCAGTGAAGAGTATATTTATATATCTATCTTGTTTATCAGGTAGACTATGTAAAATTTTAGTCCATCCACTCAAATATTACCTTAAACCTAACCACATACATAAATTTAATGCAATGAAAAGAGGCAGAAAAGAAGTTCTGTATTATTAATGTACATATACATATACATTAATAATACAGAATGTACATATACATTTGTTTAGCGTTATGTTAAACAAATGTACATGTAACATTGGTTAACAGAATCTACGATCGCAATATGATATCCCGGTCCGAACATGACCCATCTATTTGATATACAACATAACCCATTTGATACGTATGAGGTCTGATATCAGCGGCAGTTGGCTGCTCCTAATTCATACCATTAAACCGCCCGTATCGCAGATTATATACATCCTGAGGACTCTTCATTGCTGGATGAATTGTTCTGGTAACTTACCCGAATGACAAAGGACGATGCTTATGAGAAATTATGAGTTGAGTGGTCATAGTTGGTGGACTAATTTTGAAAATACTATTTACATTGTTTGTGGGAATTTGATTTTTATACTAGCGGGTTGATTATATCTGTTTCGAATTATTTGTCATGTTTTGTAAAAAATCAAAAGTCAAAGTCAAAAAAACTTTATTTTCATAGAATTCATAAAAAAGGCTTGGACACGTCAATACAATTCAAAACATAAGGTCACGGTTATCGCTAAGTTTGACGCCTGTTCAAACCCTATCCGACCCTCCATGGGGAGAACAGTCAAGAAACCTGGAGAAAGATGGAGGGCTTTATTTTTTTTCGCTAGCACGATCCTTGTAACAATATGAGTAGTTAGATCTAATTTACATTTATGACTACATAAAATAATGAAATAAGATGTTACAGGATGTTTTGTGTGTCGTTGAGCAGAGCGACATCTGACCATGGGGATTTATCATTTACAGTGTAATAAGCTTTACTTACCAGACCCTAATATATATGACTTGAATTTTAAATAAAGCAAGAAACTTACAACGCACAGACAAAAAGCAAACATCCATAGGTTTCAACATTTGGTCCCGAATTGCATGTCGGTCTCATGGACCGAATATGCTTCACTGTGAGTGTGAAGGCATTGCGAACATACATGACACGAGTCACATAATGGGCATCAAACAAAGCTATTCAGAAAATACGAGACGAATTGCTCCCGTTTCCCGGGTATTTTCAATTTTCCTTCACACTTTTTATCACAATAATAAAGTAAACAAATGGTCTAATCAGGCAGAAGTACCAGGGGTGCATAACAAAAAGGAGGTAAACATTGGCTTAGTTAATCAGGGCTCACCCGCGGTAAATCTGTCTGGTGGCCGCGACATTAGTCCCATGTCCGGTCCGGACAACGGCCGGTCCCGGACAACGGCCCGGATGACCGGGATCTCTCTAAGTTCGCTCGATTAGGTATTTAGAAGATTAAACGTAATTTTAGCGAATTGTTCGATGTACAAAGTTTATGAAAGGGTCAGAAAGTTTTTAATCGGGTCGAATAGTTTTATTAAACGGATTGGACATTGTTTTCAATTAAATTAAACAGACGTGAACAAAGATTTGAAAACGTTGGCTTATTAGATTATATAATCTTTTTTCCAATTAATTTTAGATCGTGAGCTAACTTTATTTATAAATTCCAAGAAACAAGCAAACATATCTAGTTTACTTTGAATGTGTACTAAAACCTATCTACTAATGTACTGACGAAATTAGATACATCAATATTAACATTTTGTTATTTTAGATCTTATTAACTTTGTGGTATAAGTTAAACAAATTGTTTTGCCTCTAAGTTTACGCGTGTAATTGGAGTAACAAACAAAAAATATCTATGTATCAACAATTACATGTTTTAATACATAATTATTAGATACTAAATCACTTTGTTAATCTTAGCATGAAGTCAATGAATAAAGATTTATTTATTATGTATTTATTTAATACTAAAATAATATAATTTTCTATTCATTATGAACTGCTTAAGAATTTTTTTTAGTTACACGGTAAATTTAATTCCAACGCAAAGTGTAGAAATGAAAACTACCGCAAACAAATGAGCCACAACTAAATCTGTACCTTAACAAAGAAAATTAGAAAAATTCCCGCGAGACCGCGGTCGCTCTGAGGTGATTAAATTAAATTGTTACGAGGTGCTTCGAAAGAAAACTCTTAATAAGGTTTCCTAACTTTAGCCGGATTTGAGAGTGAAGGCTTGGAAAATTATATTTAGCCGGAAAATATGCTCTAGTGAACATATTTTCCGGCTAATTATAATTATCGAAAATCTTTTCGTTTCTCTTTAATATATAACAAATTTAATAGATTTTCAAGGTTAAGCCGCACACAAAATGTTTCGCAGAAGTTATTATGTAATCATATGAACAATCAAATATAAATAGATTTACGAAGTTTTTGTTGATGTTTTTGCTCTCTTATTATTTGCTTGCGTATAATATTGAAGTATGGTTTTTATTTTAGGTGTAAAATTAAGTGATTTGGTAATTTAGTTTCACATATGAATCAAAACTTTCAAGGATATACAATATTCATTGACACGTTGATATATTCGTGAGAAAAAATTTAATCTCATACAAAATCCCTATATATTTAATATTCTACAAATATTTCACAATTTTCGATGTCGATCATGAAAAATAGAATCTTAAAACGCACATTTGATAGACTCTCCGACCAATTTAACTGGCTTTTCGATTCGTTTCGATTCGCTCCCAACCCTACCAGCGTAATATGTAACGCGGATTTTGTGGGTAACTGTCCCTGGGAGGCGATGGCTATGATTTCCAGCACTGAAATCAAACATTATGTGTTTCAATCTCGCTCCAGAGTGTATTCTTGTCAGATGTTTTCGTTGAATTGTTGATGAGGTTGGAAAGTCGACAGTTCCGAGTCAGGATGTTTCGTATAAGTACATACATGGTGTTTTAATATCTGGTACTTTCGTGAAGGAAGCTAAGAAGTGGGGTTTTTCTAATCACATCTTATTCTGCAAAGTTTCTCCGTGGAAGTTTTTATGTGCCAATATTACGGAAAGTTGGCCAACTGGGTTACCCTATGCCCATAATAAGCAATCCGACTTGGGTCTTACCTTACTTAGGTAATAGGTACTACAAGATCCAAATCGCATTGTACGCGCCCATTACTCTAAGACGTGAAAGAAGAATGTCTCATGTGCATGTAATTTCGCCGGCAAAGCGGGACATTACGCGAATGCGTTACTGCTTGGCGGCAGAAATAGGTATGGTAGCAGTACGTTCCCGGACGATCTTGGCATAAGTTCTGCTGCTGCTAGTATTAATATAATAAATACATTGTTGGACATTTCACACAGCGCCATCTAGCCCCAAAGTAAGCTAAGCATAGCTTGTATCAAGGGAACCAGACAACTGATATAATACTTATTACAGTGTTTTTTTTGTAAACACATACATGTAATACATATCAACACCCAGACACATAAATAATGTAGCCTAAAGTTTGTGTAATGAACTCAGAAGACTGAACTCTCACTTGACCGCTATAATACCTTCTCTCAGGTACAGGAGCGCAGCACGCGGCTTCGCATAATTGCGACCGCCTGCTACCCGCTTGCTCCTTATAATGACTGAAGTGCGCCATAAAAACCCTATTTTATGAGCTTCTGAGGAACTAAATAACAAGTGTTATGTATTGCCAGTTCTCCTTTGATTTTTCACTAAGTTGTTATGTATATGAAATCAATTCTAGGGGTTATTAAAGCTTTACAGAACCCAAAAGATTCTTCAGCCTTTGTTCAGGTCTAGATTTTTTATTGGCTACTGATGCTGGAGACTACAAGGATCTCTCTCCATTCTATGCCTGCGACACGTCAACTTTTGCAAATACCCGGTTTTTTTCACGCAATCGATAGCACAGCTGTGAAGAGATATTATTATAGTGCAGATCGGTTCTGACGCAAAAATAAGAGATGCTGCAACGCCATTGGTGAAATGCGGCAAGTCCATTCTGGTTCTGCTTAACACGTTCCTAATGAGTAAGCAGTATGTCGGAACAGTTTTATAATATTTCTAATACATAAAGTTGTATATACTTATAATGTTGCATTAGTCATTACTGAGATGCATGCATATTCTAGGCGCACCGGCGACATTATGCAAGGTCGCGCGCGCTCCGTCCTGCACTGTGTAGGAGTGCAAAGTGGAGTCACATTATTTATGAACAAAGTTTTTATAGCGTGTGTCTGTAGGCCGGTTCAATCAAAAGCAGAACATTTTGATTTCTCTTTCAATCTTTTGTGGGAACAGTCAAAGGCGCGTTTGGAAATTAAACCTTAAGTCGACCAATCGCAATGCTGGCATTTACCGAGTGTTGAGTCGGACTACTACTAATACTCGAGTTACCGGCTCTACGAACCAGTGTGTTGAAAAGATGGAAAGGCGCCACAAAGAGGCTCTTTTCCTCTTTCTCTGTATTTTGTAGTCTATTATTCTGTAGTCTGTAGTCTGTATTTGAACCAGTGACCTCCTACCCCTACCTAATACGAATTATATTTTCAATATCTCCATCTGTTGTGACTGAAGTCAACCTAACGTAAACTGTCTGAATTTAGCAGACCAGAGATTGGATTCAGCTAATTACAGTATGGGTTAATTATTTCTTTATTGCATTATGACAGATCATTTTATTTACAATAATTTACAGTGTTAAACAAATATTTATTTAAGATTTCTTCATAATAGTAAATATTTCTTATGATAATTATCAATCCCGGAGCCTTTTTACGACATTAACATATGCATTATACGGTACAGTTAATTGCTAGAATATTATCGTATCTGCTCATCACAGGGAAGATTTTTCTCTCAGAAATTAACGTCATATTTTAACCCAGTGCTTATAATATCTGCGTTTTAAATACGCGCCTTTCTGGATGTAAAACCGGCCCCTCGGCGATGTAATTATGCAAATTACAGGAGAATAAACATGGTTATTCATCGTTTGGCATTACCTACCTGCTGGAAAACTCTTCGGCGATGCAAAGCGAACGAGGGTTCGTGTTGAGGCTCGCTTGGTCACTACTACTGCTCATGTCACTGGCTCTCTCAAATCAGTGTGTTATTCACAATAATGCATCTAATTGAGGCTCCTTTCGTGCACTTGGCTGTTTTTTTTCGTCATGATGATTCATCAACCGTTTTGAGAATGTGGAACGCACAATACATATTGACCACGGACTCGTCCAGTACCTACTTCCCACCAATTTCACTCCATACAGCTGACCCTGAAAAACTTAAAAAAAGCTTCATTTTTCGTACAAAAGAATACCAACCCAAACTAAACACTTCGATACAACGTACTAGACGGAGCATTTTTCTTCCTTTATACCTTACTTGATTAATTGGAGTCTTTTGTTCGCTCGGAATGCGTAGGTGGAACTTGAAAACCTGTTTGCAATAGACTAATAAAGGCTACAGATAATTCACTTTATAGGGAAGTATTGCATTAGCGAGTTTATTAAGCTTTTAAGCTTAATGATGAAGCTTTCGTTGCATCATATTATATATCCCATCAAAAACGATGAACTTAATACACAGTAGCAAGAATTAAGAAATGGTCGCCAATCCAAATATTACGTTTTACGTTATAAAGATTTTAAGTCTTCTCAGTTACTGAAATTTGCGATATCTATGTGTAATTTTTTCTCGCTTTAAATAATATGTTAACGAAATTACCTGATATAATTTAGCGAAATTATTGAAAAACCCTATAAACCAGTTTCACCCAGAATCATACCATTTTACACGAAGTAACATTTTCACCAATTTTCGACGAAAGCAAGTCACAATTATTAACTAAATAAATGAGAAGTCAGTAAATGACCCAGCTGTTTAGTCGCGCTGTGTGGAGCTAACGCGTTGTTTACTTAGTCTTGATGATGTCATCAGATTTGTGTGTTATTCCAACGTGAGTTCGCCTACATGTCTAGCGGCCATGTTTATTTGCAACATCATTACGTATTCATAAAACATGCCGTCAGCGGAGTGCATATCTGTTTACATTCCCATGCTTACTCACATCATTTCAAATAAAGTTCGCTCGAGGTTGTTGGTATAAGATTTACTGGCTGTAAAACTAATTGGGAATTACTGGAAGAAAGTGTTACACATTCGTGGGGAAACAATGGCGGAGTTTAACTCAATACTTGTCACGTTTACTTCGCTTTATGGTGTCCTTTCTTCTTCACCGAGAGTCGGATAGGGTTTTGAAGTGTCGCCGAAGTTAGCAATAATGACGGAGATCTAAGTAGATAGTAAGTAATAAACATAAAATAAAATGCAACCCTATTGAGCACTCCTCCTTTTACTAAAGTCGGTTAATAGTCCAAGGTAGGCGACGCATCAGTAATGCCCTAATAATCAGTAATGTAGTAAAGTAATGTGTTGAAGAAAAATTCAAAGAAATAAATGTCCTTACAGTGTCATCACAGTATATATATGAAAATTTATTATATGTTCATAAAAACATATCTAGTTTTGAGAAAAAAAGTGATGTTCATACCAAGAACACTAGAAACAAAAATAAATTAAACATTCCAAGATTCCGATTGCAAAAAGTCAACGGATCTTTTATGGGAAATTGTGTAAACTTTTATAATAAACTTCCTGAACAAGCAACGAAGCTTCCGACCCAAAAATTCAAGTCATACATAAAGAAGGGTCTGGTAAGTAAAGCTTATTACACTGTAAATGATTATATAAATGATAAATCCCCATGGTCTGATGTCGCTCTGCTCAACGACACACAAAACATCCTGTAATAGTATATTATGTAGTCATAAATGTAACATAGACCTAAGTACTCAATTGTTACAAGGATCGTGCTCGCGAAAAGAAAGGAATCCCTCCATTAGGGGTTTCTTGTCTGTTCTTCCCCATGGAGGGTCGGATAGGGTTTGAACAGGCGTCAAACTTATCGATAAGTACGCGTGACCTTATGTTTTGAATATTGACGTTTCCAAGCCATTTCTTTATGAATTCTATGGAAATAAAGTTTTTGACTTTGACTTTGACTTGACTTTGTTGCTAAGGTGACCGCGTGTCCTTGTATTTTAGAATTTGATGGAAGTTCCAAGCCATTTCTTTATGAATTCATTGCAATATTTTTTGCCATTGTCTGTCTGCCGACCCCTTCGGAGAAGAAAGCTTGAATCTATATCTATCTAAGCATGTAACGAACGTAAGTCCCATTGAATAAAGAAAATGTAATTGAAAATAAAAACAACAGTTGACCTAAAACGCTCCCCTGAGGTAATCTCACCGGCTTTTCCATTGTTACAGAGATAGGGATGACATCGCCCCGGAGCAGAAAACTGTCTTGGTAAGTATTTTGTTGATATTATGTGTAGTAAAAGTTAGTAAGCAAAAGGGTGTCACCTGATTTTAGGCAGCATTCTGTGGCGACAGATCATGGTAGCCGAGTGGTTCATACCCCAAGTTTCAGTTCGAAGATCGTGGGTTGAAATCCTTTAAAAATGAAAGACTCGGGTCCTTCATTTCCTCTGTTATGTCACGTTGAAGTCGCGGCTTCCAGCTAGTTCCAACTAAGAAGAAGAATAGTTTATCTACCTATACAATATTCGATAGGTGTTCAAAAGCTCAGATGCACATAAAACGATAGTCGTGACATATCTCGTTATCTCGTGCGGCGCGGGGCAAACGATTCGGAAAATCGAGCGGGCCGACTGTCGCCCTCCATTACTGATATTGAGGAGTCGGGGATCGCAATCGCCCCGCCGCGCCTGGAGCGCTGCTGGGTTTGATATGCCCATTGCCTTACTTCGTGGGCTGATAATGATTGTAATAAAAAAGATTAAGAATATGAAATACCAGGCTCATGAGATATTCCACCTTCGCGTCTCAGTTACGGGCGCATACTTGGGTCTTATTGTAAGGGAGGACCCAAGTCGTATTGCTAGTTATGGGCAGAGGTTACCACTTAACACCAGGTGGGCCGTCGGCTCAGTCTGTAACTTTATCACATTAAAAAAATCTCTTAACACCTCTGAGAAAGGTCTTTGAAATATGCAAAAAGGTTTTCCCTAGCGGCTCGATGCCGGATGGATCAATACGATAGGTATGTATTTACATTAATTACGAATATGCGATTTACATATCTCATTTGACTTCTGCATTAATAAATAATAATAATAATAAATATTGGTGGACATTTCACACATCGCACTCCAGTCCCAAACTAAGCATAGCTTGTACTATGGGAACTAAGATGACTGATTTATACTTATATATATTACATATATACTTTTTTGTAACTACATATTAACACCCAGACACAGAACAAACATCAAACACGTCACATAAAGTTTGTCCTGGGTGGAAATCGAACCCATGACCTACAGCTCAGATAGCAGAGTTACTAACCAACTGAGCGGCTAGGCTAGTCAAAGTAAAAACAGTTTACCTGCCTCCAATCTAAATGTAACAAGGCCAGACCATCGGTGACTGGTGGAATCATGTATCTTTGGGTCTTGATGACATCGACATAAATAAGAACCATATATTACGTCCACTCCTGCATATTTTATCCCGAAAGATACGAACAATAAAATCACACATGGATTTCCTGTATCCTATGTCGGCCCCCTCTTAACGTATTTAGGGATCCATATCAGACCATTGTATCTGGGGTCCTTCATTGTATCTACGGATGCTTTCTTTCTAACACGATTCGCTGTGCATCGAAATCGGTTTCCGGATGACGACAGATGAATCGTTGGGGGACTGTTTTTGATATATCGTCCAGAAATTATTGTGTAAAAGGGGCATTGACTCGCGAGGGTATCGGAGACAAAGAGATTTGTGAAAAAAAGGTTTGATGTACTTTTTAGACATATTTATGGAGCCCGAGGGAAGGTTTTCGTTATGCTAGGTATGTTCCTAGTTGCTTTGTAGATATATGAATGAATAGGATAATATATCTACCGTATTCGATATTCATTCTCGTAAATGCAACAATGGTTTTTCTTCAGTAACACTTTCAACAACATTTAATTAATAAAGAAAAACATTAATTTATGGCAAAGAGTATAAAAGAGTGCCACAAAAAAAACGAATAATATATAAAAAAACTGAAATTTACATTTTTAACAAAATTAAAAGTGGGCTAATAAAAAATACTACATTAAATTAATTATGATTAAAACAACTAGATATAACCAACGATAAAAAAAAAAACTAATAAGACATCTTACTTCTAATTCGCCAAGCGATTTGTAAGTTGTTTATTGATTTGAAGACGTAATATAGAGTAGACGTAGTATTATTGTAACCCGAAAAACTTCACCACCCCAATAACAGTCGCGTAAAACCATATTGAATTTCACCTCAGATTAGTTTATTGACAAAGCCAATAAGTAGGACAAGGGCCAACACGTTATTGTCCCAGCATCCCGAATCTCGGAACCCAATCACAGGCTCCTTTGTCTTGTCAATTGATGACATATTTGGGAGATACCGTGGCTTTGACACGAGGCTTATTGTAACCCATAAAATATGAACACGCCATAACATATAGCTTTGGTGATAACGGTCTTTACGTAAATAAATGGGTTCAGTAGCGAACTACAGAAAGGTAACAATCGGCTAAGGCCATTGTCCAATTGGAAACACAGTTTCTGAAAGACAGTTTCTTCCTGAAAGCCACAGTTTCGAATACCAGCATGAGCTTTTCTACTCACAAATCGCCTGTGTGTATGTGTTCTATAAAACGACGAAGAACCCTTTGAATACATTTTTTTTCTAGTTCATCTTGTTTAAGTTCTAATTTCCATTTCATGTATTTTTGTGACTAAATTAATTCCTTTCATAAATGACAATATCATGTTCGCATTCAGAATGGATTCCGTGGTAGATTATAAACTAAGTACTCATGGAGTAAGGTTGTATATCAGCAGTTGGAATATTGAAAAGTAAAGTGATGCTGTTAAAACTGATAACAAATCTCATTTCTTGACGCAAATTTATACCGAGTACACGGCAAGTGAAATCAGAACGTTTTTGTCATACGGAATAAGGTAACAAATTAAGGGAACCAGTTCCTTTGTAAACAAGATCCATCTCAATCAATGGAAGATAAAAAGCGAAATAAATTGCACACGACAATTTAATTGGCCGACCGGTGTCCGGTATTTGTACGTGTAAAAATTTTAAATGCCACCCGAACGGCGATTCTCAGTATCTCGAGCTCGAGATGAAGAAAAATCGCGTTCGAAATCTTAAGTGAAAGGTATTACATCTCGTAAGCGAGATTGATAGGAATATGGGCCCGTATCATTCATCATTAGTTGATAATTGAAGAACTTTTTACAGACGGTTCAAATAATGGAATGAGTGTTTTTCTTGGTTGAATGGTTTTTTTACAACACTACATTACATTGGTCCTCGGTAACATTTGCTCCGATGTTAATTCCATATTGTTAGTGCAAAAGTCGTCATTATGATAACAATGCTAATATCTACATAAATCTCCTAATTCCTCCACTTCATGGAAACAGTTTATTCTCAACTAGCGAGAAAATATATCCACTATGTCTTGTGTGTATTTTTGATTTAATACATTTCTTCACGGTTAGTGTAAGATTTGTCTTAAATCACCGGGAATGATATTACATATTCTTTGGGAATACTAGCTCACCACATCTCACGTCTACTCTCCCAATTAGCATTAATTTTATTTGACACACAACATATGCGAAGTAAGGAAAAGACGAAAATCCACCAAATATATTTTTATTTATTACTAATATTTTAAGTGGGTGAATTTAACGTTCTTAAATTTGCCATTTTTGTCACACTGTGAGGACAAATAAGACTCAGCGTGAAGCTAGTGAAGCCACAAGCTGTTAAATGACCCATTGAGGCTCTGCCAGCCCCTTTAAAGCTAAATCCGTGAAGAACCACTGGCTTTAGTACTCCAAACGTACTGAATACATCTAAAGTAACCCACAGCATACTGATAAACGTTTCAGTTTTTATCAGATCACATTACCATTTTAATTCTTGTTCCATTCAAATTGGATTTTAATCTCGGCAGGTTATCTTTACATATTATTTCGCTGGGTGTAGCTTGTTTAAAAGCTGATAAGGTAAGATAGGGCTTTGCTCTTAAGTCATCATTTCCAAATCTGGCATGGACCGACAACCATTACAATTTATATGGAAAATATTTTGTACACTGATGCAACCACAGAAATAAGCGCAATAAGATGGACTTGAAGATTGTTTAAAACTTCAATACCATACTTGAGTACATAAAAGTACTATATAGTACTATACAATACAACTGACCTCACAACTCAGTTGGTAGTAACCCTGCCTTTGGAGCTGTAGGTCGTGGGTTTGGTTCCCACCCAGGACAAATATTTGTGTGACGAACATTGACGTTTGTGTGTGTTTGTGTGACGTTTGTTCTGTGTCTGGGTGTAGATATGTATTTACAAAAAAAAAAATTATATCAGTTGTCTGGTTCCTATGATACTGCCCGTTACGTCACTCAATAAAGTTTTTTATGTAGCATGATAAGCACTGTTAAGTCATAATTAGAATGAGTTTCTCAGAATTAAAAAAGTCCGAAGTTCGATTCTTGTCCGTGTGCAATTTTTTTTTGTTTTTTTTTTTTTAATTTTAAAACTAAAAACAAGTACAAATTCCCCAAAAACAAACTTGTGTGCACCAATGCGTATTAACTGCGTGCCCTTATCAAACACGTACAAATTATCCGACTTTTTCAAGGTACCCTTTATATTTGTTAAGCTCTCCGTCTCGCGTGTCCCTTATCTACCTTACGAACTGCCGTTATCACACGCGAACCATTCATGCAGCTAAATGTTCTCTATTAATATCGTCCCAGTTTATTTATTTTATAAGGCGGAAACTAATGTATAAGCCAAAGTGTATGTAAGGATTATTATAGCCAATAACTTTTTGAGGCAATGTAGAGATTTCCGACTTTTTACGATATCAGGAAGAGGGTTGTTGACCTCAAGGCTGTAGTACCTCCCCGTGTGCTTTTCAGCGATTTTTGATACCTTTATTTTGTCAAAGGATCGACTTTATGAGCGTTATAGGACTTCCGGAATATAAAACGGATTCACGATTCAAAACTGTTTCATAAAAATGGAGCCTGTGCATAGAGAGAGTCACGTTACATTTTTGTACTATTTAGAAGTATATCAAATAGTTTTATATTCACTTCAATTAATTCTTGTTGATGCGAAGGAATCAATGTTGCTTTGAAAGCTTTTACTACAATACTTAGTACGCATATTATTATACTTTTAGTGCTAAATGAAGACTTTAAACTTTCATATTAAAAACTGAGATTTATATATATAGTACTAGGTAATTTTTGCAATAACTTCTAACGACCAGCGCCATCTAGCCCCAAGCTAAGCCTAGCTTGTACAATGAGAACCTGATTAAAGATAGAATACTTATATACTTTATATAAGTATTATACACATATATTCATATTTTAAACTCTTCACAAAAATGTTTGTTCTGGGTGGTAAGCGAACCCACGACGTACAGCGCAGAAGGCAGAGTCACTACCAACTGAGCTGTGAGGCGAGTAAAAACATAACAGCTCAACTTCGCACACATATAACCTGTATTCAGCGAACAAACTGCACTTTATCGTTTGCAACGCTGCAGTTTAGAATATATTCCCACCTGGAGATATCTTCACGTTTGAAAGTTCATCTTGCATCTTGCTCAATTTTGTGTTGCATTCTCATGATACTCTCATAGTAACCACGAGAACTCGAATAAAATTAATTCAATTGAAAAAAAAATTAATTGAATTGAATATTTTCGCATGATTTTTGTGACGTTTGTTATCCTGACGCCATGCAAGCGAATAATTTTAAGTTTTAATACACTATAATTAAAATATTTCTACTTGATTACTCCCTGACTTCATATGGGAAGACCATGGAATGCCATGCCATGGCCATGCCATGCCATGGCCATGCCATGCCATGGCCATGCCATGGCTGAGAAATTTAATTAATTAAAAGTTATTTATTCAAATTAGCCAACTGATTTAGCTAAATCAGACATATTTCCAGCGCTGGTTTTCAGTGGATGATATTCAGTCATACATGAAAGGTACATTTAAATACGATATGGCCGTGTACAATACTTTCAACAAAGCAATTGCAGCCGCATTGCTTGGATTTGGGACGCAGCCAAATATACAGGGTGATGAAAACATCGAAAATATATAATAATAATAATAATATCGTGTCGTCGATCGTGGGTTCGATTCCCCACAAGAGCAAACATTCGTGTGACGAGTATAGATTTTTGTTCTGTGTCTAGGTGTTAATATGTATTTTATAGCCGGACACAGTCTGGCTTTTTAGTTGCGTGTCCGGCCAAATTAGTTTGTTTCTGGGTTTTGTTAGGCTTTTTAAATTTGGCCAGTTTTTTTACATTTCTCATATGTTGGTATAAATAAGACTTAATGATTAAATTTTATTGTTGTTTCATTAGAGCTTAAGATTTTATGGTAAATGATGAAAAAGCATTGTTTTACTTTGAAAATAAAATTTATTGATAAAAATTAAAGATGTCCGGCTTTTATACCCAAATTTCCGGCTAAACTAGCTGGTCTGTCCGGCTTTTAGGTTTTAAGATCTGGCAACCCCACTTACAAAACGATCTAAGCACGAGTTCTACTGCAACAACAAATCCCGTACAAATGCTTTACTTAGCTGTACTTAACCAATCTATTACCAAAAACTAACCGGTACACCGATATCGTTGTTTGAGAAGTTAGACTGCAAACTTTCAAGTTGCGTACATTCGAGAATAAGAAGTAGATTTCATAGACAAGTCAGCTCACGTGCCGCCAAGTTCTTTCCGTGTTCGTATCGCCCCTCGAAAGTTACTTGTAAAGTATCAGCCCTGTTGGTACTCGCTGATAAACCATATACCTATTGCCTGTTGCCCGCGACTTCGTCGTGGAATTCGGTTTTATCACGAACTATTTTACCCCTCGGAAAAGTAGCCTAAGTTACTCCTTGTTACATCAGCTATCTGCCAGTGGAAGTCCCGTCAAAATCGGTCCAGCCATTTCTGAGATTAGCCGGAACAAACAGACAGACATAAATTGAAAAAAATGTTGTTTTGGTATATGTACCGTGTATACATCCATATGCACTTAGTAAAAAGCGGTTATTTTAATATTACAAACAGACACTCCTATTTTATTTATTTGTATAGATGACAAGAGACATTGTAAAAGTATTATTTGGGGTAATTGGGCTTTTGGAATGAACGTATAAAAGGTCTGTGTCAGGGTTGTTAGAACTCACGCCAAGTTCGTCCAGGGAAGTACTGCCACCATGCCTATTTCTGCCGCCAAGCAGTAATGCATTCGCGTTACTGTGTTTCAGTTTGAAAGGTGTGGTTGCTGATGATATTACACACACATGAGACATTCCACCTACACGTCTCGGAGTTACGGGCGCATATAATGCGACTTGGTTCTTGTCGTACCTAGTAGGGGAGGACCGAAGTCGCATCGATTGTTATTTGGCAGAGGTTACCACTTCTCCAGGTAGGCCATCCGCTCGTTCCGTAACTGTATCACATAAAAAAGGACTACACCATAAACCTTGTAGATTCTTATCTTGTAGAGCCATAGATAATGTTACATTTGAAGAGTAAATATCATAGATAATGACAGTTCAATCAACTTGCAAAATGAAACTGTACTTCAAGCGATAGTTTCAAATTATAATACCGTCGTAAACCTAGATTTCAATTTTATGGGACGCCGGAAGATTGGCTGGAGAGACTTTAATTGGATTAATATAGTCTATGTTGTAGCAATAGTCTGATAACCGCAACCCAAAGACTTGGTATTGTGGCTAATAATCCGGTGGGACCACAAATTGTACGAGAATCGGTTAGTATTGCTCTGTTCTACTAAGCTGTGATAAGTTAGAAAGACATAAATAAATAAATACAAGGAATCATTTACGTAGTGTTACTATTATTATAATTATGTTTAGATTTCGCGTTGGTACTTTTTTCGGCTGGCCTCATAGCTGGTAGTAATCCTGCCTTCTGCGCTGTAGGTCGTGGGTTCGATTCTCACCTAGGACAATCATTTGTGTGACGAAAATAGATGTTAATATATATGTATTTACCAAAAAAAAAAAGTATTATATCAGTTGTCTACTTCCCACGATACAAGCTATATTAGGTGTGGTGGTAGTACTTCCTCGAATAAATACTGCATTACTTACTGCTGCAGACCATTCTTCTCATAACCCTACTAATATTATAAACGTGAATGTTTGTATGGATGTTTGTTATTCTTTCACGCTCAAACAGCTGAATGGATTTGGATGAAAATTGGGATCAAGATAGCTTATATCCTGGATTAACACATAGGCTAATTTGATCCCGGAAAAGTTGGATTACTTATTCACCGCGAATAACACCGCAGGGCGCAGCTAGTTTAAAATAAGGGTGATACATTTCTGTTCTTAATAGGTTAAAGATTTCTAGAGCTGACACACTAAATTGCAGTAGACATTTATGAATATCATTTATATTAACTAATAGAGCTACTTTCTGCATAAACGATTCAAAAACTGGTAGAAGTGAAAAGAAAGAAATAATCGGATAACTTTGATTAATAACTTAGCGGGAACAGCTCATTAGCGACTCAACGACTAGAGTAATAACGGAGGCGACCTTATGATTAATAACGCGAGGTGACGTGTGCATCCCGCGGTCGCCTAATGAAGAATGGCCTAAGACATTTTCTGTTGGCCGCAGATGGCCTTGCCAACGTTTACACGGGCTTTTGGTGAGAGCGGACGGTTCTCAACCGGTAAAACTTAAAATTATAGACAAGGGCACCACTTAGATTTGGACCTCGACTTGGGGCGTTGCGAGTCGGGAGGAATGGGAGAAAATGCGCCCCACGCGGGCGTTTGGATACTTCGACCCCGCCGGCGTGGTCGGTGCGAAGGTTGAGTGTTTTCTCTGTGGGGGGCTGACGATAGGAAGAATGCCCATCTTAGCTCGGCGCCGGCTTATATACCCGCCCTGTGATTGATCACGCGGCCGCCACGTCACTGATCTAGCCTTATGCTTGATGAGGGTGCATTTAATCTTATTTCGTTGTGGTGTTTCGTTCAACGAATTGGCGCTGGGGATAAACCGCGATATAATTTAGGACTTGCAATATAAATGAGATATTGCATATGCTAGTAGTTAGATATTATCATTATCTTTCTACTACCTGGTGCTGCAATTTCGTCTGCTTAGACTTAGCACTTCGAATAGCCTATTTTGTCTCTAAGCTTTCATTAATCTCCATACAAAGGTAGCAACAGGTAGTAAGTACTTAAAAAACATCCCATTGTTAACATAATTGGTCAAAAACGCCAAAAATTCAGAAACACAGCATTCTTTACTTAACAAATTATTGATTCCCTTATAAACTACCATTCGCTATTTCACTACCGTCAATGTTATAATTTGCGTGACAAAAAGTACCCTGTGTTATTCTTCAAGGTTATATTATATATATACCATATATGGACATATATATGTATATACATATATATATATTGTATACATATATATTATATATGTATACAAAATTCATCAAAAATTGGTTCAGTGGTTTAGGAGTGAAAACGTAACAGACAGACAGACAAGAGTTACTTTCGCATAATATAGAATGAATGATTTTGGTAACGAGCCATCAACAACATGAAACGTATAACTATAACGTTTATATATATATATACGTTTGTGAAAATGCCTTTATCACGAGTATGTAGTGACTAGTGATAGGTGGCTGTGGTCGGGCCACTTTTCACTGAGATGCGATCGCATGACCAATATTAAGCTTACTGCCGCCATTATCCTCCAACAAAGCCGCGATATCTTCCACCAAAAATTGTAACTCCTTTAAAAACTGTGGCGATAACTTATCAGGGCGCACCAAACTGTAATCCCCTTCCGAACTTATAATCTACGTGAGAACCAATAAAACAAGATTACCCGACAACAAACCGGCGAAAATCGAGTTACGTCGCGCTCATTAGCGATACGAAAAAATCTATACAAATAAATAAAATTGGAGTGTCCGTTTGTAATATTAAAATAACCGCTTTTTACTAAGTGCATATTATACACGATGCATATACCAAAACATTTTTTTTACAATTTTTGTCTGTCTGTCTGTCTGTTTGTTCCGGCTTATCTCCGAAACGGCTGGACCGATTTTGACGGGACTTTCACTGGCAGATTACTGATGTAACAAGGAGTAACTTAGGCTAGTTTTCCGAGGAGTAAAATAGGGGTGCGTGATAAAACCTTATTCCACGCGGACGAAGTCACGGGCAGCAGCTAGTACAGAATATTTCCCGCAAACAGCGGACAAAAAATCACGCACGCGCCATTTTGATTAATAAGTGTTGTTGACATTTTAATTAACCCGGGCGAGAGTCGGTGCGCCTTATGAATGGCGAATAGGCGTAAATACCACGGCTTGCGCACAGCCGCGCCGTCACATTCCAGTAGGTTTCGAAACCCATTGTTTCCGTAGCGTATTTTAATTGTTACCTTTATTGATAGTTTTGGCCATTTTGTGTCACTGGGTCGGCTCTTGTTGTTTTTCAAATGTCGCTGAAAATACGTGTAGCTTGCACGGTTTGTTTACAAATATTTTTACGAAACACAAAAGGACAATAAAGGAAATATTGTCAGTGATTTTTTTACTATTCAGCTGAAATGAGGGAAAAAGTAAAGTACTAACAAAAGTTATTCATCGCCAAGCATAGTAAAAGTAAAGAAATAAAGTTGAGATTTTAAACCTGCCAAGCAAGTTTTTAATAACGCATAAACAATACAATGTTTGCAGTCAAAGAAGAAAGACAATATTTAGGAGGTTACATATCTCCGTGAAAATTAGCAGAAGACTATCAAATCAAAGGAATACTATAGATTTTTATTTACAATTGATTTTATTTTAATATCTTTCCATAACCGATCGGGTTTGGTTAAGATTTAAAAAAGTATCGTTTGGTTTTGTAGTTGCTATTTAAACTACACTCACTTACTTATAGTTCAATAATATATTGATTTATATTTTCACTAACAGACGAAAAATCATTGTATTGTTGACACCCAGTGTAATTGATTTAACTAAGCTATGGTCTCGATAACGTCAATAAATTCTACAGATGCTTTGTAGAAATCACAATTCACTCATATTGCTTTCTTTTGCGTCTATTATTAACTTATATCATATCCAATTGAATATGTGTCATATTTCCTTGAATATTTTCGTTGTAGAACATGTCAGTATACCAATAAGCCTCAGCGCAAATGTATAAATTGTAAATATAATACATTTTGTACATAAACGTACACTTTTGCGACTGATGCATTCGCAAGCGGAAATGAAATGATATTTCGTTATTTTCTACGCAATTTAAAATTCGTCTCCTTCATTTCGTAGTATTGCGTTCTTGCTGAGTATTTATGAATACGGTTGAGGTTTCAAAAAGCCGGATTGTCATGATAGCTTTTGGACGGATAAAGGGTAAAAATGCCGGACTCCTTGCAGCCCTACACCGAAAAATATGGGAAAAACATTATCAAAAGCCTCGACGTTATTTAATGTCGTTAGTGCTGCACATCGCACACGATTTTTACTCTAATTTACATTTTTACGATACGGTCACTCGGTGGCGTAGCGCGGGAAGAACAGTTCGTTCACTGTATAGTGAAATTAGTTCAGCTTGGAAAGTTTATCAGTGATATCGTTTCAGACTCAAGTATTTCGTTTGGTGCGTCACGATTCGAATGTATGTAGTTATACTGTGTCTAGGTGTCAATTTATGTATAAAACTTTCGCAAAACGAGATTTAATGGGGCGAGGGTAAGATTTGAACCAACGACCTCCAGATAGAAGGAAGGACGTCGGAGTCCGTACCACTTATCACCAATGAGACTTAATAACACAATCTACTTTTTTGACGCTTTTGAATGAAATATGGTTAAAAAAATTATTAATAAATTATCTTCATAATTTTTGGGTAAATATAAAAAATATTTGGGCTGTCTTATAGAATACTACCCCTAGGTACAGTACAAGCTCAATCAAAAAAAACGGACCTGCTCCAATGTTCGTCCATGTTTAGTTTGCATACGTACTCCCCACGGGGTAGTAGGTAGTAGGTAGCAATGACACTTGGTCGAACAAAACACGATTTAAATGGAAGTTCCAATTTAAACTTGAACTATTCGCCATTTGATAGCTCAAACTACGGTTTTTAAAGAACTTTATTAATAATAGAAAATACACGAATCACTTCGGGATTCAGATATAAATTAAATTATGTAAAATTTCATGCTGGTTCAAAGCATGCCTTGGAAAGTTATTCCGAAATACTATATTACAATTTTTTACTTAAATAACTCAACATTACCTTTTATTTAACATAAATTAGATATCCTACATCATTCAAGACTTCTAACTCATACAGAATGGCATTTCTTGTAGTTTTTATAGATTTTTTACAAATATATGATTGAAAATATTCCAAGTGGCTTATTCGATGAGATTTGCATGTATTGTGCAATAATTAAAATAATACACGTAAGTATTCCTTTGTTACATATCTGCACTGCATGTAAAGGCAGAATGAACAAGCTACTCAGAGCATTTCACTCGATTTGCGATATAAACATTCGTCGATTGACAGCGAGCGACTCCGCGTTGGTTGGCGGATTAATTAATACCAATTTATTTACCAAGTAAAACTGTAAAACAGTAAGCTGTTGACCGTTTTACTATTTTTAATGGATTCTTAATTCAATTTTAATGAGAATCTCTCTCTGTGTGTGTCTACAACGAAGTGGCAAACAAAATATTCTGCAGAAACGACGTGGAACATTTTTTCTGAACTTTCCCTAGAAAATTTATAAACAAATCAGTTGGTGAACATTATTTTGTCAGTTAGCTTGATGAAAGCTTGATGATGAGAAAAGCTTCGTAGATTCTTTCCAGATGATCCTTACTTGACCAGACTTATTTCGTATATAATTATGAGTTACCTATAAACTAGATAATACAGTAAAGTTTGTTCACAGGAGTTATGTGTCGTATATATGGTCAAAATTTTTGCTTTTCATAGAAATGACGCCAGTAAGGGACGAAATCGTTCAGATAATTTGAGAGTATGTCTCTACGAGCCGCATGATTCAAGATTATATTATGTCAAACTTAAATATTTGTATTGAACCATCGCTGAAGTGGTCAAAAGAGAATTCCCATGCAACATTAATTGAAGTCTACCTCCCATCATCAAATTCATTATTATTTATATTCTCATTCGATTTGTCACACTAACTGGAACTGAATCGAATCGCATAGTTATCCAAAAATTCATTTTAGACTCTACACTGAAAACATACAGTTGAATTTTCATCGGCGCAAACTCTCGTCTGGTATTGCAATTTAATGACAAGCTTGGGACTTAGCCGACAAAAAATGGTCTCGTCTGCGATGGCGTCATATTAGATAACTGGAAATGGAATATCATTGGAAATAGACAAGCTCCACGAAAGGAAACTAAAGTTTAAAATGGAGACTTGAATACTAGAATCGTTAATATGCCCAATGCCACAAATAGTCTCTCCTAGAAGCGTAAAATAAATAAATAAATATCGTAGGTCGTGGGTTCGATTCCCACCAGGACAAACATTTGTGTGACAAATATAGATGTTTTTTGTGTGTCTGGGTGTCAATATGTATTATTATATGTATTATATATATGTATTTACAAAAAAAGTAGATAAGTATTATATCAGTTGTCTGGTTCCCATGATACCAAGCTATGCTTAGCTTACTTTGGGGATAGATGGCGCTGTGTGAAATGTCCATTAGTCTATGATTTGATTTAGGGCAATAATTGGCTACAACAAGATTAGCCCTTTGCTTGTTACATGGTTTGAAAATTAAAGGCTTTTTGTTCCAAATGTAGTTTCTATATCCGAAAACATACTGAATCCTCGTGTGGAGATGTATGTTAAATGTTTTACAAAATAAATTTTGCACACAAAAGAGTATTGTAATAGAGAAACAGGATAACAATAACAAAGCGAGCAATAGGCCAGAAGAAATATGCCTCCGACAGCGTATAATATAACACGAACGCCTATAAACAAAACCAAACGAGACAAAGTCACATAATTCTCGATGAATTGTGAGTGTTTATCACGCGAACGAGTCGCAATCGAGATATCCGATTATGATTCGATACCAATTACCGACGCAACACTAATCCGATGATGACATTGGCAGGGGGCGGGCGGGAGAAGTGGGGGGAGTTTGAATTTAAAATCTATACAAATAAATAAAATTGGAGTGTCTGTTTGTAATATTAAAATATCCGCTTTTTACTAAGTGTATGTGGAATACGGTACATATACCAAAACAACATTTTTAAAATTTTTGTCTGTCTGTCTATTTGTTTGGGCTAATCTCTGAAATGGCTGGACCGATTTTGACGGGACTTTCACTGGCAGATAGCTGATGTAACAAGGAGTAACTTAGGCTACTGTTCCGAGGGGTAAAATAGGGGTGCGTGATAAAACCGAATTCCACGCGGACGAAGTCGCGGGCAACAGCTAGTTCGAAATAAGATTTTTAAATAGATTTGTCTGCTACTTTTTTTGTAATTTAAAAACAAGATCGACTTTATATTGTATATAGTTTTTATAATGGCATCGTACTGAGTTGCAGTCTGCCAGAAAAAGTGACTTTGAATGTCGAGCACGAAACTAATGGATTTTAAAAGATTTTCTTACGATAGTTGAATAATTATCGAAAAAAGCGTAGAGTGTAGAGCCATTTTCTGAAAAAAAGGTTATAATTCTAATATAAAAATATTTTATAAATTATACCATTATATCAATTGTATGTATTGTATAATTTTATATATATAAACTTACTTAAATTGAGCAGCAAAGACAGTGGTACAGTATTTTTTTATTTTATTTCAGGTATGTTCCTCATGTTCATCAATCATGATTATGATATTTAAGTATGTAAGTATGGCTATCTAAGCAAGCTTCATGATCACACGAAACAAATACACTCTACCTGCAAAGCGAGAGGTGCAGGTTCTATCCGCGGTCGGGGCAAAAATTTGATGAGCATATAGTTTCTTCTCGGTTCTTGGATGTTTATACGTATCTACTTATGTGTGTCAATGCCACCTGCGACATAGCAAATCTGCACGTGAATGTAAATCGTCTTTATTTATTTTGCTGGGAACTACTGTGTCATCGGCTCTCTCGAATCGTGTGGTGAAAGAATTAAAGTGGCTTCGAAGTGGCTCTTTCGAGGACTCGACAACACTTTGAAGACTATGATAGGTCATGTCCTCTTACTCGAGTACTTAGGCCTCAATTTAGTCCTAAGGTCGTGAGTTCGAAGTCCAACAGCGGGACTGCTACAAATGAAACAAATGTATCCCATAAAGTTTGCCATAGCGGATGGGAACCGCCGTTTATGGTAGAAACAACCGTGCTCGCTCCAGGAGATACACAAAAGAAATATTAGTTATTTCCCGTGGCCACAGTAATCACATTTGCTTTGTTCGTTTGGGCCCTTTCATTCGCTTAATCGCGTTATTTTGGGACTTGGTAGAACAATCTTCTGGAAGTTCAAGTCATAAGCGGAAGCGATCAATGTGTCTGCGAAAGGATCTTTCTTCAGTAGGGGCGGTCGCGTTGTGACGACAAAGTACTTACTGTATCTAAAGAGGAACTAAGTCTACTTAACTTAGTCCTTAGTACTTAGTTAAGTAGACTTAGTCCCACTATTATAAGACGAAACGAAAGATCTCTACCCCCAGGCCGAATATGTATTTGTGTAATCAGCATAAACAACTATAACAGACCACTTGAATTCAAGCAAGTTATTGTGATGAGCATATTTTTTCTGATATACAATACACAGAAAATTTTAGTTCAGGCTTGTTACGCGTATTTATTGATTATTCGCTTTTGTAACTCAACTTAGCCCACAACCCGGGTCCATACAGCATTAAGGAAGGAAGTAAGCAAAAGACGGACAGATAGTTGCGTCGGAAACTGTCGAAGGTAATTTTCTGTGTTTACCTCCATGCCTGTATTGTGATAGTAAATTGTATATAGCTAATCTCCTCCATTGGGTGATGTCAAAGTCACAGTCAAAGTCGAAACTTTTATTTCCACAGAATTCATAAAGAAATGGCTTAGAAACGTCAATATTATTCAAAACATAAGGTCACGCGTACTTATTGATAAGTTTGATGCCTGTTCAAACCCTATCCTATCCAATGTCTTCATAATATGTATGTCAGTAATCATTACTTAACCACCACTCCAATTATTGGCAGGCCTCACAGTTCAGTTGGTAGTAACCTGACTTCTGCACTGTAGGCACTGGGTTTGATTCCCACACCGGACAAACATTTGTGTGACGAATATAGATGTTTGTTTTTGTGCCTCGGTGTTAATTAAATTATATGTATGTATTTACAGCAAAAAAGTATATTATGTATTCTGTCGGTTGTCTGGTTCCTATAGTACAAGGTATGCTTAGTTTGGGGCTAGATGGCGCTGTGTGAGTTGTCCACCATTATTATTATTTTCTTGATGTTCTTTCTAGTTCTTCTTTAATTTTGGCTGCCTGTTTCGACTCGTTACGTTCTAACGGGCATCAGAATAATTAGTTGCAATAAAATTATCAATTACTTGCTTTAATAATGCTAACATCACTGCTGTTTACTATTAGAATAATTTAATACATATTTAAAAATGTAGATAGGATAATCATTGCAAAGGCAAAAGGCACTTAAAAAAAAGGAACTCTGAGTAAGCATTTGATAGTGAAATTAATGATGTATTTTTTCATTAGTGTTCTACAAACATTCAATTGCAGTATGCAATTTATTTTATTTTTTTGTTGCTTTTTTACCAAAGGGCTTCCTAATATCTCCACCGTGTACGAGCCAATCTGTCTTATACATTTTATTTCTCTCGTTCTGAGAGATAGGGGGTGGGGGGTTGGATGCTGAAATTAGGCGTAATTGTCTACTTCCGCACCCGTAGGGGGACGGAATGACGTTTCACGTCAAATACGGTTAAACCGTTCTGGAAACATTGCGTATTTATTTTGTCTGTGACATTTTTTTGTTTTATTTGGTTGGGATTCGATTGCGCCGAGTCCGCAGAGAAATAAGTTTTATGTCAAATTATAATTTAGTTTTTTTATCATTGGTTCTATCATAATTTTACTATGACTTAGTGTTTGTATAGTGCTGTGTGTGACCATGCCACCTGCTACACAGGGAATCCAATGCGAAGTTACAAACGTATAATTTTTTGAAGAAATGACAACATGGCATACATTACTCTTTATACTACGATTACTGTCAGCTTCCGGAGGTATAGTTATTACTTTTAAGTTTAATCATGAAAAGTTTAATAGAAATAGTTTTTACACTGTGCTCTAACAAAACCTGCCATATTTAAATATAGACAACAGACAATTTTATTGGCAACATCTTTCATTGTATTCATTTATAACGTTATAAATATACGCTGGTCCGCGTTGGCAGCATCCCTCCAGACACAAGAGGGCTGACAAATTGTCTGGCAACTCGTCTGGGCGCCCCCTAGCGGATATTGGCGGTACAAAACACGAAGGAAAGTTTATACTTAATCTCGTACTTGTAAAAAGAACAATCTAGCAAAACGGTCCCTTGGCTTTTGTGACTAGATTTAATTTGTTAGTTGAGAAATTAAAAGTGTTTAGGTAAAAGTGGATTCTTTGTGCGCCCTCTCAGGTCGCTTAATGAAAAATACAGTGAGGAACACGAGGGGATGTTTTTTGTTACTGAAATATATTTCTGATTATTTCGAAAGAGAATTTCATTTGTGTAATCAAGATTAGATTATGTTAAGTGATTTCATATTACTGAAACTACTTGTTTTTGATCAATATTCCTTAGTAGAAAACCATTAAGAAAGGTCATTTACTTTTATTGTTTCTTGCGAGTTTCTTACTTACCTTAATCTCGTTCTGAAACGGTATCTACAGTTTCTGAACACTGAGAAACTCAGAAGAATTAAAATAACCAGCAAAAACAAGTGACGACAACTTAGGACCGGTAAAATATCCGAACAACATAGTTTTGGCTCTGAGACATAAGAACTATTTTTAAAGAAGAAAGAAAACTTTTATAGTTTTATGACTAGATGAAAGAAATAGATTTTTGATTAACTGTTAATTTCTTCAATAAACATATAGATTTGACATTAGAACTAATAAAAACCGATACATAGTCATATAACAACCGCCTGGAAAGCAGCGACAAAAAACGTCGTTGCCTCTCGATCAATGGCGAATAAAAAAATACAATGGTAAGACAAGCAGCTGCCGTTAATCCCGGAATAATGGCGGGAAAATCGAGAGGAAAAACTCGATAGGATAGCGCTGATTGACGCGCCTACACCTACTCGCAATTAAAACTTGCAAAACTAGGTGGCGCTCGGAACGTCGAATGCATAAACTTATACTAATTAGAGAAATTCTTTCGGAGTTGCGCCAAGATTTGGAAGTTTCCAACGGAGTGTCGCCGCTTTTAATTGAGAATCTTGCGGAATTCGCTTTGTCAAGAATTTGCCGAACTAACGACAGGGTGTTTTTGGGGGGTCGCTGTTTGTTTTGCTGCTTTGTATGATGAGAAACTTTTTGCTACAGCTATTAAAAGTTTTAAGCGTACGTGTTATAAAGTTCAAATATGTTCATGTAGAATACTACTAGAGGTGCCTACCTACCACTAGGCTTCGTAGTGTTGAAAGGAGTCTTTATTAGGTGAACACGCACTAAATCCTCCTTGTTAGCATTATTTTAATAAATGATTTAAAGACGTGTCTGAGGGTAGTCTGTGCTGTATTGGTGTCTGGTGCTACTTTACGTGACTTACGGTGCATAAAAATGTATACCATGACTATAGTGACTCAAAAAATCTCGTTAATTTTAGTCTATAGACACTTCATCTTACTGATTGGTGCACGATTGATACCAAACAGAAGACTATGCTCGGGAATACATACTTCTTTTTGGCTGTCCGTCTTTTCGATATATATAACTCTCTGTAACAGTTCTTGCCTGAGAAAGTTTTGACGTCGAACTTAGTATAATCTTCCAAATAGGTCGTATATATGTAAAAAAGCAGCGTGTGGTAGACAGACTCCTTCAATAATACCTTTGCGTCGATCATGTCCACAAATGGCACATTCCAGTCTGAAGTGCACTTTAGAATATATTCCAATGCATTTCCGTTTATGGGCAGCTTTGCAGTGCTTACGACACCTGCATAGTAGTTTTCCGGGGAAATAATACCGTTTATGCATTGCTGTTTGAACTTATGTAGCCAACCTGACTAGGGCTGGATGTGATATACAATTTTTTTTGAAAATAGTTTTTATAGAATAAAGCATGGATTCCTGAATAACGTGCATTTATACCTCAGTAATTGACATCCAGCCACATGTTTCCCGTCACAGCCGATAGGCGGTGCGTCGTGTGAAAACGGCAACAAGGCTCGACCTCTGTAACCTCTAGGAGCGCCTATAAATTGGAAAAGACGCCTCCTCGGGAATAATACAAGGAAGCCACCACACACGACAGCCGAAAGACGACTGTTAATTAAGCAAGAATTCAAATTCAAACGAAAACTTCAAGACAAACTTGAGCGCCGAATTTGTTTTCCCTCCACGGCTTCTCATTAATGTTACTGGCTGAAACTTATTACGTGTGTTTGTACATCACTATGCGGTTGTAATCCCGTTCGGATTCGGCTAATTTCGGGACGCGTAAGCCGAATTCGGCCCAATTATAAAGCCGGGTCTACGAATTTGGACCAATTAGATCAGCCAACGAGCTGTGTCGCACTCGGGAGCAGTTTTGTCGGCTATATAATTTATTAGGAGGCTCCAAGTTGAAGGCTTTAACCCTTAAAGACTGGAGTCAAATTTGATTACGGACGTTTTAAACGTGTCCCCTCGGCGGCTAAGTTTTAAATGAAATAGTCTTCTTGGAGCGGACAAAGGGAAATTTGGAGGATATAACGAGCCGGCCGTGGAGTGGCTCAGTGCGGGCTCTGCATTTACAGTGTGATGGTTCAGATCTGCAACAATAGTAACGTTGTCGGAAAAACGACACATAATTGTTCCCAGAAAATTAATTCGTATTGAAATTCAATGTGTGTTAAGTATCACATGTGTTTTTCAAATAAAGAATTATTATTATTATAATTAACGCTTTCTCTTTATTTTAAAAGTCAACCTATGTTTTGTTTTTATATGATAAAGTTACGGAACGAGGCACCCATACCGTTCAAACCGGAACACAGAAACGCGAATGCATTAGGTGGCAGTACTTTCCCGGACGAACTTGGCATAAGCTCTACTACTACTAAAATGTCCAGGAAATAAAAAAACATAATGATAACTCCATCTAAAGCCCCAAATTAAACATAGCTTGTACTATGGGAACCAGACAACTGATAGAATACATATGTACGATTTATTTATAAATACATACATATAAAACATATTAACAGTCAGACACAGAACAAACATCTTTATTCGTCACACAAATATTTGTCCTGGGTGAGAATCGAACCGACGACCTACAGCGCAGCGGTCAGAGTTACTATCAACTGAGCTGTGAGGCCTGTCAAACATTGAAGTAATCTTAAACGCTGTAAGGGCAGCTCAGTACAGAATCCACCCTATTGCGTCCGCTAACCTGATATTGAAACAAATGAGTTGTGTAGTGGGATGCTGCGTATAGTTGGATTATTGAATCATTTATTTTCATTGTATTGAGATATAACAACGTCCGCTCTCACTAGCCGCCGGATAATCGTGAATTATTTGACAGATTTCCAAAATCACTCAATTTCAACGCGAGATTAATTTGTTTTATATATTAACGCATGAATTCTTTTGACCGGCCTCGTAGCTCAGTTGGTAGTAACCCTGCCTTCTGCGATGTAGGTCGTAGATTGGTTGATTGTTGGTTCGATTCCCACTCAGGACAAACATTTTTGTGATGAATTTAGGTGTTTGTTCTGTGTCTTGGTGTTAATATGTATTGTATGCATTTAAAAAGTATTTAAGTAATCAGTTGTTTGTCCCAAGATACAAGCTACGCTTAGCTTACTTTAAGTTTTCAATTTGTGAAAGTTTTATACACTTAATTAGTGTTTAAATTAAAATAGGTAAAAATTTAACTAATTTTATGTTTAACCATCTCTCTCTCTCTCTTTACCGAGGGAGGAGAGCCTCCCTCGGTAAATGGATTTATGTTTTGAATTTATTTAGAGTTCTGCCTATATCCAAATAGTAAATTGTTCAGTTACCTATTGAACGACTTAATTTAAGTCATAAATATAAAAAACTGACATCAAACGGTATTCTCTATGGGTCTTTTAACGTTTAAGAGAATGCTAGACCAGCTTCTCTGTTGTAAAGGTAAATTAGCACAAAAGAATAGGGTCTACATTCTTCGATATCTACAGTTCATACTCCTTCGAGACATACCTCTGTCAATTAAATTCTTCGTCGTCAATTCGCCGAATATTTTCTTAAATCCTCACGGGACATCAAAAATCCCAATAAGCTTATGAACTGATTTTAATCCTTACCTTCCAATCGTTAATTAAAGGTTTTGAAATGAACTGACAATTGAATTTGATCGTCTGATTCTTCTAAAGTGACGCTAAACATACCTCCTCTGGTTAAAGTGCTAACTATAAAAAACCGCAACCTTGAAATAAATATCTATAAATATATAGAAATAAATAAAATTGGAGTATCTGTTTGTAATATTAAAATAATCGCTTTATACTGAGTGCATATGGATGTATACACGATACATTTACCAAAACAACATTTTCTGTTTGTTCCGGCTAATCTCCGAAATGGCTGGACCTATTTTGACGGGACTTTCACTGGCAGATAGCTGATGTAACAAGGAGTAACTTAGGCTACTTTTCCGAGGGGTAAAATAGGAATAAAACCGAATTCCACGCTGACGAAGACGCGGGTAACAGCTAGTATTTTATATGTAAATATAGCTTATGCATGACCAAGTAAGATAACACTTGCAATGAAAGTAAAGCAATATGTATGCAACACCATTCAAAGATATGACAACGCTTATGATATCTATATCGATCGAACCAAACACGAAAGTAAACATATACGACATACGACTGCCAATTTCAGAAGCAATAAGCCATACGTATCGTTTCATTCTCCCAATTGTCGCTTTCTTACAAGGACGAATCAGGCATCAGAAAAAATAGACGACTTTTTCGTCGGGAAAAGACGTTACGCGCTGTATGTCCGTTGTTTGTACTGCGATGGGGTTTAAGGGTAAAAGTACACACAATACTTAAAGATTATTGGTGTTTTTTGTGCTGCTACGATGTTGAACCTTTACTTCCTCCGCGACCGATTACAATCTCAAAGTATGACATTATCTGCGTTGCTGCGAAAGACGAAGGCTGATCTCATCTTCATGTACATAAGTATGTTTTTCCTATTTTATTCGAGTCACTGGTTCTCGAACCAGTGTGGTGAAAAGATTTTAATTGCGCCTTAAAGAGGCTCCTTTCATGTACTAGTATGTAGTGAGAAAGGTATGTATTGTGACTTGAAAGTAAAATTTTAATTAAAGCAACATTTGTTAAACAGAAAATTTGAAGATTATTTTGGAAGGGCATTTTGAAAAATAAGTTTTGTAACAAAAAAATATATACTTACATACAACCTTGAACTAATCTGTGGCATCATGAGATACCGTATTTTTTCCGCTACTAAGAAATATTATTTATAAATTAACTGAAAAAAAAGTGCTATCTCAAGGGGCTGTTTCGACTTTTAACTTATTTGAATTTTTAAGGACTTTGCTACGGATGGACATAAACTTTGGTGGTCTTATACCGGCGGTAAAGAATAGCTGCCTGAGATGAAATACAGGAAGTGATCATATCAAAGAACAAGACATCATAAAAAAATAAAAGTCACAAACGTTCAAACAATGCCTCTGAAAAAGTAAAATTACATACAAAGTTATATATTTTTTGCCTTCAGGATAACAATTCACTTTGAAAACGATATACAAAATTAGTTGCAAAGTTACCTGACACGGTCATAGGATTTTGTGGGTAGGCAAAACCAATAAATCATTAAATTCACCAGCTATTGATAAATCAATTAATCACAAGGGATTGTTTGCGTAGTCTTAGTGATAGCAGCAGGTTACAGGACAAGCAGAACAGCTAGTAGATAAAGTAGATAAGAATTGAAAGCGTCCTGTCGATTGTGATAGACCTATTACTATGACTTAGTAGCAGTAGAACAAATGCCGAGAGAGGGGAAGTACTTCCCCGGAAGAACTCGGCACTTCTTCTTCTACTGTTTTTTTATACATACATATAAAACATATTGACACCCAGACACAAAACAAAAATCTATATTGGTCACACAAATGTTCCAGAAGGCAGGGTTCTACCAACTGAGCTGTGAGGCCATTAAAAAACATATTCAAACTGAATTCTAGTCATCTATGCAAATTTTAGTTTTGTTACTTGCGGACTAAGTAGTCCACAGCCAGACCCATATGATAATTAAACCTGTTAAGAACCACACTTCACCAGCTATATCAACAACACTGTGACCCAACGACCCTAAAGGGTTGATTTATGAGAAAATAATGTTCTCCGGGGAAATTTAAAGTGTTAACTTGAGTAAAACTTGAAGTGTGTTCTATGAATTTGATATTAATTCGCTTTCGGCAAGTAGGCTGAACAAGATGTGCCGCTGTTCATTTATATTGCATAGATGTTGTCGGCTTTCATTACTTGCTTATATGGTTTTGAGAAAGCTCAGGGTCTTTCATGGTGTTTAGGGAACCATTCGTTATGGGAATCTGTCAGACAGACTACGGTATTTTCTGATAAAGAAGGCTTATCTTAATAAGGTTATAAAAAATGTAAAGCCTTATTTTTAAATGATGCAATTATTACGATTGGTCCAGCAAAATGATCTTGTTGCAATATCTCATACTTTTCATACATTTTTGTATAAATGTATGAAAAGAAAAAGAAAAAAGTTAATTATATATCTATTTAAAAAACAGGTGTATCACAAAAATGGATCAAAGTTAAAGTAGTATTATTAATTCTAAGGAAAAGTATACAGCTTCCTCGAGCCTATTTTTTTGTAATTGGTAAGTCGTTGGTTACGAGAATATATTTTCCCCAATAACTCGACAAATAAACAACTTTGCCTCCAACATTGTTACAAACTCTTCGAAATAAGGAAAAAGTTATCAAACAAGCCGAATGTTGCCGATTATATTCGTAATACGACATAACTAGAAAAATACAATATCAAGGTTATATTTTTTCGATATTTATTATAAGAAATATAAAGAGATAAATCAGCTTCGATGGAGTCTCATTTGTAAATAACTTAAGAAATCATCATCAATTTACGATTCACTTTTATCAGTGACTATACTTTTCGAATAAATAGATATGGTTTATATAATAACCATATGCGTAGAGTTTAAGCAGGGAACTGCTGCCACCATACCCCTCTAAGCAGTAGTAATGCGATTACATTACTGTTCTGATTTAAAGAGAGTGCGTGGCCGCATAAATTCGAGACAGATGAGGCGTGAATTTTTTTATTACTAAGTAAGGGAGGTGCCATGTTATATTGCTGTTGTTATATACAGGGAATGACGCTTGAAATCAGGTGGAGCATCAGCTCGTCCCGTAATTAAGTAATGAGTACTTTTCCCACCCAGGACAAATATTTGTGTGTCTGGATGCTTTATATTATATATACATATATGTATACATATATACATATCTATTTACAAAAAGTATATAGGTATTTTATCAGTTGTCTGGTTTGCATAGTACAAGCTATTAGCTATTAATTTAATATATCACTTTGTGTCCAGGGTTAAGAGTTCAGATGGTAATCGATTACGTAATCAAACTAGATTTAAAAGCGCCGTAAGTCAATATATTTATTTTCCATAAATCATTTACGAGTCAAAATTTACACGCACAAAATTCGGTAAATACAACGTTGTTATTATTAGATATCATAATAGAATCCCCGAATATAAATTTAATTTATTTTTATGGGTGTGTCCCGATTAATTCCATCGTTGTTTGCAAGTGCCAAATCAAATTTATTTATGACGGATTTGAAGCCCGCAACACCTGCGTGTGGGGCGACCACCCTAAGCCTTATTAGCGGGATAATTCCTTATTCAAATACGATCCGGCTCGTCCCATAATTTATGCTAAACTGAGTCTAGACAGTTATGATAAAATATTTCAATTATTAACGCACGCTTTGCTCAAAAGATTCCGCGGTTAGTTATTGAAACATTGGATTCTTTGAAGTTCTTTTTAGAGTTACAAAGTCCAATCAGAATTCAACTAAGTCTTACTCAAAAACCTTTATTTTATCAGTACTTATCCCTAACTTAAGGGTCTATTCACGTGGATCGTTCATGAAAATTAGTTGTAAGTTAATAAGTTAGTTGCTAGTGAGTGACGTATAATTATTATACATTATAGATATAATTTGAAGACATTGAGATTTAATACTTTACTAATACTAATCGTATCACTGACGTTCCCTTACCAGTGTGTTGAAAGGATTTCAGTGCCCCTCCAAGAGGCTTCTTTCGAGCACTACGGAGCACAGTGAACGAAGAAGACTATAGTTATTTTTATCAATAGTTTTTTGTATCTATACTACTGTTTTACCACCGGTGGTCTTCTCAAAACCTGTTTTATATATTATATACTAATTGTTGCCAGGGACTACGTCCGCGTGGAATTCGGTTTTACTATGTATCCCTATAATACCACTCGGAAAAGTAGCCTAAATTACTCCACCATTAGCTATCTGCCAGTGACTGTCTCGTCAAAATCGGTCCAACCGTTTTGGAGGCTAACAGACAGACATACTAAAAGAGAAAAGACAACGTTTTTTACATTATAAAAAACTGTTATTTTGACATTACAAAAAGACACTTTTTATTTAATTGCATAGATGTCTGTAACATAGATAGACTGAAAACATGAACCGATACGAAAGCTAGAACTAACTCGCACTAATGACGTACTACTAATACTTATACTGATGAAAAGTAGCGACAAATCCCCTTTGCTATAAATAAAAAATGGAGCCATTTTTAAAGGAGAAAATCCGCAATAAGATAGGTGTTTGAAGTGATTATGTGGGCGCCCGCTATCGGGACAATCCAAGCTATCGTTGCCACCCTAGCGGTGTTGTACGCTGACAACGCTGTAATCCGCTTACGTCCAAACCAGCGGAAGACGACGTGATAATAATTACAACGATGTCATTGTTGATCATGTCCTGTATAAGTCATTGTATAGGGTGATCAACCTTAGATAAAGTTCACAGAGAAACATCAGCCTGTAGTTTCTTCCTCGCTAGTATCCGGGAAATGAATGTGCTATCGAGAAGCTCATGCTATTTCCAAATAGTCAATAGCCAAAAATTTTATTCACAGAAATTATTTTGTAACTTCAAATAGGAAAATTAATAATAATGAGATCATCCTTGCCTAATTGTTAATTTAAATACATATTGAGCATCAAGTGAATATTGTAACTTATGAAAATAACAGCCCAAAGTCAATGCGCATTCTCTCATAAACAGCATGGAAATACTTAGAAAAAATGGAAGAAACGATGATTTATTTACAGCGTACGTAAATACCATTAAAACATTTCTTACCTGAAATTTGGAGCTAGCTTCCATGTACAGCTTATCTATTTTTACTTTTCTACCAGAAGACCACATATCGGTTGAAAATATAAATCCTGGATTAAATATAATATCAGTGCGGCTTCCCTGGGATTATATTTTTATAACAAGATTCCTATTCCCAGGAATCTACCGTAACTAGTTCGAGAAAACACGAAATTATACCGTAAATGAAGACTTATTTGTTCGTATCGAATTGAGGTTTGTCTGTCACGCGTGAATGGTGGGAAGATGACAACTTTATTAGGAGAACATATATTTTTTTTTACAAAAAACTAAAGAAAATTGGCCTTTTATCTCCGCAAACACATTGGGTCGCTTTTCACCGCGAGTGTTCACTATTATACGAATATAGACGTGATAATTTTTTGACTCACCGCTTTTGCTTTACCAAGAAAACTCGACCAAATATTATATACACCTAGACAAATCTTAGTACCTACCAGCAACATGAAACCAGCAAAGTAATATTTCATTTTTATTACAATTGATTCTGAAGGCATCACATAAAAAGATGCATGTATGAACATTGACAACTAAAGGACACAGTCTGCCCGGGTTCGATACCCGGGCAGACTGTGTCGTGAGCATAAATTTTGTTCTCGGGTCTTCGGTACGTGTTTTTGTTTTGTGTTTGCCGCCAAGCAGTAACGCACTCGCGTTACTGTGTTCCAGTTTGAAATGTGTGGTTGCCGGTGAAATTACAGGCACATGATTACCCACGTCTCAGAGTTACGCGCGTATACGATGCGACTTAGGTCTTGTCGTACCTAGTAGGAGAGAACCCAAGTCGCATTGGTTGTTATGGGACTTAACACCAAAGGTGGGGCGTCGGATCGTTCCGTAACTGTATCTCATAAAAAACATGTTGGTTTTTTTGCGATTGTTAAAATCCTACACACGCTTGTAGCTACCCCGGAGTAGCGGGTACAGCCTTTTGAAGATTTTATTCACTATGCAAAACAAACATTTTTATCAATATAATTCGCCATTTCCCAAAATTTTGCCATGAAATCTCGTGTTTGATAAATAAGTAGATTTACGAAATAAAGGCAAATTACTACGGTCGCTACGGCTTTTAAAGCAAAAATCATAGATAAAGAGAACAAAAAGGTGTCAATGTCATGCTCTGGTTAAGCAGTAATCTGTGTTGACACGCGCCGGATGGGCGCCACGAGACATTTTTGGGTGTTTTCTCGTATCCTCTCTCATTAGCTTTGACGGTGAGGAGACATTTTTACATCCTTAGATTTAATATTGCTTTGATGTACGCCGTTCGGAGTTATTTACTGTTGAAGTTTAAATGTGTGTTATATGTTACCATACCTACATGTTGGAGAATAGCTTTAACCAGGATTAACCCTGGTTAAGGCTACATAATAGTATATAACAGAAATAGTTGGAACCAAGCCAAACAAAATGACTTACTTCAAAACCAGTCTCTTTTTATCAGGGTAAAAGAGATAAAATAAGCTTTAGACTTTTACTGAAGTTACTGAAGAATCGTCACCAACCTCTTATGTGTGAGTAATCCTGGATATTTATTTTGTGTATCTGTTTTCCATGCCACCTGCGACAGGGAATGCTATTGCAATCGTTTAATAGTTGTATGAGACTTGTAAAGCGATATTTGTCGGTAACTGAATGTAATCCATGCAAACAGCCGATATGTTAGATACAATGGATAGGAAGTATGATTTAAGACCTTTGCGCCGTACAACATGGCGTTCAAGCACAAACTTTCATCTGCCAAGTTGTTTTTAAATAAAATACGAAATAGATGCAATCTCTGCGATGTCGGAGATGCGAATCTAGAAAACGTAGATACCTGTATTCGGCTGTCGCACTCCTGAACGCATCTTTATTGCGTTGCACCAAGGTGCATTGTCGAATGGGAAAACCAGCCACAAACATTGTGAGCGGAGAAATTTTAAAAGCCTTGTCATTGTTTGAAATGTAAAGTTTTGACGTTACAATATATTTATGGAATTGGCCGGAAACAGGCTTCACGGATCAACGTGTATATTCATTGTTCAGGTAAATATTAAACTTTGGACATTCGAAAGTATTGTGCATGTTTTAAATTTGATTATATTTAATAAAACATTTTGTGCCCCCGATTTTTAGGATATATATCTTGTCTTGATAACGGCACGAGTAATTTCAAGAACAAGTTAAAAGCTATAAAATATTCGATTCGTTGTTTCACTCATAATATGGTCATTATGGTTTAAGTAAAACCTTTAACTCTGATTAAAAGTTTTGGTAATTATTTTATGTCTTTATGAAGATGGATGATTTTTTTATGTAATTTTAAAATTTCTTATATATATACTTTCACACCACTCAAACCCGAACACATTACTCATATGCGTAACTGCTTTCTGGCAGAAATTAATCTTGTGTTTAGATTCTCTTCGCAGTACTCAAGCCTAGACCTAGACATATCTAGCCTAGATATCACTAGCCCTGTAATGTAAAGCACATTATTTTTTACCGTTCTCTACGGTTCTAATCCATCTTAACCCCACAGTTAGTTCAGCGCACTTTGTTATAACCATACCGCGTGATTACCGTTCAAATTGCACCATTCACTCGCCAGTAGAGCTCAGATTAGACAGCGACGGCTACTAGCTACAATTATCGCTACTTCAGAGGTGGCAGGTCGAATAGCGGAACTGGTCAATGTTCCTACAACGGGAGCTTTTCAAGTATCGTATTAACTGCCCAGCTTTGAAGTAGATGCCGATAGAATCCCGTAATCCCTTGCATTATTGTCACTACGACCTCAGAAGTTTTTGAAACATCTATAGCCGCACGTAAAACCGATTTCTGGCTTGGCGACGCGTCGCCACGGCATGAGCGCTGATTGGTCCGTTCAAGGTTATGACAAATCATAAACATTATTAGTGATGGGGTACTTAATAGTTTCTTACAAAATAATGTCGATGTTTCACATCTGCCAGGTGTCCCGTGACGGCTCACATTTTTTTTTATTTAAGTACCTCTTAGGCAAAATGGCAAAAATGTCTCCTGCAATAGAATTTTGTGTTACATTTAGCGTGGATAGACAATAGACAAACTCAACATGTAAGATTAGAGTTAGTGTATGGACCCACAATTAAATAGATATGTACTTTCATGTTTCATAGTATTTACAACTACCAAATCATTATTACCTTACTGCGTCTCGCAAAACAAATAGCAAAATAAAACGCACACGCGATTGGGACACGATCAGTTTAATGAAGATTTGCAAGTTTAAAGCGTACGTCAGACTGTATCTGTCAGTCTGACATTGGCAGTCTGGACGGAAACGTCATTCACTATCAGCCGCCGCCGCCGGCTTCGTTCGCTCTATTTATAAACGCTGAATGGTAAAAGGGACTTTTGAATAAATAAGTAAAGGAATCCGATGACGCGCTATAAATAAGCCTTCGGGAGCCTCCAAGAGAAATTATTGCGAATATTTATTAAGGGGGAAAAATACAATGTTTGGACAAGGGGTTGTGCTCGATTTTTGGATTTATTTATAAAAGACACGATGTTGTGAAATCATAATAACATTTTCTTATTTCAAACGTTTCACGATATCGTTCCAGATAATCACAAAAACACTGAAGTGTTTTTTATCTCCGTTAGTAGTTACTAAGTAACTTGTGCTGACTGACCTCACAGGTCAGTTGGTAGTAACTCTGCCTTCTAAGCTGTAGGTCGTGGGATCGATTCCCCCCAGGACAAACATTTGTGTGAGGAGCATTGATGTTTGTTCTGTGTCTGGGTTAAAACCCAGATACATACATATTAACATATGTATATATTTACAAAAAAAATATTAACTCAGTTTTCTGGTTCCCCTGCTTAGCTTACTTTGGGGGTCTATATTATAATTTAATATGAAATGAAGTTTCTTAACTTAATAACACACATTGTTAAATGTATTCATTGTGTTCGTCCCAAATAAACTATTTGTATTTGTAACTTTGAATCAGTCTAATTTTTCCCAAGTTTTTTTTCACTTTAATTTGAAAATTTGATAAAATTTTGCGTAATCTAGTTGCCGTAAATTGACATGCAAAATTGATACAATATGATGCTAAATCATCAAATAACATTGTATCAATCGTAATAATAGTAGTCTTAACCGTCAAATGTATTGTATAAATCTCATATGATAACTTCTCCATACATACGAATTGTTTTTTGTAAATATGCCGATATGAATGGCATACAATTTAAACGCTTCTTCGTTCATACAAAACCTACAGCTGTATAATTAACGGTGAATCAGTGCCAGGTGCGCCCGGGCAGTCGTGTCTGACTCTTAAAACGAGTTGTAAACCCTGTTTTCATTCTTAAAACCTGTTGGAATTTCATATTTCAGATCGTGTCGTGTCTTTAAATAGCATCTGCTTACATCACCTTTAGTGATGAAATTATCCTAAATGCTTTTTACCAGCTGTTATGCTTTAAATGAGTAATTGGCAAGCTAAATGACTTGATAGCAAGATAATGGATACAAAATTTGATATCAGTTGCATAACATTAAAACTGTTGGAGATAAGCAAAGGGTTAAAAAGTCGAGGAAAGTCTTTCCCCTTTTTTATCTATCTTCGTCACATAAATTGCCTTGGGTGGGAATCGAACTCACGAACTACAGCGGCGAAGGCGGAGTTACTACCGACTCAGCTCTGAGGCCAGTCAAAGTTTGGGTTTTGTTCGAGCTTCTAACTAAACAAAGCTAGTATTGTAGCTACATTCACGCCTCTATCCCTGAAGGGGTAGGCAGGGCTACACTATCATGGGAAAGCATAAGGGGTGAGCTAACCGCCGCCATTGTTTTCTCACGAATAACTTTGCTAACACTTTTCATTTCATTCCTCAGTTACCCGACCGCCGACGATGTCTGGGCGTATGTTTATATACGATGATTAGCAATAAAAAATTAAAGCTTTATTTATTCATAACACAATTCTGGTAAGGTAAAATGATTCATCGTCCATGCAGACATTGTTTCTACAGATGCTACGTAGACCTGAAATACGATTTCGCGCGTGTCCTAAAATAGAAGAATGACTAAGTCGTTGACTACGAATAGTTCGCGCTAAATGCGTTCTGAGCAGTTCCCCGTGCAGTCAGTGAGTTCACCCCTGCGATTTGTGATCTCCCTGGGTGGCCAGGAGTTCGCATCATATCATTGTAAATGTAACTATGTGTATCATGTGTATATAAAAAAAAAAGAAAAAAAAAACTATGGATCAATAGTGGGTCTTAAATAAAAGATTTTATTATTATTATATTATGAAAGAGCTGATTTATATGGTTCATATTACCAACACGTTCGTACAATTAATGAGTTACATATGTATTAATGATGAAAACACACAAAATTAATTAAGCAGCCATCTCAACGTTTTTGCCAAAAAAAAATATGGATATCATTTGACCGCTATCTCAAGTGAGGATGCGGTTAAAATGAAGCATGCTTGCCTATAGGAGTAACCTATTCAATATTCTCTTGATTTCCAGATAATAGTTTCTGAAAATAGAGACGTGGGACATTATTATTACAGTTCATAAATTTGGAAGTTTATACCTTAAGAATCGATTTCATTTATAGCCCCCGGTATGAAAATTTGATGGTAGTTAAATCGAAGCGTTAACAAAAAGCGTTATGTCAAATTGAAAGACTGTTACAGCGAATTCTTCTCACCCTGTCAACTTGCGAATTTCTCCAGTCTCTACTCCGGCGTTCCCAATATCAGTTAGCGAGTCGTCAGAGACGCGGGGTGAGGGGTGGTTTCGACAGATGCCGATAATTGCCGACATGTCAATCTCTGTCGGGTTATCGCGACAAATTGCGTCACTTTGACAGGCGATAGATGTAATTATTGAGTATACAATTTATAGGTATCGGTTAAAGTAAATAAATATTAAAATAATAATAATTGGTGGACATTTCACACATCCCCATCTAGCCCCAAACTAAGCATAGCTTGTACTATGAGAACCAGATGAATGATACATTACAAATATACTTTTTTTGTGTAAATACATAAATATTAACACCAAGACACAGAACAAACATCGCTCGTCACACAAATGTTTGTCCTGGGTGGGAATCGAACCCACGACAGCTCAGAAAGCAGAGTCACTAACCAACTGAGCTGCGAGGCCAGACTAAAGTGAGAATGTAGATTTGTTGCTGGAATAAATTACTGCAGTGGTTTAGATTTAGAAAACATTATTGAATAGTCACTCTTAGTACTACTAATCTACTGGTCTGTCTTGAACTAGTGTGGTGAAAGGTTTGAAATGTGCTTCAAAGAGGCGCTTTTCTCCTTACATACTTTACTATTTTGCTGTTAAACTTTGGGCAAACATAGTCCCGACCATTGTGGAGAATATCATTCTTTACCCGGACTGACAAATTGTCATATCATCAAAAGAGAGACCACACGAAATATTATTTAAATTTCTTCCAAGAGAAAGAACATTATTTAGAATAACGACCACATTAGAAGAGCATATAAATACACATTTAAGAGCAGTAGAACTCTCGCCAAGTTTGTCCGGGGAAGTACTGCCACCATGCCCATTTCTGCTGCCAAGCAGTAACGCGTTCGCGTTACTGTGTTCTGGTTTGAACGGTGTGGTTGCCGGTGAAATTACAGGCACAAGAGACATTCCACCTACACGTCTCAGAGTTACGGGCGCATACGATGCGACTTGGGTCTTGTCGTACCTAGTAAGGGAGGACCCAAGTCGCATCGGTTATGGGCAGAGGTTACCACTTAACACCAGGTGGGCCGTCGGCTCGTTCCGTAACTGTATCACATAAAAAAAAACACATTTTCATATTAAAATATTCAATGACACCTAAAGTCCTATCAGAATAACTTATAAATAACGAATAACAGTTATTAAAACGGTATACGATATCATTTTAATTATCATCATGTACAGTTACGATTGTGAATCTAATGAATTTGTCGATTCATTAAATGAATGTAAAAGTCACAACAATTTTGATTCTAATTTTGTTGCTTAACATAATTTAATTTATGTTATAATAACCAATTAATTGTATGTATGTGGGACGCGAGCATTATCTGTGCTTATGGAGTGAGCTGCGATGGGAAATGAACCTGTGGTCGAGTGTGGCACCGGTTTGATACCATTATACTTGACACTCGCAGTGAAATAATAACTAATTCATTTTTTATTAAAGAATCCATTCGACGGGCCTCACAGCTTTTAAAAAGTATCTCAATGCCTACATTTATTCAGGAAAGTTGCTAATATTATATCTTCTCTATCTATATTCTAAGAAGCAATTGAGTATGTGTTTCTAAATTTTCAAGAAGAAATCCCCAAAGCTAGCCAATTTTTTTTGTTGTCAAGATTTTTTGTTTTAATTTAGTTGCCAATTCTCGTTCAATTTTCTCTGCAATGTTATTTTCCAACCACTTTGAATTTGGACTTCCGGTAATTCGACTGTAATACGGAAACAGACCTCAGTTCCGTTGTTGCGCGGAACCCTAAGCCGACCAAACGAGCTGGAAACGCACGCAACTCTCTAATTACTGGTCATCATTCGGACCTTTCGAAGCATATCCAATGTTTCGGGGGTCGAAAGTTCACGACAGATACTTTTGAGGTTAGGGCGTAGGGGCGTAGCGTGCGAAACTAAACTTACGGCAAGAATGTGCGGTGTACCCTCGCCAGGGTTAATGGCGTGTAGCCCTAACAGTATTGTTTAAACTTTTAACTATAATTTTCAGCTATGTTGTTCATTTTATGTATGCAAAGATGAAATACATGGTTTGATAGATGTGGTTACCGGTGAAATTACAGGCACATGGGACATTCCACCTACACGTCTCAGTTACGGGCGCATACGATGCGACTTGGGTCTTGTCGTACCTAGTAGGGGAGGACCCAAGTTGCATCGGTTGTTATGGGCAGAGGTTACCACTTAACACCAGGTGGGCCGTCGGCTCGTCCCGTAACTGTATCACATAAAAAAATGCAAGGTTTAGAAATACACCTGTTTTTACGACATTACGTTATATATTAAAATAGGGTTACAATGACTTCGATCAAGGTCTTTGAGGCGCACAATATTAAATAACCCTAATGTTTTGCATTCATCCCAGTGTGTAAATTTACTGGAATTACAATTTACGCGATATATAATATTTATACTCACATAACATTATTAAAATCTTATTTGGTGGCAATAGTAGCATAATTCCATAAATATCAATGTCCAACTTATATTTATAAATTATAAATATAATATAATGTTTACTATATTTATAAGATACTATATTTATAAATTATAAATTCTATACTTGTAAATCTATTACTTAATTTTCGTTTGTATCCTTTTACGTAAGGTAATCAAAGCAAAAAGGTCACAAAATTCAGGACACAATTTCCGGCGACTTCATTCACTTAAGGTTCGAAGCAGTCCGCTCGGATACATAATTTGCGCAGCGACTAAATAATTTGAGCCGTGGAAGGGTCGTTAACGCACCGGGCTCATTAGTGAGCCAAAATAAAAGGATGCAATATAAAAGAGTGAGTGGACACTTCCTAAATCGTTCAGTAAAACCATTCATCATGGGTCTATGCAAATTGGAAGTGTTTTACGGTTTTATGCGTAGGCAAATTATCTGCTTTACCGAGAATCAGTTTCTGGAACATATCGTATATTAGTAGCACTGTATTAAAAAGACAAAATAACAGAACGCGAAAACCATTCTCAAAAAGGAAAAACAAGCCTGTTAAGATTTTTCACAGCGAATACAAAGATATACTTATTCTGGTCTCTAGTTCTATCAAACCAGTGTTATTAGAGGATTTAAGTGCGCCTCAAAGAGGCTCTTTTCTTGCACTTAAACACCTTTTCGAATTTTTGGTTCTATTGTGAACAAGAGCAACATTTTTCAAGTGAAAACTCATTTGTTCAGATTTGAACCATCGAGCTCCAAATTCAAACTTGAGGTCAGTACCACTGGGCCACTAAGCTTTCGAAGCGAAATTACAAGACTAGTCACGCCCCCATGGTTCTAATAGGCCTGTCTCTCTGCTACGTGACAACTAGAATGCTTCTACAGTGTTTGACTTTAGATCTTCTTCCCCATGGAGGGTCGGATAGGGTTTGAACAGGCATCAAACTTATCAATAAGTATGCGTGACCTTATGTTTTGAATAATATTGACGTTTCCAAGCCATTTCTTTATGAATTCTATGGAAATAAAAGTTTTGACTTTAACTTTGACCTTTGATCAAAGTTAGAGATGCGAAGTTGAAAAAAGAAAAAGTATATAATTATTATTATTTTATAAATATTGTACTGCGCTTAACTTTTTTTTTATGTGAAATAGTTATGGAACCAGCAGATGGGCCACCTGGTGTTAAGTGGCAACCTCTGTCCATGACAACCGATGCGACTTGGGTCCTCCCCTACTAGGTAGGACAAGACCCAAGTCGCGTCGTATTCACCCGTAACTCTGAGACGTGTAGGTGGAATTTCTCACTTGCCTGTAATTTCACCGGCAACCACACCTTTCAAACCGAAACACAGTTATGCGAATACATTACTGCTTGGCGGCAGAAATGGGTATGGGCATTTTCATCACAATAGTTCATTTTATTGCTCATAAATAAATTGTTCTGTTTTGTTTCTTTTCAGATCTTGGCCACACCGTTTAGCATGACACGAATGGACATATGATGTAAATATCCTTTATCTATTATTTTTCTTAATTATTAATTTAATCTCCTAATTTTCCGAAGCCCAAATTGTCCGGTCCGATTTCCACAATATTTTCTACTCAACTTATTCAGTTCTGAAATTTATTCCTGAAGCAAAAACATTGTATTTTCAAGAAAGCCATTTTTAAATCTTTTATTTCTTGGAGAGGTCACTCGAGTTGGTACTCCAGAACTATGAATGGTAATCTTATTCAATACAACATTTCCAACGGAATAAATTTTGAATAACATTATTCCAAGTGTTTCTACGAAAGGCTTTTGAATCAATGTATACACAGTCTTCTACTACAGTTCTTAGAATATTGTAAGTCTGAAAAGGGCAAACTGTCCATAAGTGCTTTTTTATTACACAGTTTAACAATAAGTTTATTGTTATTATTTAATGTAAGATATGTTAACATATGTAAATTAACTGTGATTGTTTTCGGAGGCAAAAAATGAATCCTCTTTGAAAGTTTGTGTATCTCAATAAAGTAAGCTCGGGGGATAAACCACGCTTTAGTGAAACGCTTATATTAATCTGTAAATATTGTTTCTATCATAAAGTAAAACCTAAGAAATAGGTCTAAGAGAATCTTCGCGAGCTGTTTATCAAGTTTTATCCTAGTTCTCAAGAATCGACCAACTCAAGAAACTTTTATACTTCTACCAATAAAACTTCTCAATGGCTTCGATATTTAAACCTTAGCGAAAGGTTTGATAGCGTGGTGGTCTAGTTTCAATCCGGTGGTCGCCGGTTCAAAACCCGACGTGCACCTATGAGTTTTTCGATTGAAAGATTTATGTGCGCAATTCCACGTCCTCGAAACGGTGAAGGAAAACATCGTGAGGAAACCGACTTGTCCTAGAATTAAAAATTCAAAGACATGTCTACGAAAGGAGCCTCTTTGAGGCGTACTTAAAATTCTTTCACCACTCGAATATAATAATAATAAGGTGGTTAGAGTCTTGACCGCACATGTTTCTCATAATTTTCCACTGCACATTGTCCGAAGGTTAAATGCGAGTATAAAGTAAGCCATAATGTTCAGTACATTCGGCTAGGCACGGTTGGAATCGGGTAATACGTGAAAAGGTCACAACATTAGCATACGGGACGTGCGCGCGCGCATCGCGACGCATTCGTCGCAGGCACGCGTCGCTAATCAGTGCGGGGAAGCGCCAGGGCTGTCGCTACTCTGAACTCTAGTAACGCAACTACCACTCAGTGGTTGATTATGCAAGTAAGTCTCTGTAGGACATGGAGGCTGTAGAGGGGTCTTATGAAACACATGACACGTGCTACGCCATCATTTTGCAAAATTCAAACAAATCAACAATAATAATAATAACAATACAATACAAGACAAAAACAATATAAATAATTTAATAATGCCGCTTAACATTATTTTTAAGTGGTCCATACTGGCCCTAAACTAATAAATTAGTAAAAATTGCTCGCTTCGTAACTTCGATTAGTCACACCAACACATACAAATGTGAAAGTATGTCTGTATGTTTGTTAACAATTCACGGTAAAACTACTGAACTGGCTAGTTGAAACTGTTTAAAAAAAGTAACATGAACCAACGCTTAGGATATATTTTATCCCAGTAGCAGGCGGGCGAAGCCGCGCTTAGTTTATGTTCGTGTGCGGACTTCTATAAGTAAAAACTTGCTAAGTTATGTAACTTGAATGATAATAACACCATTAATACCTTGCGGTGCTTCTTTTGATAGAAATATTTAAGGAGGCTTATTATTGAAATAAAAACTGACATGAATGTGAATTGGTTTTAAAATTTGAATGATTTTTTGTAGAAAAAACGCATCTTTTGATGTTATATATTAATATTTATGGTGTTATTCAGAATGCTGAGGCACTAGTACACAATACATAACTCAATTTTCCAATAATAACCGACAGCTAAGGTTTTATTGGCAAAGTAATACTAGTATTATGGTCGATCCTTATAATTATATGAAAGTGACGTGCACAATTAGATTTGATTTCCGGCCTCTTCTAATATAACCTATGCTCTTATGAATTTGTTTTGAAATGAACATACAATTTAATATCAGGCGGACTGTTAGCTTTTTATTTATCTACATTTCCATTATTGACATATAAAATTAAATAAATATTTGCAAATTAGTTACTAATACTTTTAACCCCAACCTCAAAAATCAAAAAGTAGATATATAAGTATTATATCAGTTATCTGGTTCCCATGATACAAGCTATGCTTAGCTTACTTTGGGGCTAGATGACGCTGTGTTAAATGTCCACCAATATTTATTTATTTTCAGTTAATTTCTAACGTTCGAAATAAAAAAAATAACGTATCAAAAAGTGAGTTAACGTTCAGTTGAATTTTTGCGTTCACCTTTTTACATTTTTATTGAAATTCACTTATTACTATGTGTGGATCAAATATTGCAATGAATTTTAAACCAGTTTGCTGAACCGAACGAAGTGAAAGTTTGCATACACGTCTGATGATGGTGATACTATTTAATTATTTTTTTTTATAAATATTTTGTGCTTATACGGGTTTTATTTCTATTTTTCTAATTTTCAAATTTTTATATACAATATCTGCTGGTAAGACATATTTTATAGGAAAGTGCCAACCCTACCGTCACGAATGCGAAACGCGTCTTGGAGTCGCCGTGCGGAATGCTTGATGACCGATTACCTCTGTTTTTATGGCACGTTACAGCATGGTGGCCCATTGGTACAGACCCCGAGTTTCAATCCGGTGGCCGCTGCTTCAAATCCCTACGTGCACCAAGAGTTTTGCACTTGTAGTGACACGATTAGTAGTCAGGGCACATTCCACTGCCCCTTCTTTACGCTGACATAGACTTAAACTATCAACACAAGTATAGAAAATAGATTTTTATTAAGGTGTACAAAATCTCAATCTTACACGCATCGATATGAATAGAAAAGAAAATAATAAATAATATGAGGTAGTCTGTCGTTTGGGCAAAGGGCTTTCACGGTTATTAATTACACTTTCACAATTTTTACGATCATTATAAACTTTTTATTTGCACAATATAAGGTTAACATGTAGCTCTTCACTTTGAACTGAATGGTAAGTTTAATGCGCTACCACATCCACTCCATACTACCCAAAGGTTAGCTAGAAGAAATTACTAATTATCATTAAGTTCGCCTATGTACTTGTTTTTCTTGTATTATAAAGAATTTTCTCTACCTAAGTTTCAGCTTATTTTAACCACAGCGGCAGAAAAAAAACTACACAATGATAGGAACTAAATGTTAATAATAATATTAACATAAAAATATGAATGTGAAAACAAATGGTTTATTTACTTCTATCTACTGTCTGAAGGTCGCGATTTGAAATAATAGGTGAAACTACAAATTAACAATAAATTATCGTGTCGAAGAAACTGTAGCACCAAATATCAACCAGATTTAATTTATATAAAATAATCAATTTATTAGTCGTCGATTCCCACAGCGCTGTGTAACACACTAAGCACAACTTGTACTACTATGGAATTAAGACGATGAATAGTTTTTTTAAACTGGATTCAATTAATACTCGTAATAACATCGAGACATAACAAACATCTATGTTCGCCACACTTATCGCTGAACGTAATAACTGACAGGCCTCACAGCTCAGTTGGTAGTAACCCTGCCTACTGCGCTGTAGGTCTTGAGTTCGATTCCCACCTAGTACAATTTTTTTTTGAGGAACATAGATGTTTTTTGTGTGTCTGGGTTAGCTTACTTTGGGGCTAGATGGCGCTGTGTGAAATGACAAAAAAAAATTCCACGTAGCTGTAATTTTCATATTACACATACAAACCGACGACTACACTTATATTCTATTCGAGAGAACCAGTGTGGTGAAATGATTTTAAGTGCGCCTCGAAGAGGCTCCTTTCGTGCATTTGACACGTCTTCGAATTTTTAGTTCTAGGACATGTCGGTTTCCTCACGATGTTTTCCTTCACACGTGGTAGCATACACTAAAAATAACAAACAGTAAAACCAGCTGAACCCTCGTGGCAGAAGCCACATTTTCCACCCTCAGTGTACCTGAGAGTTCCGTTGTTCCATTACGTGCAAGACACAATGGACAATAAAACCATGGCGCATACATACGCAATGCATTGCGTTTGATGCATGCATGCACATAGCGTTGCCAGGCGTCCGGGTAAAGCCGGACACAGTCAGGCTTTTGGTTGCGTGTCCGGCTAAATTAGTTGGTTTCTGGCTTTTGTTAGGCTTTTTAAATATGGCCAGTCTTTGTAAATTTGTCATGTTGGTATAAATAAGACTTATTGATTCAATTTTATTGTCGTTTCATTAGAATTTAAGAAGGTTTTATGGTAAATGATGAAAAAGCATTGTTTTACTTTAAAAATAAAATATCTTGTTATACTAAGACTTAAAAATTAAAGAAGTCCGGCTTTTTTACCCAAATGTCCGGCTAAACTAGCTGGTATGTCCGACTTTTAGGTTATAAGACCTGGCAACCCTACATGCACCTGTGCGCCGGCTTATTTATGTGTCCAGCGGTTAAATGGTCCAAGTTACAAGACATAACTCTTTCCTGAGCAGACATATGATTTTATTGTCAAAGAGATATAAATATCAGTCGAACTTATGTCAAGTTCGTCCGGGGAAGTAATCCACCATAACCATTTCTGCCGCCAAGCATTCGCGTTACTGCATTCTGGTTTGAAAGGTGTGGTTGCCGGTGAAATTACAGGCACATGAGACATTCCACCTTGGCGTGTCATAGTTACGGGCGCATATAATGCGACTTGGGTCTTATGGTACTTAGGTAGGAGAGGACCCAAATCGTGCTTGCTATGCGCAGAGGTTACCACTTTACCACCTGTGAGGTGGTGGACCATCTGCTCGTTCCGTAACTTCAAGAAATAAAAAATAATTGATCACTTCACATGCACTTAAAATCCTTTCAGAACCAGTGTCTCAAATAGAATAGAATAAGTAGTTTGTATTCAGTGTATTTCCCACACAAATATCTTTAAAATTATATGTTTACAGTCTCTGCTGTTTTGCCCCAACCTTGTATGGCGTAGCTAAGCATAACATGCTCTGAGCGCAGCCGACCTGCCGTCAGCGCATTCCATTTGAATATCCCAGTGTGGACGCTTCATCCAGGTGTTAACGGTTTCTTCGGACATTCCGCCGTGCGCCGGTGTGAATGTGCCTTTATCCTGTTAATATTTCATGAACTGGGAAATTTTAAAATTTAAATGTTTTACAGTAGCTATCTTTGTTTATGGTATCTCTCTGTTTATGGAGACTTTGTTTCGGTATTCGGTTTATTGATAGTATGACAGAATATAATGTTTCATAATAATATATACATAATACAACATAATAATAATAAACAGGCATCGTTTAATAACTTAGTTTATTCTTTATTGAAAAAGTAATTAAAAAAAGGACATAATCCGTATTAAAAGTTTAATGATCCTGTTTTTATTGGTTTATAGATATTATGTTTTGGAAAAAAGATTTTATCTTAATTCTAATACTATGGACATTTTAACTGAAATTATATTGATTTGTCTGAAATAAACGTTCATTAGGTATTATTATTATTTATTCACCAATAATCCTATAAGTCGTGTTTATGTTGCCATTTACGTAATACATTTTTTCATAAGTAACGTATGAAACGTTAGTTACGGAAAAAGCAGATGGCCCATTTAACTACTTTTACTAATGCAATATATAACTTAATTTTACCATATTATCAATATGACTTCAATACATCCTTACACGTCATCTTTCAAACCGGGTTACGTCACTGCTTGGTGGCAGAAATGGGGATCGTGGCAGTACTTCCAAACACTTTAACTGCTGCAAAATTATACTCATTTTAACCAAAGTATCAAATAAATAATTTATATTTATTATTTATTACATTACATTCCTGTCGCCCTAATATGTAAAGTTGTCCCTTAGCTTGATTGTTGGTGAAAGTGGACACCGTTTTCAAACATTATAATTGTATAACTAACACATAAAAGTGAAATAAAATTGTTGCTAATTGTCAAACAATTAAAATAAAAGGATTGTTGAGAAATCAGTGCTTTCAAATTGCTGAAGAATTGATTAGATAAATCAAGTTAACGATTTTGAAAACAGTTATCTGAATGCGTCTTTTAGTCAACCATAATTTCCTGTTTCCCGTTCAAAAATGCAGGTTAAATTAATCGGTAACTCAACCAAGACTGCAGATTAAGTTAATCGATCAATGCCGGAATAAAAAAACATCTAAAACCAAAGTCGTTCCAAGTTCCATTTTATCCGAAAACATCGGCCGTTAAATCGACATGTGTATTTTTAATTTATTGCACAACGTGGGCAATTCTCGTTAAAAATCGAAATCTCATGTTAATCTCGAATGACAATTTTTTACTGAGTTTTTTCAATAAGTTATATTTTTGACATGGTAATTAAAATCTCCGACTACCCTAATCACTCCTCTAGTATTCAGAAGCCAAAAATCTCATTGATTAACCATCTCGACTGAGTTTTTTATACTAACTCTAGTATTTGTAGCTTTTGCAGCTAGCTATATTTACCGATTAGTTCAACCAAAGGTTCTCACATATACCTGGTAGTCATAAACTATTTCGAAAGCCTAGGTAATCCAAGAATTCTGACGACAAAGCGGGCCGCTAGCTCTAAGGCATCTCTCCATTTATTTATGTGTGAATCGTCGAGATAACACGTCATCTCGTGTACGAGATCGGAGAATACAAGCCGCGCACTAAAACGAGGACTAATAGTTTTCGATAATTGCAATTCGAATTGAGTTTCCCACGGCGATCGATCCACAAATATTCGATAGAGCTTGATTAATCGAATCAATATTTAGGCGTACTGCATACGCATAGTGAGGTGAAAATATCGATTCGTATTCCAAATGACCGTGGTTACAGCACTTCGAATTAAGGATAGTAACAGCAGAAGTAAATTATGTGAGAACAATGTATCCGCTTACGATTTAAAATATTTTAGCTTATTTGTAACTGCGATTAATTTTATAAAATCTACTTTTAAGTACCACGTAAACAAATCTAACTGATCCTTACACTTGGAAAACAAACGAAATCAAAAACCCAAATCTCTTATCAGGATTCCACTTATATCCCAAAGTCTCGAACGTTCTCACCGACAAAACAAACACATTACGTTTATCGATAAAACAATATCGGCCCACATCACTAGGAATCCAATAAAGTGATAACACAAATTGTGCATGCCCTCCATTAATCTTAAATGGTTCGTATAAGAATTTAGTGCTGCGATAGGCGGGAACTGTGGTATTTATCGATACTATTAGTCTCTGTAGTAGGTGGGTACACAGAGTTCTCTAAATTGGGTCATAGAGGTAGAAGCGCGACAGAGTCTAAGTAATTTTGTCTCCGGAAATGAAACATACTTTTCTTACTATTTAAAATCTATATTGTAACTATTCTAAATAAATAAACATTATTATACTAATTTACGGATTATTTACCTATTTCTTATTTTGTTTTTACTCTACATAGATCTTTGCTTAGACCAAAGGCAGACTGTTTGAAAAACAAAAAAATTTGGTCCCATTCAGGAGTTATTAGACAAGTTTATATACAGGTTGTAATTATACATCGGTTCGAAAATAGCAGTAACCGCTAAATACCTTTAGTAAAATTTCGTATAGCGGTTCCTGTACTATCGGAAAATAAACAGAACTGAAATAAAAGTTTGATGACCATTATTGAAGGACCAATGTTTGATGATCTGTTTCGGTTACTGATATGGAGCGGACCCATTATAATTTGTTATAGATTATAATTTCTACCTGAAACTAACCAGGTACGGTGTATTAGCTATACCAGTATAGAGCCTGTAAAACTTTCGTTGTATCGATTCTAACCAACTGATACCTAAACTTGAAATTTTGGGCATTAATTTTTAATTCGTTTATATCTACTTTCGTTATACTTTAGGATTAGTGTATATTTGGATCTCTAAATATTAGGGAAAGGTCGTGACAAAGTTTTAAGTATTTTTTACATTTCTTTATTCTGTTTGTATATAATAATCTTTATTTAATTATTGTAATGAAATACTTGCGATTCTGATATCGGAGATCGACTACTCTGAATGAAACGTATTCACGAAATAGTAATAAAAAGATTGGCGTAGACTTTTTTTTTTTTTATTATTTCATATTACATTTGGGTTTTTTCATTGTGTGATGGTATGGATTTTCTCAAAGATGTCACCTTTCATACATTATAAACTATAAATTACTTACTCTCATCAAAGATTCGCTTTAATATTCACAGAGCGAAATCTGCAAAGCTATAAGTCTCCATTGTTGCATAACGCAATCACGAATGCCATTGTGCATCGGTGGATGGGACTACTATTACTTCTTACATCATCTCGAACAATCAATTTCAATTTTATACTGTTAAGTAAATCCCCATTAATATATTCCTATCGATTAGTTCCTTAAAATCATCAGTTTGATAAGTATCGCCGTTAAAGTTGGCGTTTTTCCACTCCGTCGAAGTCGTAATTCATATTTTCATCTATTTGCGTCTCGTTAGGAAATTTATCACTTTGTGTATAATGATTCTTGGACCAAAAAGTTGTTTTTAAGGCTGTCCTCAAGTCGCAATGAGTCAAACTTATTGTGACTTAACAACAGCCTTGTATTGATATAGGACTAGCTGCGCCCCGCGGTGTTACCCGCGGTGAATAAGTAATCCCACGGGAACACCGCACTTTTCCGAGATCAAAGTAGCCTATGTATTAATCCAAGATATAAGCTATCGTGGTACAACATTTCATCCAAATCCATTCAGCCGTTTGAGCGTGAAAGAGTAACAAACATCCATACAAACTTTCACGTTTATAATATTAGTAAGATTTGTGGGTAGTCCCAAGGGCGTTGTGAATACTTGATTACTATATCATTTCCCCCGTCTCGTAAAGCATTGTTTTGGAAGATATCCGCCAGATTTCTTGTCTCAGAACATAGTTTATAGCAGACCGCAGTTACAATTATTAGCTGTCAAGCGTAATGTCATAGTAAAAATTAATAGTTAGTAGGCGCATTTACTTTAGCCGTACAATTGACTGACCTCCCAGCTCGGCAGTAACTGCCTGCTATAAGTCGTGGGTTCGACTCCCACTCAGGGCTAACATTTGTGTGACTAACAGATGTTTGTTCTTGATCTTGGTTTGTAAGTATTTACAACAATTAGTATATAAGTATTCTATCCGTTATCCAGTCCCGTAGTACAAGCCATGCTTAGCTTGGGGCTAAATGGATGTGTGAAATGTCCATCAAATGTCAAATAAAATAAAATTATGGGCGTTTTCACTGTAGCTGTTTTCAAGTAGCATTTTTTGAGTCACATTTCTAAAAGAAGTATTATTTATTGGCTATCTACTTATTTAGTGGTGTTTCGATGTAGCGAAGGCTTTCTGGGTTATCTGAAAACTTAAATAACATTGGCGATTCCTTTCAGCTCGTCTTTTTCATTTTCATATCGTAAAATGTCGGTCGTATTTCATTATTTTCCTACACATTAATGCATCGCATTTCTGATAAAATCTGATGCAGTCATTTTTCGCCCGGCGGATTTGTGGTTTCGATCTACCGAAATCTGAATCAGAATGCGAGGGAAATCTATTACTGGGCTTTATTTCATCATGCTTTTCATGGAACATTGTAATTATATGGTTAAATGAAAAACATTTTAGCAATTCATCTTTCATTAAGAGGTTTTTGTTAAAAGTATTGTTGTTTTATGTAATAACATACTACTTAAGTGATTTAAAGTCAAAAAGTCAAACCTTGCTTAATCAAAATCAGACGACGTTTGGTCTCAAAAAGGATTAAATAAAAATATTTCCTGGCGCCTTTTAAGAATGGCAGAGCAAAGGATACGCGCTTAAAGACAGATAGTAAGCACGCACACGCATTATAGTTAAACTGAGCGTATAAAAGCAACTTAGTATATGCAATCGACGGGGGAATTCATCATTTGTTAAGTCTTGTCTATTATTTGTATCCCAAACAAACAGATTCGATTTGAAGAGCAGTAGAATTCTCGCCAAGTTCGTCCGGGGAAGTACTGCCACCATGCCCATTTCTGCCGCCAAGCAGTAACGCGTTCGCGTTACTGTGTCCCGGTTTAAAAGGTGTGGTTGCCGGTGAAACTACAGGCACATGAAACATTCCACCTACACGTCTCAGAGTTACGGGCGCATACGATGCGAATTGGGTCTTATCGTACCTAGTAGGGGAGGACCCAAGTTGCTTCGGTTGTTATGGGCCGAGGTTACCACTTAACACCAGGTGGGCCGTCGGCTTGTTCTGATCGATAGGTATTTAAAATGAGGTGCAAATACCTATCGACATTATGCAACCTCGGGGGTGCAAATGCGTTCTACAATACATGTTAGAGATGGTATTTAGGGACACAGTTGTCATTAGCAATGGGCCCGCCACTAAATCATCCCTTATTTAACAAACAGATTAATAATATATAAAGTTTTTAAAAAGCCATCTATTAAAATAAATTATCGATATAAAACATTTATGAATGACCACAATAACTAATAGGTCCATTATCGCTCGAAAATGCCTTTATATCCGCGTATTGTAAAGCTCTTTCTATTAGTCTATAAAACATTACGTTCGAACAAGCATCGAAACGATTTATTTTTATAAGCATTGTTCCGTAGTGACCTACATAAAATGTGCGACCGGACCAATAGAATGAACCTCGAACGAATGTGTGTTATTTGTCTGCCCTACAAAAGAAACGGCACTTAACAATTGTAAGCTAATATGACATACAAAGTGTGATATCACAATGTCATATCAATCAATAGCGGGTGTGGTGGCCAATTGTTACTGACCCTGAGGTCGCTGGTTCAAACCCGACGTGCACCAATGAGTTGTTTCACCGGATAAATTTATGTGCGCAATATACCATGTTCTTAAAACTGTGAAGGAAAACATCGTAAGGAAAGCATATCCTAGTACGAAAAATTCCATGTGCACGAAAGGAGCCTTTTCGAGGCGCACTTAAAATCCTTTCACCACACTGGTTCGACAGAACCCAGTGATTCGACTAAAAGCAGTAGTTAACCAGTCAATAAACCTTGTTTAAGCTAACCGGCTGTTTAAGCGCCTCTTTAAGCACTGATCTTATTCTACGTTATTTAAAATTTAGTTTTAATTTTGCTATAATTTGGTCACGTACTAACCTTTATAAAATAGCCCTTCTCTAGCCTCAAAGGTTTGCTGGAAGAGAACCATTTTGTGTTTTTTATCTGTGCACAGTGAAGAATATGGATTAGAATTACCGGGCATTATCCTGGACAAAGTTCGTCTTGTAATAAACACATTTCATGGTTTGGAAGTAGAACAAAATTGGAATGATTGAAACCTGTATTACATGCGATTGCACGAATACTCCAAGGAAGCAGGAACAATGCCAAATGTTTGATTTTGTACAGCGATTTGGTTCCAGTGGAAATGCGTTCCGTTTGATTTATTTGAAAGTTAACAGACGTCTGCTTAATCTAGGTAACGAGATGCAAGTATTATTTTATAGTTTAACTTAAAAAGCTATTGCGATAAAAGCGTCTTCACTCTCGCTTATACAGGGTGATTTGGAATTTATATTTTGCCCCAAAAAGGGTTATGTCACAATTTTTAACAAAATCTCCTACGTAACTATAGATCGTATAGTTGAGATTTCGTACTATTCGGAACGTTGAAAATCTATTCTTTCTTACACACTTGTATAAGGATTTCCTGCGTCGTAAGTGGCATGGGCCTACAAGTTAAATTGACGAAACATCGATGACTAAGAAAAAACTATTTACTCACACAATTGTTTGCCCCAGCCTAGGACTGAACCTACTAACACGTAGCCCATTCATATCACCTGGTTTTAACCGACTTCGAAATGGAGGACGTTCTATGTCCGTTTGTTTGTGTTTTTTTTAATGTATGTTGACTGATATTATCATCAGTTGTCAATCGAATATATTTTTTTTTTGTAATTTGTTATCTACTCTTGACTTTGTTTTTTTTAAATAATTATTATTAAAGTAATGAATACTTTTTTAAACCATTTCCGTAATAATGTAAAACTTTTTTAACTAATGTAGATATACCCCTTTTATGAATAAAATACTAATTCCCAATCACTCTGTATTCTGCTATTAGACGCGTCGTTACTACCCAGTATATGATAAACTTCGGTTTATATGATGGAGTCGTATTTAATAGCTTTTATGATGATGCTTTAACATATTAGAAACGCTCCTCAAGATAGTTCTTTAGATGTGAACCAGCGTAGTGAAAATATTAACGGACTTTTATATACAGGAGCGACACTTCGTCGACTGCCATCTTAGGTTGAATTAATCAAGGAAAACTTATTTTTAGTCAAACTTAACTATACTCTCTTTTAGTGTGTCTATCTCCACCTAAACGCCTACTTTCTTCTGCACCTCTCCCAGGACCGTACCTGTAGGAAGAATCTAAGATAAACTGTTTTCCTACAATTTAGTAGCAGTAGAACTTATGCCAAGTTCGTCCGGGGAAGCATACTGTCACCATACCCAGTTCTGCCGCTGACCAGTAATGTATTCGCATTATTGGTTCCGGTTTGACAAGCGTGGCTGCAGGTGAAATTACAGGCACATATAAATATGCTGCGATTTGGTTACCTTGTTACCTATCTAAATATGGGAGGGCCCAAGTCGTATTTCTTGTTATGGATAGAGGTTATAATTGAACTCCAGGTGAGCCATCAGCTCGTTCAATAACTTGATCACAAAAAATTTAAAAACTAAACATCTCACTCACTCGCTAGATGACTAACAACTTGTTCGATTATTCTACCGCCTACGCATCTGTCATGCGCAACCATCTACTGTTAAAATATTCTGTCTGTCGCTATGTCAGTGTCATAAACAAACGTTTACTTTCAAACTGGGCCTATTCCACGTACGGCTTGAACGTGGCATTGAAGTTTGTCAAGTATCATTATAATCTCGGCTTGTTATTAATTAAAGTAAGATATATCCCATGGTAATGATGTTACCTGTATCAAGGTTTCTTACGTAATAATCATAACTAACTCTGTAAACATGGAGTCTTCGCTTATACAAATTAACATGTAACAGTAAACCAAATTATATTAACCGTAACTATCTTTGTAAACATCAACACATTTGATATATCTGTAGTTAAATTAATGATTAAATCGTGTGTTGCCTTTTAGAAAATTATATGTATACATCGTGGGATGTTTCACTTGATTCAGATGCATTATAATATTAACATAATATTGGTTGGCATTTCATACAGCGCCATCTAGCCCCAAACCAAGCATTGCTTGTACTATGGGAACCAGGCTACTGATATACATAATACTAATCGCGTTACTGTGTTCCGGTTTGAAAGGTGTGGTTGCCGGTGAAATTACAGGCACATGAGACATTCCACCTTCACGTCACACAGTTACGGGCGCATACGATGCGACTTTGGTCTTGTCATACCTAGTATGGGAGGACCCAAGTCGCATCGGCTGTTATGGGCCGAGGTTACCACTTAACACCAGGTGGGCCGTCGGCTCGTTCCGTAAATGTATTACATAAAAAAAAAAAAAAAAAAAAATATATAATTTTTTATTAAATATTGACACTCAACATAATACACTAAAACTCTGTAAACGTCGATATTACTTGTATGAACCATCGCATGAAATATGAAGCCTGTTTTGCTAATGTACCAAAAAAATTTTTTTTCGTATGTTTCGTTAGTATGAGATATTGTCCTGGCAATATTATTTCGAATGTTTCATTTGAAGAAAGTTCTTGCAGGCTCAATTTAACTTGCTATTCCTTTAAAATGAGTCATCACTGTTTTTTATACTTTATTTCAATAAAATATTTAGATATTAATGTAAATAATAAATGTTATATACATGTAAAATGTATATTTTACAATATGACAAAAATAATTTAACCGTATATTGCCCGACATTCAACACTTAAAAAGGACATAAAAGTGGTTTAAAAAAAATTACCAAAGTGCATTTCTAATTCAATTGCAATCAGTAAAAGAGAAAATAAAAGTAAATAATAAAGAAACGAATCGCTTTTCATCCCAACCAACACAATAAAAGCAATAATCTTAAAAAAATTAAACACTACAAAAATTCCTATAAAATCCGTAGACAATTTTCTGTCCCGTGTTTATCGCAATAAAATAACGTGCGCAGATAAGAGTTTATGTCTTAATAAACAATAACAAGATACGACATGGTACGCAAATGTCTACTTTCACGTTTAGAAAGCTCGGAGCCGTTTAATGAACCATTATAGACGTGTTATTTAATGATCCATTACACGTGTTATAACCTCGCTTTTCATACGAAATACGATCGCGGGTGAAACGAACCATTTCACCATAGAACAGAAGGAACGTTATTCTTCAGATATTTCATAATGTATCGTTTATGTTTCGTCAATTTAATTTGCTTTTTGTGAATTTATGATTTTTATATATCGGTCTGTTTTGTCTATAACAGTTAATTATTAATAAGGTCTACTTGGTACTTAAGTGTTAAAAGACCCAAATTGCATTGCAATATGGCGTCACCCTAAAATATGAAGTCAAACTCAGCAACTTTATTTCCATACAATTCATTAATAAATAGAAATATAAAAGTAAATGAAAAAGTTAATTGAATAGTGCTTTTGGAGGTTGACCTTCTCACCAGTTTAGGAGTTGAAGTAGGAATCAATATCCTCCATTTATTATCCATGTATGGTCTATTTTTCATGGTCGGTTAGTAATAATTAAGTATCTTTTATCTCTAAAAAACAATTATCCAGTAAAATGAAACATTATTAGCTCATTTGGCCGCTAACAGCAATTCTCTCAAACATGCAGTTTATATTTACGACAATGTGTACCAATAAATGCAGCAGTTTCCGCTATACGGCGAATATTAAAACGACGAGGTTCTTAAATTTTTTACGAGGGTTCTGTACCCTATAAATGCTTTTTAGTGCAAATTAACTGCAGTTCAGTATGAACGTGGATTCCGTTATATGATTAATTATTGTATATCACGTGAACAATACGCTGACCAATCTGTATATTAGCATTTGTCTTGAATGCGTAAGAAAAAAATGTGGGTACAGAAGTGCCTCGTACTATAATATTCATATCTAAATCAGTGGTCCTGTATGGGAGTCGAAATTGCGACTTAGGGTCGTTAAGTCTTAGAAAGAAGTTTAGATATTTTAAATAAAAGCATTTATACTTTAACATTTCATTTGTAAATGGTTATTCACTTGACTCAAATTGCGTTTTAATCTTTTATAAAAGGTTTTTATAGGTCCATAAGTTCTAAGCAAATATTACGGTTGTTAGTAACTTCCATCATGAAAAATCGTAGTGTAGCTTCGATTGGAAAACTACTTTGCTAGAAGTTTCACGGTTTTTCTGGAGGAAAGATATTTCCATTGTCTTAGCTCCTATTACTTCCTTACTTATTTAGTTCCCATAGTAGTTACAAGCTACGCTTAGTTTGGGGCTAGATCTTGCTGTGTGCAATGTCCACCAATTTCATTTATGACAGTTTGATATTGGTATATTATTTCCACATACACCCGCTGACACATAGTTTCATACACAGAATCCAAATCCACACCTTCTCAAGCCAAAATAGTCACTGTCGTTTTGACCAGACACAGGTACAACTTAACAAATATATAACACTGGGCAGGGGCAGGCGTGGCGACTGGCGTCGCCCACAACATAATCATTGTACGATAAAAAAAAAGGCTGTGTTATTTGAGGTCATATTTTTATGTTCAAAATTTCAGCCAAGTCGGTCTAGTGCTGTTGGTGTGAAAGGGTATCAAATATACATGCCTCTATCCGAACAAACATACATACATTACCATTAAATCAATATTTAAATAAATAAATATTGGTGGGCATTTCACACAGCGCTATCTAGCTCCAAAGTAAGCTAAGTATAGCTTGTATCATGGGAACTAGACAACTGATATAATACTTTAGTAAATATGTAAAAATAATACATATTAACACCCAGACACCAAACAAACATCCATGTTCGTCACAAAAATGTTTGTCCTGGGTGGGAATCGAACCCACGACCTACAGCGCAATAGGGTTACTACCAACTGAGCTGTAAGGCTAGTCTAAGTTTACTATACTAGTGCGACAGTGTGATGAACCCTTTATGTTGGACGTGCCAAGTTGAACGCAGAAGACGCCTTGTTTCAACTAATGTCTTTATTTCCTCGGTATCTGGTTAACGGCTAAATAAGCTTGTTATAAACATTCCACTTCAGTAAGTAGCGCGGCAAAGTTTCCGAGCAACAGTTCCCTCTTGCGCCGGAGGAACCCAGAAAATAATAAATTGGCGTCCGGCCAGCATCCCACCATTCCAGTACCAGGCGCAACGTATTGCACGCGAAAACTCTTTTATAGTTTTTGTCGAGCTCTCGCGTTATTTAATACCGGAACAAGACGGCCAGACTCTTACAGACAATAAGCTTTTATTCGGAAAACAAATCTCTCCTGAAATTGGTCGTATATCTTTAACTAGCGTCCCGCACGTATCCGAACTCGATCAATACCGAACAGATAAATCTATAGTTTCGTCGCGAACTTGAGCCGAATCGAATTTATTTGAATGGCGGGTGTAAGTGAGCCATTGATTTTACTGCGGCGCCTGTGTATTGCCGGCAGTTACCCGTTAATGGGGCGATTGGATTCCGAACAGTTCAATGGAACCGCAACGTGGTTTGCTCCGCTCATTTTTGTAACGATAACTTGTTAATGGAACAATTTCCTCGTTGAATTTTTTCTATGCATTAAAAAGAAAAAAATGTGAGCCGTCACGGGACGCCTGGCAGATGTGAAACATCGACATTATTTTGTAAAAGTAATATGCAACCATCGACCTCATACCCAGTAGACACCTATTAAAGGGCGAACGCTTTCAGACAACACATTAGGAAAATAGATCTTATACAAATCCACGCCCTCAAACGCTCGGTCAGTAGTGACCAGATCGGTGACCTGTCACTATCTCTGCGCTCGCTTACTAACATTATCAATAATGGTATGGCAAACACAACAAAACTTCAAATTTTAAAATCGATGGAATAACATTTAACAGGTATTTACCTGTTTTTATTTCTTATTTAAATAGAATAAAATTGGTAAATTCATTTTATTTTGGCGGAGTTCATCTTTAATTGGTTGTTGGTCGACGGCGCCAGCAGTACATCCCTTTCTTTCATAATCTATTTTATATTTAATTCTCTTTCTTTGATAAGGTAGAGATCAGAATATGGTTCAATTACAGAACTAATTATAATGAATTCTGTTAAAAGCGATAAAAATGATATTTAACGTTACATTGCTACATGTAAAGTAAATCTAAATGTTTATAAATTACAAAAGTTTAAAAAACTTCGTACATTTCGTTGCTTATAATATTTTCTATTTTAATATAGATATTTTTCGTTTACTACTAACTTGATTTTATTAAAATATTTGTGGATATTTAAAAAAAAATTTTCGGGCGTTTTGGGTTAGATTTGTAATGGCGTATCTTCTACTATCTCGTATCTTTAGTAAAAATAATTTTGCGCCCTAATATTTCAGGTACCCTAAATTTACTGAATTAAAAGAAAAATGGATCAAACCTACCAGGCGGGAAATTTGGTTCCCATTAGAATATAGCGTTATATGCTCCCAGCATTTTACTCAAGACTTCTTTTTAAAAATGAAAAATCTGAATGTAACGTACTTACATCTCAATTCAATATACTTAAGACTATTATTATATGTATTTACACCATAATATTCGTGTTAGATACTTTTTAGTAAACAGATAGGTATGCCTTGTTACAACTTACAAGTATCGATAATGAATTACATAGAAACTAAGTACCCCATCACTAATAATGTTTATGATTTGTCGTAACCTTGAACGGACCAATTAGCGCTCATGCCGTGGCGACGCGTCGCCAAGCCAGAAATCGGTTTTACGTGCGGCTATAGATGTTTCACATTAAAAAAACGCTGTTCTGCCGTCCTTTAACTAGAAAGCCGTTAACCCTCAAAAGGTAAATTTTGACTTTTTAACAGGAAGCGACACAGTTCAAAATTCTCTATCTTTCTGACTAAGAATGTCTAAATTATAATTATATCCGGTGATAAAAAAAAATTGTAGGCCGTTTGAGTATGGATTGAAGAAGTGACGGATTTAAAAGGAATTAAAAAGAGTTCTCTGAACATATCTCAAAAACAACTATTTGGGCTTAACGGTCTTTTAGTTAAAGGACGGCATTTTTTTGCAATTTGCATTAAAAAGTTGCATTCACGACAGTAGCGGGGTTTAATCGCGCCATTGGAGCTGCAATAATCGCGTTCCAGGCGGTTCTGCGTTTCGTTGCACGAAATATTCCGTAGCGTCGCGTTCCGTTCCACGGTTGCGGTTATTTTCGTGTAGCGGTGTCCGCTGCACTCGTTCCGGAGCGTGTAAACGTACGGGGAATGTGCTTTGCTTTGTTTTTCAAATTGGAGATTCGCAAAGTGAGCAACGAATGAGATTGTTTTTAGGAAGTCGTGTGCTGTCTTACTGAAACTTTACGTTTGTTTTAATAGTAATTATAAATAATTAATAAGTTAATAGTTAAAACTAATTAGTTTTGCAATTATATATGTCACATTAAGTGATTTTTAGGAATGTCTTATTATTTTTTTGTTGATTTTCAGCAAACACATAAATTAGAGACAAATTGTCTTGGAAAACTGAAAAGCTTATAAGCCCCGTGACTATTCATTTGATATGATTTACTCTGAAACAGCAGAAAATTCTTTTTTCTTTTAAAGCTATTTAATAACATATTTGATGTCTACTCGGATTTTTATCGGTTTTTCCTATTTTGTGTCTACGTCCCAAATTTCAAGTGGCTGATAAGTATTTAAATCATCAACGATAATACGATTGAGTTAGATATAAACTAATGTATCCCAAATTTTAAAAGCATTTTTTTATACATATTTTTTACCATTCTTATAATATGACAGACTTGCAGACAAACGGACAAGGAAATAAACATTCTTTTGATAATTGAGAGCAGAAAGACTCGCGTAACCCGTGACATCATTCGTTAGCCCACTCACTGCCACAATAAAACGTACAAATATATTTACGTCATGAAATCCGTATCTACAATTCCGCATTTATATTTGCAACAGACGCGGACTATTTTATCGATATATATTATCAACTAGTTAAGGAACGTGGGCATCACTATCTGAAGGTCGCATTGATTTATAGTGACGTGCCGCGTGAGTTATCGATACTGACTTGATTCGCCTCACGGGGGGACCTCTAAGAATATTTTAACTGTTTATTCACAGGTTGTTTGTTTCCGAATTTACTTATCGATGATTTAATTAAATGAAACATAAAGTAACTGTGTTCGTGTGACACATTATATTGCTTTGTTGCATAATGAATTTTTGTAAATTCGTTACTTAACAAAATATAACATTTACTGTTATACTTATAAATAAATCTACTGAGTTCCTGTTGAGAAGGTGCGGGTGCTTATGAAAGTAGGAGCATATGAGACCTTCTTCATTCAAAACAAGTATCAAGTGTTTGACTGGCCTCATAGCTTGGTAACCCTGCCTTCTGCGCTTTAGATCGTGGATTCGATTCCCGCCTTGGACAAATATTTGTGTGGCGAACATAAATGTTTGTTCTGCGTCTGGGTGTTGGTTGATATGTATGTTTACAAAAAAAGTTTAGTATTATATCCGTTGTCTGGTTCCCACGATACAAGCTACGCTTACTTTGGGATTAGATGGCGATGTATGAAATGTCCACCAATTCTTTTTTAAAAGTGTCAACACGAAAAGCACTGTTTCGTATATAATCATGTAGGTAATGCGTAATGCAACGAACAGACTGAGCCCGCTTTAATATCGAGAGTGAGACTGGGAAATATTATTTTATTAAAATTGTCGGGGCAGGTGAGGCCCCCCGGGACCGGTCTGATGCCGGGGCTAAATCAAAATAACTGAACATTTCCAACTGTGGAATATTCACTCGCGTTTCGCTTTATTTCTTCCAGTTTTTCTCCTTTGCGTAATGCGGCCACACCGAAGTAAATTTGCTTTATAGAAATTTTTTACTTGTACAGACGGTAATAGAATCCAATTATTAAGTAAATTCAAGAAGTAAATTTGCTTTATAGAATTTTTTTACTTGTACAGACGGTAATAGAATCCAATTATTAAGTGAATTCAAGAAGTAAATTTACTTCCTACAAATTGTTTACTTGTGTAGACGGCAAGAGAATCCAATTATTAAGTGAATTCAAGAAGTAATTTTACTTGTTTTTTTTTCTATTTTTACTTAGTTACCAGTTATTTCTTTAAAAACGTACGCGGAACGAACGTATGTTAAATATCGCGTGGAAAGCGACATGTCGAAGAACTTGTAAATTTTTAAGTTTATGTCAAATGCAGGAAAGCTGCTTTGAAGTGCACATTGCTCTTTTCTACATCAGAATGTATTAAATAAACACTACTGATATGTAAACATTACTGAATGTTACTGTAAATGGAATTAGCACCGGTGTGGGTGCACCACAATATTTCTTCTCCCTCGCGCTGTCGTCCTTTTATTGATCTATTCAATCGTTAGAATGAATTTACTTGCGTAATGTATTTTTTGGGTTCGCGACGCGTTTTGCTTACCGAAGAAGAGCTTTTGTGCGAAATTATCTGTATAATTGTGTCGCGGTTACGCTTTTTTCAATAATAGCTGCGTAATAGGCTTGTTTTCTTTGAAAATAGATCTTGTTTATCGAAAAGCTTCTTGCTGATGGAATAATACTGACGTCGTTTACTTTTCTTTGTACGTATGTGCTTGATACGAGTTGAAAGCTTGTAAAATCTATGAGGAGCAATGATTTAAACGTGTCTTAAACTCAGGTTCAATTACTAAAATCGTACAAAGAAAAGTCAAGTTAAATAAAATAGTATTATTTAAATCTGAGGGCTTACGATTTCAATAATTAAATACACTATTTGGTGACTAAATCCGTAGAAAAATTAAGCTTCGGAATTTTTTGTAAATACATACATATTGTAATATTAGCACCCAGACACAGAACAAACATATTCGTCACACAAATGTATGTCCTGGGTGGGAATCGAACCTACAGCGCAGAAGGCAGAGTTAATACGAACTGAGCTGTGAGGCCTGTCAGAAATAATTGACGCATATTCTCGCCAAAGAACGTTTAATAAAGAGAAGGCCTAATATAATTTGACATGTAATTTTATTATAATTAATGAAATTTTCGGAGTTTATCACTCAAATAGCAGTATTAAACATTAGATAGGGTTGCAAAACAATTGCTGGGTCGAGACACACGTATGCAAGACTTAAAATTCCGTTGATATCCAAGCCATTTCTCTATGGATTCTATTGAAATAAAGCTTTTGACTTTGATTATTTTGTGTTGTTCGAACATTGGTACCAAATCAATTCGTTTTCATGTCAATACCCAAGTCCACATTGAAAAAACATTTGAGATATTTACTCCAGTTGCTATCATCCCTTTGTTCGCAAATCGAGACTTTCGTTATTAAATTCGACGTTATTCGTTATGAGCGGATATTGGTACGAACTGTTGAACGGTGTGACACTTGGCGCGTAAATTAAAAATGCCGGAAGCAACAGCAGCTCAGTATGTGCACATTTGATGAACGTAGAAAAACAAGCTATCCTATTTCTTTTTATGTGATACAGTTACGGAACGAGCCGACGGTCCACCTGGTGTTAAGTGGTAACCTCTGCCCATAACAACCGATGCGACTTCCCTCCCTTACTAGGTACAAGACCCAAGTCGCATCGTATGCCGTACCTCTGTGACATGCAGGTGGAATGTCTCATGTAGCTGTAATTTCACCGGCAACCACACCTTTCAAACCGGAACACTTGCTCTCTGCTTGGCGGCAGAAATGGGTGGCAGTACTTCCCCGGACGAACTTGGCGAGAGTTCTACTGCAGGTGTGCACTCGTATTGCTATGTTCCGATGGAAGGGAGTGTGTGTCGGTGAAATTGCAGGCGCATGAGACGTAACATCCCCGTCTCGGGGTGACGGACGCAACGCAATGCGACTTGAGTCATCTCATACTCTGGAGGAGAGGGCTTCAGTCGTATTGCTGTTGTCCATGGGCGGCGGTTACCACTTTACATCAGGTGGGCCATCAGCTCGTTCTATCACGTACATCACATAAAAAAATATATAAAAAACTCTATTTGTGTTCTTCAAAACTTATAAGCAAAGCAAATTACCACCTACCACGTAACTTAGTTAATATAAATTCCAATATGCGTTATCCTTTAATGTTACGGGCTAGCACATTATTAAATTGGTACACATACTCGTAGTAACCGCAACTTTACGTGCGCTCTCATTAATTGAATCGTGTTTTTAGCCTGACTAACTAATCTGACAGCGGACGACTAAAAGCGGCCCCCGGCTAAACTAAGTATTATACGCTGTGGCAAAGCTGTAATTATCCTTATCACTATAGTAATAGGATGAAGTTATCGTGGACTGCCCATCTATACTGTTGACATGAATATAAGAATCACATTCAAATTTGTCTGACCTCACAGCTCAGTTGGTAGTAACCCTGCCTTCTGCGCTGTGGGTCGTAGGTTCGATTCCCACCCAGGACAAACATTTGTGTGACAAAGATAGATGTTTGTTCTGTGTTAATATGTATGTATTTACAAAAAAAGTATATCAGTTGTCTGATTCCCTTGATACAAGATATGCTTAGATTACTTTGGGGCTAGATGGCGCTGCGTAAAATTTCCACCAATATTATTATTATTATATTAACCGAGTCAAAGAAATTGTATATTTTGAGCCGATAAACTATTTGAATATAACTATAGTTTGTTGAGCGAGTTGTCTGTCACCAAAACTATTTCTGCCGCTAAGCAGTAATATTTTCAGTGTGCACCACGTGGGTTCGTTAAGATAATTAATACATAATCCTCTAAAAGCCCTAAAGGTAAAGTCGAAGTCGCGCTGACCAAAGCTAGGGTTACGTTCAGAACTGCGTTATTTAATTTAACTTAAATAAACTTTATTTATAGAACTCACGTATTATAACAGAAACACTCTTCGTCGTGATTTCCAATCTCAATTTCTCATATAAAAAATAACAATATCCACTAAAGGCGATTAACTGTTCCCGAACGTGCTAATACCGCTCACAACACAAGCCTCGAAAAAAGAGTAACACCAGGCCATAACGCAACATCGCCGCAGTACATTATCCCTCCGAAGTGCCTACATTGAAACTTCCAAAGGCGTTTAGAACACTCGACACCATCCCTTGCGGTAATGCTTAAAAGATAAGCACAATATTTATAACCGTAATGCTTAAAATGGCGGCGTTCGCGGACTATGAAATTTTATGCATCAGCCATCACCCGATATCCGTGTCTGAAGCGGGAGGCGCGTCAGTCGCGTCAGTCGCGTCAGTCCTGGTAGTGATTGCCGTAAATTGAAAACATAATTGTGTTCCGCCAGCCTCTCTTGAGAGCCAGTTCTAAATCCACGCATTGTTTTCGTCGGATACATAGTCACCTATCATTATGTGTTGTCAACGCACGAATGAAATTTGCGATTCTTTTACATAGTTCTTTTACATACATATGCGCGAGGAAATATTTTACGCACATGGATAGAACTAAATTTAGCAGTACTAGTACTACTAAAATAATGTTTGCATTTCTTAAATGTAAATGTCTAAAACGCAAGTTATTTTTGCATGCACAACCTTTATTACCGACTCTTTGATGCACTGCATCCTTGACTACATCCTTGCATCCTACGCCTTACCTGTTTTGATAACGTATAGACTTTGTAAGTTACTCGATAAAGATTAAGTACAAAATGTAATGAAACAAATTTTTCAGCATTAATATTGAATTTTCCGTTGTTTAAATCTAGTATTTCCACTGTGCACTAGTTCACAGTAAGCTTAAAAGTATAGTTTTAAGATCAACTTAGAAATGGTGTATCAAGGAAGTCTAAGTCTGTAAAGATATTAAGTTTATGTGTAACTATCTGGAAGTGTAGCACCCTGTCGCTCGAACGTTATTCCGAACTATTTGCAACGAACTACACACAATAAATATATATTTTTCGCCGTTCATACATTTCCTTCCATCGCGCAGGTACCATTAATATCCTATCAATATTTCTATGCAACTCGAAACGTAAAGGAATCTGCTGTCACCGAAGATAACAAAGCAAATATCGCGATATACAGAAAGCAAGTGCATCCAAACTCTTTCATTCCCACATTTCCATCTCGTTTGATACGGTACGGAAATGTCCCCGGTTGAGAAACCGAGCAAATCGACACCGGCCGCGGCCGTAATAAACCCCATTGCGATGACAATCGTAAATCACAACGTTATTCGCATGTTCCCCGACAAAACAGTATGTTTGCGCTTTCAGCGCTGGATTCTTGGCGCATATCGCGTTAGTGTCACCGGCATTAGGTATCCGGATATTTATAGGTGCGAGGACTTGTAGTCCGACGGAGCGGACGCGCGCGCGGTGACAAACGGACCTGCATCGATGCACGATTTACCGAAATAGTTCGCCTGTAAAGATGTCTCCGCCATTAGCCGTTCCGCCATTGTCTGGCGTCCTTTGTTCGCCGCCAATTAGACATAAGTTGGAGCGACCTCGGCACCTCGGGACCGGCGCGGCGCGGCGCGGCACTATTGCTTAATAGATTACGGCTTACGTTCCGCGCTCGTGCTTTGTCTCCCGGGATGGCTACATAACTCGGGAATATACCAACGTTCAGTTTTACCAGGATAAATAATTTCAACAGGCGCTGCGGCTTGTCTCCACAAAGGCATTAGGGTGACCATGTTGCAAGCCGCTCGCGCTGGCGTGTACCCGGGTAAGGACTGTATTAATATCTCAGTACACGATGGGTACACGAGCCGGTGAGATATTGAATGGCGGAATGCAGAATAGCTTTGGCAGGAGGCGAGATGGGCTTGTCATACCATTGGTTCTTGTGGTTTGTGTGCGTGAGTTGTGTTAGTTTTGTATGAAATGGGTAGAGTGGTACAACGGGAGAAGCCTCTGTCAAACGTTGAGTAATATTAGACGGAAGCCTTTGTTGATTGTCTTAGCAAATCAATACTTACACAGTCTCAGAATAAAATGCATCTGAACCCACAAATCCTTCTTTTAAGTGCTCATTAATAACATCGTCATCATTAATTAACGACTGATCTTAGTCCATTCAGCTCGACACTCTTAGTAAGCGCCACTGAGCCCATAAATTACGTCGTTATAAAATAAAAACGTTCTTAGAGGGACGACAGTCGGTGCTCCGGTAAAATATATAAGAGATCATTTCTCACTCGCCGCATTCAGGTGTGTATTTGTTTTGAGCGACGCCGACGGCTTCGGTTGGAAAATATAAATCGTAACATCTTACAAGAGCTTTAGAACGTGGCTTACTCGTTTATTCTGTGGCATATAATGACGCGTTTGCTTACGGGCTTTTGCTTACGTGTAATGAAACCTCGAGTAAACTTGAGGTCTGGAATATTAATGGTGCAGGCTTTTTGTGCCGTCGTACCGTGCAAAAGATGAAGTGTTTTATGGGTAATGTTTAATAGGAAGTACCGTTGGACGTTAAATTGAAAAGGAAACATGTAGGTAACAGCAGAGCGGTGGTGTCGTATTTTCTAAATTGTTTTAGAAAAGGATTCTTTGTATCGGAGCTTTGAACTTATATTGATATTATTGAAGAAATATTTAACAAGTTTTGCTGCGAAAACTTTCTGTATGAATTATATAAGTAACTTGAAGTTCTATAAAATATATACCTTAGATAGGCATCCTACTTATTGCAAGCTGTTACATTTAAGGGATGAATTACAACTGTAATGTAAGTCACTATAACGTTAATGCTTTTTTTGGATATGTGGATGGATGTGTTTGTTACAAAATCAAATTCAAATCAAATCTACTTAAACCTGAACCTTGAACGTATGTTCTAAACAGTTAAATCGGTTGTAGGGTAACAATATGGTACTCTAACTAGACATAAGCAAATTTTTACCATCACACCAAATCCGAAGACCTAAAATCATATTTCAACTCGATTAAAACTATAAAAACAGATCTCCATCATGTCCATAATATCAAGGCCCTATAACGATCGCGAAATACCTGACCTCGTAAACCAGAGAATCAACGTTACGTGCTCCCAGCGACGAAAACGGTCGCATTCCCCCCCAGTGTACTGCAGCGCGATGCGCATTGCGTTTTGTTAAAATTCCCGTGTCTGTCAAAGAACAAAGAGCTATTTATCTATTAAAAACACTATAAAAGCCGCAGCCACGTACTACGGTGTCCACACGGCCGGCAAAAAGTACAAAAAAGTGTCGACACGTCCGCAGACCCGGGCAGGACACCGTCCCGCCTAAAATATGGCCACCCTCCGCTATCCGTGGACGTCCCGTAATTTATTTATAACGGGCCTACCACTGTCCTTACAATACGGAACTTGAACTAAACACAATTGCTATAATTCTGACTGAGATTTATGATTTTCATTACTGAAGATAAAATATTTTCATGTATTATCATGATACTATAAAAGTAACAGTATATATTGAGAGACTGGCGTCACAGCTCACCTGCCTTCTGCGCTGTTGGTCATGGGTTCGATTACCACTCAGGACAAACATTTCTGTGACGAACATAGTTTTTCTGTTTTGTAGATCTGGATGTTGATATGTGTATTATATATTATTATTTATTATTTGTATTTACAAAAATTGTATAAGCATTCTATCAGTTGTCTAATTCCCATGCCACAAGCTATGCTTAGATTACTTTGGTTCGAGATGGTACTGTGTGAAATGTCCCTCAATATTTACATAATATTAACGCACGACACGCTCCACGCTTAATTTATGAGTTCAAATTCACATTCAAATTATTTTGGTTTTTGTAGTTGTTACAAAGATCTTAATATAAGTAATTATAGGATACAAACATTAACCCTGTTAGGGCACAGCAATTTTATTATTCTAGGTATTTGTTATAAGTCATGTTTCAAGTCATGGAGTTTACATAGTTAGTATTACAGTTACGGCGCTGGTAGGCAGGCCGGGTGTTGCTGGTGGTAGCCCCCTATGCGTATTGTACACGGATGTTGTATTTCTGTAATGAATTGAATACGCGCGAAGAGTTAATGAAACGATTTATGAATGAGTGCAAAATGATGTAGCAGAAGAATTTTATGGTCGAAATATGGCGTTTAGTGTTATGGTACATGGTAATGAAATTTTTTTTAAAGTAATAAAATATATACATGATGCTGTTTTGTGTGTGTTCGCTGAAAGGAAATCAAAATTGATCATTTTGTGCCGGTTAGCGCGAAAATTATTCAAACAGTAGAAATTATGACAATTTCCGTTGGGTAAACACTACAAGGATACCTTTTTATATCAAAATTAAAAGACTATTAATCAATTTCAAAAAAAGGAGGAAGGTTATCAATCGGGTTTAATATGTTTGTTACATCTCCGTCTTTTTTCAACCGTGTTATATATTTTTTTATTTGTAAACATATTTTCAGATTGATCCAATTGAAATTTTATCAAAATCGATTCAGTAGTTTGGTTTTTAAATCAAAATTAGTGGAAAATTTATGTCATCCAAGTACGAATTAACGAGGAATCATTTTCGTTCACTGGAAATGAAGGCAAATTGTAGTTTTCTTTGCAAAGTAGTTATTATTCTGATAGAGATTAATTCCATCCGTAAATAATTAACGCTACCCGTGTGAAGCCGGGCAAGTAACTAGTGTATGGAATAGAGCAGTTCCAACGAATGAACTTATCAATCGCCAGGTCTGAGGCGCTTCGTCAGAGCCAGTTGTACACCTGATCCGGGTAACCCGGGTAACATATGTGTGTTATTTATGAAGTTGCTGTCTCCGCGAGGAAATATTGACCCGCCTTTGTTGTAACTGAAGAAATGGATACGATTGCGAGAACAGCTGGGACTGAATTTGAAATGTTGCGAGTTGCCATTTCGGGTAACGTTGTATGTAGTTGGTTGGTTAAATTACAGTCAGTTTTTGACTGGCCTCACAGCTCAGTTGGTAGTAACTGCCTTCTGCGCTTTAGGTCGTCGATTCCCATCCAGGACAAACATTTATGTGACATTTGTAACATTGATGTTTGTTCTGTGTCTGGGTGTTAATATGTATCATATGTATGTATTTACGAAAGAAAAGTATATAAGTATTATATCAGTTGTCTGGTTCCCGTGATACAAGTAAGGCTTAGCTTACTTTGGGGCTAGATGGCGTTGTGTGAAATATCCACCAATATTTATTTTATTTATTTATATCCCGGTACCACAAGGCAATGCTGCGGGTAGAAGCTATTTGCACGTATAATCATCTCATGGTAATTTATTTCAAATCAAATCAAATCAAAATCAAAATATTTTATTAGAGGAACAATACAGTGGATTATGATAGTGGAGAAACGATGATATCTGCAGAAGTAATAAAACTGTGTCGCAGGCATCAACGCCCACCTCCGTTACAGCAGTTTATAGTTCCATACAAGAAAGCCAAACTTTATTAACAATATTTGAAAATTAAAAAAATATGGAGTAATATAGGCAATCGTTACAAAAAAGTATTTAGTACTAGCTTCCTCCATATTTGTATTAATCAGATGATATCAATGAAAGTTTATAATATTTTATAGTTTTATATAATTTATATAAGTATTTATTTATTATTGTCGAAACTTAAACAAAATGTTTTTTTTTCCAGATTTCTGATACTGAGGACACCAAATCATCCAATATGCTAACGGTAAGTGATGATAATAAATACCCTTCAGTCATGTCAGTTTTTACAGAATTTACTGAATCTAGAAATACGCTAGCAAGGCAATTTGGTTAACAGTAGCTAAATTCATTACTACTCCTAGCACGGTAGGTTATTTATTATTTTAATTAAAGTATCGACAGTTCTATTGTAAGTATACGCTTCTATGATGATCCATAAGGGCCATAGTTTCACATAATTATCGTTATGCACCTGATTGCACCAGATTTTGATAATATGGCGAGAAATGCACCTCAACCGATTTCAATAAAACAAATTCGAATAGCACCGATGTGTTCCACCCAGAGCGATGGGCTCTGGGTGGAACACACATCGGTGCTATTAGTACAATCAGGTACAGAAACTGATTTCATGTTATTTCTTGGAATAGTAAAGAAATTTAACCCTGCCACTGTCATAGGTGACGCTTAAATACTTTACCTACGTGAATACAGCGCGAAATTTAAGACAGTCTTCCAGCTTCAAGTCCTACCGTGCAGTTCGGGCTACCCATCCAAACTATACGTACCCAAGTGCCCGCCTAGTTGCAGATAGTCAATCCATGACACATGCCCGTTTTACGACCCTAGAGAAAGGTCCGCATTTTGTACGAGTACGTACGCAGAACTACGGGCAATGTGACGCCATCTGTCGGCCGATCATCCCTATCCCAGATTCAGTTGAAGCGCACGAATTGCTAAGGTTTGTCCCTTAGGGAATATCATAAAAAGCCCTCGATAAGACAAATGAGGGAAGGTATAGGTTGAGAGGAATTTTTCAATTATTGTTTATTAGTTTACCTATATCAGATCAAATCACTATGCAATGCGCCTGCGTTTACTCAGGTATTTCTAGTTATAAGACGAGTCCACGACTTTGTTTGCGTTTAATTTGGTTATATTGACGTTAAAACATTGACACCAGATCGAACACTGGTCGAGAGTAATGTAACTACAATATATGAAATTTTCTGAAATTATGAAAAACATCAGGCAATTTCATCCATATCTTTCAAAATAAACAGACGATGTAGGCTCCCTTTCTTTGAGTACGGTACCCTAAACATATCAGAAACTGTACACGTTAAGAGTAGGTACGAAGATGATTGTAACTTAACTCATCTTCATTTACTTCATTTAAAACGAAAAATTATATGTTTCTTTTACTAAAATACGAGGAAACAGATTCAAAGTCCACCTATTTTCAATTCAAAGCAGAGTATTCACAGGTAGAGCTATACCGAGTCGTATATACATATTTTAATTTGGAACATTATCTACGCTTCAGCTCCATACCGCCGACCGCAAATAATTAAATGTCTAAAACAAAGGGAATAAAAAAGTCCGAATAATATTTACGCTTCGGTCGGAAACAGAATGTTGGACTTAAATTTTCGGGTTTTTCCCGGTTTTGAAACTTCGGGGTCTTCCCTTCCTGACTTTGTAACGCGATTCGGACCTCGAGTTAAGTTCGTGGTTTCCTCTTGAATTTATGTATTACAATAATGGGGATGGATATTATGAAAGAGGTGAAATGCTTCTCTCGACATTTCCTTTGTTGTGTTTAGCGGGATTTTTCTGTTTCCGATTGCGATGTCAAAACATATCCTCTCTTTATTTTATTATTTTAATGTTGTAGGAATTGTTCTGTTATATTTTGTATTGCGTAAGTGTGAGCAAGTGGTTCTCTGCTCTCGTCTACTGAATTACGGTTAGTAAGTGTACAATTCACATTGTAATGCGACCGTCACTCTGAGACGTGACATTGGAATGTGTCATGTACCTGTAATTACACCAGCTCCCACGCCCTGCAAATTGTTACAAAGCGATGCATAAAGCTCTAGTGCTTGGCGGTATAGTACACAGTGATTTCTACTTATATGAAAATTTATAATTGTTTGATATACGTATATGTAAATCACGAAATGTAAAGCTAATCTATCCATTAGCTAAGAATCATGTAATTGTCTATTAGACTCGTTTTCACGAATTAAGTCCCGTGGCGGATCCAGGAACTAATTTGGAGCAACTGAATAATGTGCTTTCACATAGACACTGGCGCCACAGCCAAGGGACTTATTTTGTGGAATGGACTCTACGGAGAGCTAAACTTTTCGGTGTGTATCCGCACTGTCTGTATTGAAGAAAAGGCACCATTACTCTGACAACTATGAAAATAAGGAAAGAGGACGCATGTTTGCAAATCTTGCTCATACACAGAATAAATAGTTCCTAGTTCTTCTTCACCCCCACCCCCAACCCCCCAACCCCTCGCCCGCATTTCTTGATGAATTGTATACTTTCGTCGCTGTCTCTAGCTATTGTTGGGAAACTGTGGCACAGTTGTTGGTTATTTACGCACATCGTAAACGGATATTCTACGAAAGATACGCTTAAAAAACTGATAATCCAGTATATATGGATTTTACTCTCTCTATCTATTCGAGTCACTGGTTCTCTGGAACCAGTGTGGTGAAAGGATTTTAAGTGCGCCTCAAAGAGGCTCCTTTCGTGCACTTGACACAATGTCTTCGTTTTTTTTTTTGTTCTAGGACATGTCGGTTTCCTCGCGATGTTTTCCTTCACCGTTTCGAGAACGTAGTATTGCGCACATAAATCTTTCAATCGAAAAACTCATAGGTGCACGTCGTGGTTTGAACCGGCGACCTCCGGATTGAAACTCGGGGTCAGTACCACTAGACCACCACGCTCTCTTGCTTCTGGATTTTACTTATTGCTTCTGCTTCGTACCTACTATACATCAATTTCTTATGACCAAATATTTTGTATACAATCAAGTTTCTAGAACCAAATTGTTCTAGAAAGATTTCGAAACAAATATCTCATTGCAAAAATACCAACCCCAACCAAAAACTGGAGATAAAACCATCTAAAATAGAAGCAACACGGTCCCCATAATACTTGAAACTGAATAAAATTATTCCAGCACTTCAAACAATGACCCGAACTCGACTTCATTAGTCGTCCCTCATTATTAGAGATAATTATAATTACCAGCCGCCTATAAATTACTCAGACAAATTGCTGGACGCTGATAGTGCTATCTTATTTTTGTTACCCCCGCCCGCCCTGTTCATACATCATGGCGATAACTACCCCCCAGCAGATTAATCTTTTAAAGCTACTTTAGGCTTTTTTATTCTGTCACTTTATATTAGAGGTAATGTCTTTATTGGTGACACTACAAAATGGCTGCGATGATAAATTAAATACATTAATGTTAATAAATATTGGTGGACATTTCATACAGCGCCAAAAGTAAGCTAAACATAGTTTGTATCATGGGAACCAGACAACTGATATACTTACATACTTTTTTGTTAATACATACATATTTATATGTCTATATTCGTCATACAAATATTTGTCCTGGGTGGGAATCGAACCCACGACCTACAGCGCAGAAGGCCTAGCAACTAAACTGAGGCCGTCAGTACGTAACATTAAATCAGTTTAGTTAACTCGAAACAATCAAGATAGATTTATGAATTTAATCAGTTTCTCTTATTAAATTACTTAATAACATTTTGCAATTATTTACGAAAATCGTCAAATTAATATTAAAGAAAGTCAAAATATAGTCCTTGACATAAACCAAGCTTTTTCTCTAAGAGAAAACTTCTGACAAATCCAATTATGATTGTTATTCTAACCTCCCGATGTCAAAGAGTAATTCAGAAGTATTTACGGTCCCGTACCCAACTTTTACACTAAAACGTCACTCTAAAATGTAAGGGGCACTCCCCTAAAGTCACCGGCGAAGTGCCCCTTACCGACACAATAGTCGTAACTAACGTCTCGGATCGCGTTCCAATGACTGGCGGGCAGTAGGGGTAGGGACGCATCTGGCGGGGGTGTCTTTACCAGTTATAGACCCCTTCTTATCTTACTTACGGTAGTACTGTGCGTGTTGTGTGAGTGGCAAATTAAAACAATTTTGATGACTATATTGGTATACTAGCTGTTGCCCGCGACTACGTCCGCGTGGAATTCGGTTTTATCACACCCCCCTATTTTACCCCTCGGGTAGTTAAGTTACTCCTTGTTAAATCAGCTATCTGCCAGTGAAAGTCCCGTCAAAATCGGTCCAGCCATTTCAGAGATTAGCCAGAAACAGACCAAAATTAAAAAAAATGTTGTTATATGTACCATGTATACATTCATATGCACTTAGTAAAAAGCGGTTATTTTAATATTACAAACAGACACTCAAATTTTATTTATTTGTATAGATGAAGTTGATATTTGTTTGCTTAGGCATTTTTATGTGTTAAAAAGGTTTCTTTTCTTTATTCTGGTTGATATACAAATTTTATACTTACCGGTTGAAAGCGCTACCTATCTGGTATATTAGAAGTTTACCGATACAGTTATTACAAGTACATCCCAATGTTCCCTATAGTGAAATAACTTCAAAGGAAATGACGTGATTCTAGAATTCTCAATTGTCTACAATATTTCTCAATACCCATGCATCTTCGAGCCAATGCTTTTGCAATTTCAAAGGATATACAAAGGGATACTACTCTATCCATTTACTTCACTGGGGCTAAATCCTTAGGGGTTGGTCACGCACCCTACACCGGCATTCAGTGGCAGCCGAGACGGTTCCCAGCCCTTATTTGAACTCCCGTATTGGCTTAGATTCTTTACTTTGGTGACAGTGAGGGGAAAGAAGCATAACCCGATAAGATTGATTTTCGTTTCTTTGCAATTCGCTCCGCTGATTTCTAGCTAGTTACGGAATTTAAAGCAATTACTTAGGACCTTTTTTGTACCGAAACCCCAAAAAAAACAAAGCCGTTCTTTTTTCAAACTATATTTTTTTAATGTGCAAAAAAAAGTCGTGAGCTTTTTAAAATTAGAACGTCGCCGCAATATCAAGTTTATATTCAACCAGTCTCAAGTTATTTTGTCTTCCTACATCAATCGCGGGTATCCGACACAAACCATAGCCAATTACAATTATGAATAGTTTAGAGAGCGCATCGGGTCTTTGATCGCGGTGTTATTGTTAACTCCACACGTGTGTTCAAGTTACTCGTGTGTTACACACGTGCCAACCCTATCGTGTAAACATCGGTTACATGATTAACCAAAACTCTGTGTTGTATCAGTCGCGTTCCCTCTACCATTCAATGAGGAACGGACATTTTGAATAGTTTTACTTGATTTATTCGGTCTTGAATAAAAAATACTAACTTAAAAACTTAAAGAAAAATTGCTGTAATATTAAGCTGATTTTTTTACTGCATCACTACAATCAAGTTATTTTTTTAGTTCACTCCTCATTATTCCGCTTGGATTGGCTATAATTTAAACAAACTTGAGCCGTTATCGTGCACTCTATGGCATCGGTGATTGCTTTTGAATATTTCATCGAGCAAACGACTAAACGTATTGAGCTCCCTTCATAATCTAAGTTAATATTTGATGGAGTGCAGCTTAGAAATCATTAGTATTATTGTTTGTTCGATACGTAATAATAGCTTTTTGTGTTTGGAATTATCGTATACAGTAGAACAAAAAGTATTAACATGTTAATATCCTTTTTCTACTGTATTATTCGTAATATAATTTAAAACTGAAACCTTTTCTAATTTAGCGTTAAGTGATTGATACTCTTCTACCTATTCGTACTGTTTTTTTTATGTACATAATATATTTTTCACATTTATCTAGCTAGATGAGTGTGATCTTTGTCGAAACTATTTTTTCTAAAACCGTTTCATAACATTGAGCTTGGTATAACAAAATGAATATATTATATACAATATTTCAAACTGATGAGCTTGAAACTTTGTTATTGAACTTCTTGCAATGGCATAATAAATGGAGCAACCGAACTCAAAGTATTCTCATTTCAGAACGTAATGATCGTGGAATGGGAAATGCAAAGGTGAACTTTCAAATAAAGAATATAAGTTCTCGTGCATAAGTATGAATATGAAAATTCGAAGACATTATTTGAAATCCAACCGACATATTTCTTTTTTTTGAAATGTCTCTGCTTTGAACAGCGCACGGTGCATCGCATTCAACCAATCCAGCCAAGCTTGCAATCGCCAGATTAAACTGTCAATTCTGGCCTTGTATTTCGTTCCTTTTTTTTTCAAGTAAAGAACCCTTCGTTACGGCTAAACGGGCCGTAATTTAGGGTTCCGCAGCTGGCTCGCGTGTAATGTTGATTGTATTGCGAGTGAGCTCCGCTTGTAATCGAACACTTTACCCTTTTTATGTGGATTAGTTGAATATACGAATAGTGGGTAGACTATAGAATTTAACATTTGTTCGTTGGGGTAGGTTGATTTGATTTTCATGGAATGACGGACATAACGAGACGCGAAACGGGGACTCTAGTATAACTAAATATTTTCTGATTATGATACTTGACACCAGTATAAGGATACTTGATACCAGTATTGAATATATGATTATTGACTTATTGAATACCACAATGAATCGAATTATTTTCTTAGCTTTTTATTATTTGATCATTATTGTAGTAATCTGATTTTATTTTTATACAATTTCGCAAAAATTTATTGTGTGTATTTATGTGCAGCATAGACTATGTACTCGTAGATATGTCCTAACTTCTTTAAATGCGAAATATGTGTGCTGGCTTCTCATAATCTTCGTGTTGTTTCCCTTCAATAAACCAAATCTTTCGACATTTGGACAACTTCCAGTACCAGCCGGGTAATATAAATTGACATCTACACCTCGTTTATTTTTGTTTAGACAATCGAGAGCAGCAATTACGACCCGCCGGTACTTTCATTACATTAATCCTTCGCATAAATTGCCACGGAAATAAATTAAGTCGCCTTAAACCGACCACTTAGTACGGAATTAACCGACATTTAATTGAAACTAAAGAGTAAAAAACTCTTGGGCAAACGAGAGAGAGAGAGAGTGGGAGACAGATGCGACGAGTAATCCTCTCCGAAACAAAGGATTAAACTTTAAACTTGGAACATTGTTAAAATATTCAACGCGTTTTTAAACCGCGATTACAAGTTCTGACGTAATCTCCGGTTTAAGAAATCTTTCGGTTTTCAAAAAGTTTTGAGGTCTGTCAAGGGTTTAGCGTGATAGAATTATATTTAATACTTTCGCAATAATAAATCACCGCGAAGCTCGTGATGAAGTCTGCGATAACTTTTTTCTGTCGGATTTACTTGACGGTTAAATGATTTTGTAATTTATTTGTTCGCAGCGACTGTGTGTCAGACCCATATTTATTGAAAGCAAAATATTTGCAATTGTTTCCCTCGCAACAAAAACTGCAACACGGCCACGTGACGCGTATTGTGTGCGATTCACGCGATTACAGCATCGATTTCACACAAGCGTGGAGTCGAATAGGCCCTAAACTAATACCTCACGATCAATAAATGACCCCATACGAGTTACACGCACGGAACTATTGGCGGCAAATGACATTGCCTATTTTCACACGATCGTATATACATGCGAATTATTGTTATTGTTGCTGGATTCGCTACCGACAGTCACATTGTGTCACCATAGACAGTAAATGAGTTTTGTGTTAAAATGCGGACACATTTCAGTGTCGCCTTTTTTTTTGCATCTGTGTTTTAGGCTGCGGGTGTGCTTTCGCATTCTTCCGTGGTTTTTTTTACTATATGAACTAAATGTTTATGAAATATTTACTTTGGCATAGTGGCTCAGAAATGAAACAAGGAACAGTTCTAATAGACACGCATAATAAACGTTGAATGCGTAAATCGAACGAAGTAAAGGTATTGGTAAATTAAATGTAGTATACAATATTCCAAAATAGATTTTAGCGCAGTTTTAGTAATAGTCAGTGATGGAGAGTGTTCTCTTGTGTAAAATTAAGATTTAAAAAAGAAATAAATAGAAATAGGCTCTTTCTTAAAAGTGCATAAGGCACCCACGGTTTTAAAAGAAATATTTCGTTACTACCGAATGAGTGAGTACTCCTAAATCAAGATTATAATTTGGAATCCGATCCATAACGCATTAATAACCAAACCACAAAATAAACTCACGCTCATTACCTCACAATAACGGCGATGAACAAAATTCAATAACACACGGTTTACCATAATCCTTCGATATTTTATAATTCGGTAATAAAAGGCGGCTTGTGAATATCAAACTATTTCACTATGCTAATAAATGGATGAATTTCATTATTATGAAACGATTGCCTCGTAAATATTAACCCGGACACTTTAAACATGTATATAGGGGCGTGTCTATATTGTTGATTCTTCTTCGTACGTTTTTAGATTATATTACGCATTCACTGTTCATTTTTACATCAAAAATTACCTAATATATTTTGGTAAACATAAAAATTCATGAATAGTTTAAAAAACTGGTTTATGTAGCACTTTAAACATATATACCGGGACGTGTCTATATTGTTGACTCTTCTTCGTACGTTTTTAGATTATATTACGCATTCACTGTTCATTTTTACATTAAAAATTACCTAATATATTTTAGTAAACATAAAAATACATGTATAGCATAAAAAACATGTTTATGTAGCACTTTAAACATACGTGTCTATATTGTTGACTCTTCTTCGTAGGTTCTTAGATTATATTACGCATTCACTGTTCATTTTTACATCAAATATTACCTGATATATTTTGCGTTTATAACTGATTTGGACGATTTGGTTTTCTGGGTATAAAGTGATTTCGTCCAAAAGTGTCAGAATGGGCCAATTTAGCGAATAATCCAAGTTATTCAATAAAAAGATAATGTGAAGGATGATAAAGGGCATAAACCGGAGATGCTCTTGTAACTAAAATTACACAATGCCATTTAAAAATAGATCTGAAATTGGCTCCTGTGTTTTTTAGTTCATGTCTTTTGAGGTTTCATCTTTTATTCTCTAGTCTACAATTTGGCGACAAGTTTCAATTATAAATTTAACAATATGTATGATAAAAAAAAGTTCTTATACATTTTATCTACTTCGAAACTGTATACTATGTATACTATGTATACTGTATACTGTATGTAGGGCTTAAGTCGAATTGTGACTGAGTAACTAGCAGAAGTCCGCACTTTACGCCATTCCCTGTTGTCAATCCGAATGCCAAACACCCGGGCTGTCAGAATAGATTTTTCTTTCTTCCTTTACTTATATCTTTCGGAATAGGCGCCAGATTTCAGAATACAATACAATAGAAATAGTTTTTTTGGCTTTGACTTGCGCTGGTCAGTCGCAAGCGCACTTTTATATCCGGCCCCACAGCGACCCGGAGAAGTGAAAAAACGTATAAACCGTCACTACACGGGAGAGTTATGTCTCTTCAACAGTAGTACGGGACTTGTACTTATCGTCCGATCATTAGCTTATCTAAAATGGGGTATATTTATTTAACGCGTTTTACGAGTATCTTCAGCAGAGTTCGGCTCTTACGGAAATTGGAAGTTTTTTACGATTACCGCCCTTTTATTTTCAACTTAGTTTTTATGGTGTTCTTTTCTTGTAACGATGCAACATCGCGACTTGAAACGGGATCCATTTTTCTTTCTGTCATTCAAATATTATTTTCAACTTTTTTTTTTTACTAACTTGACGTGTCTTTTTGCCCGATGGAGTAGAGAGTAGAGATTTTTGTTTCACTATCGCGGAAACATAGACGTGAGAAGTTGTTGGCATTATTAGACTCCATTCCGCTCAGCAGACCTTTTTTTCTTATCTCATAGCATAACATTTAGCCGCTGACCACAACTCTCGTTCTTGAGTTTAGCATGTTTTGTCTCAATTATGAGGCATTTGATGTCACGATTCATTCATTCGATATTAATATTTTTAATATTTAAATGTATTTAAATCAACAATCGCATTATCTGATAATCCTATTATACAAAACAATTTACTGTTTTCATTACCAATTACATTTTAATGGAACAATTTCTTTGAGGGGGAATAATAAGGGATGACTGTAATTTCGGCGAGGCTCCGCATGACGTGTTCATTATCTCAATACATATATAATACACGGCACCTGTCGGTTCGTCTATCACTTATCGTTATAAGTATAATAATAACAGCACTTACACACTTTACCCATGCAATATTCCCTGTATCGCAGGTGGCGTGAACATCCAAGACCCGAGAACAGAGTTGTGCTCACCTTACAGACGTAAGAGCCCGGTCGGAGTAGAACCCGAGACCCCTCTCCGAGAGGCAGGGTTAGTACCAACTTAGATATATCTGACAGATCTGTTGGTAACTCCGCCTTCTACGCTGTAGGTCGTGGGCTCGATTCCCGCCCAGGATAAACATTTGTGTGACGAACTTAGATGTTTGTTCTGACTCTGTGTGTTAATAAGTATTATATGATTAAATTTACAGAAAAAATAAGCATTCTGGCGTTTCTCTGGTTCCGATAGTACCAGCTGTGCATAGTTTGGTTAGGGCTAGTTGGTTAGTTTTTTTAGGGCTAGATTACACAATATGAGAAAAAAGATTACTTTATTGTACATAAGAATTCTGAAAACTGTTACATCTTTTTAATGTTTTAAAGTTTCATTCCTTGCTACTTAGTAAGGTGTAGTAATGTAATGTAGCATGTAATATTTTCAATATTTCAAACCTACGCCATATTAGTCGACTGAACAAACAAGATGTCCTGTCGCATCATTACGGAGAAATACCGTATTTTCGTGTTTTCCCCTCAAATGGAAAACGTCTTTTCCGATTAGTGTTAGCTATTTGTTTGGCAATATTCTCTAAGTATTAAGATCTAATAATTCAAGGATTTCAACGTTCTGTCTAAACTAGTTTTCGCCCAAGTGGTTGAAATTCCATAAATACTTTGAAAAAAGAACTAACTGTTGTTACCAATTATTTTTTATTAATAACAATAAAGCTCGTAAATAATTATTTAAAAAACGATTGGGGTGCCATTTGTGAATGAATGAAATCGAAATCGAAAGAAGGGGATATTGCAAACAGAGAACTATTGAAACTTTTAAGATAAAGGACTGAAGACAGTTTAGGTGTAAATTCCTAGTTCAGCTATTTGGCCGTAGTTCTTACTCACTCTGTATCTATGTGTGCATTAAATGGGAATACTATATCGGTGTGGTTATCGATGCAGCGATGAAGTATGCGGGGAATAAAATAATAATTGAATGTAAGATAACGAATAAGTCCAGTGGGTTTGTTTGTAAATAATGCGATACAGATACATTATTTTAGTAAACTTTCCCACATGTTTATTTTACATAACCGAAAAGTCATACAAATTTACTGTGAAAACTTAAAATTTACATAAAGTTAAATTAATTTAACAACGTAACTGGTTATAATAAAACAATAAGTATCTTATGATATTTGTATTTAAAACTGCGTTTTAAAATTGTCTGGTCGTCATGTAGTTAACAATTAAAAGTAAATAACAACGTGAATTTCTCATGTTCTTTAAGCGATTTCTTAATTCATGCTCTATCAAAACAGTATGCTACAAAAAAAAGGTTATAATACATGACATTACCATTTATTTTCCAATTTAACAGTTTAATTACATCGGTACGTTCGAATTTCGAATCGAAGCTTGTTTATTTTTTCAGTTTGGACGCACAGAATAGGTCCATTATTCGGGTGACTTGGCTGGCGCCGTGGGGCGAAAAACGTCTGATATCTCTGAGGCGAATAGTGCCGTATTCGGGCTAATAGTTTTGTAGTGAGGTACTTTTTATGCTGTTTTAAAAAAATAAAACTTTGATCTATTGAATTGAATAAGAATTTAATCTTGTATTCTAAGTTGTTTATCTTAACCTACACTTATCAGTAGCTTATTTCTTGGAATATCATTTTCTGTTAACTCACTATTAAATTGCTATGAAAAAAACGGAGATGAATTTTTATGAGTCGAGGGATCGTGGATCTCCGAGTTTTAATTCAAGATTCACTGTTTTACCCAGAGCTCGGTGGGCATTGGCAAAACAGACGTTAACGAGTGACATCCACTAATCCGAGCATGACACAAATTATGGCGAAATTTTATTAATTCTATGTGTTTTATAAAACACTACCGAAACTTTTCCTTTTTTTCCACTCAAGTGTAAATTATTGAAACTCTGACAATGACATCTTATAGGAAACCATTAGGTTGTAGATATGTAGAATAATAATTGATTTCTCTAAATCCATAGAACTCTAAAGCACCGGTCGATAGAGTTCTCGACGTAAAGAGGTCGACAGCATGAAATAAATTTTCTCAGTATCAATATTCTATTAATTTAGTACCCATTTCTGAAGGTAAATAAGCCATTCAAATGTAGAATGATTTGTAGAACTTTAAAATAACTTTGCAGTACTTGATATATCAATCAGTAAAACAAATTATTTGGTTAAAATCGAACCATTGGCAACCGCTGTCTGTTTACATTCAGATAGTAAATAAAAAGCCGGGCCAAAGCAATATCGAGCTCTGTCAAAGCTCGAGAGCGGAACTTGGGGAAAAAAAGGAAAATCAATCGAGCTCCGATAGTGGCCATTAAAACATCGTTGAATTTCAAAAGGCGTCTCCGCCCAAACCTCAAGACGTATCGTTCGAATTTCGAATGGACGAAATGGACTTTTGATGTAAGACGATACTGGCAGCCGAGACGTTTTTGATAGTGCGAGCTTTAAGATCGATTTGAATTTGGAATCGGAGTTAATGGTGCGAGCATTTCGAATGATGGATATTTGAAAATCTAGAATAGAGGTCGAGGACTGTTCGAAATTTGAATTCAATAGAATGAAAAATCTATAAAAAGAAAAACGTAATAAGAGAGCTCTGAAGCACTTTAAAATGCCGAATGAACGTGAAACTTATGAGCTAAGTGCGTGTATCTGACTAATTATCTACCAATTGTTTTTCTTTTCGAAACTGCGAAGAAAAAATACTGGAGTGAAATCACTCATATAACCATAACATCACTCGGTTACTACCACAGCACAGGAAATCAGTTGAGTACACGTGATCATTAAAGTTTGATGTTTGTTTTGCGATCATATACGGAAAGTCAACCGTCTTACAATGCGTGTATTTATGGAGGACTGGAAAACATTTACACTCGGCAAATAAGTAAATAATGTAAATGTTTACCGTACAAACGTTTGCGTAGTGCGATTGGGGAATCTCATAGTGTTTGTTATGTGGATTCCCACAATTAAAAAAGTGGTCGATGTAAACATAGCTGTGTTTGGCGGTTTGTTTGACAGTAATCGAGCTGAGATCCTACGATTGAGAAGTTTTCATAGAAAATGTATGTTAAAATCTTTTGGAATTACAAAAATAAACAAAATAACTGAATAAGTTAGTTCAATAAATTCATTAAGCAAGTAATTTTCCCGCTTGCAGCTAATATATGCATTATCCCTGAGTACTTTTGTTTGCACCCATCATTAACTGAGGGGGACGTGTCCTCATTCCAGCTTCTTGAGAAATCGTGCGGATAATTTGTTTCTTTCTGTGAGAGTATAAATTACAAAGAGTTTTTAATTTGTTAAAAGTTTCCCGCATGAGAATTCACAATCTAACAAGACACTTTAAAACAGGTAACATTCACAACTCTTTAGCGCGAACAAAGTTAAGGGCCATTTCATCAAACACTGAAACAGCGCGGCGCTTAAGTAAACGCGCGCCTAACTCGCCGAAACAATACAAAACTCAATAAGCTCTCATTGATCATTTCGAATTTCGAATTGTTGTTCGATACACTAGTAATGTTGGGGTTCCGGTCTGAAACATTTATATACCGGCTTTTTGGCCATCTGTCCGGCTAAGACTTCTCGACTGAATTAACTTGATGATAATAAATAATAGTTTTGGTATTTCAAACTAGCGCTAACAGTTTGTCAGTATTACAGGCTAATTGATATCTGCTGCTGACCACTCCGGTTGAAGTGTGCCGACGATACATATGATACACATGAGAAATGTCTGCTTCACGTCTCAGGGTGCCGGTGAAATGCGGTGTAGCTACGGCCTTACCAATCGTAATTGAAAACTTAAAATACTAAATAATAATATACTTAAAATACAGAACTTAACTCAAAATATAGGAAGATATATTTCAGGTTGCTTTTATTGTATTTTATTTTATTTATTATCATTGAATCAACAGCACTTAGAAAAATTTACAAATTTACTTATAACTAAAAACTAAATGCCAATTATAGATTCCCACTATGCATGTATGTATTTAACAAGGTTTTTTTTTAGTTAGAAGTACAGAATGGACAGAAGATAAATCTTTTGTTTGTATAGACTATGTCAATTCTGACACTGCAAATTCCTGATCCGTCTTTTCTATTATTGATTTTGTACAAGAGCAGCCCTAGAAACGATCAAGTTTCGAGTTTCGCTAACGACTCTCGAAGAGACTCCGGCGGCCAGTTCATTATTTTCGAAAATGGAACGTGATAGGTTCTCTTTTTCATTTTCGCCTCTCTCTGTCTCGCCATAAAACTTGATGAATGATTAAAGTTCCCGCGTGTAGGCGTCGCCATTGTATATTCTTTTACGTTATGGTTTTGGTTTCACGAGACCTATGAAAAGGTAAGGACTTATTCTGACGCTGTACAGTTATCATGAACCTTTTTGGGACATTTCACAGCGCCATCTAGGCCCAAAGTAAGCTAAGCATAGTGTATCATAGGAACTAAATATAATATCTACTTAACAAGAACTTAAACATCTTTGATTTGATCGAAATGTCACGCCATGTTGGAATTTGTAGGTATTCGTATTTCAAATACATATTACCGCTATTCCTCCGCTCGTCGAGACGAAAGTGACATTTTCTCCTGGGGCTAATTACCTGTTCGTTCCCTTCAAATTGTCGTTGCATTAATAACAATTAGCGAGCTCTCGTCTTCAATAATTGAATCTGCGTCTTCAGTGTCGAGTTAACGCAAATTAAAATATTAAAGGAAATTGTTGGGTGTAAGGGTGAATTTCAAATTTAAGTAATATTTTAACCTACTTCATGATAGCAGAGAAATTATGACATATTTTCAACAGTCTACATGGACATAAAAAAAAGAAACAGATCCAAAACAATTATTATTATTATTATTACTACTCCAACGACCTAGAGTGCTAACTCTGACTAGGTCGTTGGAGTAGTGAGTAGTGAGACCCGCGTAAGTCCTTATCACAGATAACAAATTCTTAGCTTTTTAAGTGCTTAATACAGCCTTTGGTGAATCTTGTCCCTACTGGAATATTTAGACTGTAACTGTGCAATGAAACTTGTAACATGCTAGTAAAAAGAGGATACATATCATAGCTGTTTTTTGTAGTCAGGACCGATCCTAGATATAACCGAGCTTTTCACTACACTTTATTCTGTCACTGTCCAGTAACTTAGGTATTTAACATAATTCTGATGAGTTCATTAGTTTCGTTTGTAGATGCGTGTAAATCACTTACAGTGTACTTTACCGACTCGTTCCTACCACGGACCTGCAAGTTCTAGAATAATCTTCCATTGGAGGTCTTTCCAGTGGGGTTTAATATGATAAGCTGGTAGGCACCGCGCTGGGAATTCCTCAGTTACAGGCAGGTCTATAGGCGACGGTAGCCACTTACCATCACCGTCATTGGGAATTCCTCAGTTACAGGCAGGTCTATAGGCGACGGTAGCCACTTACCATCACCGTCATTGGGAATTCCTCAGTTACAGGCAGGTCTATAGGCGACGGTAGCCACTTACCATCACCGTCATTGGGAATTCCTCAGTTACAGGCAGGTCTATAGGCGACGGTAGCCACTTACCATCACCGTCATTGGGAATTCCTCAGTTACAGGCAGGTCTATAGGCGACGGTAGCCACTTACCATCACCGTCATTGGGGTGATTTTGAGCCTTTTACTTTTCAGTGCGTTACCCATTTTTAACTTATTTAGACGTAAGTTTAGTTTCTTACGCAATTTTATCTTGAACGTTGATAAACTACGTTTGGAATGCCCTTCGCATTAACCTTAACAGTCACTGAGGTGTTATGTGGTAAAACTAAAATGTATATTTAAAATTCACGGCTTTATTTAAATTAAGTTTATATTATTTATAACTAGCTGTTGCCCACGACTTCGTCCGCATGGAATTCTGTTTTATCACGCACCCCTATTTTACCCCTCGGAAAAGTAGCCTAAGTTACTCCTTGTTACATCAGCTATCTGCCAGTGAAAGTCCCATCAAAATCGGTCCAGCCATTTCAGCGATTAGCCGGAACAAACAGAAAGAAGACAGACAAAAATTAAAAAAAAAATGTTTTGGTATATGTACCGTGTATACATCCATATGCACTTAGTAAAAAGCTGTTATTTTAATATTACAAACAGACACTCCAATTTTATTTATTTCTATATTCTTTGGCACACTGATAACAATAACACGTTTCATTGCGCTCGAGTCTTTATTTGCAGGAAAAATATAAGGTGTATTGTTGAGATCGTACGTCGCTATATACAACCCGTATGAATCCACCGAATGTCGGTAATTCTCCTTCGCCGGGATTTGTCCAGGATTCCCTTATAATATCTCTCTGACACCGGAATAAGTCCCACCCGGGAACTGAAATTACGTATGGTGTAGAGGCGGTATCGAGATTCGAATCGTATGGCGAATAAATCTGCGCGCTTCGCTACGTCTGCCGCCATATTGGATTACTGGGAAAGTATTCTCTTAAGTTTCATTAAGCGATGGGACAGATAGGGAGTATAAATCGGGATTCGGGTAAAGTTTTCGACGCTTGATTTAGCTGCGGGACATAGGAGAGTTTTTCAAAGCTCCGGGAAAGCTTTTGGAGTGGTAGCTGCGTCAGAGACGTGGCCTGCCTTAAGTGCGTTTCCTTTTGAGTTTTTGATTACGTATTATGTATTCCTTTAAGTTTTTTGTTCATTAGATATTCTGTGGTTTCATTAGACATTTTTATTTTCTTTTAATAGTTAATATATTGATGATTTATATTTATATTAATGTATAAGATACAAAGTAACACACTAAGCTCGTAGGTACACTGTAAAGACTTTACTCAAATAATAATATTAATTACAATTATATTAATTAAAAATAAATGAAAAAATAACGTGCCCATTTGCTGATCTCCCAGGGATTAGAACCTGTTATCATAATCATCGTGCCTATCTTATTTAGTTATAATTTCAGATTACTACACCTCGCTTCGATTTGCTTCAAGTCCGCATCAGTTAACGATAAATCTTGGATATCATTATAAAAGAAGTTCAAATTGCGATAATAATACCTACTCCTGTAACATCCCAAGAGATTTCAGGACAGATCCTAAATAGCGTCTTCAGAATTCTCGGTATCAGTTCAGTCATTAAATACCTACCAACCCTTGGGTCCCTATCGCATGACGATCAAGGACAGTCAGGGGGCCGTAAACCCTAGCTTTGGACCCTACTGATGTAACTCACTGTCAACTAAAAATACAAAGAAAACTATGTTTTTCCTTTGTGAGAAATTTACGGAACGAACTAATGGACCACCTGGTGTTAAGTGTATATGACTTGGAACCTCCAGCAATACTTAAGTACGACAAAACCCAAGTCGCATCGCTTGCGCCCGTTACTCTGAGACGTCCGAATGTCTCACGTGCCTGTAATTTCACCGGCAACCACACCTTTCGAACCGGAACACAGTAACGTAATGCCTTACTGCTTGGCGGCAGAAACGGTTAAAGAAAAAGGTTAAAGGTTTTAAGTTTGGTAGCAGTGCGTCCATGGACGAACTTGGCATGAGTTCTACTGCTACAAAGGTGTCTGAGCCGCATTTGAGCTTTGTTGCAACTATCTATTAGTTGCAACAAAGCTCAAATGCGGCTCAGAATAAAATAGAACTAATAGAATTTACTTAAAATGCCTCAGTCAATTGCAAACCAAGAAATGTATCTACATAAAAATAATAAAAAAAACCCAACCATTTACATTTCACTTTAGCATTTTGTTATTAAAATACATTTACGAATGATGTTTATCATAGAAGATGTGCGCATAAACATTTTCAATGAATGCTGGCAGAATATAAAACTGCAAATCTATCGAGTAATCTGTAGTAAAAAGCGAGATGGACTTTTTATAGCCACTCATTTGCTGTCACGAATTTCACGAGGCCAAATGGACGACTACGTTTTACGTCCAAATATTTAGGTATTACTCCCCTGAGGTGAACCTCGGGGTGTCTCAGGTAGGCTTTAGGAGGGCCTACTGCAATTTTGAGGTCCATAAGTAATTATTTATTCTTGGTTATCGAGAATGAGTTTATATGAGTTGGCCAGGGTTTTTTCTATTTATTAAAGATTGTCAGCCATATAGCTTAGTTAGTGATAACTCTGCCTTCTAAGCGGTAGGGGTTAGTTTCGATTCCCATCCAGGACAAACTTTTGTGTGAGGAGCATTGATGTTTTTTCTGTGTATGTATGTTATGTATATACAAAAAAAGTGTAATTTATACAATTAGTTATCAGGTTCGCATAGTACAAGCTATGCTTAGTTTGGGGCTAGATGGCGCTGTGTGAAATGTCCACCAATGTTTTTTCGTTTTTTTCAATATTGCAGTTTTTTTTTAGGAAAAATTTCATAACTAAAATCAAAATTTATAAGGAAAAAATACTTCTAAATATCTATATAACTCAAATTATGATGAGCCTATAGCAACATGTCTTCATGTATGCGCCGCGCCTTCACTAACATTTTAGATTTAGTATGTTTCAGTATTGTTTCTTGTTTCATATCGCGTTGGAAAACTTTAATTGATTGATAAGTTAGAGTGTATATTTTGTATAAAAATGAAACTTTTATCTCAATATAAACGCCCGTTGTTATTTAGTGGAATTATAACACGATTTGGTAAAACATTCGTTTTAGTTTAGGTTTAAGTTTCCATTGAATAATAATATCAATAAGCAGTTAACGTAAAACGACTCAATTCAAACTTTGGGAACTCATTACAATTACAATATGTTTCCGAACAGTAATCTACATAATCTGTTCCTAAACACATTGTTTCAAGTATCAGCTTTAAAATATTAGCATATAATAAAGAGGAAAGGTTTGCACAAAAGCCAGATACTATTTATATCCAGTCGCGACCCGAAAAAAATTACTTCCGAGTGAGTTTTTATAGTTAGAGACGTAACCCTTTTCCCCACAAGCAACGTATGAAATGAGTGATAAAAACGAGGGGAATGCCTTGAATGGACGTGTGTTTGCGAAATTCAGACCGGGTTCGACACGCTGTTGAAACATTAATGAAGACCGGCGATGTAGAGTTTGAGCCAAGTGAACTGGCGGGGAAAATATTGGCCAGGCGTTGTATGAGTAAGTCTAGAAGGCCACCGGAAATGAGACTGTGTATTACAATAACTTTGAAACCGTAACAGTGATGGCTTAGTGGCAAATAAGTATGGTGTTAATACTTCCGTGGATGAATGAAGTTCATGTCAGAAGTCATTTAACTGGCCGGAAAAATATTGGCCAAGCGTTGTTGATCGAGAGGGCCATCCAAGAGGCGCTTTTATCATGGACACCTTCGAAACCGGAATACAGTAATGGGCATACTTCCGTGAATGTACTTATTTCCATGTCAAGAGACATTCAACTCATCCGAAAGGCGGTCTGCTACTTACTTTTTTATGTGATACAGTGACGGAACGAGCTGACGGCCAACCTGGTGTTAAGTGGCAACCTTGGCCCATAACAACCGATGCAACTTGGGTCCCCCCTACTAGGTACGACAAGACCCAAGTCGCATCGTATGCGCCCGTAACTCCGAGATGTGTAGGTGGAAGGTCTCATGTGCCTGTAATTTTAAAGCAACCACACCGGAACACAGTAACGCGTATGCGTTACTGCTTAGCGGCAGAAATGGGAATGGCATGGTATTACTGTGTTTTACCCCTTCCTTTGAGGGGAATAGATAGATAGAATAGCTTCTATGTTTTTTTAAACATTATGGCTATAATTGAAGTATCAAAGTTTGCACTGAAAGTTGCAGGTTAAAAGAATCCTAATATATTCATGAGAATTCCAAAGGTGGATTGACGCCAATGACCTCATGTTCTGAAACGCCCCGTATATATAAGCATCAAATAAAAAATTTACGGTTGACTGTAACGTGAGGTACTCGTTCGTACCTACCTACAGCACTAATAAGATTACCTGCAGGTACGTACAGCCTTTTTAAGATATAGCCTCTAAAACGTGGCCCGTTAAACGGTGACTGTTCATGAGCTTTTGGACTGTAGTTGGATTCGTTCCTTTTATATGCTCCTAGCGTCCATTACTTGTCGAAGATTTCAGACCGTACATCTGCAATAGCTTTTCTCTTTGGACCGTCAAATATAAAGCGATTACCACCATATTTATATTGGCCACTGACCACACATATTTTTTGCCTTAATTTTTGTCTGGTTGAAATTGAGTTCTCTTTCCATCTAGATAGATAGATGACACTTTATTTACCACCAAATCAAAATACCAACAATCATTAACTATATACAACCGAGTGAATCGATGGGCAGTCTTATGGCTAGAAAGCTATCTCTTACAGACAACCTTTGGATGGACAAGAACTACTGAACTTTATATGGGGCATGTAGCCACTTAATGCCAATTAGAAGTGATACCGCAGCACCTTGAAGTTTCAAGCTTAGCGGACTCCATCAGATATAGCCCAGTTTGTAGTTGCTAAGTCACAAGTTACTTGATTCGTATCTGAGATAATTTCCAGCGATACTATATGTTCATAATATGAATGAGTAAGTAACCTAATATTCGTAGTTTTAAGTAGAGTAAAAATATAATTAAAGTCTCAATTTAACATATGCTGTCTGCTCGTGCCGTGACCTAGTGTAAAAGAGAAACTAAAGACAAATATTTATGGGACAAATATATGTTTGTTCTGTGTCTGGGTGTTGATATGTATGTATTTACAAAAAAAAATGTATTCTATCAGTTGTCTTATTCCCATAGTACAAGCTTTGCTAAGTTTGGGACTAGATGACGCTGTGTCCACTGTTATTATTATTATTATAATGCATGCTGCTTTCTTGAGAAAAGATAAGGTGGTAGCCGTTGTAATTTACCTGACGAACTCTTCTTAGAGAATACATATAGAACTTAACTGCAAAACTTTGGAGCATAAGACGATAGTACCTACTACATCATAAGCGCCAGGCTGTTAGTAATAAAATAAAATGAACAAGAGATATTCGCCAGTTTCAGTGTACCCACCAAACGCAGACCCAAACCTTCTAAAATAGCGTTCAATATTACTTTTCTTGTTCCCGTAAATATGATTGGGAGGTTAAGGTCCGTGGAAAATTCGACCTTTGAGAATAGCTGAGAATATAGTACGAGTTGCGACCCTCATAATATGTAGGGGTGCCGTCAACACAAGGTGCCGGGTCAATAATAGGAGGTCAAATATTTGCGATGCCGGCGCACGCCAGAGATGTTTGTTCATGTGAGCACGCTGATAGGAGAAGCGATACCAGTTACTAAGAAATATAGTGTACTAGCTGCGCCCCGCGGCGAATAAGTAATACCAAGGGAACACTGCATTTTTCCAGGATCAAAGTAGCCTATGTGTTAATCCAGGATATAAGCTAACTTGGTACCAAATTTCATCCAAATCCATTCGGCCGTTTGAGTGTGAAAGAGTAACATCCACACAAACTTTCACGTCACAATATGAGTAGGATTTCTTGGGAGCACCGCTTTGATGGACAATTAGTGTTGAGAGGAATTAAATATAGCTACTCAATGACCTGATAGATACTACTCAAAACACTTTACGCAGGACAACGATTCTGCAAGACTAGACCAGTTTTCTTCGCGTTAGCCTAGCTTAGCCTCCCATCGCATGCTAGGCTAATGAAAGTACAAACAAAATTTAGTTTTTATTTACAATTTCCTCCGTATGGCTACGGCATCTAATGCTTAATTACGTAGACAACTATCAGCTTTTGTATGACGAAGCTTCCAGATAACATTGTACCATAAAATAACGGCATAAAAAGGCTATACTAACGAAAACTGAGCGTAGAATTTCGTTGCTGCTTCTCTTACCAACATAATTTTACCCGTATCTTCATCCCTATAATACATTTCTCTATTATAAATAACGCGCGTATAGGGTAATGTTTTTATATACATTTATTTTCCTCAAACTGAACCTTGGTTTGTTCCGGTTATTCCGATATTTTTGACGAATGAACAGGACATACTTGGAAAATCTCATTACTACTATCAAAATTCCAAGTTGTGCAAAACCAATTCTTTCAGCATACTTAGTTCTGTTTTCTTTTTATCTTACTACTTAACTATAAGAGGAAACTTTTAATTAGCCTTCAACTCAAAATGCCTTGCCATGCATTTTTATATACCTTAATATCCTTTTATGTCTAGCTGTAAGTTTTCCAAATTTTTTTAGTTAGCGTATAACATATAATTTGTAGGCAAGATATATCCAGACAATCATCTTACATATGTCACAACAGTCGGACGCAATCAGGTCATACATATGCATAGTGTGTGGAATTAAATTAATTATGATTAACACCTGTTTGGTGTAACTAATGGCGGGTGGACCGCCGCCTTATTGGCAATGCTGATGTCTCAATATTGATGGAGGCAGTTAGCGGTGTTTAATTTCAATACACATTTAGATATCGCCAGGAGTATATTTGGTGTTCCTGTAAGTTGCTCTGGCTGTTCATTTAGTAAAAGATTGTATTATTTGCGGGTAAACTATTACAGCTACGAGCTAAACAGTTCCTTCTACCTCGTGATAGTGTATTAACAGCACTGAGTTGATGGATACTTGCGTTGATTTGCGGAAGTTCATCAGAAATTATTTTGGTAATGACGAATATTTTGTACATCTATTTTGCCAGGCCTCACAGCTCATTTGGTAGTAACCCTGCTTTCTGCGCTGTAGGTCGTAGGTTCCACTCAGGGCAAACATTTGTGTTACGAACATAGATGTTTCTTCTGTGTCTAGGTGTTGATATCTATTATATGTATATATTTAAAAAAAAGTATATAAAGTCTTAGTTAGTCTAGTTCCCATAATACTATGCTTAGCTTACTTTGGTGCTAGATGGCGCTTTGTGAAATTCACCAATATTATTATATCCCGCAGTATCTTATATAATACAGGATGTATGAAGCTTCACAGTTTTACTTCATAATAATACGGGGGATGAAATCTTTTAGATTCGCACCGCAGTTAGCGAAGCACATTATTTATCGTCGAGACCTGCGTATGTGTCGGCTCTCGGGCTCTTACTGTCACCGGCACTACATTATTAACGGCTCTCGGGGCTCTAGTGGCTCTATTGTGAGATGTTACTTTTTTTTTTTTTTGTGATTCAGTTACGGAACAAGCCGACGGCCCACCTGGTGTTAAGTGGTAACCTCTGCCCATAACAAGCGATGCGACTTGGGTCCTCCCTTACTAGGTACGACAAGACCCAAGTCGCATCGTATGCGCCCGTAACTGTGAGACGTGTAGGTGGAATGTCTCTTGTGCCTGTAATTTCACCGGCAACCACGTCTTTCAAACCGGAACACAGTAATGCGAATGCGTTACTGCTTGGCGGCAGAAATGGGCATGGTGGCAGTACTGCCCCGGACGAACATGGCGAGAGTTCTACTGCTCTTAAATAAATGTTACTGAAACATTACGGGAATAGCTTCTCACTAGTAACATGTCTTTTTTGTCGAATGACTCATTCAGCTCTATCGAACCAGTGTGGTGATTAAAGAGCGCACTGAAGATCCTTTCATGCACCTAACTCATTGTTTCAATTTGAAATCCATAATAAACATTTGTCCCGAGAATAGAACTCGCGATCTTGTATCTCAGTCGTTTGTTCTAAGCCACTGATTTCGTTACTCATTTGAGTCATTAGATATCCGAATGTTTATTTAGCCGGAACAAATAATAAATAAATATTGGTGGACATTTCACACAGCGCCATCTAGCCCCAAAGTAAGATAAGCATAGCTTGTATCATGGGAACCAGACAACTGATATAATACGTAAATTCCTTTTTCTAAATACATACATATCAACACCCAGAAACAGAACAAACATCTATATCCGTCACACAAATGTTTGTCCTGGGTGGGAATCGAACCCACGACCTACAGCATTGAAGGCAGGGTTACTACCAATTGAACTATGAGTCTAGTCAAATCCTCAACTAATGAGAGAATTCCTGCAAGGATCGAAACAATCCGAGCGAACAAATTAAAATAGACGGGTAACTGCAAGTTTTTATTTTACACTCCACTGCGCTTTGGTGGGTTGTTTTAACAGATTATAAAAAATTCTGTGCAAATCAAAATGGAGAGCACTTCAATGTACTTAGCTAAGTATTTAAACATCGCTCGAGGGAAACCAAGTGTGAGCGCGTTTCTCCACTGTCCGACCCAAGACGGATGACGGATGGACGCATCGACAGTGGACTTGTAACTTTTACGTTCGGTATATAAGATTGATGTATGAGATGTCAAAAATATTAACATCGGTTGTTCGTTGAAGAACCTTTCCTTGCGTTAATCCTGGGCGGAGCTAACAGACATTAATAAATAAATATTGGTGGAAATTTCACACAGCACCACCTAGACCTTAAGTAAGCTAAGTATAGCTTGTATCATGGGAACCAGACAACTGATATAATACTTATATACTTTTTTGTAAATAACCCATAACACACATTAACATCCACACACACACACAACAAAACACCTATGTTCGTCACACAAATGTTTAAGTCCATGTATAGTATACGTCGCAGCCAAAAATTAATTATGCGCAGTTTTAGAAAATGGCTAGTTCCTGTACGAAATGACCCCGTTTTCTTATCCGGTGATTTGACAGTAATGTAATTAGACCTACCGAAGGACATACATTGTTGTAATAATTATATTATTGTTTATAATAATTAATAAAAAAAAAACATTAATATTATAACAAATATTTGGAAAAAATGCGGAATTCTAACTTGAAATTAAAAAGTATGTAAATTTTGTGTAAGATACAATATTTCGTACGTACAATCGGCCGGCTGGGAACGTTACGTGAATAACCGTTCTTCGTGTCGCAGTGGACAAACGGCCTAAAGGGAAGCGATGGTTACCGTTTCCGGCCACCGATCCTTCAGCTAAATTATGAATCGTGGCTTGAGGGCTTTCTTTATTTTTCATTTGTGTTGTGTTAGCATTATTTTCCGTTATTACAAATAATTGAGGAAAAAATAAGGAAAACGTTTTTTTCCAAAAACATCCCTTGTTGTTGATAAGGGGATAAAATATAACAAACAATGACTTGAATATTACCATTAATAAACGTATTACACGTATAACTAAGCTTCTTCTCAATTCAAACATCGACATCTTAATTTATTTTTTAGGATTTATTACAACATGGGATATGGAATACGTAGAATTGGATTCGTATAAGTTATTTCCTTTTAAAAGTGATCTATCCTTATAAAATCACAGATGTAAGCGCCTAGGCTCTCCAGACGGCCATAAACTAATGTTATTCCCAAGACGCAATTCGCTCAGACCCATAAATTTTTCATGAGCCATTCAAGCCACGATGTTGATTGAAAACAAAAAACTCTTTTCACAATATTGGCGGCCCTTGATTGGGCAACACTGACTCAATACGCGCCGCTTGAACTGAATGAAGGGGTTTGAAAATGGAACAGTTCATTTTTAAATGTTAAGACTCTTTGCTTAACTTTTTTTTAAATTTATGACAGTATTCTTGTCGTTGGAGTTTGAATGCAGACTTTTTGTTCAGCTCAAATCATAAAGGTAAAAAATCTTACAGTAATATATTCGTATATATCGTATATACAGGGTTACAGGAAAAGTCGTGCTAGATCCGTTAAGGGCGTGGAGTACCCATCATTTCTGACTTATTTCACTATGAAACACCCTACCCTAAACTTAACCCTTTTCGAGATATTCGACTTTTAATTTTTTATTGAATAATGCCGATTTTTAGGCTACGAAATTTATTTTTGTTTATTTTGTGTATCTTATTATTATTATTATTGCATTTTTACATGTGTAATAAGATGCTTTAGGACATCAATCATTAAAATAGTGCATAAGTTAATTGAATAGACCGTAGTAGACAAGTGAAAGTAAAAAAATAAAAAATATATTAGCAAGCTTATTTTTCTCTAAGGGATATCTAAAAAAAATATTATGACACTTGTTCGGCAGATATTTTTTAAAATATCTACGTTTCATCAGCTATCTAACGAGGTATAATAATCTAGGGTTTTATTCAAATGCATTGGAAAAAAATTAGTTTCATAGGCGACAGTGGAGAAGAAAATTTATACTTAGCCCTAAAAAGTAAAATAAAACATTAGGTATGCATGAAATGTCATTTATTAAAGGTTTTCACACAACTTTTTCTTATTCTACAGTTCATGTTCAACATGGCCGCCTCTATTTCTGAAACATTGTCGCATCCTTCTACGGAGACCAGTCTTCACTACTCCAGTGGTCAACGTGGTCCTCATTTTATTTGCTGCATCCACAATCCTTTCTCTTAAGTCTTCCACAGACAAAACTGGATTCGGCTCGCTGTACACAAGACTTTTCATGCACCCCCATACATGAAAATCCATGGGAGTTAGGTCCGGACTTCTTGCTGGCCATGGCAACGGCCCACCTCGTCCTATCCATTTGTTTGGATAATTTGTGTCCAGCCAGTCTCTGACACTTCTCCTGAAATGGGCAGGGCAGCCATCGTGTTGGAACCACATGTCCCTGATCAGGTTGAGTGGCAGATCATCCAGCAAATCACTCAAGTCTGCTCTCAGGAAATTTTCGTAGCTTTCCCCATTTAGATTATCCGGGAGAAAGTAAGGTCCAATCAAATGATTAGAGATAATGCCCATCCACACATTCACGCTGAATCTTCGTTGGGACCCTTTCACTCTTTTCTTATTGGGATTCCTTAGTTCTTTTGGGGCCCAGTAATGGACGTTGTGATAGTTGGTTATGCCATCTTTATCAAATTTGGACTCATCCGTCCACAAGATATTTCTTAGAAAATCTGGGTCTTCTACGTCAGCATTTAGCATAAATCTGCAAAAGTCCAATCTTCTCGCGGGGTCTCCTTCTTCAATAACGTGTACCGGCGTGTAATGGTACGGGTATAGGCCAGCAGTATGCACTGTAAACCACACTCTCCATTGCGAAAGTCCCAGATCACGGGCAACAATATTAGTGGAAGTAGTCGGATCCGCTCGAAAGCGTTGCACTATCTCATTGTCCTGTTCTTCGTCGTCAATTCGTGGTCTTCCCATGTCTGTATTTCGTCTCAAAACAGAGCCAGTTTCTTTAAGTCTTCGATAAACTCTGTCAAAACAGGCCACATCCGGCACTCGACGACCGGGGTAGCGAGTTATGTATTCGTTACGAGCTACCGTTAGAACTGCTACCTGGAGCGTCCCAACTACTTTTTTCCACGAAATGTAATACAAACCCTAGATTGTTAGACCTCGTTAGATAGCTGATGAAACGTAGATATTTTAAAAAATATCTGCCGAACAAGTGTCATAATATTTTTTTTAGATATCCCTTAGAGAAAAATAAGCTTGCTAATATATTTTTTATTTTTTTACTTTCACTTGTCTACTACGGTCTATTCAATTAACTTATGCACTATTTTAATGATTGATGTCCTAAAGCATCTTATTACACATGTAAAAATGCAATAATAATAATAATAAGATACACAAAATAAACAAAAATAAATTTCGTAGCCTAAAAATCGGCATTATTCAATAAAAAATTAAAAGTCGAATATCTCGAAAAGGGTTAAGTTTAGGGTAGGGTGTTTCATAGTGAAATAAGTCAGAAATGATGGGTACTCCACGCCCTTAACGGATCTAGCACGACTTTTCCTGTAACCCTGTATATTTAGGTAATTAATAACACCTTTTGTGAATTATCATTGTTGCATTCTTCTTCGGAATCAAAGAAAGAAACGAGTAGACGATGACCCATGCTTTACTGTAGTTTTTCACGCGAATATAATTAACCCAATTACTTGACCTCATTTCACCTAAAGGTTCGGTCATTATGACGTGTTGTGTTCCCCAAACATGCAGCCTAAACATGCCCTATTATGCCCCATATACTATATGGCTATTCCAAAGCAAATTATATAAAACTAAGTAAATATTTTGTGTGAGGCACACAAAATGCACTTAAGAATGTATCTTCGTGAAACGATGAATGTTGTTATATGTGCCCTTCAATGTACTATCTCTTACGTTTCGTTTCACTCCTGTGTACGAGTGTTTTGAACTATAAATCATAATAGAGCTCAGTAAATCTTGGACTTTGTTTCACAAGAAATGTCGCAAATGTGTGTCTGTGGACTACCATTATGATCTGTTGCTTAGATTAGCAAGTAGTATTTAAGTAACTAAAGTATTCTACTTAGTAAAGACGGATGAAATCAAAAATTTTACATTAAATCTTCGTCATGAAACCTTATCAAAGGACTCCTGGTAATCCTGCAATCACTGCGATCCAACTACTGACAAGCCTTATAGAAATAAATCTATTAGATCCCCCGCTATCCGCCTGTAACCGGTTGATACCGGTTCAAAAAAGGATTTATTCAGTAAAGCGAGATTACTCGCGCTGACAAGTACCCGCGACTGGCTATTGTTCCAACTTCGCATTAAATCTCGGAGATTTAAGTTTACTTTATTATATCTTATGCTTGTCTGACACCTGGATTAAAAATTGGCTGGATTTAATTTCAGAATGATTAATTTACCTTTCTGACCTTTTCTCTGACCTAAGCCTAAAGGTCAAGTGAAGTTGAAATGGCCTTAATTTAAAAATAAACTTTTCAACGGAGGTTTCATCTTCACTCGGTTCACGGAATTATATCGTACTAAGGCGTGAAACCCGTGTAAAGTAATGCCTACCTATAAAATAACGCCGTGACGACTGATTTTCTTTATATTATTATATTTTATATTATTTTCTTGCTTATAAATAAACATGAAACTGGCTCTTCCTAAAAGCTCGGCGATATTTAATCATTAAACTTATTATGTATAAAAATAAAAATAAACATAATGAACGTAATAGGTACAGTATCATTTTTCGTAACTCTAAAACATGGACTAATCTGCAATGAACAAAACTATGTACTTTATCTAATAATCGGTATGTAAATCGTCGCAAAACGCGAATTCCCCGAGAGCACGGAAAGACTTCATTAGCAAAATGAAACCCAGTTGCAAATCTTAGCAAATAGCCATCAAAGGTCTGAGCGTTTTCTTTGTCATGTCGAGACAAAATGTCAGGATTGCAGGGGCAGAACAAAAAGGTAGCTCGACGAAAGAGCCTCGTGTCGTTTCAATTAGGATCGAAATGGGTCCGATGTCGTCGGACGTCGAAGGAATTGTTTCATCTGGAAATCTAGACTGCTTTTTGAATTAATTGTTTTACAAGTATATTTGAAGAACACGCCTAGGTCTTCAAAAAATTTAAAAGTTTTTCTTAAACTTTCTGAGCCGCGATAACGGGTTATTTCGTCTCTTTATACATATTTTGACAGTACGTCTAGGTAATTCCAAATTTAATAGTTTATTTTATTTAACCTTATTAAGAAGCAGAATTTTGTACTTTCGCTGTAAACACATTTTGACAAAAGAGTAACCAACGCAAGACTAGAATAAAATTTCATGAACTTAAACTTGCGACAATATTTGGACATTTATTTCAATAGCATTATTTTTGGCTTCCTAAATACTCTTATATTAGCCATCACTGTTTCGTATCCTGTATGTAGAATATAATACTAAGAAAATATTCCAAAGTACTGAGATGAGACTAACACAATCTGAAGGTACCTCGTGCCGTTTCAATTAGTATCAAAATGGGATCCGATGCTGTCGACGACGTCTGCGATTGTTCTGCAATTTGTAATGAAAGTACTTTGCAAATGTTAGATTGTAATTTAAAGCGCTGGAACTGTTTAAAGTTGTGGTAGTGATTAAGGAAACTGTAAAACAGGACATTTTGAATTTCGGGACTTGTAAACCTAAGAGTCGTTAAGCTGAAGTTGAAATGATTGACGAAACTTACAGAATTGATATCTCTTTTAAAATAAAATATGATGTACTAAAATTTACTGGTGAAAACGTTTTTGAACCCACTGCTGAAACTCTACTGAGAAGCTCTACCATGAAGCTTATGCGATCCGTCTCCGTGAGCATCTTACATTGCATGTGGTCTCTTTCAACAGTTCAGATGTTAAGGAATAACAAAAACACACATTTCATTCGAACCGTCTGGTAAGTGCAGATTAAATTTGAATGATCTCAAACAAGAAACTCAAAAGCCAATGCTCAAGAGTCCCTGAGTACACCAGCCCTCAGTAGACCGTAAAATCTCCACCTAATTTCCCCCAAAAACTCTCAAAGACTAACAATATGATTATGGCCGAACGATATCACCAAAATCTCTTGTTAACAGCGACCATTATCGTCAAGATTCGCCGTTTGTGGCTAAAAACCGTTCGCTATTTAGTAACCTTTCCTCTTTCTTACGATTGTCACTTCATTAAGGGGAGGAGAGAATAATTGATAGTAGGGACCTGATAATGTGAACATTTCTGGAAATTTCCTTTTGATTGCAATAATTATTAATAAGGAAGGAAAAGTCATGTTTTGTTGATTTGTTTATATATTTGAATTTGGTGTTTTATCGTCTGAGGATTGTGAATGTTCATTACAGGATTAGTAGTCTTGATACTTGACCCATTCGAACATGTTTTTTATTAATCAGTTAGTAATTATATAATGATAAAATTAGTACAGCCATACAGTAAAATATTCTTCTTTTGGTCCGGCTTTTTCTTAATGTCATCATCCGTCGATTTTTTCGTTCTAATTACTTTGGATGGATCAGATTTCTTTTGCGACAAATCCAAAAAAAGTCAGACAAACTCCTTCCATCTGTCATCCATAATGTTTCAAAGATGAGTAACAACATAACGTGCATTTGCATTTACTTAATCAATTCCGTTATGTCCACCGCCAGTTGGCTAGAGGGGGTTGTTTGAAGGAAGAGAGGGGGCGGAGGGGGGGCGACTTATGCGGCTGTCCAATTGAATAATCAATCAGCAAAATGCAAATGTGTCTGGCAACAGGCGTCAAGTGAGCTGTTTTGTCGATGCTAAAGCAAGCAAGAACTGCCTCAATTAGAACTGTGCAGGATTTATTGAGGTTCGAGGGTAGACGAAGAAAATCCAACTTTAGTCGAGACACGCTAAAAACATACTCGGGTTGTTGAACCCTTTGGATAGAAGGATGAGGCACTTGTTGAGCGGATTCTTTGAAAGTGTGTGTTAGTAATTAATATTCACGCTTTGTTCAGCCATCTATTAAGAAAATGACTTGGATAGTTTTGCTTGCTGCATACCTTAACTAAATCTAGTTTTGAAGACTTTTTGATCCCAGTTGTATGTTTAAAAGTTTTGATTATTATAGTTTAGGATAATTTTATTAATCTTTAAATAAATAAAAAAAAGAAAGTAACATTATAATTTGAATCAAACTGAAAATGGTTTATTTGTCCAAAGTGAAATTACATTATTCAGCCGTATAAATGTAATAATATGTGTCACTTTAGCATGCGTCTTATCTAAACTTTACAATATATTGATGCATAAATGGCAATTTATAATTTATGAATTACTCAGAATGAATTGTGTGTTATTCAAAGATGCATTGACAAATACAGTAAGTTTTAACTGGTAGTGTAACATTTTGCATCAAGTGCATAGAATAAAAATCACAAGAATCGTCCTATCCTACTATGACATTTCTGAAATATAAGTTAAAACGTACTGAAGCATGCTACCCCGGTCCTGATAAGGCTTAAATTCTAACCCAAACTTAAACTTTGTAGACGAGTCAATAGGAGACTTACTCAGAGAAATAAGAGGTATTTTCCCGAGAATTGGCCGCTCAATAGTAATCCAAGTGTCGGTGAGCGGGTAGGGGGGAGGGGGGGATAAGCTCATATTACGAGTCCGTTAAGACTAGGCTTCGACTAAACCCTTCGGAAAGTTAACTGAAAGGGATAAGTGCCGATTCTTATTGGACTTGATTGCGAGAAAATAGTGGCCACTAGTGGCTTTAGTTGGAGATTGAGATTTTTAAGCTGGATTTCGGTTGTTGTTACTAATCTTTAAGCATTCGTAGCAGCACGTTCGGGGTACTTCGATAACACCAATTCTTCTGGAGCCACAGATGAGTATACTTCCGCAAGCCTCCTGCGTTAACCTTCATATTTTGCCTACGTAAGTCATGGGCAGAACGCACTTGAACCTTAACGAGGCACAATAAAGTCCACTTTGCAATATCATAGTTAACAAGTGAGTGGCTTTCAGACAGCACTCAGTATTCAAAGGCCCGGTTCGGGAATGTATTAGCAATATCCAGGGTTATTTCATTAACCCTGCTTTTGCCTCGGTGTCCGGACGATAAATCAACGTCGGTGTAATTACGCTCGGTGACTGATGTGGGGTTCGCATCGCGGACCGAATACACTAAAGGTTAGGCTCATGAGCGGAGCGATGTATTCGGAAAGGAATCATCACAGGTCAGGCCAATAGCGGACTATACAGCGATTTATTTTCACATATAGAACACCTATTCTTTTGGAAACTACTAAGCACTACGTTTTTTCCCCAGATATTTTTGATTGAACTAGCTAGCCTTAGTTAAGCGCCAGTTTGGTCTACGGCTATTCATTTTCTGCTAGCTACCATTAACGTACTCCAAGCTGTTACTTGTTACACTTAAGAATTTTGATGTTAATTCAAATTTATCTACTCGCAATTTTGAAAAATCGTCTGTTGTTTGCAAAGTTATAGACACACAGGTGTTTTACAGGCAGTAAAACTTGTGCCAAGTTTATCTGGGGAAGTACTGCCACCTTATCTATTTCTGGTTTGAAACGTGTGGTTGCTGGTGAAAGTACAGGTAACGAGATACTCCACCTTCACATCTGAGAGTTATGGGCGAAAGCGATACAATTTGGTTCTTCTCATACCTAAGTAGGTACGTATTGCTTTTGTTATAGTCAGAGGTCGCTACTTGGTATGGTACACATTCACATAACCAAAAACACCTCCAACCCTCTACCCGCTACGCTAATTACTGTCGTTCATCAGTTCCATTTGCGACCTAGATTTTGTAGATTGCACTCGGGTTAAGGAAGGCTATCGGGTAAGCACAGCAAAGAGCAGTTCTTTTGTACGCTCGCTACGAGTGGGTTAAATGTTTTGTGTAAGTTGCCCTGTAATAGCATTTTTTCAGCTTTACGACTCTGCAGGGAAATGTAAATGAAATTTCCTTTGTTTATTTAATAGGGATGGAAAGGAATACTTTGAAAAAATAGGGGCAATTCAGGTATGAAAGTTTGCCAGGAAACATTACTGTGGAATGTTGCGAAATCTCCATCTTCATTATAACGCGAAGTTCACGGACTGATGTAGAAAAGTTTTTTCATCTGAATAACATTTTCATAGCTCATCGAAGGTTTATTGCTCAGTTTTTGAACTCTACAGTTTTGATAATCGTTCTTTACCGTGGCTGATCTAACAGATTCTCTAACTGATGTTAAGTAGCATACTATATCCAAAGACATTAGAGATAACACAATATATTCCCAAGTTTAGGACTAACCTTAATCGTAGTATATTGCACCGGTCACAATGAGATACAAAAATGACATGTCTTATGTGTAATGACTTCATCTCTCGTACGCAACTTCCGGAAAAACTGTTATTCGTGTATATTATAACTAGACTGCAGACGTAGGCTTAGCGATGTAGTAATTTCTCGGTTATAGTATAACCTCACATAAATCGAATGAGAGAAGACTGTGCTCGTTCCGTCATATAAAGAGCTTTTTTTATGATACCATTCAAATTATTTATCAACTCGTATCTGCGAAGTAATGTTACAATATTCAATTCAAGCAGTAATTCTCATTTTATTGTCACAGCGGTTTACTCAATCGCTTACTTACCAAGCCACAGGCATCCGCGAAGCCTGATTATACCGATTTAGCGCTCATTCAGTGCATTTTCCAGCGAGTGTTAAACTCAAGCGTTATCTGAATGGATGATTGCCGCATCATTAATATAGAAAATATGTGGCGCCAGCTGCGAGTGTTTCGTTCTGTGTTCCTTCTGATTGTGAGAGCGTGGTGGCCGAGTGGTACTGACTGTTTCAATCCTAATAAATCTAGAAGGGCACAAATGATTTAATTCTCTTCAAAAATGTATGGGAGCAATACAACCCATGGAAAATATCTGGAGAATTCGTCTTTGAACAAAAAAATTCGAAGACATAATGTCAAGTGCATGAAAGGAGCCTTATTGAAGCGCACTTTCCAAATATGTTTTCGCAATATTTTCGAATTATTTTAAAGTTTATTTATTTGTGTACTTCACACAAATAAATATACTGCCACTAAAGTAGATTAAACTTCTTTGTTATTTGTAGGAAAGTGACTATTTTCTTTTATTTCATTAATAGAGGCATGTTTTTTTGCAAAGTTTCTCATTAGCTTACCTCAGAAAGTAATTGCATAGTTAGCGCACACTTCACCAAGCACTTTTGAAGGTGCATCTTGAAGTTTTTCAAGAGACACTCGAGAATCATTTGGACCCCGATTCACCGACACACAAACAATATTGATACTTAATCCATTGTATAAAAGCACTCATCCATTTGACAAGACTTTTTTGTTAGCGAACTCTTCAAGTGCCTAAATATTCAATAATGAATCTCAAATCAAACTACATAAAGGTTATTTTACGCAGAGGGTCTTTGTAGTGAGACAGTTCTACCACTTGACAGCCCCTGTCTTTAATCATATCTTTCTTCGGCAAGTAAACAATGCTGGCTGTTGTCCGAAACAAACGATTCCCGTGATAAATCGTCAGTTGTTAGAGAAATGAGTTGACCATTCTCCTCTTTTGTTCGATTGATTGCAGATAATTCGGGATCCCGGCAGAAATAGGATAGAAAATTGCCTTTCTGTAGCGGCCGGCTAAATAGCACCGTGCTCTGGTTATTTTACCGTTTTTGTAGTTTTCTCTACATTGGCCTCTTTGGTTTCGTCAATTCAAGTAGATTTCATTATTTGCTCTCTTTGTAATGGATAATTGAATTTTTGTCTTCCAATTTAGTCCATCTTAATAGGATCTGAAGAATTTCTATTAGAGATTGTATTAGAAACGAACGAAAAGAAATGTAAGTCGCTTATTTATTTCATTGTGTAAATTGGCAAATTACGAATAGGTAAGTACTTACATAGAAAGTAACGTGACCTTTAGTTTTTTTTTTTTTTCAATAAAAATTCATACTTCAAGTGAATTTATAATAACACCGGCCAACATCGATATATAATCGATATATACGATATTTAATAGGATCTTTATAAAGTATTTAGTTAGTTTAGTATTAGACGTTCTTGTTTTTCATTCAACATTAGGAAAGCAAGTCTAAACATATAGAGTTTCCTTAGTACCTGCGGTCACAATCTTTGAACCGTCCCGTATTTATTCTCCTGAGTTGACTCTCGTCTGAGCACACATGAATGATGGAGCGGCAGTCAGCCGTTCAAATAACACTTTAACATCTGCGCTATTGAAAAATGCACTCGGCGTCTGCACTCAACCGGTATAATCACACTTCTTGGGTAAAGGAATCCGGCGTGGGTATTTTCGGATCAATTTTGGAACAATCCAACGCCGCGCCGACGAAGACATAGGCTTATTAGGTCAGCCATAGATTTTCCTTAAACACAAACCAATTAGAAATAAGCAATAGCATTCATTCATATATGCTACATATACATCGAAATATCGAACATATACATACATCGAATACATCGAACTGTGACATGTTTATGCGAACAAAGAGTTTTTCCAAACAGCTAAAAACCAAAACATTAATCACGAAGAGAAACTTAATAATTTGATTTCATGAAGTTAAAAATGACCTTTAACCGTGTTGACAAAGTTGTCGAAAGCTGATAAAAAAATTGGCAAATTCGACTATGCCTTTTTTGGCCCTGACAATTTATATACTGTCAAACGGGTCCTTCGTTGAAATTAAATACAAACTGACGAAGCCCCGAGCCGAACGCAAATTCATATTAAGCAAATGCACAGCTAATTATAAACAGTAAACCGTTATAATTAAGGTAATATGGCTAATATGGAGTGTATTATTTTACGTTTTCGTTCGCCAGCCGCGCATTATTTATGAGTATATTATGTGTACGTTACTGAGCATTGGGTTGCCAGAACAAAGAGTGGATAAAAAGGACAACTGTAAAACTGTTAGAAAACGATACAAACAAGTTCTACTCCATGAATCTAGATAAAAAAACCAGCTAGAACATTAACATTATTAATACTTGTACTTGTAGTTTCAGAAGAGTTTAAGGGGTTAAGTTTAAGGAGATATGGATCTATAATGTTTAAACATTATGGGTAACAAAACAATTAATTGTCAAAGATATCTTCGGTTAACTTCGGTAACCAGAAGGATATAAGCATTAAAATAATATAGAAGATGCGCCCTAGGTTTTAGGCGATGTGATGAAAGTGTTACCTGATTGTGTCATGTTTTTTTTACGGAACTTTCATATTTCCTGATTTTAAGTGATAACCTCTGTCTGCTTCCTCGAAGTATGCGTAATAATACTAGCATAAGTAATACGACTTGGATCCTAAGAAGATACGAGTTTCATCATATTGCGCCCGTGACTCTGGAAAGTGAAAGTGGAATGTACCTATAATTTCAACAGCAACCATATCTTTCGGAATAGAATACCGCAAAGCGTTTCGCCTGGTGTCAGAAACAGTTGTGGTGACTGTACACCCTGTGTACAGTCATACACATATTTTCTGTGACTGTCACAGAAAATATGGTTATGGCAGCTATAAAAAGTGTGAAGTCGAATGCGCAAGGCATAGATGGTATCTCACTTGATATGATTCTTCTCACCTTGCCACAATTCTTGCCAGCTATCACTTTAGCTATAAATGAGTCTATTACTAGTGGGATCTTTCCCGAAATTTGGAAGATTGCATTAGTGAAGCCGATACCAAAAAAGAACTGTCCAGAAACTGTAAGTGACTTAAGGCCTGTTAGTCTACTACCCTGCCTCTCAAAGATTTTAGAAAAGGTAGTGTGTATGCAGTTGATCAAATACTTAGAAGACCATAACATCCTCCCTCAGTTTCAGTCAGGTTTTCGGAAAGGCCATAGCACCACCACAGCCCTCCTTGATGTCGTCGATAATTTACTGGCTGCACAAGACAAGGGCATGTGTAGTATCCTTGTTCTATTGGATTTTTCACGCGCTTTTGACTCAATAAATATTTCTCTTCTCCTATCGAAACTCGCGTTTTATGGTTTCGATTCCAAAACAGTTAGTTGGTTCCACAGCTACCTTGATCGCAGACAGCAATGTGTAGAACTGAAGATGGCCACTGGCGTAACTTTAAGATCCGATCCCAAACTTGTCTCACAAGGGGTCCCACAAGGGTCGATACTCGGTCCCATCCTGTTTATCCTTTTTAGTGCAGATATTATCCATCACATAAAACACAGTCAGTTCCACCTATATGCCGATGATTTGCAACTGTATCATTCTTTCCTTCCCTCAGATTGCGATGATGCTGTTATGAAAATAAACGACGACTTAAAACGAGTTTACGACTGGTCTCAATCCAATTCATTGGTGATCAACCCAAACAAGTCAAAATTTATGCTGACTGGCACGAAACGAAAAATACGCCAACTTTCAAACAAACAAATAAATATTAATGTAGGCAATGAATGTGTAAACTGTATGTCTGAGGTAAAGAGTCTTGGTTTGACCATTGACAGCCGCCTAAAATTTGAAGCCCAGGTATCTGAATGTGTCAGTAGCTGCTTCTACAGATTGAAGTTACTGTATAAAATAAGACCATATCTCAGTGAAGATCTTAGAATCACTCTATGTGAGTCCCTTATTCTTTCTAAGTTAAATTATAGTGATGTGGTTATAGGACCCTGTCTATTGAAACGTACAGAAAAGTTGCTACAGAGGGTTCAAAATGCCTGTGCACGCTTCTGCTTTCGTGTGCCACCTCGTACACATGTGACACCCTTCCTCAACTCTTCCAACTGGCTGAAAATGAAAGCGCGTAGAGACCTTCACCTAGCCACTCTCCTCTTCGGAATAATTAAGTACAAATCTCCATCATACCTCTACAAAAAATTGGAATGGGCACAGGATAGATCTCGGTATCCTAATAGGGCATGCACGAACGTGTTTACCACGCAGAAACACAGAACAGCATTATTTCATGGCTCATTCCGTTTTGCTGCTAGCCGTTGTTGGAATACGATCCCTCCACCTTTGAGGAACCTAAAGTCTTTGAAACTTTTTAGAAAAAAAAATAAGCAAATTCTCTTAACTATACAGAAAAGCTAATGCCATTCTCTAAGTATAAGGAAATTCATTAGACAGCATTAAGTAAATAAGTTTTATCGTTCCTTGTTATATATATTAGGATCATCCATATTAATAGTTAATTTTAATTGTGTCATTTTTTATTATTATTATTTAATTTAGTATAGATATCCCTGTGTTGATTAGCGGTAGTTGGTTTTGTGTATGTGTGTATTTTTCATTGTTTTTTTTTTTTTTTCCTATTTAAATATGTCCACTTTATAATTTTAGTCATGTTTGCTCTTTTTTTGTATTTTTTTACATTTTTAATTTATGTTTTTTAGTCTTAATTTTTTAAATGTCTAATATTGTAATAAGGTATGTTCGTGACGTCATGCAATATAGGCTTCGCCTGAAAACCAGCGCCGCTGCCGGCATGATAGGTTTATATCTATCATGTTAGGGAGTGGCATCTTGCTGAGGCGGAGACCCATTTGACCACGCCAGGAACAAAACTCAATTTATTTTATTTTCAATGTATTTAATTATAATCATAATCAATTATAATCATATGTATGTGCGTGTCAAATAAAAAAATTCTATTCTATTCTATTCTATTCTACACCCCGGATGAACATGGCACAATTTCTACAGCTTTAGAATTGCTCCAACTCCAAAAACTAAACGCTGCCGATGTCAGAATAGCCAGATATTTCAGGTCAATGTAGCCAAGTACCACCCACCTGGCAACCCTAACCTCAGTCAAATGGGCCATGTTTGTGAAATATGAATTGTTTATTAAGTTCTGACCAGGGAGTCCAGAGGCAATTTGGAAAAACTGTTCCGATATTATTTGGAATCGGTCGTGTGGTAAATAATTTTAATTTGTATAATAAAACTATGTGGAAATGATATTTTGTGGCTTATTGGGTCATTCATCTCATTGAGCTGCAAAAAAACAATGAATTATTAACATGGCGAAAATTACCATAGTTAAAATGAACTGTTGCACCATTTAGAAGCAGTATCCATGTCTGTAGGTAAAAAAAGTATGAACAATGTGATAAAATACAGACCTAAGGCGTATTGCATTATTCTAATCTACTTAAAACGGTGAAAAATCTAAAGTGACTATAATGTTATTATTACCTACAAAGCTTATGTGGCAACCCAAGCCCAATGTATATACATTTAACACACTTGTTAACTTCAAAGAACTTGCGAATTGATTTGATTGAAATTTGATTATCCACACGAATGTCCCATGTCGTCCCGCATTTAGTTTACCCCATACACGAACTTCGACGCAGTATTTATTATAGAACTTACAGACACATCTGTCATCTACTATTTAGGAATCTATCAAAACGACACAGTTGATATTGATCCCTAAGTCCACGAGTAAGAATTCGTAATGAATTTGACAAAACCGGACATAACCCCGCCGATTTAAGAGTGCACAAGAGTCAAAATGAAACATACATTCAAAGCGATCACTCTAATTTTACACTATTAAGCTTGTTTGGTTAAATCTGGCCAATCATGGAGTCTAAAATAGACCAGTTCCAAGGGTCATAGCATTCTATTCGAATCGCAAAGTTATCCTTAAGTAATTAGCTTCGGCAAGAAGGGAACTGAACCGATAGTAGCTAGCTTTAATCAAGTACCTACGTTGATACTTATGTAACCCTCTTATTACAAATTAGATTTGAAGTTTGGGCTTAGTTTAAGCCGGGGGTTGTTGGCTATTCAGTTGATGTGAGGACGAACACAGTGTGTTAAACAAACTACGAGTGTATGACCTCTGCACGAGCTGTTTCTGTGAGCGTGAGGTTTGCTATTTCAATACGTACTAAACAAGTTCTGTGCTTGAACTTAGTTGCATTATTCTTATCTTCATTTACTTATTACGTCCTTACTAATGTAATAGAGTTATTACATTAGTAAGGGCGCGTTAATTGATCGGTATATCTCATGAAGCACACATGAATAAATAAATGATAAATATTGGTGGACATTGCACACCTAACTAATAATAGCTTACTAAGGGAACCAGGCAACCGATAGAATACTGATATCTCTTTTTGTAAATAAATACATATAGTATATATCACACCCAGGTACAGATCATCATCTACTTTCGTCCCACAAATATTTTTATTAGGTGAGCATCGAACCCACGACCTACAGCGCAGAAGGCAGAGTTACTACCAACTGACCTGTGAGGCCAGTATAAATATACCTAACGTATACCTAATTAATGATTGAATTAGTTAATTTGTATTATGTCTATTTTTCTTCGTCTAATTTGTATTTTGTCTATTTCCAAAGGAAAAAAGGGCGTTTAGAGGTAATTGTCCTACATGATTGCATCTAGTTTTAGGATAAACCTATTTTTTCGAGAGAGTAAAAAGGGATTATTATTATTGCTATTGTGTTTGTCCTCATTATAATATAATAATGTATAAAATACCCATAGAAACCGCTGCGTTATGATTGTGTACAATTTACTGTAAACAAATTGGTATCACAAAAGCTATTGCCAGTATAGCACTGGCAATAGCTTTTGTGATACCAACACATTTTCATAACAATCACAATGCTTCAAACACAAACGAAATTTTCCCAAACACGAGTAACGACGTATCAATAAAGTAGCGAACAGAAAAATGCACGTACATCGACCACAATCAAACGCCTCGGGAGAAATGCAAAATACGCGTCGACTACACGTGGATTACAAAGGCCAAGCTTTTTGCTCCATGACACCGGTAACGACTTCTCACAAACGGTGGCAAATGCAACGATTTCGAAATGCGCGAATAACGCCGATGCGCCCGTTGTCCCCATCCGGCCCTTTGTTAGACATGAGCGAAAAGGCACGTCGATTGTTCCAATATAAACGGAAATATTACTGTAGCGTGAAAAATGAATATTTTTTCAACTGTCGTTTGTCGCTTCCTGTCTCCTGAACTACCTGGTATACAAATGACTTGACAACTACTGTTTTATTTCAGATAGTGTGTTTGGCTATAGCTGATAAGCTGATAGCTATAGCTGATAAGGGCGTCTCTCCTAGATTAGGAACTGACTCTCAAATAACAGCTAACTTAACTCACCGTTAGGTAGTTGGTAGCAGATTTTCAGTTTCAGCTGAGCATTTCCCACCACGCTAAGATGTTTTTACTTAACCGAAAACTCACATTCGTTTTGGTATTCAAACCCACAACCTATAGAACGCCAGTCGACTCCAAGCTTCCAACAGACCTGTGAAGCCTGTCACAGCTCAGTTAAGCCATAATTCAACAGTTATGTCCATGTCCACTATTGGTTCAATTAATTGATTTGGTCCTTGAATTGAAGTAATTACAGAATTTATCCACCGCTTTTAGAGCGGAGCAACGGACGCAAACTATTTTGATGCAGAATTTTAAATTGAGCATTTGGAAACGCGATTTAAAATCAACGCTTTCGGACAGTTTTGTGAAAAATTATCTTTGGGCTGAGCTATGCTTTTAGCCCAGTTCCATGTAAATCTCGCTTTATCTATCAGGCTTACTGACACAAATGTATGCGTCAATAAATATATAAATTCAGAGCAAAACTTACGTTGGACATTTAGTGGTATTAAAGTAATCGATTAAATAGATTTATAGCGGCAAACACCTGTAAATGTTATAAAACATCTCAACAGTTGTGGATATTCTAAAAGTAACTTTTTTAACATTTTCAACCTGCATGTTTTAAAACTGGTACACTCGCAGATTCGTATCTGTGGGTGAAAACGGGCAAAAGCATCACCGAGTAAAAAAAATATCATGTCACGTCCTAAAGTTCGTTTAATGCCGCCACGGATAGCCAGGAGCAAAAGACAGACTAAAATTCTATCGCTCTATCAAAGACTAGTAATTGTAGAGGGCACTACATCCAAGGGGTATTATTGCGAGGGCAAATGGAAGGCGAGCAATTTGGCGGTCAGACCGCAAGAGCCGCGCATGTTTATTAGAGACACAGAGCTCGACCCCCGATTTGCATAACGGTCTGTGTCGTAATTAGAAACCATCTCGGACCCTCCTTTGTCCCGTCAAGTGAGGGGGGATTGGAGGGGGAGGGGGGGTGTGTCAAACGCCTTCTATTTAGCTGTTCTGGATGAGCTGTGTAATCCGGTTTGAAAATGTGCAACGCCGCTGGCCATACCCAGTAACATTTGCCACATTGTATTTTTCTTCTCTTTAGTGCGCCTTTGTAAAAGGACATGGCCGGTAGAGATAGATAGACTCTTTATTGTACATAAGTAACACCGTAACTAGGGGGTAGAATTGACTATTTTTGTGTTTTGTTTTAAAGTACATATATGATATAACAAAGTTATCTCAAAGGTTAGTATGCTACAAAATAACCTACTTTTATTTGATCAATCGTTTGCGACTGCATATCAACATCTTGTGATCGATTCCACGAGAATTTTCCAGGAAGAGAAAATACGAGATTGGTTTGAAAAATATAAAATTGTAGCGCATCTTAAACAGTTTCACTTGTAATATTATAGTTACATATTCACTTGTAATGTAATACCTACATTTTTCTAGCAGAAAATCTTTCAACCTTACCATTTCCGTTTCTCAAGTCAAAGGCTGTGCCTATCAAAAGCTTTTGAAATCAAGCTAGTTTAATCTAAACGTGAATAAGATCAAAGAGTGAAATATGAAGAGAGAATAACTCTCACAAGACACACAGAATTTCCCTTCAGATATTAAAAACTATGTTTTATATGAAAGATGTGGCGAAACGATCTGATGGCTCACCTGGTTATTGGAAAAGCATAATCACATCACAATGAGGCAAAGGTGAAACGTCTGACGTCTTAAGTTCAACCTTTATCCTTCAAAGTTTCGAAACAAAATTCATACATCTTTTTCAGTTTATTCCACATTATAAAAATATCTACTCTATACCTAAGTGCCTCAGAGGCTGTGTACAATATTTGAAGCACGCAGCGCAGCGCACAGACGGGCGCAGCGGTCGTAATGAAAAATGTTGTAAAGAAATTACGTGTGTAGTTCGCAGGCGTCCGTAATAAATCGTTTTCCAAGTCCAGTACTACAGAGGGCGTATAACTCATTAACTGCGGGTAGGGCTGCTAAACACTCGGACAGATCTCTGAGAGCTGAAACGTTTCAGCTTAGTGTTGTTTTTTTTGACACACTATGCTAAGCAAATAATTTATTTAAAGTGTAGATTTGTACTAGTTTCGCTCTCGTTTGTAGAGAGTAGGCCTATTTCTTTGTAGTAGAAATATGGTGGTACGGAAAGCTCGTTAATATTATTGATGCTAGACATAACATAATACAACGTATAATGTTTTGTATCGAAAACGGCTTAATTGGTTACAGCAATTTAAATCTGTAGGTCTTGGGTTCGAAACAAACATTGCAACAGCTTTTGGTGAAGGAAAATCTCTTGAAGAAATCACAGGGCGATTCTACGGCAAATATCCGATTGACTACATACACCCTCGAATTGTAAATATACCGTCAAACAGCAAGTTCCCAATCCGTACTTTGCGTGCTAGTAATATTACTGACTGACTGGCCTTCAGCACTGTAGGTCGTGTATTCGATTCCCACCCAGAACAAACATTTGAGTGACGATTGACGGACATAGATGTTTGTTCTGTCTGGATTTTAGTTTGTATTATATGTATTTACAAAAAATAGTTTATAATTATTATATCAGTTGTCTGGTTCCCACGATACAAGCTATGTTTAGCTTACTTTAGGGCTAAATTTCTCGCTTGCAAAATTTCTACCAATATTATTTCATGAAATGATAAGTAGTGAAACGCAGTAGTGTAAGTAGTGAAAACACTTTTATTTTGACTGACATTCGAAACATGTAAGTTGGGATAATCTCACCCCCGATCGTGCAAATTGCGCGGCGACTGCCACTGTGGGAGTCCGCCTCACTCACACGGCTCGCGCAAATTGAGCTAAAAAATGAGCTGAGCCGTAAAGTCGGACAGCGTCACGGGCAGCCCTAAACAAGGCGCGTTTACGAGCCGCCCGCGCCGTATCGCGGATAATGACGCTAAACCGATATCCTTATTTACTGCAAATTGCGTCGGCTCGTGCGTCTATTAGACCGTGTTGAGGAAGTGCGGAACTGTGTCGCGTGTACTGTTGGGGTTCAGCGTGAGATTACATTGCGAAGGCCGCGCTGATCTGGCACGCGAAGTCCTGACCAACGGAACACTACACGGTATAAACAATAGTTATTTGCAGAAGCAGAGACGGGCCGAGTTATTTCGTAGGCAATTTTTTTTTATGAGATTAATTTTAGGCGTGCTGACTGCCCGTGTTAAGTGGTAACCTCTGCCCATAGCAACCGATGCGACTTTGGTCCTCCCCTATTAGATACGACAAGACCCAAGTCGCATCGTATGCGTCCGTAACCCTGAGACGTGTAGGTGGAATGTCTCATGTGCCTGTAATTTAACCGGCAACCACACCTTTCCAAACGGGACACAGTAAATGTGTTACTACTTGGCGGCAGAAATGGCCATGGTGGCTGTACTTCCCTCGACGAAATTCGCGTGAGTTCTACTGCTCTTGTAAGGTAACTAAAATAACTTATAAGATTTCCTTATTTCTCTATTCTCTTTAGCAAACATTTTAAGAGGTGAAAAGCGAAAAGGATGTCTTATACTTTCTGATACAGGCTAGGCGTGGTTGGAGAAGCATCATGAATTCTTTAGCTATGACTAGCTATAAAATAATAGTTTTTTTAATCGACGGTCAAATTACGTTTTTTACATATATTATTCTTTCTTTATTTTCAATTGACACGAACGCACACTCAATTAAATATTCCTACCCCTGCACTGGTATTCCGTGTCGCAGGTGGCACGGCCAATACAACACAAACATTAAGATGCTGTAAGGAACTGAATGCTTATCACACAAATATGTGACATGTCGTTTTGCAGACAGAATTAATGACTACGGCCCTTAACTTATCAGTTGACTGTTGTTAAGTCAGTGTTAAGTAAGTGTGTGTTTGTAAACCTCCAGCAAATAAACCATATCACTTAAAAAAGTTAAAAATGATTCTTTAACAAAGTGTCTCAAATCTATTTTTCTCTTTGTTGCAGAATGCAATAGAAAGCCGACGTTTGTGCTACACAAGAATATCTAAGGTAAGGTTTTATTTTATCATTCAGTATATAATATTAGTGGTTGCCAATGAAATTACAGGCACATGAGACTTCCACCTACACGTCTCAGTGTTACGGGCGCATACGATGCGACTTGGGTCTTGTCGTACCTAGTAGAGGACTACCCAAGTCTCAACGGTTGTTATGGGGCGAGATGACCACTTAACACCAGGTGGGCCGTCGGCTCGTTTCTTAATTGTATCAAATAAAATAAATACTAGAAAGGCTTTACTGGCTAAATATGGTGTCAAACGTTTACCTAGCTACGTTCCATCCAGCTGCCCTAACACCGCAGCAGGGCACTGAGTTATCTAGTTTGCATGCAGATCTCAAGTGAGTAGATCTTCTGCCAAAATTATTCACTTATAGTTCCAATCACGTTAGTCCATATTTACATCCATCCAAATTGAAGTAACACGCGATCTACTTAATGAACGAAAGCCTTATTAAAATTATAATTACTATAATTGAACAGTATCCGTGAAGGAAATTATGGAAATCGAATTACGACGTGTATTTTGCGGTTTAGTATTACATAGTCAAAGGTTGTTCCATTAGGGCGCAGAATATTTGATTGAATTCTTATCTTCTTCGCTAAGAGACTATTTGAAAGATTTGACAGGCCTCATAGCTCAGTTGGTAGTAACTCTGCCTTCTGCGCTCTCGTGGCGATTCCCACCCAAGACTAACATTTGTGTGACGAATATAGATGTATGTTCTATGTCTGGGTGTTATTATGTATTAAGTGTATGTATTTACAAAAAAAGTATATAATGTATTCTATCAGTTGTCTGGTTCCCATAGTACAAGCTATGCTAAGTTTTGAGCTAGATATGTTTTAGGCTAGATACTAAACATATGAGACTCCAATATATTCATGTCATAAGCCAAAAGAACTTGCGAAAAAGGCCCTCGTATTCATCTCATATCTACCAAACACCGTGGGGCGTGTTTGAGCTAATCGTGCACATAAAGTTCAAATTTCCCTAACACGATAATGACATCCAAAGCTAATGAGTTGTTTGCATCTGCATTCGCCGCCTAATTCAGGCTCCTGTTTCGGCAAACTGTCTCGCGCGAAAACCAAACGCCCTAATTAGCGTCCTATTCGCAGATCTATCTAGTACCAATCAGTGCATGCAGATTATACTTATTTAGACTTTGTTGGTGACATTAAAGTTTATTATAATTTAATATTTAGAAAAGACTTGAAACAAAGATCTATAATTTAATCATTATTCCATTGAAAACGCCAATCTTTATGTCGCGTTCACGTAAATAACACCCAAGCTAAATAATAAATACATATTGGTGGATCTCACACCATCTAGCGCCATCTAGCCCGAAAGTAAGCTAAACATAGCTTGTATCATGGGAACCAGAAAACTGACTTTTTTTTTAAATTCACATATAATACATATCAACACCCAGACCCAGAACAAACATCTATATTCGTCACACAAATGTTTATCCTGGGTGGGAATTGAACCCACGATCTACAGCACAGAAGGCAAGGTTACTACCAACTGAGCATGAGGCCAGTCCTAAGTAATTTATTCCAAGACCCTGTATTTTTTAACGACTGTTAGTTAGAACTCTGCATCTATAACTCTGTTTTACAACGCCTTTGCCTTCCTCGCGTCAGTGCTTTACATGCGAATCCAGAATCGTAGTTTGCAGCTCAAGTTGAGTTGTAAACGTCAACTGGGAGTCATTCGTGACGGGAATCTTTAACGGGTCTATATAAGTACTGCGGCACTTATTTATTCCTGTCCTGTCTGTCTAAGAACGTAGTCGAGTCGTAATTGTATGCGTCTTCATGATATTAAATTATCATAACAACATTGCGCTGTAGTTCATGGGCTCGATTCCCACCCAGGACAAATATTTTTGTGTAGAATATAGATGTTTGTTCTGTGTCTGGTTGATAGGACAGAAAACTACCAACTTAGATGTCAGGCCAGTCAAAAGACTGAAAATCTTTTGTTTTCAATATAATTTTCATAGAATTTAAATTAAAGTAATAGCTTTAGTTCAACAAACAAATTTATTTATTTATTACCTGTTGATGTGAAACATCTATAGCCGCACGTAAAACCGATTTCTGGCTTGGCGACGCGTCGCCACGGCATGAGCGCTGATTGGTCCGTTCAAGGTTACGACAAATCATAAACATTATTAGTGATGGGGTACTTAGTTTCTTACAAAATAATGTCGATGTTTCACATCTGCCAGGCGTCCCGTGACGGCTGACATTTTTTATAATTATCCAGAAAGGAAGATATAGAAAATCTGCCAGATAACTGCAGTCGATACATACCAGAAACCTTTGAAAGGTCTGAAAATTCCGACAGCAGAGATTGCTACTAGATTCACAAACTTTCTTATTTTCCAACACCTACCTAGTTTTATCACTTATACCATAAAGCAAAAAAGAAGGTAGGTGAAGGAACAATTATAATTACGAAAGGTAAAGCTAAAAGGCAGGAAATTAAATCCCTTTAAACAATGGAACGAAGGGCGATTACGGCGTCCGCAGGAATGATAGATAACTGGGCGTAAACCACTCAGGGCATATTAATCGCTTCCCGAAACACTGGGCTGGTCCCTCGTCGGCCTCGTCGTTTCTCAGGGGCCTGTGGGGCCCCGACTTAACTTAGTGGCACTTATCGCGCCTTCGGGGCCCCCGCTCGCCACAATACGGAATAAAGCAGAACCTATCAGAACTAATTGGTGTTGGAACGCCGCAACCGCAGATTCGAGTTCACGAGATCACTCTATTCACTAGAGGGCCACTTTAAAATGTCTACCGCTACCAAGAACCAAACAAAAAGACAGCTTTTAATTCGAAGCTTTTAGGATAAGCCCGAAACGGGGCAAACTTACAACCACACGCTAAAAAGATCGCGAAAACCGGAAGGGAATTGGAATAAATGGGGTATAAAAAATATAAAACTCGTCCGCGCTTCATTTCACAGTGTTCGAGATGGGGGCTCACGCGTGCAGCGCATTCGCTAATCCGACATCGGTAAAAGTAAATTTTGAGCTCGCGCATCAATAACCGTTTTGACAGCTAAGCCGCCATTTTTCATTTGGCGTACAACGCTCCAAAGCGGAATCCGGGAAGCGCGCAATCAGAGGTCGCGAAAAAACCTCCTTGTACAGCGCCGCTGCAAACATCGAAACTGCATTGAAAATCCCCTTTTAAACCCCTTATATTGCAGCTTTAATTTCAGTGCGGAAACTTTCCGGCGTAACTAACGCAGCGATGGAAATGCGGGTCAGAATTTTCCCGCTCCATTCTAACAGTGGAAGTGGGTCGGACGGGACAGTAGCTCAACTTTCGGAACATTTATTCACCTAATCGAGTTATTGCAATCGGTGCACGGCTCATTCTGCAAATTGCCGGTGGCCGCAATTTTTGGAAAGATTAACGTTAGCAGCGGCTTTTGTCTTAAGATTAATGCAAAGTTTCCGTGAAGGAAGCTCGCGTTTTCTTAATTTCCTCCGGAGCGGTGCATAAGCCTTAATTTATGACGTGGCGTGTCAGTGATAAATTCGTCGGTGTTTATCAGCGGAGCTTTAATAAACAGCGCCTTGTAGTTTCCCGTTTGTTGACGTCATAATTTATATAACTAACTGTTGTTCCATTAGTGCGTCTGTTTGTTGAAATTTCACAAAGCAAATCTACTTATAAGTGTAACGTCGCGGCCAAACAGTGCTATCCGCTTATTCCGCGTCCGTTGCCGCATATCGCAAATTAAATAACGTGTTTTGACTATGAATAATAGCCGCTTTGGCTTCCTCGGTGCCGGTTAAAATATTACAATTTGAATTTTAAAATAATAACAGTTTCCTTGTTTATGCTTGGGAGGCTTGGCGCGTTTGTGGGAATACTCTCCAAAGTTATCGTCATTAGCTGTAGTAGTTGACCGCCTAACGCCTGAAAGCGTGGTGGTCTAGTGGTACTGACCCCGAGTCTCAATCCGGAGGGCGCCGGTTCAAATCCCGACGTGCACCTATGAGTTTTTCAATTGAAAGATTTATATGCGCAATACCACGTTCTCAAAACGGTGAAGGAAAACCGACATGTTCTTAGAACTGAAAATTAGAAGACATGTGTCAAGTGCACGAAAGGAGCCTCTTTGAGGCGCACTTAGAATCCTTTCACCACCCTGGTTCGAGAGAATCAGTGACTCGAATAGATAGACCGCCTAACATAAGGCATTCTGCATTATATTTTTCATCAGAGTAACGATTTCAAAACTCAATCTGATTTTCAATATAATCACTTATTTAAGTTTGAGCTAATATTATACGTATTTTCTGTGGTTATTCTCGCGATATTAACCCCCCGAGAGGCCTATTTAATTTAGTGGGCGCGGCCAGTATTTCGGCAATAATTTACGGCCTCTATGCCCAAGTATTTGTTTACCTTCGCAGCGGTTTTATTAAAATTCTTCGCCCGTAGTGAGGTTTATTATTATCAGTTGCCAAAATATTTATACACACCTTTTTAACATGTACTTTTTTAATGATCTGCTTGTGTTTCTGGCGTTTATTCATTGTTACTTATCTTAATAAAATGAACTACAGGATCTAGCATTCTGAAACGTTTCATCGAAATTCCTTCCGTAAAATTTCATTCGGACGAAGCTGCGTGCGGTTCTGCTAGTGATCAACCAATCAAACGAGAGCGTGGTGGCCCAGTAGTATAGACTCCAATTTTCAATCTGGAGGTCACTGGTTCAATACTGGCGACCACAGAGTTATTTCACATGGAAAAAATTCTGAGTGTCCAAAAACCCAAGACTAATTTTATTTTGTACTCTATCTAAGTCTCATATTGATTAAGTTAATTTAAATTGTTAGATTATGTTCTGTAAACTTTCAGGGTTGGCATGTTTTTTATAAAACAAACCCTTAATAAATAAATGGATAAAAAAAAAGTGTATCAAGGAGCCTCTTTGGTAATCCATTCATCAAAAGCTTCATACTTGTTTTATACATCCGCTTACGTTGACTTTACTTATGGAAAGATTGTTGAATTATTGTTTCGTACAAGTAAGGGGAGCGTAACATCCAATATTTCCGAAGAGTACAACAACTACAAGATATTCAAAATTACACTTTGTAATGACATTACAAAGTGAAATTTTGAATATCTTGTAGTGTGGGGGTGGGGGGAGGGGTGTATTGACCCTCAAATCCTTGTTGCGGCCCTGACTTCCGTGCCGAGCCCTTATTATATCGGATCTCGTAACGCACGCGAGTTTCACGCGACGTACTAATTGCAGGCCGCTGTTAGATACGACTCACGGCATTCCGGGGGCTTATTACACCAGCATGTCTAGCCCACTCGGAACTTACCCCGACAGTCTGAAATGGCCTTTATCACCACCGGTATAGATTCAATTTGGCACTCGTATCTCGGTAACACCAAAATTTGCTAAGAGATTATTAAGTGTCGCTTGCCATGTTTAAGTATCAACTAGCTGTTGCCCACGACTTCGTCCGCGTGGAATTCTTTTTTATCACGCACCTCTATTTTAACCCTCGGAAAAGTAACCTAAGTTACTCCTTGTTACATCAGCTATCTGCCGTCAAAATCGGTCCAGCCATTTCAGAGATTAGCCGGAACAAACAGACAGACAGACAAAAATTGTCAAAAATGTCGTTTTGGTATATGTACCGTGTACATATGCACTTAGTAAAAAGCGGTTATTTTAATATTACAAACAGACACTCCAATTTTATTTATTTGTATAGATTTAGTTTGCGCGTGTAGATCCACATTGTCGGGGAAGTGAGTCGTATACTTTAGTACTATGAAGTTTTCTGTGACGGCACTAACAATTTAGTTCCAGCACAATAGGGATTAAGGCGACATATTCGCTGACTATTACTTTTCAACATTGTAATTTGGTATGTGAGTGATGTTACAATGTTTGCGGTGAGAGGACTCACGCTAACATTTACGATTGTGAACATTACAGCTTCTAAATTGCTTGGCTTTACGCCCTGGTATTGTTGTTCTGGGCTGTAAAGTGTTACGCAGACGTCGGGTCGCGGACGTCGGTCGCGAACGCCAGTCACAGACGTCGGTCACAGACATCGGTCGCGGACGTCAGTCGTGCATGAATAAGTATAACCCGGGCCTCATAGCTCAGTTGGTAGTAATCCTGCCTTCTGCGCTGTAGGTCGTGGGTCGATTCCCACCCAGAATAAAAATTTGTATGACGAACATAGGTGTTTGTTCTGTCTGGGTGTTGATATGTAATTACAAAAAAGTATTTAAGTATTATATCAGTTGTCTGGTTCCCATGATACAAGTTATGCTTAGCTTACATTGGGGCTAGATGGCGCTGTGTGAAATGTCCACCATTATTATTATTAAACAGATGTTTATACTGTAACGTTTCAGCGACGCGGGAGTTACAACCGTCGCGTCGCGTCGTAACTCCCACATTGTCCCAGGTTGTAACTCCCACACGGACCGACGCGTCGGTCCGTGTCGGCATCGGTCGACCGACGCGCTGTCGAATCCAGTGGCTACACACAATGTTGTTCTGATAAATTTCTTCGTTTGCCGACCATCACTAGACAGTGCGCGACTGATAACAGCGTAACTCTTTTACAGCCTACATACTCATGAAATGCGCGTGTGATCGTTATAGTATAATTATTTATACATATCATTTGAACATATTACAATAATTTATGAACAATAAAATAAATTATATAAATGAAAAATTTAATGTTTGTTTTTATTTCACATTTCACGATACAGGCTTGCCTAGTGTGAAAACCACAGGATACAATTTAATTAAAGTATGTACCCAGCATAATAATGTTACCGTAGTTGTAGTTTTAATTACCTACTTTTAAGCTTTTTCTGTAATTTTTATGCTGTTAATAAATATTTTTTCATTTTTTTTTTCATTTTTTCATTTCATTATCTTCAAATATCCTTAAAATTTGGGTTTCTTCATAAAATTATAATTTAGAGGTTCCTGAATTAATTTAAATACATTAATTCCAAAGGCCCGCATATTTTGAATGATACCAAAAAAGGAAACAAACTTTTTATGTTAATGAGTTACGTAGCAAGGCGATGGCCCACCTGCTGTAATGTATGCCTATAACAAAAGCATACGTCTTGGGTCCTCCCCTAAACGTTTGACCGAAGAAACCAAGGAAGATCCAAGTCGTATTGTATGAAAGAGAAATGTCTCATCATAGCTCAGAACGTTTTTCAAACCGGAACAAAGTACGGTATATTATGCATTACTGCTTTGCGGCAGAAATAGCTTTTTTTATAGTATATTTTATTATATTCACGCCTCAAATTTCCAAAGAGCAACAGCGAGAAAATATTTGCTGTTTTTTAATTGAATCCTTACAATTCCATGGCTTCTCCTTGCCTGCGAGCTTTAGTTCTATTATGACAGAATATTTTTTCCTAGAACCCCACCATTGTTTGCGTTGATTTAGCCTTACCACTTAATAAAGCCCTAAGAGGGATAAAAATAAAGAGCACTCAAAGTATGAACGCTGCAATAATTGAGATATTTGTTTTTTCTGTGCAAAACAACACTTTATTTCCATTGGATACGGCATAATTATTTGTATACATGTAACCCGAGTTTGCTTGTGAAATTTATTAATATTTTGTAACCAGATATCCCGAAATAGACATGTCGCCAGGTGAAGTTAAATTTGATATTATTGCAATAAACTTAAAATATTTTTCACTCCGAGGCTCTCACGTTCTAAAACTTTAATGAAGTTAATCACGTTTCTGAACGTAAGATCGTGCAGTCTATAGTCTTGTATCATTTGATTTGATTTGTTGCCTTACTAGAGTATTTTTATGCAGCTGATGGTTTTATCATACATGTTAAATTTATTAAATATCAATAAATAAATAATATTCTTGGACATTTCACACAGTGCCCTCTACCCCCAAACTAAGCATAGCGTGTACATGTGAAACAGACGACTGATATAATACGTATATATTTTTTGTAAATACATTTATATTATACATAGTAACACCCTACATGGTAATATCTTAACCAGCTTTGGAACCACACGTACGTTATTAACGCTAATTAAAACCTGCAATCGCAATATACAATACTAGGTGTGCCCCGCTGTTTTCCCTAACTTAGGCATACCTAGTTCGGGTCTCTCGGTAATGCCCGGTTCTCTTACAGCGGCCGCCCACGGCCCAACTCGTCGAATCGCCCTCGCTATTACTTCATGCAGATTTCTTTCTGACTTTTTTATTTTCCTCATCTCTTAGCGTGATGTTAAATAACCTTCGTCAAGAGTAGGCTAGTGGAAAAATATTGTTTTAAAATCTGACAGCTAGTTCTAGGAATTAGCGCGTTCAAACAAACAAACTTTTCAGTTTTATTATAAGTATAGATTCTAGTTAATAATACTCGCAGTGAATATTATAACTCTGATAGGGGTAACCTTATTTTCTGGGCTCGCGTGTCGTATCAACGTTTTTTTTTAACATTCTGAAATAAAAAGGTCTACAATAATGTTGACACGCGAGGGGCGGAACCCATGAAACGTTAGGGTTCAGTAATTAAATGATAGAACGGTCGAATAATTTTTGTTATTCATTGTTTTGATTGGGTTTAGAATTGCCAATTTTATTCTGAAGCATCATACTTGGTTTATTGATGATCCAATGAATTTTATGTTATATAAGCTAGTCTCTTTATTGTGAATTCCGTTAACCAACCCTATATTATTATCTCACAGCTCACATGGTAGTGACTGCCTTCTGCGTTGCAGGTCGTGGGTTCGATGCTCACCGAGGACAACGCTTGTGTGACGACGACGAAGTAGAGTTTGTTCTGTATCTGGGTGTTAATATTTATTATATGTATATAATTTACGACATAAAGTATATAAGTTCTATCAGCTATGCTTAGTTTAGGGCTAGATATTACTGTGTGAAATGCCCACCAAAAATTCATTATTATTTATATTTCATTTATTTTATTAGCTACTTAAATACATACCGTCGCACATTATTTAACTAATCTTTTCGATCTTTTCCATAATAATTATTTAATTGTCAGAACTGATGTTTTGTTTATACTCACCTCATTTACAATTAATTTTGGATAATTTAACATTCGTTAGATACTACACGTGTTGATAATATCTCTAAATATTTCCAGTCTGTTTGAAATTAGACCTTCTCCAAATGATTATATAGTTCGTTCTACAATGACATTTTATTTAACGTTGTAATTAGTAGATGTTTGATACGGGCTTCCTTGCTTGTCTTGCGACTGTTAGTTTAATATTAGAGGTTCGTTTCATGTAATTATAAACTTTTGTGTATCTAACATACAACTTGAGAGGTGTGTCTAAGTCAAAAACGATATTTCCATATCCTACTAATATTATAAACGTGAAAGTTTGTATGGATGTTTGTTACTTTTTCACGCTCAAACGGCTGAATGGATTTGGATGAAATTTGGTATTAAGATAGCTTATGTCCTGGATTAACACATATGCTACTTTGATCCCGGAAAAGTGCAGTGTTCCCGTGGAATTACTTATTCACCGCGGGGCGCAGCTAGTAATTCATAAAGAAATGGCTTAAAAACGTAAATAATATTCAAAATATAAGGTGACGTTATCACTAAGTTTGTAGCCTTTCAAACCAAATCCAATATCCAACCTCCATGGGGAAGAACAGACAGAAACCTCTAAAGGAGAGATTCCTTTTTTTTCGCGAGCACGTATTCCTAGAAACTAAGGTCTAGAGAAATACTTTATCAATATATCACTCGCTTGCTGTTCTGGTTTGAAAGCTGTAGGCGCGCGTGAAATTACAGGCGTTTCAGTGATAAATGCAATACGATTGGACTTGGGTCTTACCATAGTTAAGAGCAAGAGGATGTACTGAAGTTAAGGGCTAGATATGCATGGGTATCGGTAATATGCTGACAACTTTAAAGATTATGTACTTACATCGTAACATTTGATCTACGACTTTCGGAATTTCGAAAGGTAAATGTATGTTCAAGAAAGAGCTGGTTATCGAGAAATTTTACGAAAAAACTTCGGAATTGCAGAATTGTACACGTTTTTGGTTATGACGTACAAAAGACACCCTCTAGGGTTGTAAGCATATTACCAATAGATTGTGCGGGGGATACCGGCTCGTTCTTTCGCTACACACGAAAAATTGAAATTGCTCCGCTATTTTGTTTTCAACTTTTTTATATAGGAGTGTATGTCGTGTAAGTAACGGGTATCTTGATACAGTCGGAGACAAACCCTTTGTCTATGGAAATATTGAATAAAAAAATATTATATATGTAATTTATTAAAATTTTAATCTTATGGAATTTTAGTTCTCTTTTGTATAATAATTTAATGCATCTACTGTTTATGTTCTGTGCTCTATGTAGACAAATAAATATATTTTCTTTCTTTCTTTCTTTCTTTGTCGCCAGGCCCAGAACAAATAATGCAAATTATAGGAACATTTCTCCAATGCGGTAATCGTCTACCTAAGGAGTCAAATTTATGAGAATTTAACACGTTAGTACTTGTTTATTCCTGAAACTGTAAATTGCATACTGGATTGCAACTGCATTTTAATTCCCAGCGCAGTTTGAAGGAACAGTCACATGTAAAACATATTTTCGCCGTCACGTAACCTGAGTATGATTTGACATATTATTTTGTACTAGTTTTTATTTATATAGGAAATGTTAAGTATTTCTTGATTATATTATGATTTTGAGTGCATATTAGCTAGTTTTTATTTCATCTGTTTTTATGTTGTGTATTACTTTTCTAATAGTAGGCACGTTGCCGCTGGTTTCTCTAAAATAAATAAATAAAATAAAAAATTATCCAAGAAACGAAACCAAATCTTATGCTGAACACAAACGTTTTCTCAGGCCGGGCGTCGAACCCGAAACTATCTTCGCAGCCTGTGTCCAATTAAGTTACGGGATTGTTAAGAATCTCTATCTCCCATAACACTGGCACACTTGCGCTAGTCTAGATAACCTAATTCATAACGATACCTTTAGGAATACCCCATTTAATGTCCCCCAAAGGACTATAATTTACTAAACAATGACATTATGCTTTATTTAGGTCGTTTCAACGAATGAATCATAAAACGTACATGTTTTCATGGTTATTTGAATTACATGCACAGGAGACATTTCACCTTTGTGTCTTGTTTACTGGTGCAATTTAGGCTGTTTAGGTCTAACCATACCTAATTAGGGGAGGGTCCAAGTCTCATTGCTTTTGTTATCCGCAGATATTACCAATAAACATCACAGTGTACCCTTGCCGTTATTTAAGTAATTAAAAAATAAAATCTTAACCTCAATAAAATTACATATAATAATAATAATATTTTTATTCTCTAACGCATAACATCCATTAGTACATTAAAAAAACATTTTAAACCTAACTTTTATAGCCATTAAATATTTCTATTTTTCAAAACTACGATTACCATTATACTACTTGTAACCCGAATTGATAGAAATATTTGTAAATATACCACAACTAACAACCCAAATGTAAAGCCAAAGATAGACATACCGAACATTTGCTTTTTGTGCCATTGATAATAATTGACTTACATAGCACTGAAGCCATTGTAGCTACATAATATACTGTTGACTAAGTGCCAAGATTACAAAATGTGTCCCATTTGCGTGACCCAATTGATCAATCAATAGAGTCTTTGATTGGCCTCGATATTTAATATACTAAAGTCCAGTAGCGTTGCGTAGTCTAAACGAATGTTTCATCGATATTAATATCTCAATATAAATAGAATAGAATAGAATAAACTTTATTTAACACACACAGTTTACATACAACATTAACAAAAAGAAAAAGAAAAAATGAACTACTATCCATCCACCTATCGATTAAGAAACAGAAAACCACAATTAAAACTTAAAAATAGTTTGCCCTAATTAAAAGTAGTCTAATTAGTATGTACATACATAAAACCACGCCTGTTTCCTGGAGGGGTTGGCAGAGATCATGGTTTTCATCATGTTTTTTTAATTAGTATGAGAATGGGAGAAAACTGTATTGTTAATTTTCCAAGAATTTGTATCTGCTATAAATTAATATAAGTCAGTCGATAAACCAAATTCTTATGTTAAATATTCATAAGTTAAATGGCCGCTGTATATGTAAAAGTTATTATCTTTCCCACGACAAATTAACGGATGTGTCAAATTAAAGCAAATGTCATAAATCCCAATACAGTCACGTTGTAAATGCACTCGTCCGAAATAGAAATGTGACTTTCCCATTGGCCGACATTATGTTTAGCGGGAAACAGCGGAATCGAGGTGTTATATCGTATCAATATATCAAACTAATGATCGTCTGTCGACGACCGCGACGTTCCTTATATTGCGTTCGAGCGTTCCCGATGCGAGATAATAAATGCAACTTTTGTAAGGCTCTTTATCGTGGCGGGACCTGAATTTATGGGTTTGCAGCGGTTTTAACTGTTCCCACGGCGGTGCTTTATCGTAACCAATGATTTTTTAATTCCCTCGTAAACTATATGCTTTAACGATTAATTAAATTTGAATATTTATAATTTATCTCACCTACTGTAGCGGTAATGAATCTGATGCGTGAATTGCGTTACAGATAGTCCAGAACTGCTAATAGACTGATAATAATATGAGATTAAACAAGTATAAGATACACAATGTAAAGAGGTTTAGCAAGTGAAATAACTTGTTTATGAAGGAAGTATGTTTACAAGGGATGGGAAGTATGAAGAGGAGATTGAAAGCAGCGTTAAGAAAGGCAACAGAAACATCACTATCAACCACTCAGTGAAGCCAAGTAAATGCTGCAACAAAAAAGTCGCATCTAAGACGGCGCAAATGGCTGTGCACAATGCTTTACTGGTTCCAACACTTTGTTTGGTAAGGTAATGTTGAGTATGGCAAAAGAATAATGTGAGTATCTAATTAGTTAAGTAGTGTTATAGAAATTAGATTGTTGAGAAATGTATTAAGTGATAGAGCGGGGAATATGTAGATAACGAGATGCTGTTGTTTAAAAGAGAATGCAGTGACAAGAATAGTCGAGAAATGAATGTTAAAATGGTTTCGTCATATTGATAAGTGGAAGAAGAAATATTAAAGATTGTGGATGGAAACGTGAGTAGAAGACGTCAGAATACCTTTCATTGACCAAATCAACTGCGTTATAATGTATAATGTGAAAATACATAATGGGAAGGACAAAGGAAGATCTTTGATAACAATACTGGATGTGAATGTAACTAGAAAAGTATGCAGAACGGCATTATATTGTCTCTGCCCACTCCTCCAGAGGGGCCTAGATGTGAGCTGTTATGTATCTATGTATGTGGTACTATATGTACGTAATATTATGCGAAGAGATTCACACTCAACTTAAATCTGGTTTTCGTAACCCTTTAGGGTTTAACTCCTTTGCTTCTCACAGTAGAAATCAACTATCGATGGTCGAAAATTAATCGGCTTGACCATCGTTTGTCTGCCGGATTTGATTAAAGTCTGTGCTGTTGAACCGCAACACAAATTCTGAACAGCATTACAACAGAGCTGTCTGCACTTTATGCAGGAAATGGGATGTGCATTTGGACGCGAATTTAGAGCCAAGTTATTTCGCGAGCGAGCTCAGTTTATTGTTCGCGCGCTCGTCTCATTCTCGTCCCGGTCCGTGCCATTTAACGAACCCCTTTAATACTCTTTCTCATATTAATTAATGCGCACTAAAACCAAGACAAAATAATTCTCATAGCCAGACGAATAAAAAGTTAATTTCCACATTACCAGATTAGAGCCGTATTTTCATGTTAAAATAAGGATTCGAGCATCCTCTGCGGAAGTGACGGCCATTTCGCGCGAATCTTGTTGAATTATTTGCTCAAAATGGCGGCCGCTGGTCACTCGCGCATTGTGGCGTTAACCGAACACAATGTGTTAAATGTTATGGCGACATAAACCGCTAATTGTCCTCATACAACGTAAGCAGGTATACTTTTTCACAGAATGTTGCATTATTATGAGGAACAACTGTTACAATAGAATGTAAAATTTGTATTTGATTTGCCATAACTTTATTAGCTCTGATTTGCCTCCTTCCGTAATCGCATTTAGAGCTTACGTGGCTATTTGCAAATTGCAAACGACACGTTTCAAATGGCCTCTAGGCATAACATTCTCGTAATCCTGCTAATAGCCAGTTTACATAAATATTAGCGGTTTCAACATCGAAATGTTGTGACTGGAGTAAATTCAATGCAATAATATTTGGAATAACAGATATAGGATCGATGCGATGAAAATATCTATTTACTAAATGTACTACTTGAGGTTCAGTCAGACGACTAAGTAAAACTAGCCAGATATTGATAATTTTTAATAAATTCAAAGCATATCTTTGGTTGAATTTTTGTTGAGGTCGTGGCTGACTGTCACACATCTAGTATGTACTGAGCTTGGCCTCAGTAATTATTTTGCTTAAATACAATAGAACACGAAATAAAAGATTTTCTGCAAGAAGTCGTAAGAATTATTCCTCGTATGTATGTATGTTCCGAAAGGCCCAATGAGTCTCTAACAACCACGAAAAAATTCCTGATTTTATGTATCTCTAATCTCAGGAATAAACTCGGAAGCGAGTCCAATTAACCTGTGTTTATTAATTATTCAGCTACAATACCAGACTAATGAGGGGCTAGTGGCCGACGGAACTAATCTCCCGCTCGCAGGGTAATATAAATTAGTTGCATGTACACCAATCGATCTTTCGGGATATCGGGATGTTGACTTTTCAATTAACTCGACTGCCGATCTGACGCCGACGACAGTCGACGATTAATCAATCCGTCTTGAATCAGGTCCGACCTACGCTTTACTAAATTGTACTTGTAATCTATTAATACCATCGAAATTACTCAATCATTAAGGCTGTGTTGCATTGCGTTGCAGCACAACCCGTTTTGTTTAAGAGTTGGTCCAGCATTGTCCATCCCCGTAGATATGAGCTGGAAGCGCTGACGCATGTTCAAATTAATTTGGCTGGCTGGCCTCATAGCTCAGTTAGTAGTAACCCTGCCTTCTGCGCTGTAGGTCGTGGGTTCGATTCCGACCCAGGACAAACATTTGTGTGACGAACATAGATTTTGTATGTATTATACGTATGTATTTACTTAAAAAAGTATAGAAGTATTATACCAGTTGTCTGGTTCCCATGATACAAGCTATGCTTAGCTTACTTTGGGGCTAGATGGTGCTGTGTGAAATGTTCACCAATATTTATTTATTTCAGCACAAACATAGAAACAGTACAAGAAAAACCCTAACGATGAAGAAAATTAAAAGTAATAAAATTGAAGAGAGAGAGTAACAATATTTTTTATGTTTTTTTTTTGCCCAAACGTTAACTAGTACACGCATACAACTTACTACGATGATAGAAACAATTCTGAAGTAAAACAATATAAATCATAATCGCACGACACAAAAATATAGAAAAGAGGTCACCCTGGGAAAATCCCGAAACATTCTCTTACCTCGGTATAAATATTAGACAAACAACAAATAGGTAATTAATTAAAACTAGTTTAATGAAAAGGCCCTTTGAGGATTTTCAACACAAAAATTGTATTAATTTTAATGAAATTATAATGAAAGGAATGATATACAAAGAAAATATTTATCTACCTAGTACCTGGTTACTTGTTTATTCAGCCTGAGAAAGAGTATAGCTGAAATCTGAAATCAATGGAGGTACAAAAATTCAAGTTTTAGTATGTATCTGAATTACCATACTATCTCATAGCGAAGCTAACCCGGTAGATTTTCATATTATACATATAAAAAGGAAAAGTCAGCAATGATCACGATGACGGTCATCACTTTGATAATTAATGTTATTGTTATACTAGCTGTTGCCCGCGACTTCGTCCGCGTGGAATTCGGTTTTATCACGCACCCCTATTTTACGCCTCGGAAAAGTAGCCTAAGTTACTCCTTGTTACATCAGCTATATGCCAGTGAAAGTCTCGTAAAAATCGGTCCAGTCATTTCAGAGATTAGCCGGAACAAACAGACAGACAAAAATTGAAAAAAAATGTTGTTTTGGTATATGTACCGTGTATATATATATGCACTTAGTAAAAAGCGGTTATTTTAATATTACAAACAGACACTCCAATTTTATTTATTTGTATATTTGTATATTGAAAAACAAATTTGTCTCTAATTATCTAGTATCGGGATGGGTAGCCCAGATTGTGGCAATAATATATTCAGGTAACAAGGTGAGATTCCGGTTTATTGACATCTCAAATGTGGATAGTAATATAAAAGTAATTTGTGAAGATCTAGTTCAAGCTTCACTTACAAATGTTAGATTCGATTAGATTCCGAAGCAAAAACTGGAAGTTGTGCCGCCTACCCGCATCAGTGGCGTCATTGAAGTACCGTTAATGGTTTGCGACTGAACATGCGGTGCCAACTTTGTTAGTTGTTACTTCGGCTGCGTCCTCCCTACTGCACACTTTATTGGGCAAAGTACACGTTACAGATGTTTCGAGATGCGTCTCCCTTCCAAAAAGTGTGTTAAATCTATTGAGGTATCACTAAACCATAATAGACTGGTATAGCTAATTTAAAATCCCTAATAGAATGTTAGTACATACCATAAGTAATTTTGAAAGATAGGTTTAGTTCTTCCATATAATGTCAAAGTCAAAACTTTATATCCGTGGAATTCATAAAGAAATAGGTTGGAAACGTCAAGAATATTCTAAAAGTAACGCCTGTAAAAACCCTATGAAAGTTAAAAAATTTTTTCATGTAGATTAAAGTAGTCTAATGGTTTTGGTAATAGGAAGTTGTGAAAAAAAATATCTTAGGTAATCTTTTGGTACCTGAGCGGTATCTAAGGCTCGTCTAGTTAAAATGCTGCTGTCTACCACTCTCTTTAAATTCTGATATAAAACCTTTGAACTTTCTAGAAACGAAACAAAAATGTTTGGTCCACACATTGCCCGATAACGATTATGTGAATACGTTTATAACTTATATCAGTAGGTATTGGTTGTACTGTATAGCATGAAGTAACTCGCCTGCTGCGATCTGGTTACGCCGGAATCAACGCGAATAGTTTAAACAATAGTGGACCAAGTAGAGAGCCTTGGGGAACGCGCGTGTCTAGCTGTATAGAATAAGGCACAGCCTAAAACATGCCAAGCAACTCGTTCGCACCAGACATCTAGTCATCTAAATGCAAAGCAGAGTTTAGTTTAGTAGCAACTTGTCTGATTCAGTCGAAGTTTGAAAGTTGCGGTCTCAAATACAAGTCTGGATACAAGCTGTTGAAATTACTTATGAAGACATGAATATTATGTTTGCTACTGGGTAAATTATACTCGTTTTAAATTTAGTTGTAGGATTTTGTTTGAATAACACATGAAACAAAAACATTCGTTTTTTTTAAGTTTTTTAAGAATTGATGGCATGTAATGATATTATTTTATCCAGGACTTGCGTACGTACCTCATAATTTTGCCTTTTGATTTTCCCTTCTACAAAATTAGCAGGTGCCTTCCTACTCACGAATGTGATTTTATGGCTTATAAGTAACCATGAATATAACATCAAAACAAAAATTAACCTTCCGAGACAAGCCGCGGAAGCACGCATTCTACCATTTCACCCGCTTAACGCCCGCTAATATGTTTCTAACGCGTTATGTCATAATTTAACACCAGAAAACCTTGGGAAAGTCGCTTTTAAGATGCTTAATGATGATAACCTACATAGATGTATAATAAAGTACAACAAAGTAAACCTTATTACCTCTGTTTAAAGCTTACGTTGTTTGTATGCAAAGTGCATTCGTAAAGCCGTGTAATCGGATAAAAGTCGTAAATCCCGCTCCGGTCCCGTCTCGGCGCGTGTTTCGCTTATACAAACTTTGTTCACACGATTCTCATTATCATAACGTTAACCTAAACAATTATTCCGTTCGTTTTTATGTTTCAATTTATCTTCACCACATGCAGTGTTACATGTTTATTAATCAATTCCAGATATAAAAACACTCGTCTTAAAGTTCTCACTATAATTCAAATTATATTTTATTCCGTGTAACAATCCCACCGTCGCACAATTTCACACATTTTCTTGAACATTTCCACAATTCCTGATTCTGCACCCGATGTGTTATCAGAATTTTTTGCTCTGCAAGCTTAAAACGAAATGAAACAGAAATAAGATCGTGGTGCAGTGACAGTATTAGATGACTTAATTCAAAATGTGTATAAGGTATATTTAAAGCCAGCTTTATTGGTGTTACTGAGTTCCGGTTTTTTTTTCTGATATTATTTCGGAACGATCCGACGGCCCATCTGCTGTTAAGCGGTAACCTCTGCCGCCTAATAACCGATGCGACTTGTGTCCTCACCTACTAGATACGATAAGACCCAAGACGCATCATAAGCGCCCGTAACTCTCAGACGTGTAGGTGGCATGTCTCATGTGGCAATAGTTATTTGTATTGTTTGTAAGGTTTTTATTTAAAAAAAGTTTATTTATTTATTTAGTTTCACAAAACTTTACGATATAAGCGGTTACTAGCGACAGTAGATTAAGTTTTTACTATGTTAATTATTATTAATAATTATTAATCATCTCATATAAGTGAACTGTATTTATGTTCTTCTGACAATAAACTTCTTTAAACCGAAGATTATTGTAAGGAGCAGAATGCCCACAGTGTTAAATGGTAAGCTTCACCTATAACACACAATACGACTTGGGTCCTACCCCACTTAGGTAGACTAAAGATAGATCTGACCAGTTGCGATGTAAGCGCGAAAGAGATTTCGCTATCGTAACAATAGAGAATATCTAATATGTATTTCAAACTTTTAGGTCCCGTATTACAACACAATAATCTTTCCCTGATAACAGCAATGTCTCCCGACTACCCAGCAACGAACAGACATACAACAAAGGTGCCATATTTAGGCGGAAAGTTACACGCCACAGAAGTCGTGCCAATTAATTTCAATTTCATAGAGTCCCTCGGAATAGTGTCGTACGTAAGCCCGAGTGGCTCCCATTGTACCACAGAATGTTCGATACTCGAGAACGGTAGGCAAACTTCTCTATTCACAACTTGATATGTTTTGCAGACAAAAGCAAACTGAAATTAAGTGTCTTGCGTTTCGCATAGTTTCTTTGATACTTCAGATATTTTATCAAATATATTGCTCCTTATGTCGTCATTATGTATTATTTGAGTATGCGTTGAAATGTTTGTTTCTTATTGCACTATTTTGGTATTTTCTAGAATGTTTAAATATATTTCTAATTCAACGATTATCAGCAAAATCTCTTGTTTTCACTAAAATTACGAAACGAAATTGATAGCACCTATTAATGTGAAGCGATAACCTCTAATAAATATAAGTAGGAAAGTACTCTTTGTATGGAGACCTTAAGTGGTCCATCATTACTATTTGAGAGCCGGTGAATTACGGGTTCATGGGAAGTTTCACCTTCCTGCCTCAGAGTGACGAGAGATACCCAAAAATATCTACCCAAATTTAATGATTACGGAATATAATAAAAAACTATTATTACTAACTTTATTCCACTATGTCGACATTGTTTCGTCCTAAACAAGGGAACAAATGGCACATCGTTGAATTTCGTGAACACTGGCGGCTCCTTATCGCGGACGACAAATGCGTGCGATTCCGAGGGAGCAATGAATTACGCAAACTGCGACATTACTCAAACGATCACATCATAACGTTTTGTGACCTGCCCCCGTTTTGCTCTTTAGGAGATTGCAAGATGAGGAATTGACTTTATTTTTAAAATGGAGATGAAAATACAAAGCAACTTTTGTATCACAGACATGCTAGTCCTTGTGTGACAAACATAGATGTTTGTTCCGAGTCTGGGTGTTGATATGTATTTACAAAAAAGTATATAAGTATTATATCAGTTGTCTGGTTTTATTTTATTTTATTTTGTTTATTAAGGAAAAACAAACAGCTACATAATATATATATATATATATATATAATATATATATTATCTGGTTCCCATGATACAAGCTATGCTTAGCTTACCTTGGGGTTAGATGGCGCTGTATGTATTTATTATTAGTATTTCAATTCTACGTGAAAGAATATTCAATAATACACTTTGATTACGTTTGATATAACACACTATAACATATAGAAATATATTAATGCAATTTCATAGGTTTCGAAATGAACGCAATATTACTTTTCTTTCAGGCTTCGCCAATCTTTTTATTTAACTATAATAAATAATAACGTTGAATGAGAACGAAATTACGAGATGTCTACTAATCAAGTGAAATAAGGTCTTCGCAATCCTAGATTTTCAGGCCTGAATGATTGTTTTGGCAACATTCAGACATTTACTTGTACTGAATCTCGAACTGTTATTTTGACTGACAGTGTCTGGAGAATCAAGGGTACGTTACAATTCAGATAGAAATTGGTTATTTGCGATTAGTAATAGTAATAATAACGCTTATAAACAAATTATGTACCCAAACTTGAAGCGGTGACTGCTAAGTTGGAAGTAAAGTTCGGCTTACGGTCTATAGTCGTAGGTTTGAATCCTACAATGAACATAAAGCTCCTGATGAAGATAAATTATGAGGAAACCATAGAGCGGTAATAGGTTTCTACCCTGATAGCAATCAAGTCTAGATGTCTAGTCTAAAATGTACCGCCTAGAACGTACCGGTTTGTTCCGGCAAATTTTCAATCCAGGCTTCAAGTGGCACCTACATAGTGGCTTGACATCAGGCAACTAGAGCGTAGTGGTCTAGTGGTTCTGACCCCGAGTTGCAATCCGGAGGTCGCCGGTTCAAATCCGACGTGCACCTATGAATTTCTCGATTGAAAGATATATGTGCGCAATACCACGTTCTCAAAACGGTGAATGAAAACATCATGAGGAAACCGACATGTCCTAGAACTAAAAATTCGAAGACATGTGCCAAGTGCACGAAACGAGCCTTTTTGAGGCGCACTTAAAATTCTTTCACCACACTGGTTCGAGCGAACCAGTGACTCGAATAGAAGATCAGGCAACTTAGTCAAGAAAAAATATATGGATAAAAAACATATGGATACATCTGTGTATCTCAATGCAACATTGAAATACAGACACAATTCAAACATCCGAGAACTGAGAATAAACTGAATACCGCACAATTGTTTGGCCCGGGGCAGACCTCATTTCCTCTCGCTGTCCACAGTCACCACTTGCCTACTGAACCGTTATTATATAACTGATGGTTACTATTTGAATGATAAATGTTCTTTAATACTTCATTGTAGTCACCGTCCATTAACACAGAGCTGAATATTTGAAGAGTTGGTAATTACCCAACCAATTGTGTGGTTGCCGGTGAAATTACAGGCACATGAGACATTCCACCTTCACGTCTCACATTTACGGGCGCATACGATGCGACTTGGGTTTTGTCATACCTACTTTGGGAGGACCCAAGTCGCATCGGCTGTTATGGGCCGAGGTTACCACTTAACACCAGGTGGGCCGTCGGCTCGTTCCGTAAATGTATTACATAAAAAAAAAAAAAAAAAAAAAAAAAACCCAGACGTCACGCTTGCGATCAAAGCTCAGTGTGGCGCTATACACTTTACGTTTGTCGCTTTTGTCGAATTATGTCCATTGTATATTACCCCTCCCTCCGTAGGGGCTGGTTGGCCACAGTAAATCTTTCTATATCCTATTAAGATAATAATCAGCAATTCGCAAACATTGGACGTTGCCGCGTCCACAATTCCCCCAAGTGTTGAAATAAAGACGTAAGCGGGTGCGGGGAAAAGTATGCGACCCACAAACACTGGAATTATGACATTGTTTGTAAGTTGAGGGGAGGGTATGTGACGCTATCCGGACAATCTAGGTTGAATGTATATATCACTTTTGTTGAATCCGCAAAAAATAACTGAATTAATGAAACTGTTTTGTTTAGGGGTTACTCCATTAGGGGTTTCTTGCTCTTCTTCCCCATGGAGGGTCGGATAGGGTTTGAACAGGCATCAAAATTGTCGATAAGTACGCGTGACCATATGTTTTAAATAATATTGACGTTTCAAAGCCATTTATGAATTCTATGGAAATAAAGTTTCTGACTTTGACTTTGAATTTGACTTTAGTAGCAGTAGAACTTGTGCTAAGTTCGCCCGGAGAACTACTGCCACCAGTCCTGTTAATCTGCCGTCAAGCAGTGCACTCGTGTTACTTTGTTCCGGTGGGAGTGGGTGCCGGCGAAATTGCAGGCGCCTGAGACATAAAATCCTCGTCTCGGGGTGATGGACGCAACGCAATGTGACTTGAATCATCTCGTGCTATGGAGGGGACTTGAGTGGTATTGCTGTTGTCCATGGGCGGCGGTTACCACTTAACATCAGGTGGGCCGTCAGCTCGTTCCATTACTTCAATGATATAAAAAAATGTCTCTATTGTTGGAAACTGCTTCGAATGCGTACGATATTAACTAGAATATTGTTAATATTCTACTCCATTGTTAATAGTGAAAACGTACCAGTCTCCATAACAAGCTTAACACAAGTTTATTCGCATTGTACCCCAGCTTATCTTTCCATCTGCTTCGAATAAAACATTTTCACTGAATTCGTTACTCTTTTTAACTGCAGAAAACTAGAAAATAATACTACAGTATTCCGCTGCGTTCTTGGGAAAAATACGCTAAAGTTTCTTGCACCAAACAATAAAATATGAAATACATTTGTGTTTAAAAACGTTCGCGGCGGCCATTCCGCCCCCGGTGCCGCCTAATCCCGGTTCGCCCTCGGCTCCAATCGCATATTTTCATCGGATTAATTACAATTTTGCTGCGTTCCAGTAACGATATGGAATTACAGAGCTGTCTCTAAATGTTAGTGTCATAATCGGCCACCGGGGCGGACCGGGGGCGGACCGCAATCCGCTTACGTAAACACGTAATTTTCTCAACCATTTCATTATTTGTATTTGTACAATGAAACGCTTACTCGGCTCCAATTTCGTGATAAGTTAAGATCTGGATTGTAATGTAAATATATCAGGGATTGTGGAAATATTTATTTTGAAGCTTCAAGTGATTAATGGTTACTAATCGGGTTTTGATGTTGCTTCATTCACAAAAACTAAATCATAATTTTAGTTTTAATGAGGAGCATATTTTAACATATTATTTGCAAGAAGGAAAGACGCAATGTTTCAGCCGCTTTGGGTCTTCATAACCATAATATTTATAATTAACGTCGTAATACAAAAGGTGTAATTTCTCATATTTATCTATCCTAGTTCTATTTCTCGTTACATTTTCTGTAACCTTGTTCATATGATATTCGAGCTCAAACAATTCCCAGTCGAGTGAACGCGCCAAAATTAACTAATACAAAATTTACACTGCAAATGAAAGCACGGTGCAAGAACTAATTCCACATTACCGTCTGACTAATATATTCATGACAATTATCATTATCGTTGTTACCTGCAGCTTCATTGAGCTACGACTGAGCTACGAGTACTGTTGAGCTGCACTGGTGGTGTATTAGCTCATTGTTGCCAAATATTAGCTCGGAGAATGTGAGGGTATTTTATATTTATCACAGAAATTTGTACCTTACTGTAAAATCTGATAAATGTATAACTCCCAATATATAAAAAATACAGCTATTATGACGCCCTCACCGGTATAGTTTTAAATTTATGCCGTACGCCCGTCTAAATACTTCTCTTATTTTGTAAAAAAATTGACTGTGTTTTCCTGGAAGAGGAAACTTTCCTGGAAAAGCAAAGTACAATACAAGGAAATACTTCTTTGGTCTTAGTTCGTTCTAGAATTCGTTTAATTAAAGCTTCCGCTCAGAATGCCTCCAGCCTTTAAAACACAAACCGACAAAAACCAGTACATCATAGAATAAGAATAATAGAATCATCGGTGAGAAATAAAACAATAAAGGTCGATTGTAAAAAGATAAAATCTATGTAATTGGTAAAAAACACCGCGAACGAATGTAAATTTCCAATCACAGCGAAATAGTTTTCGTAATATATTCATTGGACAATTATCGTTATCTTGGTTAGCGCTCGAACGTATAACTAAGTTATGGCACCGCACCGGTAATGGAATTATGGGAACGAACTGATTCGACGCCTTCCAAACAGAAACGGAGATAGATTGGACAAACTGTTTGAACTATCTGCTTGTGTGCATTATTGGATAATCATATGGACTTCATTTCGACCGCTGACATGTTTGAAGCTTTGAAAGCTCAAAGATGGAAGCTTGAGAGCAATTCAGTTTGCTTGAATTACAGTCAGTAACTTAATAGTTCAGAACAAACTATGATTATTTTTAATACTTTCAAAATTATTTTGACGGATGCTTGACTTTTTTTAATGTGATAAAGTTACGGAACGAGCAGATGGCCCACCTGGTGTTAAATGATAACCACTGAACATATTTATTAATATATAATATAATTATTAATATAATTAACAATACGACTGGAGTTCTCCGCTACTTAGGTACAACAAAATCTGAGTCGCATGACAGTTGAAATACTCTGAACCTAAGAAAGAATCCCTGTTCCATAGTTTATCATTTGACCTCCGGGTCGTCCAGACATTTTGAACACTAAACTACTATTACTACTCAGTTATACTTTCTTTCTTTGCTAGTCGAGTCGCTGGTTCTAGCAAAACAGTGTGGTGAAAAGATTTTAACTGCGACTCAAAGAGGCTCTTTTCTGGCACTTTCTCACTTGACCTCATCTCTGTTCAATTTTTGGTTCTAGGACATGTCGGGTTCCTCACGATGTTTCCTTCATCGTTTTGAGAACGTGGTATTGCGCACATAAATTTATCCAGGGAAAAACTGTGTGTGTGTAGGATTTCAACCAGCGACCTAGGGATTAAAACTTGATCAGTGCCACTGGGCTACCATGCTGTTCTCAAATATAAACCTCTACAATATTCAATAAAATGAACTAATATCGTTCTAGCTTAAAATGTATTTCACATTCTAGTTACGTCTAAGCTAACGTGTATTTTTGCCTAAGACGCTGTAAACTCATGCACCGAGCTCATTGAATAAACCAAATCTTAATTAATCAGGTAGCAATATTGAAATTAAACCGCTCGTACTAGCGGCGTTATCGCGCCCGCCACTCTTGCCACTACAAACTAGAGGTGCGCTTCCATAGAACTCTCGCCGCTGTTTCGGAGTCCGAATACTCCTACTTACTACTATATAATATGTAATATTTATACTACCATTATAAACGTGGAATTTTGTGAGTATAGATGTTTCTCTTTCACGCTCAAACGGCTGAATGGATTTGGATGATATTTGGTATCAATATAGCTTATATCCTGGATTAACACATAGGCTACTTTGATCAGGGAAAAATGCAGTGATCACGTGGGTTTACTTATTCACCGCGGGGAATACCGCGGGGCGCAGCTAGTACTTGATAATACTTTAAACACAAAGTTTTGTTCAAGATGAGAAAACATTTCAGACGTTGCCTTATATTGCCAATTTATACAATTTGTTTCAGGTACGTCATATTTTGTGCATGTCCAATGAGCATTATCCATACTTTTTATCCACCACATGAAGCATGGTAAGTGAACTATAGATGTGTTATTATTCATTCCTTTCCTAAAACGATTCACTTCGAAAAACTGGTTTAAAGTATGTGCAGCTAAACAAACCGTATTTAAGTGGATGTGTTTAAACCCTGTGTTATTATGTCGTTCAGTTAGTTCATCTCCTAAAAGGCATCGGAATAAATAAATAAATGTACAAGGAGTTTGCTGGGAATAAATTGTATTTGCACAACGTTCAATTCATCCTTAACTTCGAAAATGTAATCTCCGAATTTTCGGAGTAGGATCACCTCTACCAACCCTCCGTAACCTCGCTAAACTGAACCGTTATTTATTCTTCATATTCTCCACGAGAACGCCCCGGGATTATTGGCCGTTATCGGAACTGGATAAATTACTTTATTACTAGCTCGCGGAACCCTTTCGCCGTAAAGCACTGGCGCCATTTTCCAGAAAGAATTTCCTCTCAGCTTATATGGAATTTTATTTTTAAATTGATCGCTGTTCGAGGGTCGGGAGAGTGATGTGGAAGTTTGATTTAAGCAAATCCAATTGGATTACGAAGACACGACACAATTTAGGCACACGGAAAGTGAATTACTTTGTAACAAGGCAAGTTTACATAACATTTTAACAATGTAAGTATAGGTTGGGTAAATTCGTAATCGTTTGACGTCTGTTTTAGAGTTCCGTAGTGAATTACCGAATATTAAATCCTCATTTAGTTATATCTGTCTTTCCATCTATCGATGCAATATAGAAGTTTAATTGCTCGTAGCGTCGCTATATCGGTTTCAAATACACCAAGAAATCTAGTTATTTTAGACAAACGCGAATATAAGATAACTAATTTAAATTATTTAAGAACAATTTATAAAGACAATGTACGTAATATATACTACAAAGTACAGTGAAGTCTTTATGTTTATTATTGATTTGTACCTATAGCCTAGAATTGTTATTGTTATTTTCTTTCTTTTAATCCTTTATTTTCTTTCTTTTAAGTCAATTCAGCCATCTAAAGACAGTTTCCAACTATCTATACTATCTATAGATAGTTGGAAACTGTCTTTAGATGGTCAGGCTCAACGATTTATATAATAATTTCAAAAACAAAATTGGTATACCATCACCTTGAAATATAAGATCAAATATACATAGACTGTACGTGTTTAACTTAAATACAAATTAGATCGGTCACGTCCATAAATATAATTAAATTTCTAAACCACTTCTAGTTTTGGCGTTTTATAATTAATTAGTAATCCCACAAACATGTATCCCCACCGCGGTCAATGTATAAAACATGATCACTCTTTCAAGCCACACTAAAAATGCTAATTTGAAAAGTGGTACACTCCCTAATTAAATATTACTGAACTAGAACCCTTTCAACGCTCAGAGTGAAAATAATATAAATCTCGTAAGAGCAAAGCAGTGATACGACAAGCGTAAGTATAATTTTTAAGTGATACGGTTACGGAACGAGCAGATGGCCCACCTGTTTTTAAGTGGTAATATCTGCCCATAACAAGCAATGCGACTTGGGTCCTCCCCTACTTAGGTACGAGAAGACCCAAGCCGCATCGTATGCGCCAGTAACTTAGACGTGTAAGTGGAATGTCTCATGTGCCTGTAATTTCACCGGCAACCACCTTTCAAAGCGGAACAGAGAAACGCGAATGCATCACTTATTGACAGACCTCACAGCTCAGTTAGTTGTAACTCTACCTTCTGCGCTGTAGGTCTTGGGTTCGATTCCCGCCCGGAACAAATATTTGTGTGACGAACATAGATGTTTGTTCTCTGTCTGGGTGTGAATATGTATTATATATATGTATTTACAAAAAAGTATATATGTATTCTATCAGTTGTCTGTAATAACTCCGTTGAATCCTGGTACATCCTACTATTATAAACGTGAAAGTTTGTATGGATGTTTGTTACTCTTTCACGCTCAAACGGCTGAATAGATTTGGATGAAATTTGGTACCAAGATAGCTCATATTCTGGATTAACACATAAGCTACTTTGATCCCGGAAAAGTGCAGTGTTCCCGTGGGATTACTTATTCACTGCGGGTAACACCGCGGGGCGCAGCTAGTAACTCTATATATTTTAACTACTCTATCGTGAGCTTTTAACCTAGTTCAGTTAAACTACTTCATAATCTACGGCCGGCTGGAGGTTGTTCATTTATCTTTATAAGTGTTCGGGGTATTCGAGGGTGGGGGGGTAGGTTTAATTTGTGAGTTAATCTATTCGGCTCTCGGCCCTCATTTAGAGTTTAATTGTCATCACGGTCATCAAAATTTTACTTGAATGGGTTCCGTCTAATATTAATGGTCTCGTTTGTGTGGGTAGTGCGCGATGTGTTCCGTACATAGTTACTGTATGAACGAGACAGAACGTAACAACTGGACGACTCACTCGAAGATTGCAAATATAATAATAATATAGGAGGGCAATTCACACAGCACCATCTAGCCCCAAACTAAGCATAGCTTGTACTGGGAACCAGACAACTGACAGAATACATATATGCTTTTTGTAAATAGATACATATGTATAACACATCACACAGATATGACACAAAACAAACATCTAGATTCGTCACACAAATGTTTGTCCTGGGTCGGAATCGAACCCACGACCTAAGCGCAGTAGGCCAACTACCAACGAAGCTGTGAGATTTTTACACCAATGTTATATTCTCTCCCTCTCTCTCTCTAATTCTCTTCCAGAACCGAGGCATTCAAACACATAGGCATCACTTATAAACTTAGATTCCTGACCGATAAGTTTATAAGTGTTTTGTTTTTCGTATGAACAAAAACCCGTCAAACAAGGAGACAAAATACAAACTATCTAATCAGTCGCTACTCTATGATTCCAAGTAAAGCCCCATAATGTTTAAGACCTACTAAGGCCATAGCTCATGCAAATTCAACCATTCTTAATTCCGGCCGCTTTCACCCTTCCCCCAAACCTGGATTATCCCACTTACCCGGCTTGATCAATTTAAATGGCGGCATTGAAGCCTTACGATAATTGTTTACATTTCATTCTAAGGAACAAACAAACACTTGTATAGCGGGGGTTCTATTCTGAAAGGAACAAGATTAATATTTAATTTAAAATATTATAATTATTGTTACATTGCTTATTGAATTTAAATAAAAAATTATGTTAGTTACACATGATGAATTTTGTTTTTTTTATTTTATTTATTCTCATTATGAATTATATAATATGTATACTTTTAAGGTCATCTGCATATAGCTAGATATTAATTTCTGTAATATTCCGTCGCTTTCCGGAATGCACTCTGCGCATACATTATTATTATTAACGGCATCTTACCCCCAAGGAAGCTAAGCATAGCTTGTATCATGGGCACCAGACAATGATATACTACTTATATGCTTATTTTTTGTATATACACACAATACATAATCAACACCAAGTCACAGAATAAACATCTATGTTCGTCACACAAATGTTTATACTGGGTGGTAACCGAACCCACGACCTACAGCAGAAGGCAGGGTTACTACCAACTGAGCTGTGAGGCCAGTATTTTTTTCTAAAGATGTTTGTTCTGAACAACACCCTGTAGGTATCTCAATATTTCAGGTATAAGATAGACAATGTGCACTTAATTGATCGTCTGCAAAGGATAACCTGCTCATTTGAATTTGAATCGTGAGGGGTTGATTCCCAACGTCGCCCGAGGAGCTGGGATTTGGGGCGGGACTCATGTAATGCTACTTATCGTTACTTGAACAATATGATGCAAACTGAACAAATACAGATTAGAGATCACAGAGCATCCAAATAATCGACATATTAGCAGTATCCGCTATTATAAACTACTTATCATTTAATTGATCCATTAGCCGTCTAGTTTAGCTCATTATAATTATTCTTATTTTTATTTTCACTTCTGTGTTTGCCTTTTTTTTACCTAACATTTCTTTTTTTTCTTTATCTTTACTTATAAATAACTACCGTATGGACTAGAGTAAAAAAAACCTCTCACTAAATCACTTCAGTATCTTCGAATTATTACCTTAAAAAAAAAACAAAAAGATTCCACCTCATGGCTCCTTTCATATTGATAGTTCGACTTAGTAAAAATATAGTCTCCGGGTCATCAAATATTAATTTTACGTCGTAATACTGTTTCATCTCGCGATCTGTGAGGTAACCTTCTGAGATGACTGCACTAATGGGGTTTCCGCATTACGGGGAACCCTCATTTACGGCCGTATTTTTAGCTTACATCTGCAAACGAGTTACCAGATGTATACTGAATACGTGAAACTGTGAGATACAGTAGTGTAGAGCCCTTACCATGAGTTTGAACTCTTAGTAACACTCACTGATAGATATCACAATTCTATTCTATTCTATTCGAGTCACTGGTACTCTCGAACCAGTGTGGTGAAAGGATTTTAAATGCGCCTCAAAGAGGCTCCTTTCGTGGACTTGACACATATCTTCGAATTTTTAGTTCAAAGAATTGACAATATGATGACGTTACGTAACGAGCAGATGGCTCACCTTGTGTTAGTTGGCCAGATCTCTGCCCCCAACAAGCGATACGACTTGGATCTACATAGGTACAAGAACACCCAAGTCGCATCGCATGCGCCCGTTACTTTAAAACGTGTGGGTGGAATGTTTCATGTGCCTGTAATTTCACCGCTAACCATACATTTCCAACTGGAACACAGTAACGCGAATGCTACACTGTTTGGCGGGACTAATGGATATGGTGGCAGTACTTCCCCGGATGAACTTGAGTTCAACTCTTGTGTAACACATTCAAAGTCAAAGTCAAAAACTTTATTTCCATAGAATTCATATAGAAATGGCTTGGAAACGACAATAATATTCTAAACGTAAGGTCACGCATACTTATCGCTAAGTTTGACGCCCGTTCAAACCCTAGCCGACCCTCGATGGGGAAGAACAGAAAGAAACCCCTAAGGCTTCCCTTTTTTTCGCTATTCACTTATGTTCCATAGGTCCCTACAATTACTGGTGAAGACAACAGAGGCAGATTTGTTGTATGTTTTATTTAGTTTAAATAAAACATAAAAAAAAAATTTTTTTGTTTATTTAAATTTCAAATATTTATTCATTTTGGATATACTTAATGCAATTATAATATAAACCTATGTTTAGCTTAAACATACGAGTTGTGAGACATAAACTAGTATTAACTACAGGAAACGTGCAGCGCATCACATATTTTACTGCAGCAGTTAAAACGCTTCTGCATTCATTTTGCACTAGTTAACGCCTTCCGTTCTTCCTAAGTCTGTTATATATCACACCCATTCCACGTAGATACAAACATAGCTGCGACCCCACACGTAGATATTCTGTTGCGGATACTACAAACGAGTCATAAACGACAATTTAAACTTTACGCCTTTCAAATAACTTGTAATAGGTTAATAATTAGGCGCTAAAATCATATAAAATAGGGCATATATCAGTGACTAGACATAGAGAAACATTTATTCGCCAGACTACATTTTGATAGAAATCTGTCCACACATTCCTAATTTGTTTCGCTTTTTATGCCCTAAATTTTGTTTAGGACCAATCTACGCTAAAACAAAAACGCCTTAGGGCATATCTTAGTGACTAATTTTGACTGGCCTCACAGCTCAGTTGGTAGTAATCCTGCCTTCCGCGCTGTAGGTCGTGGGTTCGATGACCCAGGACAAATATTTGTATGATGAACATAGATGTTTGTTCTGTGTCTTGGTGTAAATTTGTATTATATGTATGTATTTACAAAAAAGTGTATTAGTATTATATCAGTTGTCTGGTTCCCATGATACACGCTATGCTTAGCTTAATTTGAGGCTAGATGGCGCTGTGTGAAATGTCCACCAATATTTCGACTGTAGCAATTAACATTGTCGAGTGTACATTTTTGCGATTTTCATTTTATTGCATAAAAGGCCTTAGAATAAAACTATAAATGCCCCCGTAAATTATTAATACTCTAAAATCAACCATCTCTGTTTTTTTAAGTGGAAAAAGTAGTATGTGTTCAGTTCACTTTATTCATATTTGAAACTATGAACGGCTGTACCCTAAAATATCGATTTTCACATACGACTATGTTACAGTCAATTTATTAGATTTTTCATTCAAATGTGTCCACACACGCCTAAAGTCTACCTCAGCTTTTCTTTAGTTAAGTACGATTCAAATGTTTGGTTTAGTCGCGTCTCGTGGGAACACCTGGTTACTGCAATATTATTCCGCTGCACTAGTTTAATGATGGAACTTGATATGCAGAGATATGCACATTTGTGTTGGGGCGATGCGAATGCTAGCTCACATACGAACACACCCACTACCCACCGTAACTACGCACGCTTGTTCACACTATTACAAATTTAAATTTCAAAATCCGTGCGGGAAATTATTTCCTCAACTGCATATAACGGAATAAACAAACGGCTTCTGAATTCAAAAAGAAGAAAACATATTCCAACTCTTGTTTTGAATACTTTGTGATTAAACACATAATAATTACTCGTAACTGAGCTTTATTATCTAGAGTATAGCTTTCAGTTATACGGGCGCATACGATGACACTTGGGTATTGTCTTACAGGGGACGACCCAAGTCATATTGCTTATTATGAGTAGGGGCTACCATCTGCTCGTTCCATAGCTTTATCACATAATAAAATCAAAAAGAAAATACATAACTACTTTTGTTTGGCAATTAAATACTTATTGTACCTGACTTTATTATGATTTACGAATACACAACGCGAATCTCAAACAGCTAATCCGAGTTAGGTATTATGTAAAATTTAACTGCGCTGCACATCTACCCTCGTAAAAAAGATCAGCTGTAGTACATACAGTGTGAAATTACCCGAAAGTACGTCGGGAAAATATTATGCTCGTTAGCATAACGCTGTTTGTGACTGTTTAATTACAACGGAAAGTACGCAATACAACGAAAACGACGAATAACGAAAGCTACTCGCACGCAAGCTTCCCGCTACTTGCCCGACTCTCCAACTTTCCCCCATTTTGTTCAAGAATGACAAACTTTTAAAAGCGTTCCGTACAAACAGAAACAAACGTAATTCCGAATGGATTTGAATTTGGAATGTTTTAAAAATTAAGTTGCAAATTGAATTTGGAACAGTCATAGGGCAACACTGTTCAGTCACTTTTTTAATATTAAGCGACTAAGGGAGAGTACACATATACATATGTTGCAACATAATTTAATTCTAATTTTAATTTTAAACAATTTGTGCCATATTTTTTTCTAAAAGCAAAGCTTCGATTATCTTGAAGCTTGTAAATAAGGCATGGTAAGAAGTTAGTAAGGTAAAATATGAATACGAATAAATACGTTTATACGCGCTTGGTCATTCGGATTCCCTGACCTTAAATTGTGTAAGTATTGTAAAATTAACATTATGGTATTTAAAAGCCTGGTCAATTCATTATTCTGAATTAAATTTTCTGGTTAAATTACCACATTCAATGTACCGGAGTCGCAAAGTCTGGTAATACATTATTTTACGGAGAGATACATTGAGCGCAGCCTTTTTTATTGATGGGTATTGTAGGAAAATGTTATTTTTAAAACATACATACTATTATGTTTCATTTACCTTTTATATATTTTTAATATCCGAATGGATTTGAATTTGAAATGTTTTAAAAATTTACTTATATTATATAGACGAGCTGTACCTAAATATTCATCTCAATCACATTATTAATTCTGAGAAAAATTTCATGGCCTAGCGATTTATCTTCATTACTCCAAAACTCTCTAGGCTGTTCAGATAAAGTGTTAGGCAACGCTCAGTTTGAGGCAAACAAAAAACTATTTGAGAAACTCAGTAACAAATACCTTTTGTCCTAGAAATTAGCTCGTTGTCGGTGAAACTCCGTTGGTAGCAACACTCAGACAGAACTAGATTCTATCAGAAACACGAACAACTATGCAGAGGCGAACTCAGGACTTCTGAGCCATATGCCCGTTTGCCTTCTGAAATAAACAAGTCTCAATTCAGAGCAACGCAAATCTTACAGAAAACGAATGATTGAATTCTTTATTGTACACTATTGCACATTAATACTAACGTTAAACTAGTTAAATAATGCGTACAATGGGTGGTCTTATCGCTAAGAAGCTATCTCTTCCAGACTTCGATTACTCTACCAATATTCAATCATTTTATTATCATTTTATTTATTTGCACAACCGATTAAATAATCAAATTTAATACTTTCATGGGATTGAAATGACGGTAGTAACACGTCTAGAGTGAATCTGTAAAATATATTTTTATACATAAAAAAAAGCAATGCACTCATAAATATATGAATAGATATTTTCTAGGCAAGCATGCTACATCGTAGACCGCATCGTCACTTAACATCAGGTGAGATTGCGGTCAAATGTGTGCCTATAGTAATTTAAAATAAAAAAAAATATGGAGTTTTTTACTTATTATATTCTTTATTGCACCGCCCCATTATAAATGATTTATAAGTATTTTGGTACCGACCTACGAGATTTATTTGTACGTAACTTCCTAAAGCTACCCATTCAATTTGATCTAATTAATTTGCCCCAACCCTTATTACAGCCATCAAATCAAAAGACAGTTCAGTTTAAAGCTAGTTCAACAGTAACCCCCCCCCCCTCTCCCCCCAAGACAAGATCTCATTTCATTAACATAAACAGGGTTTTGTTAATCCCGGCCTAAGAACGGTTGCTTCTTTCGTACAAACCTCAAAGTTTAAAAAGAAAATGGAGGAAATCTTTTAATTCGAGAACATTTTTCCGGATACGAAAAGTTTCGGTGTTAAAATAAATTTATTCAACTGAGAGGATTTCGTGATATTTCAATATTATCTTACCTATTTATGGATGACCTAACCTTACATTTTGACTTTTATCACCGAAACTGAAATCCCTAGAATCACAGACAGAATTTAAGTACTTATCATTTTCACTAGGAACAGAAAGAAATTCGAGTAATTAAAATTAATTACAGTACATGCAGAATCACTGCCATAGTCAGCATTCACCCATAATTCCGAAGAAAAATATGCGAATCTCAAAAGAAAGCTTCTTAATTTTCTTCATGTCTTCCAAATTGAAACATTCAAGGTGATTAATACACGTGATTATAATAATAAAAATTATATTGGTCGACATTTCACACAGCGCCATCTAGCCCCAAAGTTAGCTAAGCAAGGGAGCCAAACATTTTTTTTTTTTTTTATGTAATGCTATTACGGAACGAGCCGACGGCCCACCTGGTGTTAAGTGGTAACCTCGGCCCATAACAACTGATGCGACTTCGGTCCTCCCCTACTAGGTACGACAAGACCCAAGTCGCATCGTATGCGTCCGCAACTCTTAGACGTGAAGGCGGAATGTCTCATGTGCCTGTAATTTCACCGGAAACCACACCTTTCAAACCGGAACACAGTAATGCGAATGCTTCACTGCTTGGCGGCAGAAATTGGCATGGTGGCAGTACTTCCCCGGACGAACTTGGCGAGAGTTCTACTGCTCTTAAACTAAACAACTGATATAATACTTACATACTTTTTTGTAAATACATACATACATATTGACACCCAGACACAGAACAAACATCTATATACCGACACACAAATGTTTGTCCTGGGTGGGAATCGAACCGACGACCAAGTTAAATTAATTTCAACGCGTTCCGTCGTACAAGAGATCACTCGACATAATTACAGCACACATTGAGTTATTTACCCGCCCGCATGTGTCGGCGCGGCGCGGCGCAGCGGCGGAAACGGAACGCGCCCATTGAAAACGATTGACGCGCCTAATTCTTAATTTACACGAACAACCCAGACACGGCGAAGATACCAATTCTATCCTGTCGAACACGTTCCCCACATTTTGTCTCTGCGTTTAAGTATTTACAAGTGATAGTTTCTATTTGTTTTCTTGTCTTTCGTGTCAGTTGTTTTTCTTAGCAGAATGAATTTATTTATTTGTGTGTTGCGGAATCAGCAGTTGGCACACCTAAAGTTAAGTGGTAACCTCTGTTCGTAACATAAGGAGCCTCTTTGAGGCACTTAAAATCCTTTCACTATCCTTGATCATGGAACCAATGATTCAACTAGTAGTAACAAAAGCTGAACGAGTTGGGTCCTCCCCTACTAGGTACGACAAGGCCCAAGTCGGTCCGTATGCGCCCGTAACTCTTAGACGTCTTAGAATCTCTCACTTGCCTGTAATTTCACCGGCAACCACACCTTTCAAACCGGAACGCGAATGCGTTACTGCTTGGCGGCATAATGGGCAACCCAGTGCGCTGATTCATAATATATTCAATTATTTCAATTCGTATATGAGGGTAGTTGTATATTGAATTCCTCATAATCTATCTCAGATCTAGATGGCATTCATAATCTTATATTATTAGGTAAAAATGCAATTTTCCCGCGAGCGAAGCGGTGCACTAAAGCATGTGCTGCATAATAAAAAGTCCGCCTGCATTAAATTGCGCGCGGACCAATAAATAAGCAATAAACTAGCTGCACAATTTATATTCTGTGACCTACAAAACGGACTCGTTATTCAACCGTAAAATATTATTCTATTATTTACGTTTTTAATCATGTGACGTTTCCGTGAGTGCGTCACTTACGGAGGGCATGAAACTGTATAATAGGATAATTTAATAACGTCGCAATATTTCAGTCCGTACACGTAGCGTGTGCGATAAGGTTTAAAATATTCGTACATAATTATATTTCCACGTGATGTTTGTATCTGTGTCACTAATAACTCTAGCTAGAACAAACTGCAGTAATATTTCTAAAAACGCTAAAGCTACATTGAAAGCTTAATATTATTTTAACCACAACACATGGAATCCTAGTGTGGGGAATAGTGATAATTAACTGCTCAATAATCTATTCACACATAAAACATATATTGTGCTGTATATTCCGCTTGTATATTTACAGTATAATTGTACATTTATGGAACATATAAAAAAAATAGTTTGTCGTAGGCTGTCTGGAAGAGATCGCTTCTTAGCTATAACGCCGCCTATTGTACGTGTATCTTAAGTAGTTCTAACATTTGTACTGTATTGTAATGGTGAACAAAGAATTTTCATTAATTCATTCATTCAGTCATTCATTCATTCATACAAGGCTGACTATATATTTTGCTTTTTAGAGTTCACCGGAAATGTTTTTTTTTTTACAAATTGACCTTCACCGGTCCACGACATTCCGCCAATATGTTGAATGCACTAAACACTTTGCGTTTACATCCATCGATCAGCTCCTTATCGGCAGCCGTCGCCTAACTACCGTTTAACGTACTTATTCCACTTGATGGATCACCGCCGGCGACACCCGAATCCATTTACCGCGTCTAATTGATCGCAGCAGGAATTGAAAACGGCAAAAAGCGGCCGAGACGTTTGTAAGTGAAACTATTTGTTTTGGAACTATTCCGGAAGTGGCCGAGGCGGATGAATAGGCGAGGTATTGGTTGCCGCCCAGTCCGACGTTGAATGGGATAAAGTTTTCGGACGCGGAATTATTTTATTAAATCTCTTGTCTTTAGTTCATATCTATCCGCTAGAGTTCCGCGTAATCTTTGCTAAGACTTCTTTTGTAAAGTTCGTTTTAACTTTGGATATATATTTATGTATCTCTGTACAAAAGTTTTACTATAATCTCGTAACTATGTGTAACCCAACATGTGTGACACTTATATGGACAGGCCTCACAGCCAAATTTTTTGTAACTCTGTCTGCCTGCCTGCGCTGAAGGTCATGCGTTCGATTCCCACCCAAGACAAATTGTGTAACGAACATAGATGTTTGTTCTGTGTCTAGGTGTAAATATATATATGGTGGACATATTATATGAATATATTATATGTTTGTATTTACAAAAAAGTATATACGTATTATATCAGTTGTCTGGTTCCCATGATACAAGCTATGCTTAGCTTACTTTGGGGCTAGATGGCGCTGTGTGAGATGTTCACCATTTGTTATTTATTACTATTATTATTATTATATTTATTTATCCATTATTTTTCAATACATTACGCTCCGAATGAAAACCAACCACACCATCAAACATATTGCAATACACCCAAAAAGCTCAGCGCCATTACATAAATTCGAATATAACTTATAGACGGGCGACTCCTCACGTAGATACCGGGTGTATGTACGATACATTCCCGCATGCATGAGTTCCAGTCAGAAACAGTGAAAATGATGATTTTCTCTATTTGACCGATTGTGATCACTTTTTGTCATACTACAATTAAAAATTCGTTCACTACAAACCTCTAGAAACATCTCTCTGTCATATTCAACGTTAGTAGTAGTCGTATAGTCCATAGACCGGACGTAATCCCAGACAGACACAGTGAAAATGAAGATTTTCTCTATTTGACCGATTGTGATCACTTTTTGTCATACTACAATTGAAAATTAGTTCACTACAAACCTCTAGGAACATCTCTCTGTCATATTCAATGTTAGTAGTAGTCGTATATTCCATAGACCGGACGTAATCCCAGTCAGAAACAGTGAAAATGAAGATTTTCTCTATTTGACCGATTGTGATCACTTTTTGTCATACTACAATTAAAAATTCGTTCACTACAAACCTCTAGGAACATCTCTCTGTCATATTCAACGTTAGTAGTAGTCGTATAGTCCATAGACCGGACGTAATCCCAGTCAGAAACAGTGAAAATGAAGATTTTCTGATTCAGATCGATTGTGATCACTTTTTGTCATACTACAATTGAAAATTAGTTTACTACTAACCTCTAGGAACATCTCTCTGTCTTATTCAACGTTAGTAGTAGTCGTCAAACAGATTTCTAAATGAATTTATGGTGTAAAGAACGTGTTTAAAATTATGATTTTTTCAAGTTTTTTTTTCCTCAGTTTCTATGTAACTACAAACGAAAAAAAATGCACTACAATCCTCTACTAACCATTTCCTATAATAAACAGTCGGAAAAAATTATGTTTTGAAATATGGGGGGCCAATTTTTTTTTTAAATTTTTTTTTTTTTTGGCTTTACTACTAACGAAATTAGTTTTACTACTATCCACTACTAACCTAAATCTATCAAACAAACGTAAAAAAGATCAATTTTTACAAAGTCGGGTGCCAAGTTCACACAGCCGTAGATACGACGGTATGCGATGCTCGCCCCGCGGTATGGACAGCGGCGGCGGGGGCGGTTTATTCACTGCGAGATATGCATCTCATACGTACACTGCTTTATAATGTAGAAAACATTTTAAATCTTTCCCAGATATAGATTATAATAGTGTTTGGATGATATGTACTAGCTATAACTATATTAATATTGTTGGACACTATACAACGCTGTTTATCGCCAAAGTAAGCTTAACATAGCTTGTATCGTGGCAACCAGACAACTGATATAATATTTACATACTTTTTTCGTAAATACATACATATAATACATGTTGACAGACCCAGACAGAACAAACATCTATGTTCAACACTGAAATGTTTGTCCAGGGTGGGAATCGAATCCACTATCTACAGCGCAGAAGGCAGGGTTAATATTAGCAATATATATTTAGATGTATGTATACAAAAAGTATATAAGTATTCTGTCAGTTGCCTGTATAACACATGTCAATACCCAGACACAGAACAAACATCTATGTTCATCACACGAATGTTTGTCCTGTGTGGGAATAGAACCCACGACCTACCTAATATTTATATTTATGTATTTACAAAAAATATATAACTCTTCAATCAGTTGCCTGGTTCCAATAGTACAAACTTAGTTCGGGCTAGATGGTGCGGTGGGAAATGTCCAGCAATATTATTTTTTTAGTTATTCTAGTACTAAAATAGATAGAATGTAAATATAGTTGTACTGAAGATGTATGTTGTACGGTCTACCGCTCTTGTCCCGTGTGATTAATGAAACAACTCGCTCCTCGGCAAACAATCATCCGTTTTCATTTGTCATCGGGCATTACGCGAACTGTTATTTCTGAGATTGTTATATTAAGGTCCAGAATGTTGGGATTGACGCTGCGCTGTGCGTACGACAATTCCCATTACGATTATGTAGTGGTAATGTTGGTGGAAATCTTAAATGTATTTTTGTTTGTGTTCAGCGATATTTCATCTGAACCTATAATAATAATAATAGCCTTTTATTACCATAATACTAAAAAATACATAATCATCTATACAAATAAATAAAATTGGAAATAAAAATAACCGCTTTTTACTAAGTGCATATGGATGTATACACAGTACACATACCAAAACATTTTTTTTAAATTTAGTCTGTCTGTCTATTTGTTCCGGCTAATCTCTGAAACGGCTGGACCGATTTTGACGGGACTTTCACTGGCAGATAGCTGATGTAACAAGTAGTAACTTAGGCTACTTCTCCGAGGCGTAAAATAGGGGTGCGTGGTAAAACCGAATTCCTAGTATTTATTTATAAGATTTGTCGGTTTTTGTTCAGTTATTCCCATTTTAGTAAACTAAAAACGTAAATAAACGTGTTAAGCACATTACTTATCTAAAAGCAATCAATCACAGAGTTGAGCTTTTCTCAAGAGCCTTTTTTGAGGTATATATGCGGTGCCAAAGTTTTAAGTTATAGCGCTATTCTTTTCTGTACTACTTAATTCACCCTTGACCCTAGACAGGTTAACGAGTACATCACTTAGGCCAAACTTAAGCTAAATCTACTAAAGCTTAATTTAACTCATTCAATGGCCCTTTAATGGAAAAGAGGTATTAGTATTTAACACGAATGTATTCGAAACGTATCTGTTAAACTAGGCACATTGTTTTTATTTCAAAATTAGAAAGTCTTGACAAATATTTTATTTAATGATAAAACTGGAATAGATTTCGAGTATTTTCTTAAAATATAAATAATAATAATATTGGTGGACATTTCACACAGCGTCTAGCCCCAAAGTAAGCTAAGCATAGCTGGTATCATGGGAACCAGACAACTGATATAATATTTATATACTTTTCTTGTAAATACATACATATTATACTAATTTACACCCAGACACACATTTCCACATAGTTCGTCACATATAATATGTGTTTATCCTAGCTGGGTGCGAAAGTTTTCATTGGACATACAAACGTACATAACCACAATTTGTCCGAATCGATTTAGAAAACTTTGCTCGGTTCGCTCGTTCATTAATTAATATATACTAACAATATTATTCACACAATTACTTTAATACATTTTAATGAGCTTACTAGCGATAATTATGCCTATCAGTTATTGGAGCTCGCATATTAAACGAATAGGTGTTGAATGCCGTGGTGTAAATATTTGTCTAGATGCAGTGATGCACTCGTGCGGGTGAAATTACAAAGTGTGGGTAAATTACAGGCTCATGAAGTTATCCATCTTAGTGCAAAGTGACGCGCGATAATTCGGCTTGGGTTAGCCCGTAATACTAAGAGTAGAGGTGGATTTAAGTTGCTATTTGACTTGCCTCAAAGCTCAGTTGGAAGTAACCCTGCCTTCTGCGCTGTAGGTCGTGTGTTCGATTCCCACCCAGGTCAAACATTTGTGTGACAAACATAGGTATTTGTTCTGTGTCTGGGTGTTGATATGTATTATACATGTGTATTTACAAAAAAAATAAGATTATATCAGGTGTTTGGTGCCCATGATGAAGCTATTTACTTAACTTACTTTGGGGCTAGATGGCGCTGTGTGAAATGTCTACCAATATTTATTTATTTATTATATTGTTATGGATCGAGGATCCCGCTTTATAACAGGTGGGCCATCGGCTAGTTTCGACATTACCCACAAAAATATTCAACAATGGTTACATCGTTAATGAATTCCACCATTAATGAAAAAGCAATGAAAAACGCTGACTTATCTTAGGTTAAAACTTGAGAAATGCCTTACCCAGATACAAAATAGTTAAGAAGAAACGTAACAGCTTGTTCGCCTTGGAACGAACAAGACGTATAGTAATGCTCAGTCGATCTCGGAGAGTCGTCGCCGGTGACATGTCCGTCCCATTGTTCCCCAATTATTTACATGCTAATGCTCACTTAATTTAGGGTATGGGATCGTCGACATGCGCGTCGCGTCGGGTGGTCCGGCCACACGCATCACGGCTTATCGATAAATACATGCGGTTATCGATAAAAGCGCCGCACTAGCGATGCGGAGAACATTATCGTAGATTCAAACGAAGTGGAAGCGAATTTCTACAAATTGAAACATTTGTAGAAATTAATACTTTTATGTGATAAATTTAAGACAGATGGATCTGATGTTAAGTGGTAACATCTGCCCATAACAAGCAATGTGACGGTCCCTCCCTTACTTAGGTAGGTGGCAGAATGGGAATGGTGGAACTTCTCCGGACATACTAGGCGTAAGTTCTACAGCTACTTAATGCGCGATTCTTCGAAAATATAATAAATATGATGAACATAATATGCTATGCTATTATGACGACTGAGGAAAACTGATTTAATAGGATTAATAAATAATATTTATATATAAATAACAATAATGGTGAACAATTCAGACAACGCCATCTAGCCACAAATTAAGCATAGCCGTCATGCATAGCCGTATGTTATTATTTCATATCAGGTTTTAAACCAGCGACATTTCGACTGAAACTCTGCCATTTCTAGCATTCCTGTAGGTTTTTGAATGATAAATGCAATTCCGATCTTTATCAGAGGAATTCAGAATAGCTGAATTTAAAAATGAACGACAGACTTTAATATTTCGCCATAAGCTAGCTCGAGTCTCCATCAGACTTTTTGAGCAGAGTTTTATTTCTATAGACGCCATTCCTGTGGCACTACATAGACTGCACGTCGATATTATCGCGAGCTTTAATTATAATAGGTAGCCGCGCCTTCTTATCGATAAAAGCGAAATATGAGCGCGACAAGGAAGCTCAATGTCCACGAGATAACCTTTGCCGTCGATTTATTTCGAAGTTTTCTATACGATAAATTTCGATGGTCGATAACGAACTTTAATTTATTAACGCGGAGGCAACTGTTGAGATAAATTTTATTAAGTTGCGCAACACGATTATTTTTCCAACAGGAATGTGTCATATCTATGTAACTGTTTATGTATAAGCATTAATATGGATGGACAGCGGTTTGATCGCAGTCTCTTTTGTTTAGTTTGTTCGGGGAGGTATGTTAAAGTCGTGTCCAAGTATGCCGCTTGGTAATAATTTAGTCAGGGCACTATAATAATACGCTCAGGGCATTGCAGGTCTCTAGGCAATAAATATAAACACTGTCTTAAGCTGCAGTTATTAGTCGGTCATCAAGCTTAAGTTTCTTTCTAAAGCCTTTTTCTGTTTCTTCGCTTTTGCTTCTAAAATACGCAACGGATACGGCTTCACTAATAGAAAGAGCGGTGAATGAGAATGGTTTGTGTGTATAATTTGTAAATTTATTGCACCCGGCAAATCCGGGGCGGGTCGCTAGTTAAACATAAACTGAACTTATAATCGATAAAAAGTTGATGGCGACAAAAAAGTTGGAAGAAGTCCAAAATTAGGAACAAATTTCGTGTTCCTGTTTCGCCAAACCAATTTCAGCGCATAAATATCTGGATGTTAATTAAAAAGGAATCGAAATGCTGTTCATTTGCCGGCGATCCCGTGGGAAAGGGGCTCCGTAATCGCAGTAATCAGCTTTTAATTACTCGTCCAAACAAATCCTCGATGGCGGCGCGCAGATATTCTGTAGACACGCACTTCAGCTACTTCAGCCTGGCAGCATGCGACGGGTATATATGTATAATAGCTAGGTAGCCTAAATTGAAGCCAAAATCGGTCCAGTCGCTTCGGAGATTAGCCTGAACAAACATACAGACAGAAAAAAATATATAGTGTTTTTTAATAAAAAAAAATTGTATATGCTTTCTTAGCGTTTAGTATAAAACTGTTATTTTGATATTACAAACAGACACTTAAATTTTATTTATTTGTATGTATAGATACAAAAATATGTTCATTATTCCTGAGTAAAAAACCTATATTATACTATAATGAATGTATGATTAAGCAAAGGCGTTGTGAATTAAGATAACTTTAAATAAATATAAAAATGCTCGGGCCTGACTTAAGAGCCTGTCACTAATTATTAGGTAAAAAGAGCCTCTGTTACTTGGATCAGCGTCGGAACCCGCAATCTAAGTACTCTCTTACCAATGAAATCGATTCGCCATTGGTACGGGCTACGGGCAGCGTTTCCAAAGCCCGGGGGCATTTGGCATTTCCTCTTAATTGCGGCTAATAGCAAGAAAAGCTCCATTAGAGCCCTTATAAAGAGTAAACGAATTAACAGGCACGTAACAGTGTTGGGAAATCCGGCTTTTTGCTATTTCCCGGCCTAATCTTTGCATATATTTGACACAATACTTTATACATGTTTAACTGGCCTCATACCTCAGTTGGTGGTAACCTTGAATTCGACGCTGTAGGCCGTGGGTTCGATTTCCACCCAGGACAAACATTTATGTGACGAACATAGGTGTTTGTTCTGTGCCTGGGTGTTGATATGTTTAATATGCATGTATTTACAAAAAAAAGTATAAATGTATTATATAAGTCTGGTTCCCATGATACAAGCTATGCTTAGCTTACTTTGGGGCTAGATTGCACTGTGTGAAATGTCCACCAGTATATAAAATAGAAATTAGTATTTTTTTTGTAGAAAGTCTCTTTCTATTTCTCATTATCTTTTGGATTAGGTGTTGGAGTTGAGTGGGGAAAAACTGTAATCGATTAACACGATCTTTGAGTTAATTAACAAATCTTGAGTATATGTATATTATGTATCAAGACATTTTTAATATAATTTACTTACATAATAGTAGCTGATCGTAATTTTTTTATGTGTATTTGATACGGTACGATTAGATGACCCCCTGATGTAAAGTGGTAACCTCTGTCTGTAAAAATAACACTACTGGGGTCCTCCCCTACTTAGGTATGGAAAGACCGTGTTGCATAGTATTGCGCCTGCAACTCTGAGACGTGAAGAATGTCTCACGTGAATTAAAATAAGAGGGAAGTTTTTCCGGCTTTATCGTTTCCAGTAAGCGTCGCTCTAACGAAGAGGCGATAAACTCGTTAATACGATAAAAATAGCCGGGTTCCGGAGCGAAAAAGCCAGCCTTGCTTAAATAAATTTAAGTATATTTTGCTAGAAATTTGCGTGACATTCCACACAATACGCGTTAACCAAGATAACATTTTAAAATTAAAACTGCAACATCCTCTCGACGCGAGAAAACATTTTCTTTTGTAGAAAAATACAATTGTGAACATTTTTAATAGGACATAACAAGTGCTAACGGGCTGATATTACGAACAAAACTGGACATTATTGTACGTAGCTTTGGATGTAGTGTGTTATCCAAGTTTCCTATTGTTATATCGTGTACGAGATCAGCATAGTTGCAAAAATAACGTTAAAACCATCGGAAACATAAATTACAATGTATAGTGAAAGTTTTTATTATGTATTAATATAGTATAAGAATTGTAATCTGAAAAAACTTCAACATTCTTACATAAATAAATAAATCGTTTATAGTATTTAAATCAAAAGCAACGTAATGAATACTTAGTTAATTACTAGGGATTAGGGGAATACTTAGGGGAATTATGTGATGAGCAGTTTACAAGCTCAAAAGTCTGGTTTGATGATGATTTGACTAGAATTTGAGATTACAAATATGAAGCCTGATAATAATATAGGGCTATTTTATATACTTCCGATATTAGCATGATTTTGTTATAATTATTTTGAAAAGCTTATTCGAATAACTTAGAAGTAACACCAATTATACCTTTACTTGCAGGGTGAAATTACGGTGACTACGTATATTTATGTTTGAATAAACTTAACATAATGTTGAAGGTTTTTTCCCATTTTATCGGTTGAATGAAAGAAAATTCTTTGCTATCTCTGCGTTTCGTTCCTATGCGCCTTTAACCGTTAATGCGTCCGTTAATTGAGCAAATCATTAGCACACAAACTTAAGACGGCATCTTCTGTAGTCCGACTTACCGGTTATATATACTCTAATCCGTATAGATAGAGTTCAAATTCCCGTGACAACTAGGAGATATCACAGGGAAGTGGTATAGTCGTGCGAACTGCTTTTGGTTTCCGCTCTCGTAAGTTCAATAGCACCATTAGACGCGAGCAGGTGCATTTGAGATGTTCGATTTAATCTTAGTTAAAATTATATGCCCGTCAGTATTACCTGATAGAACTAACTGCAATAACAAGAGTTTGCAGTAAACATAACCTTCCCTATTGTTAGTAGATAGAAAATTAATTATATCATAAGAAAAACAAGTACATAGGCGAACTTAATGCCGATTAGCATATTCTTCCAGATAACCTTTGTCTAGTAAGGAGTTTGTGTGGTAGTTATTTATGTCAGAAATAATTTAGAATAATTAACATATTTACTTTTGCTTCACCGTTTTGAGTGGTGTATTGCGCACATAAATTTATCAAGCGAAAACACTCATTGGTGCTCGTCAGGGTTTGAACCAGCGACCGGAATTAAATGGGGGTCAGTACCACTGAGCCACCACGCTATCTGATTTTGTAAATACATAACACTCAGACACAGAACACTATTCGTTACACTCGTGGTGGGAATCGAACTCACGATATAAGGCGCAGAAGTCAGAGTTACTACCAACTGAGCTGTGAGGCCAGTCGATAGTATAGTACAGGTGCAGCACTCAGCCATCAAAGTACCTGTATTATACCGGTTAGATAACAAGCGGAGCCACTCGTACCTAACGCGAGCATTTGCAATAATTGAACGCAATCGACAATTATCCAGTAATATACCAGAGTGCGGATAGAATCCAGATTGCAATTTTACTAATTAACCCACGTGGAATTACGTTAGGACGGTTTGATAACCAGGGTTACTGTGAGCTGCGAGTAATATTACTATGAGCTTTGAGCGGTTATAGTACTTATCTCTGTCTCATAAACCTAACGCATAAAGTTAAGGTATCTGGCATTTTGTTTCACATAATTTATAAAATAATTTTATGTTTTAGATACCTTCAAACGGTGTATCATCATTAATGTAAGCCGGAGATATACTCGTAACAACAATACGAGCGAAGTCGCAGACAACTGCTAATAGTATAATTCACATGCAACGTGTTAAAGGAGATAAGTTTATAGAACTTTATTTCACAATAAAAGACATACGTTTACATGAGAATAAAACAAAACATTATTTACGATAACTTGTGTCTTTCTAGTAGGTAGACTGTAGTAGCTAATTTTAATTTTAGAAATATTGGTCTGTTTATTGGTGGACGTTTCACACAGCGCCAATCTAGCCTCAAACTAAGCATAGCTTGTAATATGGGAACCAGACAACTAATATAGATAATATACTTTTTTGTAAATACGTACATATAATACATAATAACACGGAGACACAGAACAAACATCTACGTTCGTCACACAAATGTTTGTCCTGGGGTGGAATCGAACCCACGACCTACAGCGCTGAATGCAGAGTTACTACCAACTGAGCTGTGAGGCCGCGTAACACACATAATTGTTTCAAACTGCATATAGTATTCTGCCTCACGTCTTATTGCTGATATAGAATTTGCTCTACCAATTAGAGGTGAATGGTGAAAACTCTATATACCTAGATTCACGCATTTTCCCTGAACGTGTAGGTAGAGCCTCATGGTCCAATTTAGCTTCGTGTATTTCACGATTGTAAAAACACAGAGGTGATAAGTAATGAGTTCATCATCAATATCTCCAAAGTTTATTAGTTAACAATTCTTCCGGTAATTCATGCTTCCGAGAGCTACGACAAATCTTATTCCAATGAAATAACAAACAAGTCCGAACGAATATAACTCTACATAACCACGTTATTTCCAATACAACGAAATAAACTTGACAAATTACTTTTGAATAAACACTTTCTTGGATTGAAATACTTCGCTAAGTACTCATAAGTATTTTCATAAAACTCTGAAGACTTTCCACTCCCATTTTCTGAGGACTATCCAACCTCGGCTCTCTTGAAATGTGGAGTTAACAAACAACATTGTGACAACCCTACATGTTTCTTGGAAGTCGTGGGTGTACGTGTGGGTACCGAACAGGGCTGTCGCAAAGTTCGTGTGCCTCGATCATCCTTACTGGAAGCGGTATGGATTTAAATAAATATGTAGTTGCATCGGTCCATTGAAAAAGCTTTCATTTGACAATCAGAATCAAGTTCAAAGTCAAAAATTTTATTTCAATAAAGATTAATTAGATAAAGATTGTTGAAATGTCAGTAGGTAAATTAAAAATATAAGATAGATAGATAGATAAAACATTTATTTCAGCACAAGTATTACAAGAAAAAGCAATATAATAAAGACACAAAAAAAGTCCCTATGCGCCCTGTGCTGAAAAGGGGATGGCTCAGCATATGCTGAGTATACTCAGTGCTGATTTTCAGCCAATAAAACCTTTACTTTTGACGACACGAACAGGGTCTTTAGTTTTTTTTTTTATAGTAATATAGTCAGTTACTTAAAGCATCCTTGCTACTCGTGTCACTGACTCACTCGAACCAGTGCTTTGAAAGTATTAGAGTGCGCTTCCAAGTGGTTCCTTTCGTGCACATAACACAATTATATTTAATATAAATTAAATAAAAAATATTGTTTATTTTTTTATTGAATTCAAATCCAACTGAAAGTTTAATTTATATTTTGGAACACATACATACTACGGCATAGCAGGATGTTAAATTGTATAAATATTTTAAACTATTTAATTTGTCGTGATTATTTTTATGTTCGAATATAATCTTCCGCACTAATCAAGTAACGTAGTTACATTATGAAATGTACAGACTCCCGGAATCTCTTCCAGTGATCATCTTGCGCTCGTTAAACAGAATTAAATGTGTGAAAACGTCGAGTAGGCACGCTTTGATGAATTGCTCCTAATGTGACTTGTTGGAACTTGTTAACTCCTTACCGATTTATTATTTAGTAGAAATATTTGTTGAGGTTTATTTTTGTAGGAGAGGAAAAGTATCGACAACTTCAGAAAGAGATCATTTCTAAATATAACTTACTCTCCTACATTATTATACAATTTGTAAGTTGTGTACTGTACATTTTACATGTAATATTGTGACAATCGTTGGTATACCAAATAAATAAAATATATAATATACACTTATACATAAATATTTGTTTGATACTCAAGTAAAATTAAAGTAATATTTTATGTGATTAAATTACGTGACGAGTAGATGGCCCACAGTGGTACTATTAGGTACACTTAGGTACAACAAGACCCAGCATCGACCGCACCCGTTACTCTGAGACGTGAATGTAATGTCTCATATGCCTGTTATGTCACCGGCAACCACACCGGAACGCAGTAACGCTAATGTATTCCGCCAGAAATAGGTATGGTGGCTCTACTTCCCTGGACAAACTTGACAAAGTTGTAACGCCAGTAAAATCTACGATGCAACTTTGATAGCTATGTTATGGTAATGATTTTGCTTTCTCCGATTTTCGTGCGAAATTATGAAAAATTCTATAACTCTAATCTTAAGTATTTACCCTCCTTATGGTAACAGTAATAAATAGCAAGTAGAGTCAGAGCAATACCATAATAATCATGGTACGATTGCCAGAACAAACAAAGACCCACAATTCAAATGTTTGTTCCATCAATTTCGTCCGCAATATACAACATTTCAGCAAATGTATTACCATCAATTCCACTTTAACCATATTTCATCCTGTTCAGTTTGCAGTCAACTCACTGAATCCGAATTCAAAACAAAGGCTATTTGGTCGTCCGTAAATTACACCTATTACTTTGGGAGCAAGATATTCTATACTGGCACTCGACCGCGAGGTGGCCTGGGATCGGAATGTCGATGCCGATTCCGCGAAACGAGTGTATCTTCTGAGATACATTACTAGTTTTTGCCCGTAGCTTCGCTCGCGTTAATATAGATTTTTTCAGGATATCGGATTATCTTCCGGGATATCACTGGTCCATTTTCCTTTTTCTGTACTCCAAGTATCATTTTGCAAATTATTCATGTCGGTAAGCGGAGTTTCTAAGACGAACTTTTTTTATGTGAGACAGTTACGGAACGAGCCGACGCGACGGCCCACCTGGTGTTAAGTGGTAACCACGGCCCATAACAACCGATGCGACTTGGGTCCACTCCTACTAGGTACGACAAGACCCAAGTCGCATCGTGTGCGCCCGTAACTCTGAGACGTGTAGGTGGAATGTCTCGTGTGCCTGTAATTTCACCGGCAACCTCACCTTTCAAACCGGAACACAGTAACGCGAACGCGTTACTGCTTGGCGGGAGAAATTGGCATGGTGACAGTACTTCCCCGGACAAACTTGGCTTGAGTTCTATTGCTCTTAAATAAACGTCTAAAATATATTTTTCTATCCCTCATCCTAAGTCATTTTCTGTACAGCTGACAAAGTGTTACTTGATAAGTTGCCAATGACGATGCCATCTCCAGACCACAACGCCTGGAGTTTACCTTTTAATCGATAAAAAATGTTTCTTACCTAAATACTTAAAGTTTTTCTTATCTTAATACTCAAGGAATTCATATTTTAATAGCAGGCTGTGCAGTTAGTTTCGAGATATCACATGAAACAACTAACCAAGGTATAATATTATGCAAACACATATATAAACTTGTCCTTGGCATACCTCCTGAATAAACAGTTGGCGTGGGCTAGGCTATAGGCCTAATTAATTCCATATTCCGAGGATATGCGCTTGCACCGTATACATGAATATTAAACTAAGATAAAATGCTAATTCATAATATGCATACATATTTATCTTGAGACTGAATTGATGGAGATAAGCGTGGGTAAGATTGCGAAATTGGATTGTCCTGGGTTTGCATTAGGATGCGAATATGCAAAGGCACTAAGGGTCGCATTGTGAGGTAAATGAAATAGATTGCTTTTTAAATGTTCTTAATTTAATTAGGAGTTCAGTCGATCTGTGTTGACTGTTGTACGCCATTTGAATGCATTTGATAGAACAAAATTCACCAAGACATGCAGAAGCAACTTACTTATACTTTATCTATGTAGAAAAGTAAAGTTATATACTATCCATAATAGATGATGTTTATGTATATATATTTAAATATATTTTCATGTATTTATATATTTTTAAGCTAACAAATTGTATGTATACATCAGTTTTGTAAGTTGTATGTAACAGTCCTTTTTATATGTACACCGCTGTCAAATGTCTTCTCTGTATCCTGTCCATCCAAAGGTTGGATGGAAGAGATCACTTTTAGTAATAACCACCATTGTGCGTTTACCTAAGTTTATGTTTTTTCTTTGGTATACAATAAAGAGTCAATCTATCTATCTACAATATCGTACAGCTTATACATTTAAACTGAGTGTTATTCCTATACATTTCACAAATAAACACTAGGTTAATAGCAAAATTTCGTCGCTATCGGTACTGGGTCGCGCCTCGCTACTAAATATCCTAAATTTTGCAGGTAAATACAATTGCATTTTACCGGTAACCGTTATAATACCAGCATTGTCTTTCCCGTACTATACCCCATTAATAACATTAACAATGCGGTACCCGGTAATTGAACGCTGGGTCCATCTGTTATCTTCTCTGGACTAATGAAATTGTCTGTGGACTAATTAATTATAATCAAATTGGATACGGATAAGTTTCATAACAAAATCCCGATATTGAATTCTGCGAGGGAATATTAAGGTAAAGGAAAATGGAGCGACCGCCGGAGTAGATAAGGTCAGAAATAGGTAAGCAACGTGAAATATGATAATATCTGTACGCAGATAAAGACTCGCTAAAGCTTAGATTAAACTTTGGGGGAAAACTCTATCAAACAACTTTATTGAAATTAATAAAATGGACAAAACTCGCTCGGTTGAAAAGTAAATTGGTTGTAACACTAAGCAATATAAACAGAAACGAGCGAAAACATTGTAACATTCCTGTTGAAATAAAGGTTTAACTTTAATTAAAACATTGCGAGCGCTGGCCTACTTAGCGAAGTGCAGCGACAATGTTGTAGCACCCTGTACCGCACGACATTCACGGCTTTTTCTAAAAACTTGGGTATGTTTAAGAGAGCAGCGACTCGACAATACTATCTAGCTGTTTTTTTAACCCTCCTCACTCTTTAAATATCAGTAAGCAGCTAAAATATGTTTTTGTATCATACGAGTTAGTACAGATTAGTTATACCCATATATATAGTAATTCTGAGGGTACTAACATCAAACGTTAACTAGTTATAAATAAGTATAATACAAAATTAATCTAGTTAAAGTATTTTAAACACCACGCTGACTTTAGATTTTATGTTAGATCTTAAGTTTTCTCTTTAAGTGAAATGTAAATTTCTTTGCGAAAATAAATTTTCTTTAAACCGAAGGTTAATCAAATGTAAGTTTAGAACTTTAGTTCCAAGATTTGACCCAATCAGATTAGAATAAATAATGTCAATAATATAGGAAAATGTTAATACAATTATATGCCCAATTAAATCTATAACTCCTTAATACGAGTACCGCTCGCGACAACCCTAAGCTACCTTAGTATACATAGGGCAAACGCAAAATGGTAAGCAAATGTTATTTTTTCACAATTCCCTTAAATTCTCGGGGCTGCGAGACACGGGGATTGGAGTATATGTATATACAGCGATACATTTAGAAAATTGTCTCCTTGAACTCGCAATTATTTAAAAGCTATGTGAACTTCTGAATGCGTGGTTTCATTTAAATTGAAAAAAATCTAGAACATGACGTGTCATCGACAAAACTAAAGAAATAAATAATATTGGTGGAAAATACACACAGCGCCATCTAGCCCCAAAGTAAGCTTAGCTTGTACTATGGGAATCAGACAACTCATGGAATACATAATTGTGACATACATATAATACATATTAACACCCAGACACAGAACAAACATCTATATCCGTCACACAAATGTTTATCTTGGGTGGGAATCGAATCCTCAACCTACAGCGCAGAAGGCAGCGTTACTACCTACCAGCTGAGCTGTGAGACTTGGCCATAATGCTTCTTATATTTAGATCCTTGAAACCAAAATGATGCCTTCACACCCGAATAACGAAGATTCATTTGTAGCAAAGACTTGTATAACTATGCAATCAATGTCTTAGCAGATACTACTGCTGAGATAACTTTGCGTTGCACGGGATAAATTAATTGTTTATCCAGTCGCTTGAAAACTGAGTCGCGACAAGATTGCATCCCGAATGGAAACACCGAGACGCAAAACAAGTCATTTGAAACAAAGATATTACAATAACCTTATTTCTCACGTCATAAGATGCATTTCCGCTCGCTCCCGCCCGCTTCCAGGCCACCACCTCTTGATTTCCCAAAGGCCTGTATTTTTTAAATCCACCTCAACGTTATAAGGTAAAATATTGTACTTGTGAGTTTTGAATTGCTGACTGAATCTTTGTTTGAGTTTTCTACTACTTTTATTACTTACTCTTACTTCTAGGAGCGATGTGTGGGCTTACTTTTTTCGGACATTTCACACAGCGCCATCTAGCCCCAAACTAAGCTAAGCACAGCTTGTACTATGGGAACCAGATGACTGATAGAATACATATATACTTTTTTGTAAATAAATACATTTATATTTTGTAAGTACTTCCACACATTGCCATACCTATAACAGATGACTAAGTTTAACTCTAACTATTTCAATAAGACCCAACTGTACACTTTGTTATGCAATAAAATATCTTGTACATATTAACACCCAGACACAGAACTAACATCTGTGTTCGTCACACAAATGTTTGTCCTGGGTAGGAATCGAACCCTGAGCTGTGAGGCCTGTCTTGCCTTTGGGCCTAAGCAAACTACCCATTTTTGGCATCGGCGATTGGCTTTTGACAATAGTCTTCTATGGATCTATAACAGATGCCTATGGTATGTTGCTTGATGTTGATTCATCTTGTTTGACTTCCTAGGGTCATAATTCCTGGGTCATAATCAATTATTTTTTATTGACACATTGCCTAATAATATTTGGAATGTATGCTCAATCAAATAATAAGTCACTTGGGTTACACAAATACGAGTTACTATGTAGGTAGCTGCCGCAGAAGTATGGAATATATTAAATGTTCTTTCTTTCTTTCTTTGATGCTGAAGGCTCGCGCCGCGAAGTGCTATTGAGACCATTATGCGTTCAATCGCAGTACCAAACTTCAACTAGTAGAAAAAGTAGGAGTGCGTGGCCCTTGTAGTAATCAGAAAGGCAAGGGTCGCTCGAGACCCGGGGTCTGAATCGTACCTAAGCCGGGATATATCTGGCTTTGAAGTCAATGATAGCGTGATTTAGATTTTTGGGTACGTAGGATGATTTATGTGTTATTACCTTATGGAGGCAACTTGTTAGGAAAAAGGATAGTTAGTTTTTTGTTCAATTTCAACAGCCTGATCGGACCATTTGGTTGTATTTTTAACTCATGTTTTATTTTATGACGAGCCGACGGCCCACCTCGTGTTAAGTGGTAACCTCGGCCCATAAGAACTGATGCGACTTGGTCCTCCCCTACTAGGTACGTCAAGACCCAAGTCGCATCGTATGCGCCCATAACTCTGAGACGTGTAGGTGGAATGTCTCACGTGCCTGTAATTTCACTGGCAACCAAACCTTTCAAACCAGACCACAGTTCCGAAAAAGAACATATCTGGTGTAATGCGGTTATCTGGTGTTAGGTTATCGCATTACACTAGGTAGGCCATCTGCTCGCTCCGTAACTTTATCACATAAAAAAGGTAAGTCTATGTCAGTCTCAAACTGATAACAGACAGTTATATAAACAGATTCACGCAATGTTGTTAAGAAAATTTGTGTTATTTGTGAAGTAATTGTAAGTATTGTAGGTCTATTCTATTCGAATCACTGGTTATCTTCAACCAGTGTGGTAAAAAGATTTTAAGTGCGCCTCAAAGAGGCTCCTATCGTGCACTTGACACATGTCTTCGAATTATTAGTTCTAGGACATGTCGGTTTCCTCGCGATGTTAGATTCAACATTCGATTTGAATACTGCCCCAAATATACGGCGTCGCATCGGCCGCCCGAATCCCTCGTTTATGACAGGCAATGAGGTCGTGATTTTTATGTAGTCTATATCAGCGTGGGTGTTCTACCATTCGTTTCCCTTTTCATTTCCCTGCCAGTCCTGTGCGGCAGTTGCTCAGTTGTCTTGCCACGGATATTGTCAAAAAGGGTGACTTTTGAAAAGGAAAATGAAAAAAAATCTGTACACATCTGATAATTATTATGGAATCGTTACCGTATACAAAACGGGTTCCAAAAAGAATCACTCCTTTGTCGTCAAAAATCTTTTATCTCAATTTTAATGGTTTATTTTTTACTATTTTCTTAGGATTGCCGCAAGTTAGTGAAACAAAACTAACAGAACACATATTTTTACTTGAATTGAGTCGCCTTACAGCTCAGTTGGTAGTAACTCTGCCTTCTGCGCTGTACGTCGTGGGTTCGATTCCGACCTGGACAAACATTTGTGTGACAAAAATACACGTTTGTTCTGTGTCTGGCTATTAATAAGTATGTAGTTTTACAAAAATGTTATAATGGTATTCTATCAGTCATTTAGTTCCCACAGTATAAGTGATGCTTAGTTTGGGGCTAGATGGCATTGTGTTACAGATTATAAAAAAATAGTTTTCCAAAAAGTCAATTATTAGCATTTTTTGAATAACTTTCTAAATGCCTATACATCATACACATAAAACACATGTGTCCTGATTTGCTTTTAAAAGGCTGCGGCACTAACATTGCGCGAAGCAGTGGATCGAATAACAGTTTACCGCGAGTTACAATCGAGTTACTTTGTAACGCGTATTCATGAGATCCCGAGGCGTAGTCGATAAGAATAAATCGATGTGTTATGACGATTCGGCGGTACCTCCCATCTCATACATACAGCAGTTTTGTGGTGTCAAATGTATCAACGTGGCCCTTAGGGTCGTCTTAGTTTCAGACAGATCAGAGTTATTTTCATAATATCGCAGAAGAGGAAATACAATACCGCCCAAACTGTCACGCATATCATCCGAAATGTGAAAACTATGTGTAACTTATTTTCTAATAGATTGGCCTCACAGCGCAGTTTATAGTCATGCGTTCTGCGCTGTAGGTCGTGGGCTCGATTCCCACCCCAGGAAAAACATTTGTGTGACAATCCTAGATGTTTTTTTCTGTATCTGGGTGTTAATGTGTATGTGTTTAAAAAAGTATATAAATGTTATATCAGTTGTTTGGTTCTCATGATGCTATGCTTAGGTTACTCTGGGGCTAGATTTTGCAGTTTGAAATGTCCACCACTATTTATTTATTTGTAATATAGGTAACTATGTTATAAACTATTTCGCACATAACCAAGTGAATTGGCGTGTTCATGATCTGCCAAATACAATCTCATAGTGTAACTATCCCGCAACGAGTCCCGTATAAAATGCAATACAATTTTAGCGATTCAAATTTCAATCGCCGCACGGCCAAACGAACCATGCCCATTGTCCGTATCGCAATAGCGTCACGAAATTGGAATAAACTGCACCGAACTGCGATATAATCAAAGCAACGTATGGCGCAGGCTGTTTCCAGCAGTTTAGATAAAATTGTATGGCCGGATAAATTATTCATATACCACAGCACAACACGAACCGCGGCAGTACATTCAAAGGCGGCGGGATCGAATCTAGTCACGACCACAAGCTAATGCATTAAAAACAAATTTGCATCATGCTCAGAATTTGAGCACAAATACTATGAGAAGGAATAAATTCTTTGTTGAACTAACAAATCTATATGCCAATAAAAAGTTTAAGAACATTGGCTGCCAGGAAAATTACAATAGTAATAATAAAGTCAAATTTATTTCCTCTCAAAAAATAGTTAGGTAAATACAAGAAAGTGCATCTAAATAATAAATATTTAGCCTGCTTTGTGAGAGGCTGGTGCCTGAAATAGGTTTGTGTAAACCTGTGACACAGGTCATCAGTGCCCCACTCCGCAAAATCCTGAAATAAATCATACATAAATAACAGAATACATAAAGCTAATCATATTGTATATATGTGGTGTGTTAAATATCACATATAACATACATTACATCACACACAAATCAGTCGAGAAATGTATTTTTCGATTTATTTGTTATAAATCTAATTCGTTCGTAGCTTCAAGATTTCCATCACCTAATGCCTATTTATAAGGCTGGTCAGAATGAGTTACGGTCTCTCGAATAAATGTCGCCTTCACTAGACCTAAATAGTTGTGATAAATCAACGTGTATCCCAACAGCCACCAGACGTTGCTAACAGTTCTTACTGACTCTATATTATTCTGCCCATAAACTTAGGAGTCATAATTTCCACATTTCGAGATGAGTCCTTCGTTTCTTGTTGTTTTTCTTCTCGTAGTACCTTTTACTGTACTTGTGCACTTTTATTTTTTAGTTTTAGTTTAAGATAGTCTGGAAGAGATCGTCTACCATGATAAAACCGCCTATTGGATCCACAGCAAAAGTACTATTAGTATTAAGTACCACCTGTCTTTCCAATAAAGATTTATTATTATTATTATTATTATTAGTAATCTTAGAACCTTCAGTACAGTACTAATCTTAGAACCTTCTACGTTCGAGAAACGATGTCAAAATACCAGATTTATTGTTTTTCCCCCTACAATGGCACACGGCTAATCCCGAAAGGCGAGAATATATGTAACCTAGGTTCGTTAATAAATGCCTTCGAATTTAAGTTCTAGTCCATCTATCCATACCTACGCTTACCTAGTCAATACTTACCCGAGTCAACTGAGTGTTTATTTTGAGATGGTTAGTTATGATAGTGAGATTAAAAATGACTATTTTGACGGCATGCGATGAAAATAACAAATAGATTCGCTTTGATAAAGATTTTTGGCCCAAAAATATAAGTTACAATGGATCAAATTAAACACAATCTGCAAGTCATACAATATTTTTTTATGCTTCTTTTTGTCCTAACAATTGTTAATCACAATAGTATTTCGGTATGATTGAATTACTGAAATATTATTAATATCAATAGGGTCACCCATTTTACAAATACTTATTTCGTCAACCCTAAAGTTCTTCCCGAGTTCTATCAGAAACAACACCCAAAAGTTTGTAAATTAATACAAAGTGTCTCCGACCTTCCATCCCCATATCCTTGAAGTCACAATAACCTCTTCACAAGGTGAAAGTGGACGCACCAAACTTGGAACGATGTATTATCGATTGTTACTACTCAGCAAAGTAGCAAAATAGCAAAGCGTGGTAGACGAGTGGTACTTGTCCTTTAAAAACTTAGATCACAAGGCTTCGGGTTCGAATCCTGAGTAAACCCGCACAAATAAAAAAAATGTGGTAGACATTTCACACAGCGCCAAAGTAAGCTAAGTATAGCTTGTATCATGGAAACCAGACATCTGATATAATACTTAAATGTTTTTTGTAAATACATACATAAATATCAACACCCAGACAGAACAAACATCTATGTTCGTCACACAAATATTTATTCCTGGATGGGAATCGAACCCACGACCTACAGCGTAGAAGGCAGGTTTATTACCAACTGAGTCAGTCAATGAGTATATGTATATATATATCATATAATTACAACGTTCACGAAACAGTGAAAGAATGGGTCATGAGGAAACCAGCATATCATTTTCGAAAACTGAAATAAAACCATTTGGATGGGGCTCCACAGTTTGCAGCCTATTCACTCTTGCTTGTTGACTATAGGTGTCCTTAAAAGAAACACAGACGACTGGAACGGACGAATATTCAGTTTAAGATTTAATGTCCATATAACATGATTATGTCTAAGTGACACTGTTTAGGACAGCCACTTTATCTTGACTTCCATGCAAAAGGTATATATTAAACGAAAACCATTCCGCTGATTTGTGGTTTATGTAGAGATAAGATCTTGATAGAGGTGAGTTATATTATTTGAGTTTCTGTTCTAAACTGTTCTGAAGTCACCGACCGAGCACTCATAAAATACCCACTCTCGGAATAAATTTAAGTTTGCTCATGAATTTTACTTACGGACTTTTCATCAATGCGCTCTGAAATAGACCGCCTCTTTATTCTCATTTCTTCGTCCTCTTTGCTAGACCACACTAAAACCCAGTTTCTGAAAGGCTGAAATTGATTTTGAAAGCTGTCAAGAATACTTAGTTATTGGCATTTAAATTATCTCAAAAGATTTGTACGATATGGTTGGCTATTAGTTTTAAGTTTCTGCCTTCTGCGCTGTAGGCTGTGGGTTCGTTTCCCACTCAGAACAAATATTTGTGTGACGAAGATAGATATTTGTGAAAATAGAAAATAATAAAAGAAGAGTATAAGAAAATAAATGTTTCTTATTAATATGTATTTATATGTATGTATTTACAAAAAGTACATTAGATAATATTTTATCAGTCATCCAGTAACCCATAGTACAAGCTATGTTTAATTTGGGGCTGTTGTTGTGTGAAATGTCACCAATATATCCTATATAGCTACAGCTTTTACTTTCAAGTAGATATTAAGGTGTTGAATAAGATTCGTATGATGTAGATCTTTACGCGTGGAGTCCTCGCGTTAAACTCGCCTTTGTAACAAAAACCCGTTCTAAGTGTTGGAACTAACTCATGCAGTTACACTTTAGACGGTTCCAGTTCAAGTCATTAGCAAACGGAGTCTTAGGTATGAGATACACTCAGGACTATATTTTCAATTATTGTATTATAGTGCTTTGATGGAATTTTATAGTTAGATAATTAATGACTAGAACTTTTATTTCTTCTTACACCTTACAAAATCAAAAAAAGAGAACGTTCAGATTTAAATTTCAATTCTATTGTGGTTGAGAGTAATATAGCTATTACTGTTCAGCTATTAGAACTAATTAATTGGTTCCTAATCAGTGTTTCTCCTTGACAGTACCTATACAAGTTAAACATTCATTTGTGATAAGAGACTCCATCTATGTAATACCTATTTGCATGCTTGGAAACTTGTAGGCATCAGTTAGAAAAGTACATTGTTTGCACCATCCCTTACCACCTTGGTTGAATCTATTTATTTTAACATTATTCAATGGTGTTTATCTCAAAACAACAAGATATTACTTAAACGTTTTTTGTTAACATTACGCTCTTACCCGGTAGCTTGCGTCGTAGCGGTGCGCTGAAGGCAATTTCACCCTCTCTTATCTCATGGTGCCCTGGTAGCAGCGCGCCCGCGACGCGAAGTTATTTACGCGGGAGGAACCGCCCCCTAATCCCCTATTTATTCCCGGAGATGTATCTGAAAATTAGGGATCACGTCTAAGGATCCCCTGCTCGCTGTAGTTAATCTGTGGCCCAGCCGCTGCCGTTATTTCTACGTGATACAGTTACGGAACGAGCCGACGTCCCACCTGGTGTTAAGCGGTAACCTCGGCCCATCGGCACAAGCAATGCGACTTGGGTCATCCCCTACTAGGTACGACAGACCCAAGTCGCATCGTATGTGCCCGTAACTCTGAGACGTGTAGGTGGAACGTCTCATGTGCCAGTAATTTCCAGCAACCACACCTTTCAAACCGCAACGGCGGCAGTACTTCCCCGTACGAGCTTGACGTGAGTTCTACCGCTCTTAAAAGCTAGCGAAATAACCGCGCAACGATTCCGAAGTTCCTTCGGGTTTTGTTTCTAAACTGAGGATCTCATTGTTGTGTGGATTATTTTGTTTTCCCCACAAGTTATTGTGCGTCGATCTATTTCGTACCGCTCGCTGTCAGCGTCAAAAGGAAATATCTCGTTTTCTTTCTCGTGAAACAGTTTGAAATATAGTTTTATGAGAACTTTATGAAGAAGTTTTTCTGCTTTGAATATGAACCGGTTGAAAGCGGAAATCGTCGGGATTCAAGTTGTGGGAACATAACAATCTGAGAGTTGTTTGGTGCGAAGGAAATTGTTTCTACTTATGATTCATGTAAAATCAGAGGAAATGTAGTATTCGCAAAGATTATTGCTGCAAGAAATTTGTATAATCTCAAGTTTGAAAACATGATTATTAGATAAGTCAAGTAAATTTTAACTACTCCTACAGTCATGTGTTTTTATGAGTAAACAAACATATCTATGAACATACGGGGCATACACAGGAACCAGGAGTATGATTATTTTAGAGCCGTAGCAATTATGCCAGGTTCTTCCGGGGAAATGCTACCCCCACACCCATTTCTGCCGCCCCGCATTAATGCATTCGCGTTGCGAGGTAACTTGGGTCTTCTTGTACCTAAGTAAGGGAACATCCAATTCATATTGATTGTTAAGGGCAGAGGTTACCACTTAACACCAGGTGGGCCATCAGCCCGGAAACATTGTCACATAAAATAAAATGATGCGAAGTGGTGACTGACAAATAGACATCTGCAAATCCAGTGACAATGCTGATGAACTATCTACCTTAAAATATTCTTTATTTTAAATAATAATAATGTTTATTTATTTGGAACAGTAACAATATACATTTTAAATAGAGATACGATGATGTTTGCAGGAGTATATTACTGTGTCGCAAGCATCAACGCCCCACCACCGAATAAAGTTATACAAATAGTTGTTTATTGTTTATAAGTAACGATTATGGATACAACAAAATTGATTACCTTAATACACAAGATCAATTTCTACATCTGCATTATTCCCCAAGACTACAACACAGTAGTAAGTATCGCAACATGTCGATACTAATACCATCCATCGCAGTTACAAACGCTGTAACGACGGCGGTAACCGTTACACGGCGTTCTAGAGTGGCGTCGTTTGAACCGCTTCCAATGTTCCAACAGCCCCAAGTTCTAGAACAAGTCCATTTGGCCGTGAATGGTCGTTTTAAAACACTTTCCGTGTGTTGAGTTGGGCCAATCTTGTGTGTTGCGGGTTTTGAGATGCTTGCATGTAATTGGCATCTACTTGCATACTTGCATTGTCGTTTACTCACACGTTATTATTATGGTTTCCGCTGAAAACCAGCGCTGGGTGCACACATCAATGTGTATCCAGCACAATGCTGAGCGGAACCCATGTTTGCCTTAGGTTCTGCTACGCACAAATTTTTTAAATCACTCACGGGTATATTTGTATATGTTCATACGTAGTTTTATTTATTGTGTAGTAGTTATTAAGGTAAATAAAAATATTTTCTTTCTTTCTTTTCTTTACTCGTTCTTGAGATCTGTAACCTCGGCCCACGGCTCATAACAACCGATGCGACTTGGGTTCTTCCCTACTAAGTACGACAAGACCCAATTGGCATCACATGCGCCCGTAACTCTAGCGACGTGTAGGTGGAATGTCTCATCTGCCTGTAATACGTTACTGCTTGGCGGCAGAAATGGGCATGGTGGCAGTTCTTCCCCGGACGAGCTTGGCATGAGTTCTACTGGTCAAAAGTCAAAGTCAAAAACTTTATTTCCATAGAATTCATAAAGAAATGGCTCATAAAGTTATAATATCTGAGTCTGAAGATGATAAGCATTTCATAAATCTTTGCTTTATAGTACAATGTATATAATATATTTCTAAATGACCGAGATATGGTAATAAACATCACAAAACAACCGAGTAGGAAACTCCTCCTTTTTCTGAAGTCGGTTAATAATAAAAGTCCAGAACGGCTTTCGGTAGATAAATAAACACAACTAAATTGAAATGAATCATTTCAATAATCACGATAAATTCACAGTGAATCACTGCGATTTTTTCAAGACTAATGGTTTATTCATAACTGAGCCATTAACTCAGTTATATGCATACTGTTTCCGGTCGTGAGATGTTTTTGCCTTAATCATCTCGCATGACGCTTAATACCTGTTATTGTAACGATATTTTGGACAGCAAATTGTAGGTACTGTTTTACTAAACAATGTCCATGTTAAATTATACATAAGATATAATCAGTGGAAAAAAAAACAAATGTTATTATTATGGTTATCTTAAATAAACCGTTACAAGTCTAGTATAATAATAATAATAATAAAACCTCTTTTGAATAAAAAAGTCAGCAGAATACTATTGAAATTCATGAAATTTGCGCTAACTTTTTTATCGATATCGCTATTCATTATCGAGTTGTTCGCCTCAGATATTGTATTTTGTTCGCGTCACTTATCAACAACTTATAAGGATCGTCACATCACTAGTCCATCAAGCGACGCGACGAGAAACCTTCTTCATGCCCTTATCGAAAACCTTTGAGGGTAGGATTTTCAATTCACAATGTGAATTTTAAGTGCCCTCCAAACGTGTTCGGTTTACAATCTGGAGATGGATTGGAGTTAGGTAAAGGTTAAGTTATGATGTGAGCGATCTTTGAGACTTTTGGTCGCGGTCGCGCTTGCACGCATTACATGTTCGTGATCTGCTAAAGAGAGAGCACAAAAAAGAGTTACCTTGAGTTTTATAAACCAAATGAGTCCTGATAATATATTTCGCCCTATCCCGACTGGGTGGGAATACATCTTCATCTACTGTCTCGGTGCCTGGTTCGTCAGATGACATCATCAAAAAGGGCGCGTGTGACTCTTAGTGTGGCTTTTAGAGGATTAATTACTTAACACACTCGGTACCTGCAGATAAGCTAGGAAGATGTGAGTCGTAACAAATAACATGCAAGTACTGTGTGTTTGTAAGCCAATGTTGCGAAACGACCCAGGGTACAACAAACCTGTCACATTCTGGCACAAAGCTTATCAATACAAATATCCCATTTCATTCTACCTTCTGTGTAAAAACCAAAATGCTTAACTGAGTCCTTAAACGTAACGTCCTTCTATTCGTTATTACACCAACGCTTATTGGATTGCGAGTGACTACAATTAGTGTTTCTCTACTGATATTAATTTTCCAGGTCCAGACCAAACCGTTTTCCCTGAACCAGTATTACAAATATCGAGTTACGTAATTGTAACTAACCCATTATTACTAAACGTACATAATCTAATCCGCCACAATATATACAATACTATTAAGCTCGTTCAAAACACAAAACTGAATCTTCATTTATCATCAATTTTGATCATGTAAAACTAAACGCAGACCTGTCGGTTGCAATCTCCTATTGTTTCATAAATCAGTCGCGTCATGTAAAACTCCACCTTAAGCCCGGCTAAATACCCCGTATTGACTACCACCGAATCTGTGTCTCGGCTCGTTAATTACACGCTTACATTGTCTGTTTAAGTAAATTAGATTAAGCTAAATAGTCTGATTACGTAGGCTGAAAGAGGCCACGGTCACAATGGAGGTAAATCTCTGAATGGTATAAAACAAAGTCGCTATTTGCCTTCGTCTGTTTCTCCGCTTACTTCTTCTAAACCACGCAACGGATTTTGATACGATTTTCACTAATCGAATTCATAAACGAGAAATGTTTATGTATATAATCTGTAAATATTTTATACAAAATGGCTGAACTATGACTATGTTTTGTCATAAAACTGTTACATAATTCTTTCTTGTTAAGCTCAAACCTCATTTTCTTTATTAGTAAATTCGACCCACCAATATTTATTAATTTATATAACACTATGTAGAGCGAAGATGCATTTTTCTGTTTTGTTTAATTAGTGAAAAACAAATCTACAGTCATAAAGAGTACCATTACTTACATTATATTCAAGTAAAAGATAAGTCTATAAATGATCATATTAAACAAATACTTCTGGGTGTCTTGCCTGTTTTTTGTATGAAGGGTCGAGTAGTGGAAATCAGATTCATTAGAAGAAAAAACAGCATAGAATTATTCTGTGGCTTAGAAGATATTTTTGATGCGGGTAGACGAATCTTTCCTCGTACCGTAAAGCCATTCAGACAGATAAGATTAGACCCTTCGGAACCTTGCAGTCAGTAACTAATAGATACATACAAAGAGATAATCTGGTTTTTCATTCACTACGGAACACTAATAAATGCTGAAGGATCTCCAATCCTCTTAAGGGCTCACCTCACTTGAAGTGCGACGGACACTCGCGACAAAGACCCTTGGAGGCTCTAGGGATGTTCCCGTTACTTATTTTAGACTTAATAGTACAATATTAGTTTTTCATGCGCCTTGACACCAGTATGAACTTAGGCCGAATGATTGAGTCATTTTCGAATCATTATCACCTTTCAGTGACAACCTTTATCGACTGTTGCATATAGACAAGACAGATATACCTTCCAAAATGGTATCCCATCCAAGTGATGACTTTCGTGAACTATGTTTTACGGAATCGTCACTGTAAGTGCTTCATAACATAACCGTTGGATTTATAACAATATAATAATTAAAAAAGTCAAGAAGTATACATAATTATCATTGCTTTAACAAAGGCGATCTTATCGTATAACACCATTTCTTTCAGACTACCGAGAACTTAACCTAAAAAAATAACTTATAACTAATTACTGCAAAAGATATCCTCTTGACCACGGAGGTAGACAATTATAATATCCCTTGTCCCTGAACTAGTATAAACTGTATTTTAAAGCAGCCAATATCAGTTAAAGTGATCATTACTGGTTAGCTACATCCCTTTATAGTTTGGAATACTGAGACCAGTAGGTGTTTAGTCGCTGCAAACATCACTATCGAGTAGGTCCCACAGACTCGGTAAACACTCGCCATTCGTTGATAGGAATTGCACGTTTCCTTTATCTGCCTTTAGGTATCGTCTTAGAGAACGGGTGAAGCGGACTTCTTTTAAAGAGTAAAACCTTTTTTCTGAGAAACTCTTAAGGAATTGATGCTTTATTTACAGAGCGCCAGTGATGTCTAGCGACTACCCGATTCCTTTCTTATGTATAAACAAGAGCGAGATGCCTCATATTCATCAATCATTTAAATAAGACGATCACTAATCATATCTTAATTATTATTGTAGAATATTTGTATAGTAGTTAGGTAGCCATATCTAGTTTATAGCCACGATGACGTTTATACAGTAAACAAAAACCTTTAAAAATATGATGAAAATATTTTCTTAAATCGTAAAGGAATGATTGTAGTTAGAATAAAATTCACATTAGACAGATATACCCAGACACAATCCGGTAAGAATATATCGTCTAATAGATTCCCTTTGAAACTCAAAATATCTTTCGAACTGTAACAAAAAGCTCTCATGTTTTAAGAATGATCAAAGCGAAACCTCAATGCTATCGTGTTTGCTCAATAGGTTCCCCAAAGTTTATACGGGAAGCTTTAGTCGACAATCGACCATAACCCAAAATAGTTGAGCCGGCCATTTTGATTGTTTGTGTTCATTGTCAATTCTTGGAATGTTAGTAGCGCCTGTGCGGCCATTACGGTAACGCTTCATGCGGGACTCTCGACCGCAGGAAAACCGCTCATTCGCTTCAACCGCAATTAACGCAAATATTCCGACCGTTTTAATATAAACTTAACAAAAGCAAATAGCTTTAGAAACCTTTGTTATTCCGGAGCATTCAACGAAAGGCTCAAAGTAAAACGTTTTTAAAACTAGCATAGTCATTACCGCCGTTTTGTTTTGCATTCGCAATTCGCAAAATACGCCCCGGTTGTTGGCTGAATTCGGCCGCTAGTGACACAGCAAATTACTTTTAAGCGGAAATTTCGCGCGCTCACCGTCGTAATGACCGTTCCCAGCCGCAAACAGACCGACGCCAACTAAAAGTTTTAAGTTTGGAACTTCGCCGACGAGTTACGTAATACCAGAAACCTGGTTGAAACGTCCCGCTGGCGGTTGGTGACGCCTAATTTCGACGCGTTTCGCTAATGACCCATCAATAACTCTTATTTCGACACATAAAATAAAACACGCGCAAAATGTACTAGATAGATAGATGACACTTCATTGCTCACAAAATCAAAATAACAACAATCAGTAACGATATACAAAAGAGTCTAGTCAAATGTCCTAAAATAAAACCGAATCTTTATTCTAGTAAACGAATTCGGCGATAAATATCGGTTCGCCGAATTCTATTGCAGTCGCAAGCCGAGTCCGCAAGCGGTGTGGTTATTCGAGAATTTCATCTTGTCACAGGTTTATTACAACCACAAATTAATTTAGTTGGTCTCTAATCTATTGGCCTGGGTTTTGTGGCCGACGGCTTAGTCAGTATTTCGAGCTTTAATATCGCTATTTCGTGATTTTTAAAAGATTCACTTAATATTTTACTTTGTAAAGACATAAGCCGTGTGAAAACGTGAATTGTGCCAAATATAATAGCAACAAAAACGATATGTAGACTATAAAATGAGTAAAAAAAATTATGTTAAAATCATTAGTAAATCAATGCACCTACCACCCACAATCTCTTATGCAATCAGGCCAGAATATTCACCGAATAACCTATAATAGGTTCCCGTGCCGTCCACAACAAAGCCATTATTAAATCTACATAAATATAGCTTGGTATTTTAAAATTACCATTAAATTGCTGCCATGAGAAAGTAACAGATTAAGCGAATAATGCTTTCCGATCCTTTAACCAACGTTTCCCTGCAATTACCTTGAATTGTGACAGAGTTTAATGAAATTGTTATAAACATAGACGGAAGCTAACGGCGTAATCGTAGGCCTAGTGGGAATATCGCCATGTGAGGCTCCTTGGCGCGCTTTCTTATGACCCGTCCTCTACAAATTAATACCTCCATTTCATTTTGACGAGACATATATGTACTACGAGTCCAGGTATTTCGCAACTCAAACAGCCCACCGGCATTCGTCAGGTTTCAATTATTGAGTACAATGTGTTCATTTAACTTTTATTTATTGCAGATGGCGCCCGCTGCCGTGCGCTTCGGACGAATAATGGCGTGTATCACATACAATAGTGTTTTGGTGAGTAACCGTTTTAAATTGTTTTTCCTCATTTAAAATGATAGTGAATAAAAAATTGCTGGAAACAATAATGATAATAGGTTACTTCTAAGTGAAACTGAATGCATAACCTATGTAGGGCCTATTGAATGACCATATACAAAACAATAGCCAAACGTTCGTCATTAAGTTAATATACAGCATTATCTATTTTACATACCGTAATAATACCACAAACCGTACATATTCAACGCACTACCAATTACGAGGGCACGCCAATAAATCTCGATGAAAATATTGATAACGTAACTGACGGAGAGCGCGTTGCGAAGCGGCCGCGCGGCGCGTCCGTCGCGCAATGAATTACGCGCGCAAACAACGCCCGTCCGTGTAATTTATCCACACAACGTTTACGTAATTAAATCAGTTTACAGAATTATTTGTCTATTCGAGCGGCTACAAATCGGACGAACGATAATTATGACGGTTCGTTTGAAGCGTTCGTACGGACGCGGTCTCCGCTCGGTTGCGTTCAGTTTCTGCAATCTGCATAATGCACGCCACTCATTTGCCGGCCGTTTGTGAGCGACAAATGAAGCGGGTAGACGGAAATGTATTAAACGGCCAGCGTAGAGGGAGCCGTGTCTTGGACACCGCGGCGAAGGAGCGCGTGTCAGCGCGGCTGGTCGGCCGACGTCGAAACGTGCCGAAACGCAAATATTCGGCGAAACCGCGCGTCTCTAATAGCGCGTGAACCCGGTGATTGTTTGCTCGGGGTAGCGCATGCCATCCGTTTATTTATTTTACGAATGAACGATTCCTTTCCACTGCTGTATTACACAAAAACATTTTCACGGTCGAAAGTGCCTTTTGTTGTGTACAGAAATCCATACGGACAATATAGTTCCCTCCCTAAGTTCCAATCACGCGATAGCGCGATCCTAATATTGTCGTGAGTCGCGGTAATATCGTTGTTCTAGTTTTCGGAGTGTCATAACATTTTATTTACGTCAGAAGAGGCAGAGGCCTTTTAGTCTGTCACAATAAATCACTTATATTCCCCTGAATTAATTTAGCTAAAAGCTACTAACAAGTGTAATAAACAGAGCTTAAAAAGCTCTGCGGTATGATATTATAAACATATTTCCCTCTGGCTTTCACACTGGTTTGTTATTTTGTATCAAATTAGGATTGTTTGATTATGTACATTGTAAATTTACGACCGACACTACAATTTTGAATTTCAATCAATTAATAGATTATTGGCTCTGATACTCCCACAGAATACGTGCCAACCACTGCGCCGTAGATTTACATCTAATATCTAATTAGATCGGGCGTTGATTTATTTGCAAAATTCAAATTGCCTTGTAAATAGTTAATTCACATTCCATTATCAGATTTAGTACAAAGCAATGCGCGCAATCATAGAATAATTTACAGCTTGATCACGAGAAACCAAATTATGTTTAGTGATGATTATACTAAATGGTTATGTTGAGTGCGATAGATGTCACACACGTATAATATTGTAATCTGTCACTGTCATACAGACAAAAATTTGTTTCTCTCTCTTCTCTCTCTAATAAAAAAAAGTTTGTCGTCCTAGCCATGCCACAAGTGAAGGTAAGATTAATTAGTGGTACCTAATACAATAAAAGATATATAATTGTAAGTAATCCCCATGGTAGATAGATAAATAAATGATTTTTTATGAAAAATCCTTCAACATAAAAGTCCATTATTCTCTATTAAACCTTATACAACCCTCGAAGACTGCATTCTATTTTCATAGTACTCCGTTTAATATTGCTGAAAAATAATCGAGTAGAGCAAACTTCTAGCCATTCCTGTCTAAAGCTCCGTGGTAGACATCAAATCAAATACCGTCATAAATCTAAAGAGACGTCTAAACATCTGTATCGGTGTATCGCGCTAAATTAATTAATCACCTAACTAGATTACATTAATATAGGAATTGCTTATTTCTAAAATAGGTTTGTATATAACCTAGTTACCTTAAAAAGGACTATTTACAAAGTGTACTCCGTCTGAACCAAAACCAATCCTACTGAATATTCATCGGGTACCCTCAAATTATTGTTTTGTATATCATCCCAGTCACGGTTTTAGGTAAGATACTATCAGATACCAGTAGGGCATACCATCTTTATCTAGTTCTTTTAGTCATTACATATATCTAGTGTCATAATAAAACACACTATCAATACAAATTAGGTATCATGCTTTTTTTGGCGCTAACCCTCATCTGTTATGTATATTGAAACAATCGCAATTTAATGTTTCCAGCACCAATGGTTTAGCATAATTACGGACAAGAAGCCTCTTTGGGACGCACTTAAATCTACTACTAGTTCGAGACAGCATACTACGAGACTAGTATAGTTTAAATAGTAATAATATAATAATAATAAATAATGGTGGACATTTCACACAGCGCCATCTATAGCCCCAAAGTAAGCTAAGCATAGCTTGTATCATGGGAACCAGACAACTAATATAATACTTATATACTTTTCTTTTGTAAATACATACATATAATACATATTAACACCCAGACACCGAACAAACATCAATGTTACAAATGTCACATAAATGTTTGTCCTGAGTGGGGATCGAACCCACGACCTACAGCGCAGAAGGGTTACTAATAACTGAGCTATTAGGCCAGTCAAAGCCAGTTTAATAGTAATATGCCCACCAGAATCTTAAGAGTTAGGATTTCTATTATGTAAATGAAATAAATGACAATAAACGTAGGTACTTCGCCGCTCTGTCGCCAAACTACGTAGTTACGAGTAACGATTCCAAAATACGAATGTGCCAGTTTCCAGATTTCCACATCGGCGCTGGGCCCTCATTAGTGAACTCCAATTGAAACTTATCACGCTGAAGAATCAACACGTGCCAACTTTCGTTTCTAACGTCACTGACCCACTTCCCCTAAGTTATGAGAATCCTATTTACAATCAGGGGGACCCTGCTAATTTGAATAACGGACATTACCTGTGTCCGGTACAAGGAAAGGAAGTGTTTTCAGTGTTCTGATAAGCGGAAATAGATCGGCAGTTCCAAATGTTACAATGACTACCCACCACGACGAAGTAATTAAGACCTTTGTTCCGGACTTTATGTGATGGTCGGCCATTAGCAGCAGGACAACACCAGTGCTGATGAAAACTAGGTTTTAAGTTTATATATATCGCGGGCTTCAAGCCATAGGGACGTATAAGCAATACCCCTACTTTTCAGGAGACAAAAAAAACTTAATAACTTTTTTTTCCATGCACATATATAATTAAAAATTTTCATGTGTCTATGAAAGTGCTCCCATATTTATGTGAAATGCTTATTTTTTTTGTAAATATTTTAAAACCCGCAATAATGCACTTACTTCCGTTTGGCTCGACAATATTAGACAAAACGTATGTTTTCTCAGAAAATTCTATTAGGGGATGGACGTATGATACAAAACTTTTGTATGCAATGCGATATTAAAAAAACATATGAACTTAGTACAAGTATCATGAAATATTATATTAAAGTAAATTTTTATTTAACTAAATCCACTATTTCTACCATTTTCAATGATTTTACGTCCATTTGGCTTGTCAAAATTAGAAAATAAGTTTTGTTCCAAGACGGACGTATAAATCTATTTAGGGTTAATTTATATGATGGTGAAAAAAAAAATATACACTAAAATAGTTTTAAATGGTATTATTTAACAAGGAACTTCAAAATTAGACAAATTACACAAATTATACAATTTTAAAATGTATCAAATAAACTTTTACAAAAAAAAACAGCTTACGACCGCTGTACGTCTTTCTGGTTTGAAAATAATATCTGAGTGTCAGTCATACGTCGAAAAGTATTTGATTTATATCTTTTAAAGTAATGTACCAATTATTACAAAAAAATGTTGGTAAGTGTATCGATAAAATTAGAAAAGATAGACGTAATAAAAAAAATACACAATTTTGCGTATACGTCTCTATGGCTTGAAGCCCGCGATATATAACTGGCCTCACAGCTCAATTGGTAGTAACCCTGCCTTCTGCGCTGCTAGTCGAGGGTTCGATTACCACCCGGGAAAACCGTTTTGTGACCAACATAGAAGTTTGTTCTGTGTTTGGGTGTTGATATGTATTACATGTATGTATTTACAAAAAAGTATATAACTATATCAGTTGTCTGGTTCCCATGATACAAGCTATGCTTATCTTACTTCAGGGTTAGATGAAGCGCTGTGTGAAATGTCCGCCAATATTTAATATCATTATTATTACATCAGGCGATATGTAGTCAAACGCAAAAAAGTAGTAAATAAATCAAATTTATCAAAGAAACTGATAAAGGAGCATCAAGTTCCTCTTCTCACTAAAGGCTTAGTCTAAGAGGAATAGGGTTCAGGTAAGAAGGGATAGCTTTGGACTCGGGACACTGGTTTTGCATTTTAAGTGACATTTGTTTCTAAATCGTGTTCTGTTTGATAGAGTGATTCACCTTTAACGGGTATATATTTCTAGAAAGGTCTAGTAGTACCTACCTTAAGTATCAATTTACTGTAATTTTTCTACCGCAGTTAAGTAGTAGTAACGACGTAGTGGGACTCCCGTAACTATGTCAAAGTCAAAAACTTTATTTCCATAGAATTCTTAAAGAAATTACTTGGAAACGTCAATAAAAAAATGTAAATGTCTAATGTCTATGAAACTACGTACGGTCATCCAAACAGGTTAGGTAGTGCACTTGCATTCATGAATTCTAGTTTAAAGGATTTGGGTGTCACTGAAAGTCAAAATGTGACATAGATCATCCCACACTTAAGTATGGGATGAATTAAGTGACATTGACGTATGGAGAGACGATACCGTTTAATAAGTAAGCCAGTTTGTCACGTTACCCTAAACTGGAAAAAAGAATGCATATCTGGAAAAATCTGCTGAAAATATTGGAACAATGAGGGTATATACCTTTTTTTTACCTGCTTCTACTTCTTTAATTAATTTCTCTTACGTTTTCATTCTCATAATAAATAATAAGCAAAAACGAAGTATGACCTTTTTTGCCAATCACCTTGATGTCTACGTTTTAACTTTGTTCTACATAACCTGTACAATATCACCCAGTGAAACCTGTGGAAAGTTCAGAACAAAAATATATTCTACGTTTCACAATAAAATTCGCACGGTTCCCGAACTTTCCAGCGTTTGATGTTCCTATTTTTTCATCAATTCGTGTTGGAACCCTCAATTACGTGATTTGCATGCCTGTCTATCCTTCGAAATACGCGTCTCAAATACTTAATTGTGGCTCAGATGGAAAGTACGCTTTTACTGATCGATAGATACAATGACCTTGTTTTAATAAACACGATGGATTACATTACGACTTTGAGAACGACTTTTTTTATGTGACAATGTTAAGGAACGAGCTGATGGCCCACCTGGTGTAAGTGATAACCTCTGCCCATAACAACCGATGGGACTGGGGTTCTCCCTTACTAGGTACGATAAGACCCAAGTCGCAACGTATGCGCCCGTAACTATGAGACGTGAATGTGGATTGTCTCATGTGATGTTGGGTCTGTCTGATAGTAGCGTAAGAAATCATGCCTGTTTTGAATTAAAGCAAGAAAATATGTAATAGGTAAGGCTTCCACGCTATATTTTCTCGTACAAATTACCAGAATGTTAGCCGAATTATTTGTGAGAAAACAATTGCGGCACTGATTTCAAGATTCAACACGCTATATAAGCACTATAGTGTTGCCCTTGTAAATATTTTCACGCCGATAACATAAACCAAAAGTAATAACTCTCATATTTCTGTTTTAATTAACCTATCTAGCTAGAAAATCTAGAGAATATAAGCAGCTAGCTGCGCCCCGCGGTATTCCCCGCGGTGAGTAAGTCAACCCACGGGGATACTGCACTTTTCCGGGATCAAAGTAGTACGTGTTAAGCCAGGATATAAGCTATCTTGATACCAAATTTCATCCAATCCATTCAGCCGTTTGAGCGTTTGAGCGTAAAAAACATTCATATACAAACTTTCACGTTTATAATATTAGTAGGATAGGAGGAAAATGCTAATAGATGAAGATAAGAATTGAAAAAACAGTGAGGAAATTCTGCATCCTCATCAACAAACTGGATAGTATCTAAAATGCAAACCGCCTGTGGAAAGTCGGCACACGTAGAAACGGGTCTCAGTTATTGGATTTTAGCGGAAATTTCACCGGCGCACGAGCGAAACGATCAAAACATTTCACTGTTTGCGAATCACGCTGCATATCGAATTTTGATTCTGATTTGTATCGCAGCGGCCAGTGTTGCCCGAATATTCAGATTTACCCAAAACTTTGCTGATAATATTATCACGATAACGTTCTGAATAACCTGAATTATATTTACGTAGGTCGTATATTTGGAATTGAAATTTGGTTTCTGTTTGTGTCTCAACTGAAGGTACAGAAGCTAAGATGGTACATACCTACGTATACATAATAATAATAATAATATTGGTGGACATTTCACACAGCGCCAAAGTAAGCTAAGCATAGCTTGTATCAAGGGATCCAGACAACTGATATAATACTTATATACTTTTTAGTAAGTACCATATAATACATATCAACACCTATACAGCTATACATACTTATACAACACAGTACAATCATCTATATTTGTCACACAAATGTTTGTCCTGGATGGGAATCGAACCCACGACCTACAGCGCAGAAAGCAAGGGTTACTACTAACTGAGATGTGAGACCAGACATATGCGTAGTTTAGGCGATGACGGGTGCGATAGGCAACTGGCTCTCAAATGAGGCTATCAGAACACCTCGTTTGGTGTTAAGCGGCAAATATTCAGCTACTGGAGTGGTAGCTAGCCAGCGTTGGTATATCTTCTTCTATCGTTATCTAGATCGTAACCCGATATGAGAAACTTTGAGAGCATGGTGGCCTAGTGGTACTGACCTCGAGTTTAAATCCGGAGGTCGCCGGTTCAAATCCCGACGTGCACCTATGAGTTTTTCGATTCAAAAATTTAAGTGCGCAATTCCACGTTCTCAAAACGGTGAAGGAAAACATCGTGAGGAAACCGACATGTCCTAGAATTAAAACCTCGAAGACGTGTCAAGTGCCCGAAAGGAGCCTCTTTGAGGCGGACTTAAAATCCTTTCACCACACTGGTTCGAGAGATCCAGTGACTAGAAATAAGAAGAAAGTTCAATTAAAAATTGTAATTCTCAGTCTAAATAACTTCCCAGTTTTTAGGCATAGTAGTGTGACGGCATAGCCGAAAACAAATGGTCCAACAGATATGCTTAAATGGAACGCAAAACTGCGGATGTGGGTGGACACAGCTGAATCTGTCGCGTTACTACGCGCTAACAAAGGATTACACACATAAATATTGTTCGCGTTCAGCGCTGCGTTTTTTTGGTCTGATTTGATTTTAGACAAGCTTTATTACGATAAATAATGAATAATATTAGGTTTTCCAATTTTATGGATTCTCTAGAATATCTAATAATATGTTGACAACCGATTTCTTAATTACTTTACAACACTAAGACATTTGTTCATAATATTTGTACAAAAACAATAAAACCATTTGAGCTATCTAAATACCGTTTCCAACGGTCAACTGATCAATTCGCTAATGGGCTTCTGCCCAAAACTGGTGGCATTAAGATGGCAATGCTTAATCTGCGAGCCAGAAAAATGCCAGTGCCAGCCTATATAGGCAGCAGGCCTACTGCTGACATTCTTGAGAAATTCGAATTATTAGTTAGATGACATGCAATTCCATTTTTATGTTTTCCTTCAACTTAGAACTGTAGACGTTTTATTACGTACATACATTTTTCAAGCAAACAACCTCATTGGCACACTTCTGCTTAGGAAAGGAATCGGCGACATTCGAGTAATAAATTGGGGCCCGAATACGTCCGCCATCGCGCTTTTCACCTTATTGAAACATATCACTAAATTAAAGCCCTGGGAAAATATAGAATTATATAGGTACCCGTCAACCTTACTGAAGCAAAACAATGATTAAATACGACGAAGATTTCACGTCAAGTTTTGAATACTGATTTCCTCAAACCAAAAAACCAGAGAGACAAAGATTAAGTAGAAAATAAAGGCTATCCAAGAAACATGAATCGAAAACGAGCGTAAGTAAATAAGGAAGTTCTCGTATTTCTTTGTTTCAAAGTAAATTGGATTCGCAAAGAAAGCGCCGTCAACAACTCAAAACTCGGTCGACTCGGACATCCAATCGAGTTTCATCCGAGTCCGACGTCTCTCTCTCTATAGAATGCTAATAAACTCACTTAGCCGACAAACTACTGGCAGCTTTGTCTTTTGAAGCTGCATCTATCAGCAATCCCACTGTAACAGAATTAAACTCGACTCTTTAATTCTAAAGTTGAATCTTCGTATCCACTCCTCTCAGATCTGGCTGCTAATTGTCGGAGAGGAAACGTAATAAAAGTGCTAGGCTTTGAAGCAAAGAAGCCGGCCTCGGACGCCTCCGAGAGCATTTTAATAGATTAATACTGCGCGCAAAATTCTCATTCCAATAAGATTTTATTTTCCCTTTGCGTTCGCTTCGCCCGCCTTACATTGATTCTGCTTCACCGGGAAAACATGAGTTTACCTCAAACATTTTAAAAATACGGGTATCTCACAGAAATGTGTCTACTTTCGTAATTGATATCATTCGTATTCGCTTAAACGTGCGGACGTAGGGTACTGTCGAGCGAAACATTTGCGGTTCAGCTAAAGCTTAATGCAATGGCACCGGAGCATCCAGATAACGTTCCGACAGTCTAGATCTCACGAATGGCTTATACGAAGCTTTCCAAGGTTTCTACGAATTCAGAGTCGATCTTGCGTAGTATAATCTAACTAGTCCCGTTCCAAGTGATCCCTCAATGAGCTCAAGAAGTTATTTAGTACCGCAATTTAATACTCCATTGTTTTTAAATAGATTTTTTTTTCAATTTCAGGCTTTCCTGGTATCGCTGATGGTCCTGACTTCTCAGAGCGGGGCTGCGGCGCTAGCGAACTGTCCCGGCGGCTGCAACTGCAACGACGACACCCTGGTCGTGGTCTGCGAGGAGAGCCGCCTAGACGTGCTGCCGATCGCTCTCAACCCTTCGATACAACGCCTCATCATCCGCAATAACAAAATTAAAACTATCGACAGTTCAATGCAGTTCTACACGGAGCTCCAACACCTCGATCTATCCCAGAACCACCTCGTTAACATCCCCACGAACAGCTTCAGTTATCAACGCAAACTGCAAGAGTTACACCTGAATCATAACAAAATATCCTCAGTCACCAATACCACTTTCCAAGGTCTGGGCTTTTTGACCGTGCTGAACTTGAGGCGGAATTTCCTCGAGGAACTCACGAACGGAGTATTCACCACCCTGCCCAGATTAGAAGAACTAAACCTGGGACAGAATAGAATTCAGAGGATCGAAGCCCGCTCGTTTTCAGGTCTGTCCGCGTTGAGAATACTTTACTTGGATGATAACCAGTTGAGTTCGGTACCCACGACATCATTCAGTGTTCTCGGAAGCCTCGCAGAATTACATGTAGGTCTGAATGCCTTCTCGTTCTTGCCAGACGACGCTTTTGCCGGTCTCAACAGGCTGGCCGTGTTAGACTTGAATGGAGCTGGACTCTTCAACATAAGCGATTTTGCGTTTAGAGGTCTTCCAGGATTGAGAAGTCTGAATCTCTTCGGGAACAGATTGAGCGTTGTGCCAACTAATCAGTTATCGGGATTGACAAGATTAGAAGAGCTTTATATCGGACAAAATGATTTCCTGGCCCTCGAGAGCCATTCTTTTAAAGGCTTGAAAAACCTGAAATTGCTCGATATCACCGGAGCCACTCAACTTGAAAGAGTTGAAAAGGGGGCTTTCGAAGACAACGTGAACTTGGAATCGGTCCTCCTGGTGAACAATAAAAGATTGTCCATCATCGAGGATAACACGTTGCTGGGTCTGCCAAAATTAAAACACGTTTCGCTTAGAGACAACGCCATTATAACCTTAGGTGAAGCCGTTTTTGTAGGCAAGGAGCTCCGTCAGCTAGACCTTACCGATAACCCCATGTTCTGTGACTGCCAGCTCTTGTGGCTGCAAGTTTTACTTCACGATAAGAGCAACTTTACACAAGTGCAGTGCGCGAACCCGGAACATCTAAAGGACAAATATCTGAGAACGCTCAGCGCCGACGACCTCGGCTGCGTACTGCACGACACGCGACAGCAGACCATCATCTGCATAGTGGTCGTCGCGTGCGTCGCCACCGTCGCGACGCTCGTGCTGATACTATACAGGTATCGCAAGAGCATGCAAGAGAAGCTCAAGGACTACAAGTGGAACAAAGGGCGGAAGAACCTCGAATACCACAAGCCGATCTCGACCGAGGAGGACTGCATCGTGCGCGGCATCCACCCGTCCCAGTACCCGGCGCCCCCGCACACCCCCGGCCTGAGGCCGATACCGGTGACGGAACTGTAGCTAGAGCTTTACGCCTCGCCGAGCGTATTCTTCATGTCCGGCGGCCAGGGCTCGGCGCGCCGGCCGCAGCGCTCGGGGGGCGGCGGGGGCGGGGGCGGGGGCGGGGGCACGCTCCCCGCGAACGGGTTCACGTACATCGGCGGCGAGCACGGGCACGGACACGCGCGCCCCTCGCAGCCGCTCACTCTGAACAACGGCGCGCCCGCGCACATGCTCAACAACGGCTCGCTGCGGTCGCTGCAGGACAAGAACAACCGCGGCGCGCCGCCAGCGCAGACGAACCGCCCGGACAACTTCCAGCGGAACGTGGACTCGCGCTACTCGCGCAAGCAGGAGAACGGCTACTTGCGCAACTCGGAGACCATCATCGGGTTCGGGCGCAAGGAGCGCGAGTACGAGCGCGCGCTGGGGCACCGCGCGCACCCGCACGGTCACGGCGCAGGCGAGTACAGCGAGCCCGAGTACTCCGTCATCCCGGAGAGTTACTCGCGCGCCATGGACGACTACCCGCGCTCCTGCTCGCACTCCAACACGTTCAACTGCTGAGTGACGCTAAAGTGAACTATATAAATCGTTTGTGATCTTGAAATCGTAGCAATAATTCTTCATTCCATTATGTTTTGTGTGGACTCGTGACGGGACGGGACGTAGTGCTCTAGAGCGGTTAGTGACTTTAGATGTTTCGGGCCGGTGTCCGTGCCCGGCCGGTGCGGACTGTCGTGTCGTGTTCGGTTAAGAGAGTATCTTATTTGTATATTATAATTAAGTAGCGATGGATCTATTTTTCGACGGGGTGTGGGCCGAGTGGCCGGGGGGGGTATGAAAGTGAGACTTTCATGGATCGTACAATGTACAGACTAGTCGCGTAGGGAGGCGTCGGGGGGCAGCACGGCGGTGCCCTCATTATGATTAAATATCGTCTTAACGCATTGTGATTTGTATTTTAATCTACCAGTGAGGTGGATTTTGTATTTGTTTTGTACAAAACCATTCCATAAGAAATCTTTTTAATGTCGTAACATTTTATTTATAAATAATTTAAGTGTGCGTTAAATAAGACACCAATATGAAAAACATAATTAGAATTAACGATTGTAAATATATTTATAAAATATATATTGAGATATTTATAAAATTTAATACGATCTTGTTCTTCTAAATTATCATAAACATAATTCGGGATATATTGTATAGTTTGCTTTGTCGACTGATATCCTAAATATGAGATTTCATAGTCTCTCAATAAATAGGTATATAATCACTCCGTACCTAACTACACTTTTCATTAATGTGTAAAGTATAAAGCACCGATTACCTACTCACGTTAATACTATGCTCAACTTGACCCTACATTGTAATTTTCATTCTTAGATTAGTATTATTATTTTCATTATAACACTGAAAGCTGTGTACTTCACTGTGACTATATCGTATGCTTGATTTATCAAAAGAAACATCAGCTAAAGTCTAAAGTAAATAATGCTTAACTTATCGCTTAGTCCCTTTTACTTTTATTTTCTAAATGTCACTGCACAAATAAAAATTATTTCTTTCTTTCTTACTTTGTGTCTTTGAGCATTTTCACATTGTTGTCTCACCAAGAATATTATGTCCAGTAAAATTTTAATTTGTCGTAAATCACTTTAATATTTTTGATAAATCACGCATCCAATGTGTTTATAATGTGCCTGCTGGGATGGATTATATCTGTGATAATCCTCTGCAGTGAACGTCCATGAAATAAAATTCCATAAAATATGAATGGTTAATTCATATTTTATAGCATTGTTATTTGTCATAAGGTAAATTTATTTTTTATTCGATAACTAGAAATGCACTATTAGAAAATGAAACATTCATCCTTTCATTAACTGTTACTTGTACGCCTACGTGCTGACTCCTCTTTATAAGTTGCATTTTAAGTCACTTAGTTTACCAAGGGCCTATAATTATATATTACTATATAACATCAGGATTAGGCAGAATTAATGTACCAGATACTATCCTGAATTATATATATTTTCAGTTAAAAATTTTACATACATTAATACTACAATCCCCACCACATGTGAGACATTTCGCCAACCGAAAACAATATAATAGTTTTTTTAAATGGCTATTTTTCTGTTTTTTGCTGAAAATATATTGGTTACGTCCCGCATTTTGCAAATACAAAGAAATGTTCTAACTGAATATTGGACTTTTTTTTGGCAAATAACTTTCCTTTGGTCATCTTCCAACTTACCTAAGTATGGCCACCAAAAGTTGAAGCGTAATTTAACTGTAAATTCTTCTCATCTTATTTACATAAGTAACGTTGATATACGAATGTGTATGTTGGCGGCGCCATGCGCTGTGTACTACACTTGGTTCTTAGGAATCCGTCATTGCCCTCCTAAATGCTGGTCATGAAATTTCATAGGAGGAAGAACAAACTATACCCGAGTGGTCATTTGTTCTCAGTATCGAGAAGACATGCGTGGCTGCTTTTCGAAATGAGAGTGGAAACGTAGGGGCGGTTTTTACTACCACCCGCAAAATGAAATTACAAGAGCTACCTTACTGTTTACTACCTTCAAATTTCCATCCCCACGCATCTTGGTATGAGCTCTAAGAACCAAGAACATAGGCGCCTAGGTAGATACTAAGTTACGAAGTCTTCATTGGCGACTTTGATACCTAATGATTTAACTCCTAAACGTTTTGATGTACTCTTGTAAATATTATGGAGAAACTATAAGACTAAGTGATTTGGCACGAGTCGAGTTTGTGCCGTATTATGCCTGAACATGTATACAAGTAAATCATGGAATACATATGAAAATTGTGATTAGAACTTTGCATTGTAATAGTCATCGGTCATTTCTGTATTTTATTGTAGTTATTACCTACATACAAAATCGATAAATATAACATACCTCAAATTGATATTGTGTTTTATTCGTGTACCTCTCTACCTTTCTAAAAAGTGCATCATAAGCACATACCTAATCACTTTATTATCTGCCTGACTCCTATTTTGAATACAAATTAAACGACTGATGACACTAGTATAGTAAAATAAATATTACATTGCACACAGCTCCTTCTATCCCAAACTAAGCTTAGATTTTAATAAAGGCACCCGGTAACTGATGGAACATTATGGTGCCGGTGAAATTGCAGGCGCATGAGGCGTAACATCCCGGTCTCGAGGTGATGGACGCAACGCAGTGCGACTTGAGTCATCTCGTACTATGGAGAGGACTTGAGTGGTATTGCTGTTGTCCATGGGCGGCGTTACCATTTAACAGGTGAGCCGTCAGCTCGTTCCGTCACTTCAATGACATAAAAAAATAGAGTACGTGATCTGTATGAAACGAAAGTTTAGAGAAAAAGGACGAGTTCAACATTTTGCCCTCTGATTTTACTACAAAGTTAGATGTTGTATTACGAAGCTTATAAAATTAAATCTCATGATGCAGTCAGTAGATACCACTCAGTCACATCAAATTGTCTCAACGGCCTGATGATTGAACACGTGGCTCATCATTCAATGGTGAATCTCTGAAAATTTTCCTAAAATAATGAAAAGAAGGAATTTATACACAAAATGTAATGGACAACGCCCGTCAAGTCAAATATAATAGTACATTAAGACTTTAATATATATATTAGTACAAGCTTACAGATGCATATTTCCTTAGAGCATGCAAAGTTTGTACCAAATGCTGAATCATTGGTCGTGTCATTTATTGATCATCATAATAGCTTTATTTTTGTTGTACGATTCCAATGATGACACATGTCAAAAGGCAAGCAGTGCAAAAACTTAAGGGTTCAAAAGGCCCTACTTTGCCGCGTGCGCTTCATAAATAGATATTTAGTGCTGCTTAGTTGAGTTTTTGTAGCCCTCAACCCAGACCAACCTTTAACCCAGAGATCGCTATTTAAATCCTGAAGAGTTCATTCTAATAGCTATTTTAGCTTGAAAAAATCTAGAACCAAACATTCAAATTATAGATACAATAGTGTAAGAAAGGAGCCACTTTGAGGCGCATTTCCACCACACAGACTAGTTAAAGCTAGTAACGTGACGCAGCACTAGTAGTCGCACAAATAATAAATGTCTACCTGTTGTTTTAGAGGCTTTAGAATCTAATAGCAAACATAATCAAAAGAAAATAAACATATTTAGTTGTTCATTAATTTATTTATGTAACACATTATATTACAAATAGTTCAGCCTTGTGATGAGAGCAGCCGAGCCAGTTTCAGTTTCAGCAATATGAAATTATAAATAAATTGGTAGATCAGAAGATGAGGCGCTTTGTATTGGAATATATGAGTAATATCACTGATGGATTAATCTTAAAACTTCTCTTCTTCGAGGCCATGTTTGAAGAACATCATGATTGGGACCTGGGCTCCGTCGATATCTCTGTACTCGCACATCGCCACCATGCCGTCACAGTCCATCGACTCGCCGGTGAAGAACTGCAGTTCCTTAAACCTTCCAAGGATGTCTTTCATTACTTTGTTCATGTTGGTCTTAAATATGTCTACTTGGTCGGGGGCTTTCTCTTCCAATTTGGATACTAATCTGGAAAGAAAAAGACAAATATTCTCAGTACCAGATTAGAACATGAAACTCAAGACAATATGTTTTAAGGGCAATAAAATGTCATCTCCCTTTCATAAACAAACATTATGAAAATGAATGTTTTTTCATAAAAGCTATTTGCTGTTGCACCATAAGCTCCGCAGGTTAATACTGAACAATTAACCGATGGTATTAGATGGTGCTTTTGATATGCTAAACTATTTATACTAAATATGACACAATGCTGATTCCCGTGGCATCGGACTAAACTAATATTGCATTAAACAGTCTTAATTGCTGTCTATTTCACTAAGAAATAAAACAAGGTGGATACCATATAGCATAATTTAGTCTGATACACCACCATTGCAGACGACAAAGGCAGCTCTGAATTTCACTAAAGATTTTGTTAAAAAATATCTAATTTTAGTTATTTTCTTCACTCCCTAGTACATAAATTAGCCCACAAAATCACCACGCTTATAAGTAAGTATAAATATATTATACCTGAGCTAGTACGAGAACAAAAATTTTAAGAAAATAAATTTAAAAAAATTCTGAAAATATTGAGTTATCTCAAATTATATATATTTTTTTCTTTTAAATCACAATGTGAATAAAAACATACATAACCTATGATTGTTATACATATGAATCACTTGTCACTTTATTTTTGTTTCTAGAAAATTAACACATAATCTTAAGTACCAGTAGAATGACCTATAGTTCAGAATTACCACAATGCAGATACAAATAAAGAATCTTCCTATATGACCTATAGGCAACCTTTTGCAGTTAACTTCACATCTGCCAAGATAACTTTCACTTATGCAAGATGGAAGAAACTCAGGAATTTAATGTTAGTCATAAATAAGATGTAATGAATTGTCGCACTAAGCATTGGATCAACATTATAAACTATTATTTGTGAATACCCATATATATCATACAAACACAATCACTTTACTAAATTCAGTAGGTATAATAAATGATCCTAGTTTTTGTTCTAGTAAATTTTTAGAGTTAATGCCATATTCGGAATCATCATGTCAAGATCTATAACATTCTCTTTGATAGTTTTTTAAAATTAAGTCTTTAAAGGCTCTTCAGATGTGCTAAGCGCCGTAACTACTATTTATTTTTTGAGTTTCTTTGAATTAAAGCCGTAAAGGAAAATATACTATCCCGTCCTAAACTTCTATAGATAAAACTCATGGAGTGTTTATATTAATCGCATTAAAGACTAAGTGGCATTACACTAAGGAGGCCCATTTTAATCGACATGTACTTTTCACTTCACAAAAATATTTTGAAAGCATTTCCTCAAAACTAGTAGACATGCAGTTACGGCTGTCCCCCTAGCATGGCAGCATTATTCATTATTCTTTAACATTGAGCTTGACTGATAAAGATATTGCACTATGAGTTAATAAAACTGTTTTCATGATAACATTATCAGTAATTACATCAAAATGTCAATACTACTTTTCTCTTATTATGTGATAAAGGTACGGAACAAGCAGATGGCCCACCAGGTGTTAAGAGTTACTTCTGATTACAAGTATTATAACTACAGTTAGTATTGACCATAATTTAGTTTTGATAGAAACTTGATAGAATACCAAATATGGTGTTAGTGATCAGTATGTATTGTCCCTAATAATCTGTACTTGTGTTACAAAATTATTAGCTTTGCACATCCACACAGTACTTACTGACATGATTCATCATAAATTCCAAGTTCAATGACACACAGGACATTCACACATCCCAAAATGAACCAAACCCTACTTCTCAACATTTCCAAACGCGCATCACAGATATCAACAAAATTGTAATAAAACTCACTTCTTCATGTAATCTTTGAGGTATAACGTGTAGGACTTCTTGTCACCGAAGGCAAAGGTCTCAACTAGCCTGTGGTTCATGGCTACGTCAACTCCACTTTCGACTGCAGAATCTGTGCCTTCATCGGCCTCCTCTGCTGAAGGGTTGAAACCGTCGATATGGATGTCACCTTGTGACCTCGTCACCAGTTTGCCGGTCACTTCGTAAAGTACTTCGTCAACCAGCTTGATTCTGTAAGTGTCCGAGAACATCTCGTCACCTGAAATATACAATATACATTCTCAGCTTCACACTGAATTGGACCCATTGAAGTTGCGGCTGCTGATAGTAAAATGAATTAAGATTTTATAAAAATATGGGAGACGATCCCGAACCCGATGAAACGTCAAAAACACCACCTAAGCAAATTTTCACTAAATGCGAGAAATATTCTCACGAAATAAAATTTATATGCACAACAAACTTAATTACCAGTAATAATATCCTTATAAATTCTCATTTTGTGGGATTAAAGGAGATTAAAATTATAAAAACCGAAACTACGGCTACTAGCCCCAAGAACTAAACCGGAAAGGCCTGTCAAAATCAAGAGACAGCGAGCTGAGAAATATGTCAAAGATATTGCCAGACAACAAAAAATACTAACCGATACACATTACACACATGTATATAATGTGACGTCACCATGCGTTCTGACCGAAATAAAATCGGATGGGGCTGCAGGGAACATGGCATAAGTACGGTTTATCTTTGCGAGATAGAGTGACTAACAGTATATGATAAGGGACCATCGTCGTTGAGTGAAAGATTTGGTTACTAGAGTGCTACTAGAGTGGTGATATGTTGAGATGGTTTGGTCATATAGAGAAGATGGATGAAAGATTGACCGAAAATGTTATATCTGGCGAGGTGAATAGGGCAATTGAAAGGGGCAGACCTCGCCGAAAGTACCTACTTTAACCAAATTAGCGAAATAGTTAAACCAAATTAGTAAAGGTCATGTCAAAATTGCCCTTAACTGACGTGCATGTATGATGAGTTTGATGGGAGTTGAAGGTGCATCTAGTTCGCAGCGTGTGGCAATCCGTGGTTTCTGCTTAACTCTTAGGGAAACAGTTGTGATCAAACAAAAACATGGCGTTTTTGTTTCATCACAATTCTAGAACCATCTATTTTCACGTTTATTGGTAATTTTAGCCAAAAGTTAAGCTTCTGTACTTGATGATTTTCTAGTGATATGATGTTTGCTCTGAGCAAATAAAAAATAAGCACCATTTTCATGGTCGTCAGCACCTTTTGACCCTTGAACACTAACTATAATTATAAACTATCATACACAATAATGTCACTGTCACTTTTAGTTCTCGGAATAATTAGGAAATAGATGGCGTTGTCTGCAATGAAAACGAAATGGAAGTTGTTCTGTATAATTCTACTGTGTGCCGATTATGTGGAGAGGAAAACGATAATGGAACATTTTTATATTCAACTGAAGAAAATAACCAGAACATTAGTGATTTAGTGAACACATATTTACCAATCAAGGTATGTTTTCATCTTATTGTGTGACTGAATTGACTCCAGGAAAATTGTCCAACATGGCTGAATATTTCGGATTTCATTTTCATTACTCTATTATTGATTCAGATTTAAAACACACAAACTGTTGTACTGATGTCTTAATATGACATTTTAATTTAAATTATGAAAATGTAATAATTTTTGTTATCAAAAAAGACGAAATTACATAAAAAAAAGTAAAAACCAATTAATTTGACAAACAGCTGATTGTGTTTATATGTTAGTTGCAGTGTGCATTTGCAAAACACGTTTGCGGTGGTGACACTTAAAAACAGCTTTATTTCAGGTGTCCGATGATGGACAGCTTCCGCGAACCATTTGTCCAGGATGTACTATCCAACTTGAAGCCACAGTCGAATTCATTAACTTGATAGTTACTGGTCAGGTGAGTAGAAAGTTTACTCAGAAAACCAGTCTCGTATCGCAAACTTTATTGCATATATCGTAAATCGTAGAAAAATACTTTGATGGAGCATTTCAAATATGTCTGTTTCTTCTCTTTATGATTCAAATAATTATGTTAGTTTTATATAATTTCGCCTTTTTTCAGAAAACTATTAGAAGTCTCTATCAGAGGGAGAGAGAATACAAGAAAAAATTAAATAAAGAACCTAACTATGAAGTACCCAGGAGCATTTTTGTTGAAGGTAAACCACTACCGATTTGTTTTCTTAACTGGTTATATGCAAATTGAAGGCTGATTGAAGTTTATAAAATTACATTCAATATGCAATTATAATAACTCTTTTGGCCATCAATAGCCACCAATAGTTGAAATAAAAATACAGAAATAAATAAATATTAGTGGCCATTTCACACAGTGCCCAGACCCAAATTAAGCTTCAAGTCAAGTCAAATATGTAAAATATAAAATATAACATATAAATACTTAATTAACACTAGACACAGAACAAACATCAATGCTCGTCAGACAAATGTTTGTCTTAGGTGGGAATCGAACCCACAAACTACAGTGCAGAAGGCATAGTTACTACCAACCGAGCTGTGAGGTCAGTCAATTAATCAATGCACCACAATATTAATTAAATTTGTACCTACCTACCTACCTGTGTACAAATGTATCTACTTTCACCTTAAATGGAAACACTTAACCAATTGCAGTGGGTCCGGCAAACAGGGCATACGAAGAGGCGCACCCCATCTCCCTGCAGGTGGCCGGGCTGGACAAGCCGAAGCGCAAGCGCGGGCGGCCCCCCAAGCAGGCCCAGCCCCCGGACGAAGTGGCGCAGGCCGCCGCCAGGCAACTGGAGCTCGACATGAGGAAGAGAGACCAAGAGCCCACCGGCAAGAGGAGAAGGAAAACTCCAGAGAGATTTAGAGAAGTTGTACAGGTTAGTGCATATCTCACATGGAATATTAATTATTTATTAATTGTTTATTCCGTTACTATACATATTAATAAAAATGAAGTTTGATATCAAAAACCCAAAGTATATAAGTTTGGTGCTCATAACAAAAAATTTTTGAGTCTGTCTGTTTTTTTCAGCTAAACTCTAATACGGATGGACCCATTTTGACTGTACTTTCACAGGGAGATAGCTGATGTTATAAGGTGTAACTTTGCCTAACTATTCATTTTAAAGGAAAGATATTGTAAACCAAAACAAAATTTAGAATGGAGAAAAATGTGTATGATTTTGTCTGCTAGTTTCAATTAGTAACCATCTGCCCGAAAACATTATTGTCTTATTTTTAATAATACTCCATTTGTAGCTACATAGCATACAATTTATATACCTATATGATTTCACAGGGTAAAGAACTTGAAAAAATATTCAAAGAGGAAGGCGTGACGGACGGTGAGGAAAGTGAAAACGATGCTAAAGTTAACACCAAGAGCATGTCTTCCGAGGACCAAATTCCAAAGGTGCCCGAAATAATCGGTCACACTGAGTCGGGAGAACTGGTCGTTGTGGTCAAGGGCAAGGGAAGAGGCAGGCCTAAAGGTAATTTCTTTTTTTATGTGATTCAGTTACGCAACGAGCCGACGGCCCTCCTAGTGTTAATTGGTAACCTCGGCCCATAACAACCGATCCGACTTGGGTCTTCCCTTACTAGGTACGACAAGACCCAAGTCGCATCGTATGCGCCCGTAACTCTGAGACGTACAGGTGGATGTCTCTTGTGACTGTAATTTCACCGGCAACCACACCTTTCAAATCTGAACAGAAAGAACACATAAATGGGCATTTACTTAATGGTTTCAGCATATGTTATCTTTACGGCAGCATTTGTAAGAAACTAATTCAAGTTATTATAATTTAAGTCAGAACGTTTCTTGTTTTCGAGTTACGTTGTAAAAATTGATCCCTGAAGGGCTACTTTAGGGGTCTCTTGATCCATGCAGGGTAGGATGGGTTTGAACAGGCGTCAAACTTAGCGATAAGTACGCGTGACCTTACATTTTGAATATTATTGACGTTTCCGAGCCATTCTTTGGAAATAAAGAAAATAGTTTTTTTACTCTATTAGTAATAAAAATAGATTTTTCAATACTTTTTTCTTAGTTAATATTAAAATAAGATTTGTTTTTGTACGTTTTAGTATTAATTTTGTTTGTTTTTCGTCTGTTTATATAATTTTGTATGTCAATAATTATGTGGAGACAATAAAAACTTTTTCATTGTTTCTATCTTCTAATATTGCAGGGCGCACGCGTCAAACGCAAGAGACGTGCGGCATATGCGGCAAATACTTCTCTAACTGTGGGCGGTACATGTCGCACGTGGCGCAGCACGGGCCCGTGGTGTACCAGTGCGTGCGCTGTCTCGCCACCTTCCCCATCCGGCTGGAGCTCAACGCGCACCAGCGGGACGCGGGCCACCAGGGGTACAGCGTGCGATCCGCCGCCCTCGACGACACACACACACACGTGAGGGAGATTTTTTGATGTGAAACATCTATAGCCGCACGTAAAACCGATTTCTGGCTTGGCGACGCGTCGCCACGGCATGAGCGCTGATTGGTCCGTTCAAGGTTACGACAAATCGTAAACATTATTAGTGATGGGGTACTTAGTTTCTTACAAAATAATGTCGATGTTTCACATCTGCCAGGCGTCTCGTGACGGCTCACTTTTTTTTTATTTTTATGAATGGCTATATTGCTTTTGGCCGCAGATGCCCTTGACAGCGTTTGCACGGGCTTTTGGTGAGATCAGACGGCTCTCACTCGCTTGATGGGAAAATGATTTACCCCCTTAAAGCTTTATCCCCTCCGCCCATGGAGAACAGTTGGAGGGGTATGTTGGATTCTCCTCTCCGGTAAGTGTAGTGGTGATGTGCGTACTACGGGCCTACCGACTAAAATCCATCAGCATTCATTCTTGTTATCGCACCGCAGTGCCAACGCATCGTCGAACCGAAAAATAATGGAAGCCCTCCTTTACGGGTTTCTCGTCTGTTCTTCCCCATGGAGGGCCGGATAGGGTTTAAACAGGCGTCAAACTAAGCGATAAGTACGCGTGACCTTATGTTTTGAATATTATTGACGTTTCCAAGTCAGTTCTTTATTAATTTTATGAAAATTAAGTTTTTGACTTTGACAATAAAAAGGCGGTTCCCGGCACGAGCATAACGCTCATCGTAACATCGTGCCCTTGTAATTATAATTTTTTCATTTTCAGGTTGATACACCCCGCGAGAACGCAGCTGTAATAAAGCCGGAGCCGCTCGCGTCCGCCCCGACCGAGATATACATCACGTCGGACCTCCCGGGGGACAAAGTGTCAGACGGGGGCGCCGGCGCCGGCGCCGGGTCCATGCCGGACCTGAGCCCGCACCCCGTCCAGTTGAATGTCGCCAATGAGTTCCTTAAGCCGCCCAGTATGGACGCCGATGGTGGAAATGAGACTGAATTGGAAAAAGGTCAGTTGGTTAAATATTTTCCGTATGCGTACGAATCCGAAAGGTTTAGAGTGCACCTTAAAGAGGCTCCTTGCATGTACTAGATACATATCCTTGAATTTGTGCTCCCCGGACAAGGTGGGTTTTCCCGATGAGTTATTTTATTTATTTATTTAACCTCCGTCCCTATTAACAACAGCAACAACTTTCCTACTCAGGTAAGGGTTAGTAGAAACATAATAATAATAATAATAAATAGTAATAGCGCTGTTTGGTAGACTTATTGATTATATATTGATACAGTCATATCCCATATATGCCTGTATCAATATATAGGCTGCATAATTCCTACAACACATCTACACTGGTACCTATCACACAGGTTTTAGGACCAGTAGGGACCACTTAAAAATTATGTTAAGCAGCATTATAAAATTATTTATATTGTTTTTGTCTTGTATTGTATTGTGGTGAAATAAACGCTTATTATTAAACCAGCCCAGTCACTGTAAAAAAATGACATATTGTTACAGAATTAACAAAAAGCGACAGCAAGACAAAAGAGCCAGACGAGCAAGCCAAAAAGAAGCACAAGTTGAAGTGTCCGCACTGCGACAAGAAGTACAGCTGCAAGCAAAGCAAGTCGATGCACATCAAGGTACTACTATTCATACTTATCTAAAATATTTAACGACGCACTTCCTCCATATGCATGCTTTACGAATTTATTGTGAAATAATTAATGTCTCTTAGATCAACTGGATGATGGAGTAACCTGTCTTTAAGAGTTGTGTACTATTAGATCAGACCACACACACACGTGCACACAAACACACGCACGCACGCATGCACGCACGCACACGCACAAACACATACACCCATAGTGCAAGTTACACATGGTTTGGGGTTAGATGGCGCTGCGTGGCACATTTACGAATAATTATTTGGTGTTTATTAAGTAGCGGAAACTCCATACATGTCAGCGGTGATATCAGTATGTTGTTCGCAGGCAGCGCACAAAGGTGAGCGTCCGTACATCTGCAACGAGTGCGGTGTTTCGTTCGCGTACCCGCGCGCGCTCACGCTGCACGCGCTCGCGCACCGCGCCCGACACTCCACCAAGGGGTTCGCGTGCGACCTCTGCGGGAAGGTAACCTCTACCTGTGCTGTACTGTACCGTTCTGGTGACTTGTTAGCTGCAAACCTTCTAAATATTTTGTTGTTGGGTGTGTGCGTGCGTGTGTGTGTGTGTGTGTGTGTGTGTGCGTGCGTGCGTGCGTATGTGTGCGTGCGTGTGTGTGTGTGATGTGTGTGCGTGCGTGTGTGTGTGTGTGTGTGTGTGTGTGTGTGTGTGTGTGTGTGTGTGTGTGTGTCAGTGTCAGTGTCAGTGTCAGTGGTTGTGACATTGAAAGGCACAAATGCTTTCGCAACCAGCTTTAAACGTTGGCAGTATCCGTCGCCAGTTCTGTTTTAATTTCACTGTCCAGCTTCTTATACGTTCGGATTCGAATACTGTAACGTATGACGTTGATTTTTTCCGTTTTTGTTTCCGTTTTTGTATTGTATGTTTTTGTATATATAGTAACAGGGCTATTTTATATGTAGGGTTCATTCAAAGTACTCTTAAACTTTTACTTAGTAAAACTTTGAATGAAGGAGTGAATTAATAATATATTTATGTGCATTAAAATTGTACATGTTTTTACCAAATCAAAAAAAAAAACCATCACGACGACGACGCGATTATTTTAAATATTTACTGAAAAAGAATACTACAATAATTATTCATTGTTCTATACATCAGCTAGAGCATTCCCATATCATTGAACTGAGGCAACTATTTTACCTCGTATCATTAATTTGGTGCACAATGTATTCCAGGTGTTAAACCACCCGTCGTCGGTGGCGTACCACAAGCAAGCTGAGCACGCGAACCAGCGGTACGTGTGCAACAAGTGCGGGAAGCACTTCAAGCACAAACAGCTGCTGCAGCGGCATCAGCTCGTCCACACGCAGAACAGACCGTTCTGCTGCAAGGTACACCCCGCTCTCATGTTATGCTGAGGCAACCGCTATAACGAAAAGTCAAAGTCAAAAACTTTATTTCCATAGAATTCATAAAGAAGTGGCTTGGAAACGTCAATATTCTAAACATAAGGTCACGCGTACTTATCGATAAGTTTGACGCCTGTTCAAACCCTGTCCGACCCTCCATGGGGAAGAACAGGTAGATAGGTAACCTTTGTTTTTTGTCTTAAGTACTTTGTTAAATGTTTTTCTTTCTTTCGCGTACCGCATCTGACGAACTGTTAAAAAGCAGTACTAGTTTATTTAGAACTGTGGAGTAATTATTTATTTAACTATTATCGTCAAAATACTAGATCTTATTTGTATACAAATCTAATAATAAATTGATATACTCCTAAACAGTTGGACCAATGACTGGCCTCATAGCTCCATTGGTAGTAACCCTGCCTTCTGTGCTGTAGGTCGTGGGTTCAATTCCCACCCAGGCCAACTGTTTGTATGACGAATATCGGTGTTTGTTCTGTGTCTAGGTGTCAATATGTATTATATGTATGTATTTACAAAAAAGTATTATATCAGTTGTCTGGTTCCCATGATACAAGCTATGCTTAGCTTACTTTGAGGCTAGATGGCGCTGTGTGAAATGACAACAAAAAAAACGTGAAAATTGGCACTGAAGTGCTTTTTTTTTTCAAGTTTGTTATATTTAACGTCCAGGTGTGCAACGCGAAGTTCAAAACGAAAGCAAACCTGATCAACCATCAGATGCTCCACACGGGGATCAAGAAGTTCGCGTGCGAGGAGTGCAAGCAGCGGTTCGCGCACAAGACCAGCCTCACGCTGCACATGCGCTGGCACAGAGGTACAATACAATACTATTATCTTCGCCAACGATCCAAAACTCTATTTCGTTAGAAATTTGTTTTTGTTTATTGATTTGACGTCGCTGTCGAACTATTAAGGAAACGTTTGCCAGAAAACGTTTGCCGAGAGGTAAATGAATGGTGGAGATAAAGTCCCCACTTGTAACGTCTACGTACACGATAGTAAATCTTTCTGGGAAATGGCGAGAATCTGTTTAATTCTGTAAGCGGCACTTCCTGCTTGCATTTTATGGTATTAAATTTGTTTGTGGTATCAAGTATGAGGAAGCCCGTGAACAGAACACCTGAATGCAGGACGTCATTGTAGGTCCTAACTCGTATGGCATCAAGCGCAGTTTACTGTAAAGCTAAACGAGGTTCGTTCACGTCAGTCCACTCTCAATTTGCAGGTCAAAAGCCGTTCGTGTGCAAAGTATGCGGCAAGGCGTTCACACAGAAAGGCAACCTGTCGGAACACATGCGAATCCACACCGGAGAGAAACCGTTCCAGTGCGCGATCTGTCCGCGCAAGTTCACCACCTCCTCGCAACACAGACTGCACCTGCGGAGACACGAGCCCAGGCACAACAGGTAACCGAACACATGCACATCCACACCGGACAGTAACCGTTCCAGTGCGCGATCTGTCCGCGCAGGTTCACCACCTCCTCGCAACACAGACTGCACCTGCGGAGACACGAGCCCAGGCACAACAGGTAACCGAACACATGCACATCCACACCGGACAGTAACCGTTCCAGTGCGCGATCTGTCCGCGCAGGTTCACCACCTCCTCGCAACACAGACTGCACCTGCGGAGACACGAGCCCAGGCACAACAGGTAACCGAACACATGCACATCCACACCGGACAGTAACCGTTCCAGTGCGCGATCTGTCCGCGCAGGTTCACCACCTCCTCGCAACACAGACTGCACCTGCGGAGACACGAGCCCAGGCACAACAGGTAACCGAACACATGCACATCCACACCGGACAGTAACCGTTCCAGTATGCGATCTGTCCGCGCAGGTTCACCACCTCCTCGCAACACAGACTGCACCTGCGGAGACACGAGCCCAGGCACAACAGGTAACCGAACACATGCACATCCACACCGGACAGTAACCGTTCCAGTGCGCGATCTGTCCGCGCAAGTTCACCACCTCCTCGCAACACAGACTGCACCTGCGGAGACACGAGCCCAGGCACAACAGGTAACCGAACACATGCACATCCACACCGGACAGTAACCGTTCCAGTGCGCGATCTGTCCGCGCAGGTTCACCACCTCCTCGCAACACAGACTGCACCTGCGGAGACACGAGCCCAGGCACAACAGGTAACCGAACACATGCACATCCACACCGGACAGTAACCGTTCCAGTGCGCGATCTGTCCGCGCAGGTTCACCACCTCCTCGCAACACAGACTGCACCTGCGGAGACACGAGCCCAGGCACAACAGGTAACCGAACACATGCACATCCACACCGGACAGTAACCGTTCCAGTGCGCGATCTGTCCGCGCAGGTTCACCACCTCCTCGCAACACAGACTGCACCTGCGGAGACACGAGCCCAGGCACAACAGGTAACCGAACACATGCACATCCACACCGGACAGTAACCGTTCCAGTGCGCGATCTGTCCGCGCAGGTTCACCACCTCCTCGCAACACAGACTGCACCTGCGGAGACACGAGCCCAGGCACAACAGGTAACCGAACACATGCACATCCACACCGGACAGTAACCGTTCCAGTGCGCGATCTGTCCGCGCAGGTTCACCACCTCCTCGCAACACAGACTGCACCTGCGGAGACACGAGCCCAGGCACAACAGGTAACCGAACACATGCACATCCACACCGGACAGTAACCGTTCCAGTGCGCGATCTGTCCGCGCAGGTTCACCACCTCCTCGCAACACAGACTGCACCTGCGGAGACACGAGCCCAGGCACAACAGGTAACCGAACACATGCACATCCACACCGGACAGTAACCGTTCCAGTGCGCGATCTGTCCGCGCAGGTTCACCACCTCCTCGCAACACAGACTGCACCTGCGGAGACACGAGCCCAGGCACAACAGGTAACCGAACACATGCACATCCACACCGGACAGTAACCGTTCCAGTGCGCGATCTGTCCGCGCAGGTTCACCACCTCCTCGCAACACAGACTGCACCTGCGGAGACACGAGCCCAGGCACAACAGGTAACCGAACACATGCACATCCACACCGGACAGTAACCGTTCCAGTGCGCGATCTGTCCGCGCAGGTTCACCACCTCCTCGCAACACAGACTGCACCTGCGGAGACACGAGCCCAGGCACAACAGGTAACCGAACACATGCACATCCACACCGGACAGTAACCGTTCCAGTGCGCGATCTGTCCGCGCAGGTTCACCACCTCCTCGCAACACAGACTGCACCTGCGGAGACACGAGCCCAGGCACAACAGGTAACCGAACACATGCACATCCACACCGGACAGTAACCGTTCCAGTGCGCGATCTGTCCGCGCAGGTTCACCACCTCCTCGCAACACAGACTGCACCTGCGGAGACACGAGCCCAGGCACAACAGGTAACCGAACACATGCACATCCACACCGGACAGTAACCGTTCCAGATAGAAGTTTCTTCTGATGAGTTGATTAAATGAAAAATTAATAACGGATAATTTGTGCTCCACGTAATATGCGTGTAGTGACCGTGCTCACGTTTGTTCACAGGCTGCAACCGATAAGAACATTATCTTTCGAAGACACCACAACAACGATCGTGAACAACGACGGCAGCGTCACACAGATCACCATTAATACAAGCACCGACACTGGTAGCGGTGGTAGCGCCACCTTTACGGGTACTTCTGCCGGCGGGCAGAGCAGGCGTCCTGGTAGTTCTCAGGGGAAGGTCGGTCATAAGTGCGGGTTGTGCGGCCGCGTGTCCTCCACGCGCTGGGCGCTGTCGAAGCACATGCGGCTGCACACGGGAGAGAAGCCGTTCTACTGCCCGCATTGCCCGCGGACTTTCGCTGACGCTTCTAACCTCAATAAGCATAAAAAGGTAATTCCATATACTCTGAATTGTACGTTCCACTAGGAGTAGAACTTGTGCTAAGCTCGCCCGGAGAAGTACTGCCACCACACCTGGTAATCTGCCCCAAAGCAGTGATGCACTCGTATTGCTGTGTTCCGGTGAGATTGCAGATGCACAAGACGTAACATCCCCGTCTTGGGTCGATAGACGCAACGCAATGCGTCTTGAGTCATCTGGTACTTTAGTGGAGAGGACTTGAATCGTATTGCTGTTGTTTATGGGCGGCGGTTACCACTTAACATCAGGTGGGCCGTCAGCTCGCTCCGTCCCCCTAATCCCATTAAAAATAACACCTGATTTTGTGGTGGCATCTTGAGATAGTTTATAATATCAGTATCGGCTAGAAATAGACACCAAGAGTGACAGATACATATACGATTGACCACAAATCTTTTTTATTGGTAGCAAGTGCACAAGCAAACCTCTCTGCTTGCTGTGCAACCGTTCGCATCGGCGGCAAACAAGCCCCCGGGGCCGCCGCCCCTGCTTTCTCCCCCGACCCCGACCCCGACCCCGGCCCCGGGGCAGGGACAGGGGCAGGGGCAGGGGCAGGGGCTGGGGCAGGGGCTGGTGCCGGAAGAGTTCGTCGTAGAGTCCACCGCGGACGATGACGACGAGCGGGTGATATACGTCACATACGACGTCGACGAGCAGCCCTCGCCGTACCAGATGCTGGACGCCGCACAGGTAATACAAACACACACACATACACACACGCACGCACGCACACACACGCACGCACGTACGCACGCACACACACACGTACGTACACACACGCACGCACACACACGCACGCACGTACACACACGCACGCACGTACACACACGCACGTACACACACGCACGTACACACACGCACGTACACACACGCACGCACACACACGCACGCACGTACACACACGCACGTACACACACGCACGCACGTACACACACGCACGTACACACACGCACGTACACACACGCACGTACACACACGCACGTACGCACGCACGCACGTACACACACACACGTACACGCACGCACGCACGTACACACACGCACGCACACACACGCACGCACGTACACACACACATGCACGCACGTACGCACACGCACGTACACGCACGCACGCACGTACACACACGCACGTACACACACGCACGCACACACACGCACGCACGTACACACACACACGCACACACACATGCACGCACGTACGCACACGCACTTTATAAATAAAGTGCGTGTAAACGCACGCACGCTATTTGAAGTCTAGTTTTCGTAAAAGAATTAACTAATTTGTATTTTGTCTTTTTCTAATGAAATCAAAATCTCCCCTCAATGCCATGTCGAAATATCGTTGCAATGTGAACATTAGATGCTGGTGCCCATAATTATGGGTAGACAAATGTCAGTAACACAATTACACTAATAGCAAAAATACATTTGTCTGTTATTTTAATAGTGATGTTTATTTGCATAGACGGAGGAGGTATCGTGCAAGTCTGAAGAGGTTTACAGTGCGGACGAGGCGTGTTCGCTGTACTCGCGCGACTCGCTGCTGCTGCCCAAGTCGCAGGACGAGCCCGTACATATGTCGGTGAGTCAATGACGATGTAACCACTCGCACAGTGTCGAGTGCGGACGACGCGTGTCCGTTATGTTACATATATGTTTCTATTCAATATACTAATATTAATCTAATATACTAATATTCATTATGTATATGTTTCCCTCCAGAAGGTCGTACACTATATAGTTTTTATTTAATTTTATTTTATTGTTGTAATGTGTAACGCCCAGTTTGGGAGAGCTAATAAAAAAAAAAAATATAATGAACACGCCTGGCCTTATAGTTCAGTTGGTAACCCTGCCTTCTGTTGGTCGTGGTTTCGATTCCCATGTCAAACATTTGTGTGACGAACATAGATGTTTGTTCAATGTCTGGGTGTTCATATGTATTTACAAAACAAAAAACAGTTGTCTTGTTCCCATAAGCTATAATTAGCTTACTTTGGGGCTTGATGGCGCTGCGTGAAACCCCACTAATTTGTATTTGTATATGTAGGTGACTGACGAGGAAGGCAACCCGCTGCACTTCACGATGCAGGACGGAACGAGGCTCGCTATTACCTCCCTCGACGGACACTCCTTGCAGGTATATACATAAATACATATAATTATTCTGTACGTGTGTACGATAGGTGGCGCTGCGATCGGGTACCAGGACAACGTCTGTCGGGTCCGGTAGTATAATATGTACGAGCCCGTACGGTAGAAAGTAGTAGTATGTAGTAAGTTAATTTGATGTAAGTTTAGAGCGGCGTGGATATCAGGTAAAGTGAGTCAAAACGACCGCCCGAGTTGCTGGCTGTGTGCGAACTGTTTAAATCTCACAGGTTATTAAATATATACAGGATTCATTAAATGCCGATCGGATCATTCTTTTGGTACGGACGGTTACGTACTAAATTAAATTTGTATAAAATAAAATATGTTCTTCAATTACTACAACAGGAACCAAACTTTATATTTAATTAATGTTGAATTAATTTGTATTTGGTGTAAAAAGTTATATATACGACGCTAAAGCAAACATATTACATAACATATAACATCTGAGAATCCATTGTTGTCTGGCATCACAGCTCAGTTGGTAGTAACCCTGCCTTCTGCGCTGTAGGTCGTGGGTTCGATTCCCACCCACTACAAACATCTGTGACGAGCATAGATGTTTGTTCTGTGTCTGGGTATATGTATGTATTTACATAAAAGTATATAAGTATTATATCAGTTGTCTGCTTCCAATGATACAAGCTATGTTTAGCTTACTTTGGGGATAGAGGGCGCTGTGTGAAATGTCCACCAATATTTATAATTTTATTTATTTATTTTGAAGTTCTACATTTTTTAAATCAGCACCAGCGCTGCCCTCTTTGTCCATCTTTAGATATTTTATTCAGCATTGTTTTGCAGGTGATCACACAAGACGGACAAACAATACCGGTTGAAATTAACGGGTTCACTCCTGATGGGGAATTTAATATTGTAAGTAGGTATCACTAATAGCGTATTAGATAATAAGTGTAGTCAGTGACCATTTGTTTCCCCAGAAAAGTATGTCTGTATTTGTAAAATATCACGAAAGAAAAATTCTGTAAGTCCAGTGCGTACGAGTAATTGTACATAATTTGTTCAGTAATTTGTTGTCAGACAGACAGACAGACAGACAAAAATTGTAAAAAATGTTGTTTTGGTATATGTACCGTGTATACATCCATATGCACTTAGTAAAAAGCGGTTATTTTAATATTACAAACAGACATTCCAATTTTATTTATTTGTATAAATTTACAAAAAAGTATGTATATAAGTATTATATCAGTTGTCTGGTTCCCACAGTACAAGCTGTGCTTTGTTTGGGGCTAGATGGCGCTGTGTGAATTGTCCACCAAAATTATTATTTTTATACATGTATATTATAATATACATCATTTGTAATCTTCTTCCTGTACATGTAAATTTATTATTTACTTAATAAGTCACTGGGTATCTGTATATAACTTGCAGGAACAACCGAATCAGGATGTATCAGAGGAGGATCTGGTAGTCGCCAAGGAAGAGCCTGACCCCGACTCGCCCGTCACGCACTACTACACCATAGTATAGTAGTGCGTTATGTGTTATATTTTATTTTATTAAGAGAGAAAATTTAAATTAATATATTATTTTTAGTCAAGTTACAAATAACTACTTATGTGTATGTGTGAGCATTAGTATCTTCCGTTAGGTTTTAAGTCGGTTTCGTTTAGTCATTATTAAGTATTTTTTTTAAACATTAATATTACTATTAGGTGTATTAAAGTTATTATTGTTGTTTTCCTTGCCACAGTCGGCTGGACTAATAGCCGCCGGTTGGCCACCTCTGCTCTACACTTTATTACCATTAGATAAGATTCGAATAAACATTATATGGATAAGTGTTTAAAGTAGATTTCGATTGTTTTATAATGTTGCCAGTACGCCCGTTTATTTGCTATTTACGAGACATTTAAGTAAGGATTCGGTGTTATTGATTGATGCTTAATAATATATAAACGCTACAAAGTAGTATTGAAAATAATGCAAATCACTGTTTCATAAATATTATATAACACATTAGCCATTAACGAGATTATACGAGATAGTTATTGATTGTTGCAATATTGATTAATGGATCTTGTCTTTTTTTAGGTTTTAAAAGATTTATTTTTATGTAAGACTACTTCTTCTAATTTGATTAAAATAGAATGAGAATATGTCAGTTCTAAGAATTAATAAGTCACATATTAGCCGTTCATTGATTTGAAACAGCATTACAAAAATACATTTTAAAGTTTATTTATAATTTAAAACATAACTGCTTTTAATTTGATTACACTTGAATGGGAATATGTCAGTTATAAGAATTAATGTCACAAAAATGCCGTTCATTGATTTTAAATATAAAAAAAATGTTTGAATAAAAGATTATTTATTTGATTTATTTTTATTTATTATTTGTGTACCCATCGTTTTCAAAATGGTAGCACTAAGTATTTAAGGCCGGACAACTTACAAACTATACGCAATCCTTCGTCATGATCACTTTATTAGTGAAAAGTTTCAAAACAGCGTATTGAATGAAAAGCATCGGTTTTTAGACATCATCACTTCCTCATTCGCGACTGATTTAACAGCTCGGTAATTACCTTGTCATCAGCGCTGTAGGTCGCAGGTACTTTTTATTATTTCCCACCCAGGCCTATATTTCACCTACGAGCAACGCCTTACGTACGTAAACCTATAACTTATCTTCTAGGCTATTTATACATTTTTGGTGTCACCGGGACTTGCGAAGATTGCTCCTGCATCCGTTATCACTCACAACATTTCACAGAGCAATGTAAAAATCTGTTCGAGGTTTTCATGTACTTGTTTGTATGAAATATATGTTTGTACCGTGTCCGAGAGTTTAAGTATTAATTTTATCAGTTGTCTGGTACCTACCCATAGTTACAGGCTTTACTGGTTTGGGGCTAGATGGCGCTGTGTGCAATGTCCTCCAATATTATTATTATTATTTATTACTCATCAAATAAGTACAAAGTATTACTCTAATTTATTACTGTGTAGTTAAGTCAGGATTGCTTATAATTCGGTGGAGGAGGGCTGCCAGCCGAAATGCATTTCAATGCTGGGCAGAGAGGCTGGAGGAGCCAACAGCCGGTCACTGGACCATAGAGGCCATCCGACCCATCTTGAGTGGATGGATCGAAAGGCAACACGGGGTTCTCTCCTTTCGACTGGTACAGGTTCTGTCGGGACACGGATGTTTCGGAAGATACCTGTGCAACATCGCACGGAGAGAACCCACGACGGAATGCCATCACTGTGGTTGTGCCGAGGACACGGCGCAGCACACACTGGTGGTATGTCCTGCGTGGGAGGAGCCGCGAGCGCGACTCGTCGCGCTACTGGGAGGAGATCTCTCGCTGCCAACTATGGTCTCGGCCATGGTCGGCAGCGAAAGATGCTGGGAAGCAGTACAGACCTTCTGTGACGACATAATGTCACAGAAGGAAGCGGCCGAAAGGGGGAGGGAAGAAATAAGCCCTCACCAAACTAGACAGCGGAGGGTGGGCCGCAGGAGACAGGCGTACGAGCGCCACCTACCACCCTAATAGGTCGTCCGGGCAACGGGCATGGGAACCCGTTGCCTAAAGGACGATATCTCTGTAGGCGTATACATAATTAAAAGAGAGCCACAGCGACCTGACGTCGCTCCTCAAGAGATGGCCTGCAAAGGACTAGCGCTGTTGGGACTGCGGAAGAGTTCGTCTGCGTACCTGTAGCCCCAGCAACAAGCGAAAAGGAGATTTTTGAAAAAAAAAAAAAAAAAAAAAAAGGATTGCTTATAATTCATTCATACGACTATGTAGCAACGTCGCTATGGCGTTCGTACAACTTGAGGCAACAATAGTTAAGAAAAAGAGAATATATTCTCGACAGTACTTATAGATATAATATAGATTTAAGTATAATTATGTATCTGTTGTTGGTGTGTCTAAATAAATAAATAAAAATAAATTTATAATGGGATATACAAGAATAAAACAACATAGTAATATGAAATTCAATATTATTTCGTTATGCTTTTTAATACAATATATTTTGCATACCGCATACTATCGGTAGTATATTACTGATGACCAATCATTAAACAATGAAAATATGACATTCATCAACTCTCGTTTAACATTCTTTTAATAAATAGCTGTATACAAAAACAATTATTTACAGGATAAGGCAGTACAATTACCACGTAATGTGCCTTGTCTTAATTTTAGCTATACAAGCAGTAAAAAAAATATGGAAAATAATAAAATGAACGTTAAATGAAGGTCAGTAAACGAAATACAATAATCATCTTATTATTAGCTCCAGTCAAATAATTACTAAACGAGTTACCTTATTATAATAACGAATAAGCGACAATTAGTTTGTGAACTTGTTATTTTGATAATGCGTGGATACTTTATTTTTACTATAAAAAAAATAACGTATCTAAAATCGTATCGATCAACATTCATCGTGGCGGCTACACTTGAGACAATTTGATTAAAATTTGGAACGTATCGACCGTCTCACTAACACATATGGCAAACATTACACTGAATTAACACATTTTTAATATCGAACTACGCGCGCAGAACAAACGAACGAAGCCGAGCGAGCGCGACGCGAACGCGACGCTCGCGCACGTCACAGTATCACAGCGCACGGCGCGTTTATATCTGAGAGGCTTTACACCGAATAAATTACGACACAGAGTTACGGCGCATCCAACGCGATACTTTCAAACCGACGACGAAATATAAAACCCTACCGTGATGCGAGCTTCCGATTTCCTAACCGTCCGGGCCACTCGATCACTATGACTACGGTGAGCGCCGGAACGGAGCACTTTGCAGCGATTACGGCTGATAAAATGCACTAATCGTTTAAATATAATGGACACTGGCAGTGCACTGGCGGCCGACGGCCCGCCCGCATTGCAGTTGCATCGTCTGCTGCCCAACATTGCACATCGCTAAAAGCTCACTCGAAACTTGAGCTCAGGAGTGACGGTGCTCATTAAAATAAGACTAAAATAATAAAACTTAATCAACTGTGTTCTTCGGTCTTTTTGACTTTATATAATGTCCTTTCTATCAGTGCGTTTGGTCCTTTTGAACCGGTTGAACAACATGGCTACGCAACACGCACCTGCCGGGCGGCCGCAACGCAACTATAGTAAGGGAGTATGCATGAGTTGAGTCGCGGGGGGGCGCAGCGACTAGATACTGAGACGGTGCCCGACTCTATATGACTAGGGCCATGTCCTTCTTGCTGGGCAACTGCACCTTCTTGCCCTGCCACAGCGAGTTGTGTATCGTGAACGCGTCTATCGTCACAGTCAAGTGCTTCGTGTGCACTTGCGAGAAGCATTTGCTGCCCGAATTGTATCTGGAACGATGGAGAATCACATTACAATTGTGGGGGGAAGTTTATTAATCCGAATAAACCCTCGGGTGGGGATTAAAATATGGTTGCGGTGAAATTACAGGCATATGAAACATTCTACCACCTTTTTTTATGTGATCCGGGTGGCGGAACGTGCTGACGGCCCACCTGATATTAAGTGGTAACCGCCGCCCATAGACAACAGCAATATGACTCAAGTCCTCTCCGCTAAAGTACGAGATGACTCAATGATGAAGTCACATTGCGTTGCGTCCAACACTCCCAGATTGGGATGTTACGTCTCATGCGCCTGCAATTTCACCTTCTGTTCTAAGAGTTACTGGCGCATACGATGCGACTGGGCCTTGTCTTACCTAAGTAGGCGAGGACCCAAAGCGCATTGCTTGTTATGGGCAGAGGTTACCACTTAAAACTAGGTGAGCCTAATTCCGTAACTAAAGCTAAGCGACAAACAACACAATAAAACTGACTTGAAAAACTTGTCGAACATCCTGTCGTTGACGTGCTTGGGCCCGGTGCCGTACAGCTTGGCGACCTGCTCCGAGTCCGGGCAGAAGCTGTAGAGCGCGCGGAACTGGCAGCCCGCGTCCCGGAACAGCACCAGGAAGTGCTTGCTCTCGGAGCGCGCTATCTCCTCGAGCACCCGCCGCTTGGCCTCCGCGTTCACCGCGCCCGGGAACACGCAATACTCCACAGCGTTCAGCATTATGCCGCGGTTGGATTTCGTGGTCGGTTGCTTGTATAACCGTGGACCTGTCGGAAAGACACGTTCAGTTTCGTGTACACGTACTACTGTTTACAAAACCAAAGCTTCTGTGACTACTCGTACTAAGATCTATTCTTGTTCTAGCTAATGCAGTACCTTTAAGTTTCGGACATGTTTTAAAATTAGTCTCTATCGCAACTACTATTACTTGTTTACATATTACATTATCTCAAAGTATGTGAATTACTTCAGGAATTACTTGTCACAAATCTATTTACAGTAGATATGTATTAGTTGCAGTACCTAGGTATAGTGGATGCACAAAATAAATGGAGTGCCGTGATTCGAGTGTTATTCAAAACGAATATGAGTAAGCGAATGTCGATCAAGCAAACTCATTGTTAGATCAAAATGTTTTTCACAAAACCATGCCTTAGGAATATTGTTAATCAAACTGGTTGGCATGACATCGCTTTTCGTGTTCAACAGTCTGTTACTCGTGAACTCAAATTCTCTTTCGTGTGTCTAGAGCTACATACCTAGTATATTACGTGTCTGTGGTTATTATCTAGCTACCTATCTACTAGTATCTCTAGATGTTTGACCTTTGGCTGAACTTCGAATGGATCGGTTCGATCTCGCTATAGGGACAAATCAAAATGTCATAAATAATTTGTTTTCTGTTGAGAACATTCTAGATTTAGCTACGATTTTTGGAACTATTATTGTATTTATGACTCCTCTGAGAAACTTTTCAAAAATAGGTTGTCGGTTTGGGAAGTTAGAGGCAGACCTTTTTTTATAAGCTATTAACCAAAATAAAATATAACGATTGATTGTGATCTGCGTCTGATTAGAATTCGATCTGTGGTATAAAGAACAGGATAGAGCATCATTGTAAACCTTTGTACAACAGGTCCGAATGCGAGTCAGACTAATTGCACAAGCTCCTGTAAATACTGAACAGTCAAATCCCTTTAAAGGAAAAAACATAACAACAAATTGTAACCGCTGGAAAACAAGATTATGATGAAAATATAAGTGATGAGAACAAAGGTAAATAAGTAAGTAAGTAAGTAAGGCATAAAGAAACTAGTGGGAGAAGAGATGACTCACCCGAATAATCCATAATGGAGGAGTGCGTGGAGCTGACGTCCGACGCGTCGTCGGGGTGGTGGCGGCGCTTGCCGATGGCGCCGGGCAGCGAGCCGGGGCCCGAGCCGGAGCCGGAGCCCGAGCCGGCCGGGGAGCCGAGCGCGCGCAGCCCGGGCGATGCGGCGCGCCGCGGCGGCGTCGCGCGCCCTAGCCCCGAGTCTACACACCCAACCAACCACGATGTAGCGCAACTACGAGTCACTGCCCGTACGCACTACTCACCTACCTATTCACCACTGTTACCTATCATTACGGAAACCGTAGCCCTCATGTACCCAGTAACAGCTGACTGCCGTCTCTAAGAGTAACACCCTACTTACGAACGTTTCGTGTACCCCGAGCAGCCCGATATGCACTCTTTTAGCGATTTATAAAACTCCTCTAGATGTATCTCTGAACATTCTCATTTACATCAGCTTAGACCCCGTATACCTGCTGCCTGCCATTTATATAGAAGCAGGGTTACTATCAATTTAATTCCGCAACTTCGCAAAGTCACAACTCTGCTTTTGGCTCTCAAGTGAGCTGTTGGAACACATAAGATTCAACAGATTCTCAACTCGATGGTGGCTAAATTGATGATCTTTAAAAATAGCCTACGATACGGTTACCAATACGGATACCAAGCTATGGTTTTCACACGATGTTTGATCCGACCTTTTTTACACTCAAACCCAGAGTCATTATGTTTTACGGTTTAACTGCCCCTATAATGCAATCCATCACTTTATGAACGAGATCTGAGTTGATAAATTAGCTGGGCATTTCTCAGGTTAATGAGCCTTTATCCCTTCCATGGAACTTAAATATCCACCACCAGTTACCCTTCACATGATGTCCTTCAAAAAGATAATATATTGTTAATTAGGCCATTATTGGCTTCGTATCTTCAGCCTCACCAGAAACTTCTGGGTGATGGAATGGGACCATTAGTTTAGTTAGCAGTTATTAGTTTAGTTTGCAGGTTTTTGGTCTCTTAACACATATTAATACTCGTTTTACGATACAGATATCATTATCCATCCACTATCTCGTTTTAAAAGACCTTCCCAAAATTTACACAGAATTCGGTACAAACAATCAAGACATCACAAACAAGTAATTTTACATTGAAGTGAGTATCTTTCCTTTCACCAACTATGCAGATTAGTCGAAGTGCACCCATCCTTACTCCATAAATTTTTGATATTAAAATGTTATTTATCACAAACATAGTTTCCTATCCGAGACATTTCCAAGTAGAAGTTAATTGGACATAGCAGAAGTACATTTACCCCGGTTAGCTATTTTATTGTCTAGCATAATAATTAAAATTAGACTTGTAAATTATGAAAATAGTACTGATTATATAATATATATAAGTGAGATAATTTATAAAGCGTAAAATACTAAATGTATTTGTGTACGGAAAGTACATACCTACAGATACATATATAGTTTCTTATATAGATAGTAAATCTATGCCAAGCAAAATAAAAAGGCAAAAATTAACATAAGAAGCACGACATTTTGTATTTTACGCATAAACGAGTAATTAGCTAACACATTTACAACCATCTATAAGCATAATAAAATAAATTTTATCAATTTATGTAACTAAATATTTGGAATTGGTTTGCTTTGAATCAATAAAAAGATCGCTTTGAAACAATGAGAATCAAAATATTATTTAAATTATGAAGATTTTAACTGAAATGCTTAAATACTTCAGTCGTTTTCGAGAGAGACACACACGAATAGTAGCAGTAAATTGTAGTAGTACAGTTATAGTAAAAGTAGTAGTAGTAGTAGTAGTAGTAGTAGAAGTCGTAGAAGTAGTAGTAGTAGTAGTAGTAGAAGTCGTAGAAGTAGTAGTAGAAGTAGTAGAAGTAGTAGTAGTAGTGGTACCTACTTCAGCAAACCGTTTTTTTTTGTTATCGACCGATTGTTCAATCACTATTGCTAAAGTTTGATATTCGTGATAGTAATTACAGTGGGGGAGAAAAAAAAAGATATTCAACCTATTCTAATTTCTGTTTTTTTACGTGATAAACTTACGGAACGAGCTGATGGCTCACCTGGTGTTAAGTGGCAACCTCTGCCCATAACAAGCAATACGACTCGAGTCCACCCCTACTTAGGTACAACAAGACACCAGTCGCTAAGTATGCGCCCGTTAAAAATTAATACGACCATTTAAAAGTTAAATTACAAGGTTGTAACGTGTTTAAATGAATACCAGACGATGTCACGCCAACACCACAGACAATAAGTAAATAAAATGCATGCTCTAACGATGAACCAAATAAATAAAGCAACGAGGACCCAACATAATATATAATATATGTACTTAGATAACCGATGACCCAACTGAAAATAAAATAATGTGCACAAGACGAAAGAACACTCGAGAGGTGGTGACGTACTTGTACTAAATGTACATTATATACGAGAATTATTCGGTAATTTTGTGCACTTGTCACCCAAGTGCCAACACATATGATAATTTACATCGTTTTTAAATCAACCTGCCCGAACAGACAGTCCAAATAGCACGAAATGGAATCGGAATGTTGCATTGAAAATCAATAATCTTTTGATAAATCATAATAAAGATTGTACATATCATATTGTTTATACTGATAGCGTTATTTTAATTAGTTATATTAATAATGCATTCAACGAAGTTTGTATATATTTTTTTAATAATAAACTGGATATAAGATATAAGAAACTGGCACGCACCACCTCAGGAGTGCTAGGAGCAACAGAAAAGAACCCAACGCACCAAAGCGTCCGTACCACCGACATTAAAAACGTGAGTCAAGCTTTGTCGAGTGTTCTCTCAAACTCTTACCGCACAGGTTCATAAGAGAGCTTGACTTCCGTCCAGCCTTAAAGTTATTCTGGTAACTGGTATATTTAGACCTTCCACGTGCCGACTGAGGTTCCTCACTCACACGCTCTGAAATGTTTCCTATACATGTCATCACGCTCATGCAACGCGACGCACGCGACGCACGCGCGGAACCATGCACCGCACCGGTCACACAAGCTGGCTTTCATTTACGCAAACAAAATTAATCTCTATTACGCGATATTAACTGCAATGTACAACAATTTTCAGACAATCTGGAACCAATTAAACAAATGCGCGGAAGGTCTATTGGGCGCGTTTAGAAATTTGGAAAAGAAAGCATATAAACCTCCGTCTTATAAAAATGATGCGAACTACTGATATGGCCAAAATATATCAAGCATAATTTTGTGACTCGAAGTGTGATATATAACTGTATGAATTGCTGGAATGATAAACATATAAAATAAAGTACTTTAAATACTAAGAAAACAAGCTTTCTACTAAAATAAAATCGAAGAAGCCTTGTAACCAACTGTGGACACAGTCTTAAAAAAAAACACATAAAATTGGTGTTTTTGTTCCTCAAGCAAAAAAAGGAGGTAAGTTGCCATGGGGAACACATTTCTCAAATATTTAGATATCTGAAACATTATTTATTACCATCATTAGGATTAATCTTTGCACCCCATCCACACGTTCCTACACGTTATGGCTTATTAGAAATTTGTCCTACAATAAACCAAATACAAAGGTAATTCATTTACATGAGAGTAAAATGTTTCAGACATCTCTATTAGAACACATTGGAAAAACTCAACACTATAAAATAGGTTGTGTGATACGAAACTGATTTACTTAAGTGTATCACAATTATTACAACAGTCCAAATAATATGATCAATGGAGATCTCATTCAGTTTAATACCAAAACAGCCTCTTAATTCAAAATAAATGTTCAAGATCTGTTTTATAAGTAACTTATAACGTAATTAATGTGTATTTTTCAACAGACACAAATACGAAATATGCGAACGGATTGACTTTTTTAATATCAGATGTACGGCTTAAAGTTATATTGACTTCAGCATTTTTGAAAGCAAAGTCGCACATATCAAATCAAAAGAACTAACATGAATTACTCACGCTTGAGAGAACCCTACTGCAATGCAGTTTTGGCCAAAACGATGAAGAGACTGTCTCATTTAATCCATGAAAATATTTTCAAAAATGATAAGCGTCAATTGGCACGTAGCTGTAACGGAAGTACGCACGCACCAATGATAGCTAGCGGTATCAATTCTAGAAGTAAGTGCCACACGATATAAGTTAACATCGATAAACTTCTGATTCGTGACGTCTGTAACGCGTATTTATTATTAAACGACATTATTTTCCTAAATTTTGGCACTTATTGAGGAATCGTCTGTCCCTTGTCCGTGCACGAGTGCCGTGTTCGAGACACACTTAATATACTTTTTTCTTAATGTTTACTTTATGCATTTACGCTTTCAGTGGCCATTTTGATGTCAGTTGTTTTAATAATCATGTAAGTATGAGTATCAGTTACGTATAAACAGAACTTGAACGTAGCAACGGGCGGCAAGAAGCGTTCGCCGGTGGTTAGTGTGCGGGCGGTATGGGGCGGCATGTGGCGGCATGCGACACGTACCTCGCGAGGTCTTGCAGGAGCCGCGTCGCGCGAGCGGCCCGCTCGATGCACTGCCGGGGGACATGCCGCCGCGCTCCTCCACCGGGGACTCTGTACACACGGGGGGGGGGGGACATCAATACAACTCATTGCACGCATCATATAAACCATAATAACAAGAATAAATTTACATTATAATTTATACCGTTACACTGACATATAAATATTTAACGTCTAACGCCTGTATTTCACCGCTTTACAAAGTAATGTATAAATATGAACACATGAACAGCTCTGTCGACAAACCTTGCCAACTATAAAGTCGGTTGTAAAATGTTCCGTTTCTCCCTGCGAAATAACGAAAGATACTCTGCAGTTGACTGCAAACGGTTAGTGTCTGGTGTACATATGGACAGAAGAAACAATTTTTTTTAAATGTTTACAGCTTACAGCTGCGTCTACACTTTCGTCCAACCCGCCAACACGGACCAACCGATCCCACAAACCGGCTCTCCACATTATCGTCCAACACTCCAACACGGACAAAATTTCGCGAAACATCGGTAGAGTAAATTTACTTTATGGACTGTGCTTAATAACGTGCTGTCAGTCCGAGGGCTGGAAGATGCACCGGCCGGCGGTATATCAACTCACCTCTATAGAGTCCGGCTCGTTCGGCGAGACTGTCCTGGGAACCGCGGTAGTAGTCGCGCCGCATGGTGCCGCCGCCTGCGACCACACAACACGCGCCGAAGCGACCCGGGAGCCGGAAGGGGAGGGGGGAACGAAAACAAACAAATTATAGGACGATGCGCTATGCTGATCGTTATGTTTTTGAAGGAGATTAATGTACACTTTCACCAAAGAATCCTGTAAGGATTGTCTCTGTCATAAACATTTGCTTGATCATTAGACTTATGGTCAGCAAAAGGGGCTGCCTTGTTACGAAAAACGGTTCGCCTGACAAGTAGCAACTAGATTATTCTGATCAGTGTTTCAAATCTCCAGCTTATTTTTCTCCTTCAAGCGTCATTTTTGAGTTTTTCTCTCCTCTCCTCCACTCCGTTTTACTTGTAGAACTACGTACAGTTTCGAGTTTTTTGGTGAAAGTACACATTTTGATCAATGAATTCAGTTTAACTAAGAGATAGTACTCTTTTTATACTCCTATTTTCATATACGACTATAACATCAGCATAACGTATCGCACAAAAACAAAACCAAAAACAAACTGGCATGTAGTGTAGCTAGGCTGGGCGGTGTTATGGTGATTATAACGCAACACAATATCAACAAAAACTAACATCTAAACAAGCTAGCCTAGATATATATTTATCATGAAGTGATATTTACAAATTTTATATGAGGGTTTGTGCTGGAATGAAACATTTTAATGCTTAAGGAAAATTAGCAACAGATTCCGAGAAGCAGATTATCCAAACAAAATACAACAATCATTCGGGAATGTTAAACAATAAGATTTGTGGATTAAATCAGCCTTTCGAAAACTATTGGCAATTGTATCCGCCAAACTGAGAGTAGACGAATATTTGCAATCTCCAATTTCGATGCGGAATTAGGGTTCCAATTTTTGAAGACTCTTAAAATCATAGTTACCCAGCTCTTTTTTTCTCTTTCTTTCTTTGGAGATGGATGTCCGCAATGCAAAAGTATTGTGATTGTTTTATTTACCTGCTCGATTCAGTCCGAGTTCTGCTAGATTTGAAGAAAGCTGGGCGTAAATCACACGAAACAAGCATCGATACTGTTGGCACAGAAGCTATTTTAGGCTGGACATTTTCAGCAGGGATCATCTTACCTGCTGGATTTGTGGACGAGGGTTGGTTGGTATGCAACATGCCCTTAATCAGCCGGAGGGCGCCGCCGGCGAAGTGTCCAGTGCGAGACACTTGGTGTAATACTGAGTGTTGTATCTAGGGAGGGGTGGCTCACCCGCTAGGTTAGTGGAGGAGGGCTGCTTGGCGTGCAGCATCCCCTCGGCGGCGTGCAGCGCGCCGCTGTCCACGTGTATGGTCTTGGGGCGCGCGCGGGCCCCGCCCCCGCCCCCGTGCGGCGCGCGGCGCACGCGCGGAGTGGGTCCAGCCCGCTCCGCCCCGCCGCCTCTTATCGCATCCATGTAATCCGCCTTGTCTGGTAGCACTTTGCCCTGGAAAGTTTTGCGATAATTTAGCGATAATTTGTACGATAATATTGATAATGCGAAATTAAACTTTTACATAAAATTAGCATGAACAAATTTTTCAAATATTTACCTCATTGGAACCCAGTCGTCGGACTTGTTATGCGTTTTATACTGATAAATAGTTGCAGTCTTTATTATATATATATTAACACTTTCAGGTAGATAATCATGAAAGTGCGTACATCCCTTAAAAATGTATGATAATCACAAAGACGACCTTCGTTTTCCAAACCCTTAATGTCTTAAACCCTAAAGTCAAACCGCAGTATTTTGCCTCAATCCTCAATTATAAAATAAGTGAAACGAACCAAAGAAAATCATAAAATATTGTGAGAATACCATAGACTGTTAAAAACGCCCACATTGCTAGGTACCACCGTCAAGTTAAAAGTCTGCCATCAAGCACCTGAGAATGTGTTCCGGTAGCCTCACTTGAGAGCTAGATCCCAATCCAGGCATTCTACTGCACCACCCTCGGCTGCATACGTCATATGTAGTAAAAGAACTTATATAGAATCTTACCTCTCTTTCTGCCTCCTCAGTTGCCTTCTTTAGCTTGTACTGCTGCAGAATGATCTCTCTTCGCCTCGCTTGCTCCTCTTTCCTGGCGGCTTTCAGTTCCAAGGCGGCTTCCTCCCTGGCCTTCCTGGCGGCTGCGGCGGCGTCGGCTCGAGCTCGCGCCTCGTCCGCGCGTTGCCGTCGCTGGAGGGACATTAACATAATGCGCTCTTTTTTGCGCTCCATTTCTTCGGCCGAGTTCTGAAAGGGTAAATGATGTTTTCGTTAAGTGATTACTCCAAATGGCGAGTTGCGACCTTGAAATACAATAAAGTCGTTCAAGTTCAAGGCTTAAGCTCGGTATTGAGCAGAATTTAGATTTTTAAGGCGTGCATTTATTATAAGTTATGAATCATACTCGTTCATTTACCTGTTTGTGTAGTCAGTACTGAAAAACTTACTATTCAGATACATATATAAAGCTATTAGTACCAATCCAAACATAAATGTTTAAGCTCAAGTAAATAGTAGCTCACCGGGTCAACATTAAGTTCCCCGATGAGCAGCGCGGCGGGCTCGGGCGCCGGCGCCCTCTGCGGGCGCTCGCGCGGCGGCTCACGCTCCAGGTCGTCCGGGCGCGCCATGTTAGCCACGGCGGAGTCCCTCGCTCGATGCACCACGAAGGGCTCCTCCTCCGCTCGCAACCGCTCGTTTTTGTCACTCCAAGTGTTCTCCGGACTGCGCTCCGGACTGACTTCCGTCGATCGTTCCTTCCTCGGAGAGCCGCGTTTCGCTCGCAACGGCGGTTTGGGTCGCTTAGGCTGCTCGTTGTCGAACGATATGTAGAAACCCTTCTCGTTCGTCTCCTCCGGCTGCCGGAAGGAGTTTCGCGCGAGCGACGGCCGCGTCGGCGACGGGATCCTGTACGTCCGCGTGCCGGACGAGATGTTCAGACGGTCGATTCCCTGCCGCAGCGCTTCGTCCTCGGCGTTCCCGATGAACGATATATTTTGTGGCTCCATGTCGTCGGGGGTCGAGCGGGGCGTCTGCGGCGGGTGGGGGGAGTGCAACTGGTGCAGCGCGACGGGCTTCTCGCTCCGCCTCGGCTCCGGGAGCGAGCCCTGCCTCTGCGGCGTCGGCGCCCGTCTCTGCGGCGGCGGACTTCCCGACACCGTGTACGAGAGGTGATTCGGTTCGCCGTTTTGGTACCGTTCCGCCGGGTAGTGAACTTGGAAGGGCTGGTCGGCGGGGCGGTCGTGCAGCACGAAGCCCTGCGGCTGCCAGCGGTCAGGCTGCGGCTGCGGCTGCGGGGGTTGCGGGGAGGGGGAGCGCCACGTTCGCTGCGGACTCTCCCGCCCCTGCCCGTACTGGTTGTTCTGTTGGTGCAACTGAAAATACAAGAAACAATGTGACAAGTTGGTAAAACTAAGAATTTATTCTGGAAATGCCTGGTGTGAATCGATCCCATCACCGTGCGTTGCGGTGTGTGTCAAGTGCAATAACGTATTGTTAATTTACAGTCCAAGTTAGCTAGTTACAGATAATACAGTTCTCAAGACTTTCCTTTAATCAGAATAAGCTGTATCCGAGCTAACGACAAATAAAGTTAAATCTAGTGCTGCTACGTATTGACACTAACAGTCCTGTTTTGTTTTGTCTGCAAAGATTGAAGTAGAAGCATTTCACTGATTGCATATGCTGTTCGATAAGAGCATACTCCACTCAAGCTTCACTATATATTAAACTGATCAAAAAAAACAAGGAACTCTTAGTTCTAGTTGTTCTCTGGTGATCTGCTCGTACTTTCCCCAATAGCACCGCTGTGGTGATATAAAATTTACTACCTGCTCATATCATATCGAAAAACTTTAGAAGTACACGAAGACCTGCTTCCATCTTTGATCTTAAAACCTGGAAACTCGCCGCTAGCACCCGTCTGTTTGAAACTCCACAGTATAAAAAATATCTACAGGGAGCTAAAATTGAACATCCTGTGATCCTTACCACGACCTATTACGCACGCTTCCAGCACCTCAAACATCTGAAGGGTTCTCATTCTAGACTACATATCAAATTTCAGACAAGGAATAATTCCACCGACCTGCCACCCCCGCAACTCTTGATTCTGGTTGTCGCGGTTAGCTTGCGAGTGCTGCGCCCAAGTGCGCCTCTGCGGCGGCGACGGGGTGTCGTGCAAGTAGAACTGTTGCCGGCTCTGCTCATCGATATCCCGGTACTGGTAGTCCTGGTATTGCGGTTGCTGGTAGTATTGCGGTATGTGCGGCGTGGATCCGAAGCTGCCCATAGGCATCCGGGATACGTTCTGCTGTGAGCTGAATTGGCTGTGCTGGAATCGTGGATGCGCTCGTCAGCGGTTTGTGTGGAAGCAAATGCTATAGACACTGGTGCCTCAAACTTGCGCACGCAACACCATCCGATACGCCGTATTTCTTACACCCTAGACGTTGGTATGAATTCCAGGTCATAGCTATACTAGAAACTTACTACTCACTCGTAAGAGTATGATAACTGTTTTTGTACTGCGCCGGATGGTCTTACGTATGATGTGTAAGCTGACCTTTATTCTAGACATACCATATTGCCATATATATATATACATGCCATATTTATTAGATCCGGGGCATCAAAGGGAGCATTCGCATAAAGATATATAAAATAAAATGTGTCGTTTTATATTGATGGTATTGACAAAGATATTATGAGATGGATGTGATTTGATTGAAACTTGTATTCACTGTATTGCTATATATGGATGGATTCATTCAACAACTTGTTATAGCAAGACCTATAGTATATATAGCATGTGATGTAGTGATCTTATATAAGCATTATTCATTTAAAATAGCGCCGAAGAAAACCAAACAGCTTTACTCTGAGCTTTAGAAGTGAGACATAAATACGTGGATTATGGCCGTTTAACTTTAGGTTCAGTTTCATCACTATTTACAAAGAATATTTATTGAATACACAAGTCAGGTACTCTATGAGCTGATTTAACAGTTTTTGTTTAGAAATCCAATTAGTCCCTTTAGGTATAGTTTGCTTCCCCGACTTTTCTAGTGTATAGACAGACCATAAGCTAGACTATAAGGTAGAAAAAGACGAGATAAATTCATATTATGTGTTTTGACACAGATAATTTTTCTTACTTTTTGTGGTAAAACTGTGTATGTACAATTGATTTGTGATTATATGAATGATGCAGGAGGCATTGGAGGAATGGATGCAGGAGGCATTAACAAGCTATTATTTACCAATCTTGATTGATTCTATGGTAGATGCATTATTACAGGTCCAATTCACATATGATTTTACAAGGTTATTTCAATAATCTCTTAGGTGACTTAGTACTTACTAGCTGTGGAATGTTTTGTTGATATTGCTGTTGGAATGGCGAATGAGGCATTTGTTGTTGAAACAACTGATTCGCTTGCTGTTGCTGAAATAACTCCTTGGCCTGTTGTTGTTGGAACAACTCTTTCGCTAACATCTCCTTCTGATGTTGTTGCTGGAGCAACTCTTTGGCTTGTTGCTGTTGTTGTAACAGTTCTTGAGCTTGTTTCTGCTGCTGGAATAGTTCTTTCGCTTGTTGCTGTAATTGTTGTTGCTGTTGTTGTAATTGAGCTTGTTGCTGTTGCTGTTGTTGTTGCTGTTGGATTTGGCTCTGTTGGCTGGCCAACCGCGCGATGTCGCTCTGAATGTCCTGCAGGCTGGAGTTCATTCTGTAAATATTTTGTGTACTCTTCGAAATTGGACATTTGAAGGCTAGGTGCCTTTGATTGTATAATAGGGTGATTGGAATTGGATTAATATCCCCGCTCGAGAATTGTGCGCTTTAAACATTATAAACTAAATAGTATTTTTCTTTCTCTCTCACTGCAGGGCAAAGTCCTCCCTAATCCCCTCTACTCCTTTACGGCCTCACGCTTATATATTATTGGTTTAGACTATATATTTATTATTCTTATTATGCATTAGTAACATTATCGCGAGCGAGGTGGTTACATGAGAATGACTATTTTAATAATGAAGATAAGTGTTTTTTAATAAATATTAAAGTATAGTCTTACTTGGCAATAGATTGTTGATATTGCTCCATAACAACGTTTTCTACAGCTTGACTCTGTGTGTCCACAACCATTTCCTGCATGAAAATAACAACGGTTCAGTACATAAAATACACATTTGTGTATGAAGAATATTACAGGATCAATTAATAATTATAAATAAAATAATGAAAAAATATATGCAAAAGCTGCAAGTTGAGGTGACCAAGATGAAACATTAAATATGATTTATTTATGAAAGACGGATTGCGAACAGTGAGCATATATATCAACATTTAATAAGAAAACCAAGCAACGTTAACTCCTGTTACATAAGGCAATTACACACACAAAATGTACGTTAAATGTGATGCTAAAGACAAAAAATACACGTGTATTACCAAATAAATCAGTTTCATTCTACAAGCGTATACCAAAGCATTCAAAAAATCGTTCTATTCTACTCAGATCGACATCGAAGCGTGTAACTAGTAACAATACCTGTTGCGGCGTATCCTGCTTCGGTGGCTCGTCGGCGGGAGTCCGCGAGCCCTTGCCCTGCAACACGCCGTGCAACCGCCACCGTAACACAACATCGCAACACATGCACCAAGTCCATTGGTATACGGGATTCACAACTTTAAATGTTCCACGATTGGGTGTATATTGCAACAGTAAGCAAGTTATAAGACAGGAAATACATTTATACGTTCATCGAAGCGTTTTAGGTCTGAATACAAATAATGGCAGCGACTGAAGCTTGGTAATAAAGTCCATATCAAAATTGTTGTGAAAAAAACCCACGCCACTTCAAAATTGAAGGAAAGTCTGGGTCTTATTTAGTTTTACGAGTTCAAGTTATTTTATATACTTAAAAAATTACTTGCCATGTCTAGTATAATGTTAATATCGAAATATTTACGCCCTAATATACCAATCGACTACCATGCTGTCAAATACAGTGTAAATTTAATTATATTCTTACAATCTGTTAATGTGCTTTTGCAAAAACCGGTATCTATCTATTGTGGTTTGTGGAGTGTGATATAAATTGAAAATTTAGAAACGAACTGTTTTATAATAATGCCAATGTTTACATTGCAGTGATAAATCTGTGACTGTGAACTGTATAATGAGACTGACTAGAATAAAATAGTAGTAAAATATGTATAATAAAAGAAGCATCTATTTCTGATACATTTATGCTTCAGCAGCTATTTTAAAGCTGATGTAAGTAATTTTACAAGTATGGTATTGCAATGCTCTAATTAGTGAGTTTTTTAATTGAATTATAATGGTTTTGTACATAATGTTTAAAATCTAAGCCGTGTAAGCATGTACGTCAACTAATACCATAATAATATTTAAAAGTTAACAAGAAAATATAGGAAATAATGGAAGGAAAAACTAAAAGGGGTCGATAATCCGGCCACTCACCAAAGAGGCCAACTGGTATTGCAAAAATGCATCCTAATGAAATAGAAACGAAACAAATTTTATTTCTGTAGGAAGAGACAAAATAACAGAAGTAACATAATATTAGTAACTGTGTTAATATTTTATTAAAATACTCAATTTCCGTAGTCCTATAAATAGTGTCGTCTGTTACAGTAATAGTTAATACATTATTCATATAATAGTAACTACTTTTATCAACATGCTTCACAGTGTGACGGTAAATTCCCCAACCAAAACTCAAATCGCAACAACACTACAATATTCCGTTACCTACATTAAAATTTCATTCATCTATTACGGAATTCCACTCACAAACTCTAAATACAGTTTCAATTATCATCTTTTGTCCCGTTTATCTTATAGACATAGACATTATTCGAATTATATGTTTCCGTAGGAGTGACAAACTGTTAAAAGTCCATTACTGCAATGAGAGTAAGAGACCACCTCATTAATGAATTCACATATTTTATAAGAAGGCTTTATTATATTATTTTTATCAATACGTCAAGAATTGTAATTAAAAGTACGTCAGCAATATATATAAATCCGTCAAACCCTAAGGCTACGTTCAGATGACAAGCGTTCAACGCGCGCTGAACGCGCGCTAAATTTTTGTATAGTGTTCACATGACACGCTCTTGTCAGGCGTTGAACGCGCGTTGTCGCGGCCGCCATAGATTTCAGACTTCAGTAGAGTTCTACATTTGCCGGAGATGGACGTAGAAACAGTTTTAGCGGTGATTTTATACCGACGGCTGAACCGACGCGACAGAAGACAAAAGCTTCGGTTTCCATTTCGGACGATTTCTGAACGAACTGATCCCTAAAATGTGTGCATCCGCGTCGAAAGCGCGCGCTCAACTGAACGGAAACATAGAAAACCAATGATCTCAAAGCGCGCGTTGACGCGCGCTGACAACAGTCGAGCGCTAGCGCAGCGTCAACGCGCGCTTTATTAAAACGCGCGCTAGCATGTGTACGGCCTGAATAAAAAGTATGTAGTTGTAAACGCGCGTTATCGAAACGCGCGTTGAACGCTTGTCATCTGAACGTAGCCTAAAACTTGAATAAAACGTAGTATGCAGAAATGCCCCAGAATACAATCCCATATATCAACTCACCTTGGTAACGGCTTGCAAGAACGCCTGTTGGCCAAATTGCTGTCGCTGCCTGTTGACTTGCATCTCCATGCGTCGCTTGTCCATTTCGATTCGTCGCCGTTTCTCTTCGAGTTTCAGTCGGATATTGTTCAGTTGCGATGCCATCGCCCCCCCTCCGCTGCTCACCGACATGTCGTCCGTTACGTCGTCACCGTCTGATGTGAAGTTTTATGCATTTTTATACACTTATTCAAGACAGACTGCGACTGGTCATTTGGAAAATTACTTGTTGATCAAATTTTAGCTGGTGTAGTCCTTTTTTTATGTGAATCATAAGGCACACAAGCTGACGCCCCTCCTGATGTTGACTACGTCGACTATAGACGCCTGCAACACTCGAGGTATTGCCAGCGCGGTGCCAATCAGCTAACTTTTTTATACCTTTCAAATTGATTCATATTGAAGCCCAACAGAAAGAGTTCCATTGAAAGCTCATTCCGCATCCTGCGTGGTAGGTGGTGCGTGGTAGGGATGTGCGGGGAAAGTGCACAGTATGCAATTTCCACGCATCTACAATATGAGGGTAAGCTTTTTCGTCTTAAACCATATACCTGTTTCTACGATAAACTTATCATGGAGATGACTATAAACTACGTGTTGTCTTCGCATTTAAATAACTGTTTATTTTCCGTTCTTTACTTATTTGCAGAGAAACCGTTATGGGTACACTATTAATTTCTACTAAACCCGACTGTAGTAGCGGTTTGCTTAAACATCTGCTACAGCAACAAGGTACTAAGCTTTTGCTGAGTAAAACCACTACATCACTTACTGGATTGCTCGTGTTGCATGAATTGCTGTTGCCAAGTTGTGATGTTCGCGGGTGGCGTAGAAAATGTCGTCGTTTTCCGCCTGTCTGTCTGTTCGCTTTCAATATCGCCAATCTGCGACTGTAATCCTGAATACGTTCCAAATTAAGACGTAATTAGCACGCGTTTTGTGTTCGTCAGCGCAGACCATTTGAATTCTAAACTTATTATAAACTGCATATAAAATCTAGTATTTTATATTGATATCGAGCAATATGATAAAAACAGGTCTGCGTCGACTTTAGATTCAAACAGCAGCAATTTGATATATAAAATACATAGGTATTTTATATTTACAACGCATATAGTTTTTATGGGAATATGTGGTATATTAGTTTAGCGGCCATCATTAGCAGACAGAAATTGTGAAAATATATAATTTTGCGAAAGAGTGTCAATGTGCTACAGTCAGTATTCTGTCTATGGTTAGGTGGCGCTAAACGTAAGCATTTGCGACAACGAAAGCGTTTATAATGTATCCTACTTCGAGAAATACGAGGACAACGCCAATCATGCATCAAGCGAACTAAGAAAGCGAATCTCTTTTTAATATTTGATGCCGTGTACGTGGTTTTGGAATGAGAATTTTCATTAAGATAAGATACACTATCTTGTCTCAACTGCCTGAAATCCATAAATATAATACGTATAGTTTAACGGATGTGTTTTACATATAATATTTTGTATAATCCTTATTTTGCAAGTATATTATTTGTAATTTCATTCCCAGATTATTTTGTCGAAACGGGGTTCTGACCCTGTTTAAGGTTCCTTTCCTATGTCAGAGAAATATAAATTATTTTACGAATGAGCGGTTCATTTCAAGCGGAAGATCGAATTAGCCAGTTATTCCGTCGTGAAGACACATCAGGTGTCGGTCGCAAGTTCGATGCGACAGATGTTAAATGACTTATAATTTACATTAACAAATATTTGCAAATGAACCTTTCCCGCTTCGAGCTGGTCTTCATCGACTGTCACAAATGATGTTCGCACCATCCAATCAGATACACGACCGAGCGAAACAATGACGCACGGTTTGATCGTACCACCGACGGCCAATTAGGACGCCGACGCCACCTATCACGCCCATCACACATGGAACCGCAGACCCCATAAATCTTTTCCACAGCTTTTTTATTTAATGACATATTTCCGTCCACAAAGTGGTTAAATAGCTATTATAATACAAGGCTGACTGACGGTAGGGCGGTAGAGTCCATCCCACGAAATAATGCTAATAAATGGCGCTAGTATCTACGTGAAAGCACAATATTCCATTAGTTCCTGGATTTGCCACGGGACTTAATTCGTGGAAACGAATCTACGGTTGGTCCTCCTATTTCCGCAAGCGCTGGTGTCGCAGTGCACTGACCGGGCGAGTCGGCGTTGCCGTTGCGCGGCGTGACGTCATGCGCGGCGCCGCGCGTCTGCGCTGCGTCGCCGTCGGCCGAGTCGCCGCGCTCCTTCACGTAGAATCCATCGCCGCCCCCTGTCGCGGTCACAAAGCTATATTTAAATTCCGTGGCGACGTACCAATATATTATATTACATATTAGCGGCACATCTTGCCTTCTAACGGATAGCATACAGTAATAAAGAATATTATATATTATTATAAATATTGGTGGGAATTCCACACAGTACCATCTAGTCCCAAAGTAAGTTAAGCATAGCTTGTATCATGGGAACTAGACAACTGATATAATACTTGTATACTATCTTTTTTGTAAATACAAGCATATAATACATATTGACACCCAGACAGAACAAACTTCGTCATACAAATATTTATCCTGGGTGGGAATCGAACCCACGAAATACAGTGCAGAACGCAGGGTTACTACCAACTGAGCTGTGAGGCCAGTCATATCTATACAAATAAATAAAATTGGAGTGTCTGTTTGTAATATTAAAATAACCGCTTTTTACTAAGTGCATATGGATGTAAACACGTTACATATACCTACCAAAACAACATTTTTTTTTTTATTGTTGTTATCTGTCTGTCTGTTTGTTCCGGCTAATCTCTGGCTGGATGGAAATGGCTGGACCAATTTTGACGGGACTTTCACTGGCAGATAGCTGATGTAACAAGGAGTATAGCATAATAACCCTTAGAAATTACCTTTATTAGTGAAATGGCTCTGGTTGGTGGTGATGTTGTCGGTGGACGGGTGTCTCCGGATGTCGGTGTGCGAGGAGTTCTGTCGCTCCAGCTTGCGGTCGTCGGTGCCGTTCGTGAAGTCACCGTGGATGAACTGGATCGAGCCGCGGATGTCTTGTCGGGACGAGCGCAGCGGCGGGTTGTAACTGTCAAATGGACCTATTCGACAACAATATTTATATTAATTTATCCACACAACAGAGATATTACATGTGGTCGATTACTGGTGGACCTCGCACTAGGCCTAGCCAGATTCGCGGCACCCGAATTACAAAGTGAATTAACAGGTTAATTTATGCATCACACAGTAACAAGGCGAATGGGTGAGGGGCGAGATAATACTCCATTAATAAGATATATCCAAAAACACCAATGCGGGACGACACCACAGCTCTTTGAGGCTGTTAAACTGACTGGCCTCACAGCTCAGTTGGTAGTAACTCTGCATGACAAAAATTTGTGTGACGAATATAAATGTTTATGGTGTTTTGAGTGCTTAATAAGCATTATTTATTTAAAAAAGATTTTAAAAGAAAGAAATTTTATCAGCTATCTAGTTCCCATACTTTCATAACTTAGGCTTAGTTTGGGGATAGAATGCGCTGGTAAATAGTCAAAAAAAAATGGACTGAATTAGATATTTGGAATAGTTTGAGAATATAATACAGACACAAAACGACAGGGGTTACGGGCGTAGCAATACTTTTGAGCTATGAAGGGGTGAACCAAATTCATACTGATTACGGGCAGTGGACGTCGCTAAATTGGAAGAAAAAAAATTGGGGGGCAAGTTGCTCGCATTCGTATGTGATTAAGAAAGAAAGAAAGAAAGAAAGAAATAAAAATATTTATTTGACACGCCCAAAAAAAATAAATTAAATAATTAACAAAAATATACATAGGTATGTTGTTTTAATAATAATAATAATAATACCCTTTATGAATTACCTATATGACTACCCTTTGAATCCACACACGTGTCTGGTGGAGCAAAAGGAGCAACCCAAAGTAACAGTAGAACTTGTGCTAAGTACTCCCGGAGAAGTACTGCCACCACATCTAGTAACTTGCTCCCAAGCAGTGGTACACTAATGTTGCTGTGTTCCGGTGGAAGTGAGTAAGTACCGGCGAAATTGCAGGCGCATGAGACGTAACATCCCCGTCTCGGGGTGATGGACGCAACGCAGTGCGACTTAAGTCATCTCGTACTATTGAGAGGAGTTGAGTGGTATTGCTGTTGACTATGGGCAGATTGTACCGCCACTTCAATGACATAAAAAAAATATATGATGTTTAGCGACGCTAAGCATCTAGTATACTAGTTCCTACACAGGTTAAAATTACCTGAAGGCGCAGATATTTTTCTAACATTAGCGAGTGTTGCCAGCTCCTTCTCGGGATTTTTCCCGGCGAAGTGCAGCCGGTCCTGCGACCCGCCGAAGTTCTCGACGGTGAGCTGGCTGTCTTCCGTGATGGAGGACCTCCTCGAGCGTCGGCCCGCGAACGAGCTTTCGCGGGAGTCCGCCCAGTTGGACGGCCGCCCGGCGGTTCTAGTTTCCAACACTATTGAAAATAAATAAATATGATAATTTTAGTTTTATGTTTTCAATAAAACATGGTATTGGTCACGTACGTTCAAAGTCAAAGTCAAAAACTTTATTTCTAAAGAATACATACAGAACAAAAAAAAAAAACATGTTTGTCCTGGGCGGGAATCGAACCCACGACCTCACGACCCCGAGGCCAGTCAATGGTGTAGGTACGAGTGTAACGTTACCGTGTTCATCGTCCCGCCTGGCGACGGAGGAGAGAGTGGTGACTCCCCTCCCCCTGTGCACCACGAACTCGTCCCGATGCGGGCTGCAGCTGCGACGCTCCGGGGTGGACGCGGCCGAGCGGGGGGGAGCCGCGCGCGCCGCGGGGCGGGGGGACCGACCCACTGCACGCAACACACACACAGTTGTTGTTAGCGGAACAAGGTGAAGAAGTTTATCTGTCATGTGTATACGTTTTAAATTACTATGTTTGTTGTTCTTTATTGGATGTGTTTTTTTTTTGGTGAACATGTCACACTTCACACAGCGCCATCTAGCCCCAAACTAAGCAAAGCTTGTACTATGGGTATTGTCATATACCTATATACCAATACCCATAGTACAAGCTTTGCTTAGTTTGGGGCTAGATGTCGCAGTGTGAAGTGTGACAAGTTCACAAAAAAAAAAACACATCCCATGAAAAACGAGCAAACATACCATGACTCAATGACAATAGAATATTGAGTAATATTTATTTTTACATATAACTGACAAAGGAAACACATCTATTTCATCACACAAATGTTTGTCCTGAGTGGGAATTGTACCCACTGCCTACAGCGCAGAAGGCAGACTTACTACCCAACAAATCTGTAAGACCAGACAAGTTGAACCAAGTTAATTCTGAACCACTTAATGACATCATAATGGTATTTTACGTTTAGTTCCAGTACAATAAAACCAATGTCCTATGCGATAACAGAGTAGAAGGTAGTCACATCTCGATTTACTATCCCCCCTTTGAGTTCATTTGTAACTATCTCGATCGTTATCTGGAATTTGGATTCAAACTAATTACTAAGTATAAGCTTTTAAAAAAGTTACTTCACCTCAAGGTTCTCAGTATCTAGACTGATAAATATACTAAATGTAGTTTTCATATAGTGATATGTTTCTTGGCCATATAATGTTTCAATACTTAACGTTACAGCGGGAACTATATTTCTATTATCAATATCACATCTAGTGAAACAAAAATATTTAGCATCATCAAACATAAGTATCGGTGAACTATAGCTAAGAAAAATGTATGCTCGGTTCTACAAATGATTCATTTTACATAAAAATGACTGTGTCCAATCTAGAATCATCAGTGACTATGCGATCTAAATGATCTAACGAATGTCAACTAACCAACATCTACTGTGTTTGAAAACGGGAGCCCTGAGGACATAATGTCAACGACTCCAAAACAAAACATAACTTGAAAGATAGCGAAAGAAATCCCCATGCTGAAGCGCGAATCAAGAATAAAAGCGTTGTGGTAGAAACCCATGAATTAATGCGTTTTTTTAAAAAAGCGAGTGCAAGATGCACAGAAAAGCCGAAGTTTTTGGAAAAAAAAGGATATGTACAAAAGAAGTTGTGGACAAAATACTTACAAACACAATCAAATAAAAATAAAAACACAAACACACAAGTACAAACAAGTGGATGATTCGTTATTCCGTCAATGATGCCCGATTTAAAACGACCCGGGGAAGGCGAAGAACTATTTTACAAAAATTTTGATACTATCTATTATATAAAGAAAAATGAATGGCTAAATTTGTTGCTACGCGCAAAACTCGAGAACGGCCGGATCAAGTCGGAAAATTTATATTTTCAACTATTTTTTGAAGTCCGAGGATGGTTTTTATCCCGGTAAAGGTTCCCGTGGGAAGACTTATTCACTGCGGGGCGCAGCTAGTTATCAATAATAATAACTGAATATGCTGCTTGAGTTACTACAAGTTTTATGACATTCTAATAAACAAATCCATTTCTTACATTCTTGCTGCACTTAAGAGCAGCGCTGGATTAACTAAATCATTAGCTTTATAGATTCGAATACGAAGCCGCTACCTCCTCTTTCACTCGGGCCTAACACCTTCCCCACACAAAAAGCGACATCCACGGAAATTGTAGCAGACCTACACCTCTCAACATAGCAAAATATGTACATTCAAATATGGACTTCAACTCATACACAGTAGATACACTTTTTGTTCAAATTGCTGCACGTCAGGATATGAACCAGATTAAATCTGGGTCTGTACCAGACCACCACGCTTTCACTGTAAACTGCGCCTATAGTACTCTTTTTTATGACTGGACAATTTGCTGTTGGCCGCAGATGGCCTTGACAGCGATTACACGGGCTTTTGGTGAGAACAGACGGCTCTCAACCGGTAAAACTTAAAATTTATACACAACGTCACCAAGGGCACCACTTAAGTTCGAACCTCGGCTTGGGGCGTTGCGAGTCTGGAGGAATGGGAGAACAGACTAGAACACAACTTTAAGTCCATATTTGCATGTTCGTTCCTGCTTTGTGCTAGAGAGCTGTCGGTGCCGAGTGGTGTAGGTGGGGAGTGGGTGGGGGGGTTGGGGGGGGTTGCTGAATGGTGCCGGATACCTGCAAACGGCGGCATGTTGTCCTCCCCGCGCAGGTCCGGGATTGTCGCGGGCGGCGGCGGCGGCAAGCAGCGCTTGTGTCGCACGCCATGCGCGTTGCACGCGTCGCGCGCTGCCAACACACCACGCTGAGCACACGCCACGGCACGCCACGCCACGCCGCGCGGCCGTTACATCACCCTGTCTTACTCACCGCCCTTACCCGCCTCGGCTCAGTCAGTTTGCACCTCGACGCGGAACGTATTGTTGACGTTCAACCGATGTTTATATATGAATCTAATTGTACTGCTAGTTTTAAAATGGTGATTTGCGTAAATAAATTTGGTATTGTATATCGAAAATATGTCTTTTGAAGTTTAGTACGTATAATCAAATAAGATTGAATTTACCGCATTTTTTTTGACAATTGTTCATGGTATCTCCACCAAAATTTATTTTTGTTATGTTTGTACGTATTTTTTTAATGTTATATGCAATATTTCTACCTATATGCGTCCATGTTAGTCCAAAGCGTGTTTTTCAACATAGATGAATATTATTTACGTCACTAAAATACGCTTCAGGACGCTCATTTCGTGCCATTGATTTAGCAGAAGTATTTCGTTTTAGTTTAACAGTTCTTAAACTTCATCTCTTTTTTAATAACGATCTCTGTGAATTTTGATGTCACAAATTCACATTGCACCCGCTTACTTACAAAAATATTGGCAATTTACAAATACAAATGATATACGTGCAAACTGTGACCAATATAACATACCCGCACTAAGCTATTGCCGGAGGCTCCATTGCAAAGCAAGACAGGGTGACAACATACATAATATGTATAACCTTACGCACTAAGCGATACCGTTCAAAACAACTTACCGATGACATTCGCTAACAAACATCCGCTGTGAACCTAAATTCTCGCATAAAAATATACATTTGTAAGATCCACTTGCGAGTAAGAGAGAGAAGGCATACCGCGGCCGCGAAGTATAAATTGAATTAAATAATTAAATTATTAGTAGGCAAAGAATCTTTGATATTATGACCACATACTCCCATAACGAGTCTAGCATGCAATACATGGCGGAGGGCATTCGGGGGTCAAACTCACCACTGCTGGGGTGTTTCACTGACTGGACGGGGTGCACTTCTAGCATGTTGAACAGATCGGCGAGCATCGCTACTAGGTTTTGTCGCATTGACCTGAAACGTGCAAGTTTTTCATTAATGGTTGGATCAGATTTGTTTGAAATGGCAGTTAATCTGGCCTAATACATTCTTGGATCAAACCGCATAACATTTCATAATACTTACTACGTTTGTGGGTAATTTGTGGGCAGTGATAACTTTCGGTGGCTCCCTTTTGATGTGAAACATCTATAGCCGCACGTAAAACCGATTTCTGTCTTGGCGACGCGTCGCCACGGCATGAGCGCTGATTGGTCCGTTCAAGGTTACGACAAATCATAAACATTATTAGTGATGGGGTACTTAGTTTCTTACAAAATAATGTCGATGTTTCACATCTGCCAGGCGTCCCGTGACGGCACACATTTTTTTTTTTACTTATAATTATGATTACTTATCTTGAACACCACTACAATACCCAAAACTCGAAACTGAGCAAAGTCTATTCTATTCCATCTATTCTCTATAGCTCAGCGTTTGAGCATCAGATAGCAAAAGATACTGCATATATGACCCCAGGACATGAGCCCCCCCAATCAATAGGTTGGGTCAAGAATATGACAGAGCGTCTCACCCGCGCATATAAGTCACGTCTTCGGGCAGCATGTGGAATATATCGTGTGGTAGCGCACTGCGACAGAACTCTCGCACCAGCATCAGATTGTGTAGGCAGTCCTGTATGGAGGCCATCCGTCCCACTCGCACCCGCCGCCGGGGCAGCGCCTCCGGGCAGTAGAAAGAGACGAGTGCAGCAAGCGCTGTGCCGTCGCATAGCTCTTGCAGGCTTTCCACCGTGGGGACCTGCATGCACGCCTCCTCCTGGAATGGTAACCATGGCATCTTAAAAACAAAGACAAAAACTTTATTTCCATACAATTCATAAAGCCTATCCGATCCTCACACAAGAATCCCCGAAAGGACGGATTCCTTTCTTACTCATGGACAATACGATTATACTATTTAATGAGCGCGTCTACATTTGTGGTTAGCCTATCATACATTTTCCTATGTAATTGTGTTCAAATAAATGGCCATTGAACTCTAATTCAAAAAACTTTAAAGTGACCTACTGTAAAGTTACTGTATTGCAGATCCGCCTTTGTTCTACGACTTAGACGAATTTATTTTACGAGGAAACGGAGGAGTTTTTAACTGTAATAAAATAATAGATAAAATAGTCCACCATAAAATAGTCAGCCCTAAATAGACTAAGTCATCATTTAGGTACATAGATTGTAAGTTTATTAATTTGATACTTTATTGTGATGTGGTAGCCTTTTTCGCCTGAGGCACAGGATTTCCTAATTCAGGTATGTATAGTGTAATTATTACTTATTAGATACTAACTCAATGTGTTAATCTTAGCACGAAGTCTTAGTGACTTAGTGAGAGCGTGGTGGTCTAGTGGTACTGACCCCGAGTTTCAGTCCGGAGGTCGCCGGTTCAAATCCCGACGTGCACCAATGAGTTTTATGTGTGCAATACCACGTTCTCAAAACGGTGAAGGAAAACAACGTGAGGAAACCGACATGTCCTAGAATTGAAAATTCGAAGACATATGTCAAGTGCAGAAAAGGAGCCTTTGAGGCGCACTTAAAATCCTTTCACCACACTCAGTGACTCAAATAGAAAAAAAGCACGAAGTCAATGAATAAAGATTTATTATTATTATCATCAGTTGATCTGACCTCTGCCCTGTTGAGTGCCGCGCATGCCGCGTTCACCCAGCACAGTATGCCGTCCTCGTGCGGCACGCCGGATGCGGCGGGCGGCGTGCACGGCGCACCGAAGCGCTGCGCGGCCGCCGCCACGCGGTCCGGAGTCACAACCTCTCGGGCGTACAGCACCATCAGTGCTTCTATCACAGACATGTGTGCGCCCTGCAACATGCAACGTACAACGTGTCAACGATTCACAACGCATATCAGCAGTTTCCGTGTCAATTCGACGCGCAGCACAGACAAACCACATTTATATTACGAAAAGACGATACTAGTTTTACTGTATCGATTATGAAAAACTATAAGAGCCAACATTTTGAAAATGCTGATAACTCCGTGCGCTCTCGCTCCTCTGTTACTAATTTTGTATGAGTTAGGCATTTGTAAGATGTCGCCAAATAGTTCACTTATTTTTAAGACACAATATTTGTTCATAAAAGCGACCTTTTTTAACATTTTTCTGTTAAATTTCATGTCATGTGCGCAAATATATTCAATGTGTTCAAGTACTATATTTGACGTACATCAAATGGTCCTTCGAGCCGGATCAATAGTATCTTGATGCGTTCCAGGTTGGTGGATCAAAGGCTTTGAAAAAGTACTCAAGTAAGACTATACTACTTTTTTATAAAGAGTTATTAAAACGTGAGAAAATATTTAAAAAACTTATATGTGCGACCGGACTTTGCTAGACAAAAATTATACCATAATTCAGTACATCATGGTATAAACTACGTGCACGCGCGCACGCAACGCTGTCTCGATTAGACGCACCTTGAAATTTTACTAATAGCATTATATAAAATATATAAAAGCATTATATACGAATTTACGCATATAGCGTACAAAAAATTACATAATTAAATGTTAGATATTGACTTACAAAGAATCAAACCAAACTCAATAAGTATGGGTAAACTGACATAACCTTCACAATACCCTACAGAGGCACACAACGTCATACTTCGATTATATATTTATATGTTTTACATGACGCTCGGACTAAATACAAGATGGTCGAATCCAAAGTCTGACTTGTGACCACATAAAAAAAAAAAGAATTGCCTATATCCATCTTCGGAAGCATATCCTAAAAATGTCCTGTAATATGTCTGTATGTTAGTAACCATTTTGAGCGGGTTGGTTTGTATGAGCACGGTCTCGGTGAGCGCGCAGTCCGGCGGCTCCGGCACGGGGACGCCCTTCCGCGCGAACGTCTGCAGGATGTTCCAGTGGTTGAGGCTGTGGTAGTTCGGATCTGTGTACATGTTGGCGAGCGCCAGGCAGTACAGCTCCGCGTTGGCGAGCCCGCCGCATATCGGCGGCTTCAGGTGCTCCTGATCCTGGTAATACAATATATATTGTTGATGAGAGAGTTTTGCGAGGTATGATAGAAACAGTGTGATGAGAGAGTGTTGTGGAGTGGAAAGAAGACGAGGATTGAGATGGGTACGCTTAGATGATTTGACATGTAGAGAGGATTGAAGATTAAATAGAGCTTTGCGAAGTATGACAGAAACAGTGTGATAAGAGAGTGTTTGTGGAGTGAAAGAAGACGTCGTGATGAGGATTGAGATGGGTACGCTTAGATGAATTGGACATGTAGAGAGGATGTAAAGAAGAAGTGCACAAGGCGAGTGTGAATGGGACAGTTGAAGGGAAAGATCTCGGCGTACCCAGTTAGATCAAATCGGTGACGTTTTGGATCACCTGAACATCAAGCCATATCAATCAAAATTCATAAGCATATCAATCCAACCATTGCAAAATTTCGTCAGAGCTACAAATAATAAATCTAAAAAAGGCAGAGATGTCCCAGATATGATAAAAATGATATATGAAATTACCAATGATCTAAACGACCGGAGAAAATGTGACAGAAATGGTTTAATACTGCGTGTACTGTTTTACATGTCTGCGAGTAATGTAACTTTATTTTTGACTTTGTTGTGGCTGAGTAAGCTCCAACCCAAGAATGGTGGTATGTTTTGTATTACTCTTTACGAAACATGTTGATCTGTAGAGCAATGTTGAAACAATGCGACAAATAAACAATCTACCGTGTAGCGTATCTAGATCAATGTTAGGTCACGTCCTATTTTTAAATGGGACAATGCTCAGAGGCTCCTCTTTGCTATGATTTCTACGTTCAATGGCCACTCAATAAAGTGCCAGTGAACTTCACGTTATCAGAAACTCACTATTTACTCCTATTAGGGGGATTATGTCTACAATTTTGGGCATAAGGTCTATACCGTGCAAGAAAACATTGTTAACTTCCGGTATACCTGAAATAGTTTCCAAAGCAGTCTATCTTTTAAACCATAACGTTTCTAAATTGGAAGAAATTAAATATTATTATTAACCACTAATATTTTTTCCTGCTCTGAATCTACCTATATATTAGCTGAGGATTACAATGCCAACATCTGGTATATATTAAAATCCAATATTCCATCTTTCTCTTCGCGAATGACTTGTCGCGACAACTGGTAGAGTAGATTTAGCAATTTTATTTCAGTTGTCCACCAGGATATTTTCTAACGTAAATACGTTAGTGGATGGGTCTGCTAATGACAATAGCAACACGCATAGGGTAGGGGGAGTGAACACGTTAACCTTGCCAAAACCGGGTGCGGTCAACCAAGCCAGACGGCCTATTTTCTTACGTCATTATAAAATTCCAACCCCGCCATAAGGCTGGGTACGGCTAGCTTACCTATAATATTTATGGCTATTTATGAGTAATAAAACAGTTTATGATTCAATTTTGTAACCAAACGTAAACTCGTGTGCGGTTTAGTCTGCAATTAGGATTAATATAGAGTTCAATGTGTGATACGGGCAAGGAAGCAATCAGAGTAGTCTGATTCATCGATGTTTTAATTTTACTGATAATGATGTAAACACGAATATTTAGCATAAATTGTAAGATTTTATTTACCGAGTGAGCCAAAGTTCTACTAAAATAAATAAATATTTGTTCACAATGCGCTATCTAGCCCCAAAGTAAGCTAAGCATAGCTTGTATCATGGAAACCAGACAACTGATAATATAATACTTAAATCATCAAGGATGAGTGATCTAAAAAAAAATTTTAGGTGTAGCAGAGAGCTTGAACGAAACTATTCCTTACCTCAGTATCTTTGTAAGGCATCACCTAATATGCTCATATCGAAGATATTAAGTTTTTTCTGCTTAATTAGTTAAACTAGGTAAAATATTATAACAAGTTATAATAACGGCTATATTTCGCAACAGCTTAATATTCCACAAATAGAATGTTCCCACCAGTTGACTACAAACTAGGGTTGCCATATTATATAGTATTTTATATATTTCAGCTCTCCGTACTATATACTGTTGAACATATATATAGTACGCAAATATACTACATTTCTAGCACAGATTTTCACAGATTTCGAAACTTGTTAAATAATGCACGAAGTGCAAAAATATATAGTTTTACAGAAATAAATGGATAACAAACTTACACCATTGCCTTTTTTTCATCTTTCCAAAAAATAGTATATTTTTTTGAAGCGTACTATATATTTTCTTAGCTTATTCTCAAAAATACTATATTCAACCGAAAAAATGTTGACAACCCTACTACAAACCCATGTAGAGTTGATAAAGTCTGAAATCTGTGTCGTTCTGTATAGAAACCTGTCACCGGTCGGGTAAACGACACAAGAAACTAGTTTGGCTGTTGCAAAATCGAACATATTACAACATGTTACCTAATATCTCATTGACCATGGCTCGGAAACTGTAAACGACACAAAATTGTAAAACAATAAAACATTATGACGACCTCGCTAGCTCTCACTTTTCGCCTAAACTAGTAATATTATTGAATATATCGCCGATTACGTTTGGAACGGACAAATAATATCGTGCGAAGAAATAATTATACATTGCAATAACTATTTAACGGTTCTATTGGTATATGAAACTGTAACAGCAAAATTTAATGGACTGAATATTATGCGGTTTGGCTAATTAAGTCGTCCCAGCAATAATAATGGCATATTGTCGGTCTCTCCGATGGGTCCTAACAGAAAACTTCCTAGCTCTGCGGAATATTATCATTGCATTGTCATCGGAACCCAGTTAATACCCCTTTCAGCCGCCAAGCAGAAAAGCATTCGTGTTAATGTGATCCGGTCGGAATAGTGTGGTTTCCGGTGAAATTACAGGCACATAAGACATTCCACCTTTACGTCTTAAGACTTACAGGCGCATACGATGCGATTTAGGTTGGTTTTTGTAAATTCATACACATAATACATATTAACACCCAGACACAGATCTATGTTTGTCACAAATGTTTGTCCTGGGTGGGAATCGAATCTACGACCTAAACGCAAAAGGTAGGATTACTACCAACTGAGCTGCGAGGCCAGTCAAATATCCTTCTATGAGTACACAGACAAACTTACTACAAACATTACTGGCAGATGGCTCAACCCCTATTCCAGTATTACAAATGGATCAAAGTTGTATTTGATATCTTATATAACAAGTAGGGAAAACCGCTATCAGGTGACAACGATAACTAACGCTACTGACACAGTATGTTATAGTCTGTAGTAAATATGCCAAACCACGTCATGTCTTCCGAGCCAAATTAACATACATAGCCCATTCAGTATAGTTCAACAGACACACAGGTCGACGTACTTATACAAAACACAGTCAACTGTCCAAAGGTGGCAAAACAATGGGTAAATAAATAGGCACAACAAAATAAAGTTTTTTATGTTAGTGTAAGTAACGGAACGAGCTGATGGCCCACCTGATGATAAGCGTATTTTATAACAAAATAAATTATGTTTAATAATTTTGGAAATAATAATTTTATTCCAATTATAATTAACCAAGCCTGTAACCACCGCAAACCGGCTTAGTTCTTACCCTACTGAAGTACGGGGAAATCAAGTCACAATGTGTCAAATTGGTCCTATCACCTTTATACATGAAGACCTCATGTATAAAGGAAGGAAGGCCTCATGTGCCTCAAATTTCTCCGACACCCACACTCTTCAAACCGGAACACAGTAACGCGATTGCACGCGACGAACTCTTTGTAAATATAAATAAATATAAGTGTTGGTGGACATTTCCCACGACGTCACATAACCCCAAACTAAGCATAGCTACTATGGGTACTATGGGAACTAGACAACTGATAGAACACTTATAAACTTTTTGTAGACACAGTACAAACGTCTATGTAGTCACGGAAATGTTTGTCATGGGTGGGAATCTAACACACAACCTACAGCGCAGAAGTCTGTTCTTATACTGCTACGAAACACTAATTTTAGTGCAAAACTGTGAATTAAGTCGGATTTCCATAGCACGAGCTATGCTTAGTTTGGTGCTAGATGGCACTATACACGATACACAACAAAATCCTAAAAAAAAAGAAAAAATGTACTTCAATTAAGAAAACTGTTTCGCCTGTAGCTTCCTTCATGTCTTTCTGTTACCTACATCTCCGATCAACCCCCGAGTATTTCTCTAGGGTACTATTTGAGAGGGCGCATAAAAAATGACGGCAATAAAAATGGTGTTTAGGTTTTTACGCGAAGTTCTTTTTCCCGCGACGGTTTAAGTTAAATAAAAATAACAAGAGTTTTTAAAGGTAGTCACTGATTAACCATTTCATCTAAAATGATGATGAATTACATAAATGGAAATAGAAGATAATAATGGCGGCTGAAACGAAATAATCATGGTGATATTAAAACATATAGACTCTTCGAGCTAAGGTTCAAAGAAATAAAAAAAAGAAATTTATGTAACAAAAAAAAATGATTACGAAAGATAATACTTTTAAGTAATGAAGAAATAAAGAGCAGGATAAAGCTGGGAACATAGCCACATCAAGGAATCTTGTCGCGAGCGTCTTCGGGTCAAGGAGAGCGACGGAGACTGCGGCATCTCAGTACTTCACGTCCCACTTATTCCTAGTTTTAGTAGAATATCACAGTGCGGCAGGTTTAAGACTCGCAGAGAAGGTGCTTACATTTTTGAAGTTGTTACTTTTGTTCGAAGAAACGTTCTCCTGTGTTACGCATTATTTTTCGGTGGAGTTAATGTTTGTTGATAGAAAATTAAAACCAAATTGAAGCCAGACAGAATGATCCTTCTCAAGCATCAGTTTAAATTAAAGAAACAATAGGCGCTATCCTGATATGAAACACCAAACCGATATTCAGGTTTCTAAGACGAAAGGTTCATTAACTAACTCTGTTATAAACAGACGGCAGCTAACAAGCATTAGAAGAATAAAAATATAAGCCATATAATATACATAGTGAGAATCTGTAATTGGCATTAAGTTTTTGTTATAAGTTCTCAATTGTAAATTTTCTCCAAGTGATGTTGATTCTATGAAAATAAATTTAAAAAAAAAAAAAAAATTGCATTCACAAACTAGAAGCATACCAATAGACTGAATAACAGCATAAATTTGTTTCTTAAAAAATTGTTAATTATGGCTGAAATGCAAGTGTTTTTATAGTGTTTCCGTTTTTTTTATGTTCTAATTGGCAATTTTATCCCTATGATCTAATGCAATCTATGTTACAGTATTCATGTTATTTTAAAAAAAAAAACATTTTTTTTATTTGTTTGGGTTTTACTTTTTTTACATTATTTCTGTATTAATTTTGTATCCCTTTATTATTGCATTTCATGTAATGACAGAGTTTGTGGAACTATTTTATGTAACTTTAAGATCTTGTACATACTACCAGGTTTTATGCAAATATATGATTCTGATTCAGATCACAGTACAGACATTAACATTTTAGATACAACCACAGAACATATCAAGTAAAAGAAAAAAGCTTACCTATCGTGAGCAATAACAAGAAAAGAACAAAAGATCATATTCTCCCAAGGCGGAAATGGCACAGACTATTTTTACTGGCTAACTTCAAACCAATATTTTGTAAATTTCCAAGCTACGGGATATTCTATTTTGAACCTTACATCCTAAAGAATTAGAGGGTTCAATAACGACTGATGGAGCCAACTTATTTTGGGCAAGATGTTAGTCGAACGATCATTCAGGAACTAACTCCAACGCGGAACACCATTTAAAGTGACATCGACGAAGCGGAACACCTCAAAAATTCTTTCAAAGGATGTAAGTAAACATGTTTTGAAACGGATGAAAGAAGTTTTTATCGGGAAATACTCAACATATATATGACACATAAAATGTCAGTGGATGGTTTTTGCTAGACGTTCAATAAAACAATAGATCATAATAAATAACTGATCTCACTTCAACCCGCACAGGTCGACGATCTTCAGACAAAAACATATAATGGCAATTTCTTCGGAGTTCATTTAACTGAGAATAAAACTGTATGCAACAGAATAGCCGAAACTCAGATGTCTCGACGGAGGAGTAACAATCCCATTAGTTAGTATCACACGTACCGGAGAAGAGTACAAACAACATCACATCAATAAACATGTCAATCAGATATGTTAGCAAACAATTGTTGATTCCGATAAAGAGGAAAATTAAATTACTGTTATGATACATTACGCGACCCACCGACGCGTGAATACAGTTCAACTATTCCCTAGTTTCTCAGCTGGTTCTTATCTATGGTTAAAGTTAACAGTGACTGTGACAATGTACTCTATTATCTACTTATCTATGAATTTGTGGCGACGCAGCCATGGCAATGGGCTGAGATAACGCTATCTCTTGTCTCGGAGGTATTTTAATCCATTATGTAATAAGAAAAACATTTGCTTTCTTTTGCACAACAATAAAAGCCTAGACCCAGTCTGCTGAGCCACAGTTTTGGGGATCAATGTGTAAAACAGTAGTCCTTGAACTCGTTCGCAACAACAACCGTTAATGGACATCCGTCGAGAATATGGGTTCTGATAAATGCACTAAATTCGTGAAAGCCAGCATTAGCCCAGAAACAAGCGAAATGGAAATAGCATTTGATTATCTGAACAAAATCCAGTAAGCTTACTTTGATGTAAATGATTAGTTTGATGAATTTTATGAACTTTAGTTTTTGACTACGATAAAAGAACATCAGTGTGACGGCTTGAAGTATTCCTTACTGACATGGCAACCGTTAGTATATGTATTTTGATAGGGTAACAAGATGATTAATAGCGCTCGATGGAGTGAATTTACTGTAGCTTCAAAGACCTTACTTTATTATTCCCATCACGTTTAATCACAGTCATGTCCCAGATTAGCCCACAGTTTGTATGACACACGTATCGGGTTGCACAGGGCAGTCCCAAATGAACATTCTTCCAGCACTGAGCAGTTCGCGTGACTTTCAACCGAGCCACGTAACCATGGATGGATTCGATCAATAAGCTTCAGCATAACCTGAACTTTAATTTCAAGGTTAGAAAACTGAGATTACTTATTCATAAGACGAATATCTAAACATCAAAAAATAATATATTACATATAATAACTTTACATAACAAACACGCAACTGCATTACAATACAATTTGTGCAAGAACAACGCCCCTCAATCAAAGATGAAAAGGCATTTCTATGAGCTTTTAATGAGGAGAGAAAGTTTGATTCAAGTTATGTAAACAAAATCTGATCTTTAAAACTGGTCCTGAACCGTTCATAACATGAAGTCACTTATACTTTTGCAATATATGTTGCACTCAGGATGTTTTGCATAACTGAAAATAAGTTCTTTGGATATTTTATTTTTATATAACTAATGATCAATTTACCTCGTAAAAAAGTGGAGGGATATTTGAAATGGAACATTCGTATAATATAACTTGTAAATAATGGCCTGGCCATTTCATACATGCCAGATTTTTGTCTTAAGTTTCTGCGAAGTTGAAGCGAACTTTCGTGAGCACATGAAGACCGGCCGTGACAAGTCATAAACCTTATGTCATTCAAGTACCAACTCAATTCCTAATATGGAATATTAGACTACAAAAAAATACCACAAAAACATATTTTAATACAGGAATAAAAACCTGACGAACGAGCGAGACGCAAACAGTAATCTAATCTGTTATTAAGTACATCTATTCAAGCCTAACCAATCTTTTTCTTTTGCCTCAGATTTTATTGAAAGCTATGCTTTGTGTTTCATTTCTCAGCAAGACCGAGGTGGGAAATACGAATGACCTTATAAAAACTTTACCATCTAAGAAAAAACCAGGACATTTGATTAAATGCACTAACGGACCGTTTATTTCAAAATTGTTTGAACGCCAAAGTTATGAAATACAAATACAAAGGTTCGATTGCAAAGAAGGACAAATGTGATGATCATAGATGTTTGTTCTGAATCTAGGTGTTAAAATGTATTACATATATGTATGCATTTACAAAAAAGTATACAGGTATTCTATCAGTTGTCTTGTTTCCATAGTACAAGATATGTATGGGGTGAGATGGCGCTGTGCGATATGTCCATCAATATTTATTTGTTTATTTAGGTATAATCCCAAGAAAAGTCTAGGAAATTTATAATATAGTAAATTGTGTAGGCATTTGGTGAAAACACATTGTGAAAACAAACTTCAAATTAATATTTGATAATAATCGATTTAACATGATATGTTATCATCCTACTCAGGAATCACCTCATACACTTGACCTTTTGAAATATTTTTGTCACACAATGAAGGAAAATCTCGTATCATATTCAAAGAAGAATTGATGTTACCTCATGATCCCTATAGAACGGCTCTTGAAGATTCTCTGGGACCCTGTTGTTGAACGCCTTCGATAACAGCCATTTGATTGAAGCACGCTGCTTCGACTGCAACAAGGAGAAACACAATCACATAATATCATAACAGTAAGTAATCATATCAATTGTCTCCCTCACAGCTCAAATTGGAGGACAGGACAAAAATTGGTGTTGCGAACATAATTGTTTGTTCTGTGTCTATGTGTCCATTATATGTATTTAAAGCTTACAAGAGTATTCTTTTAGTTATCCTGTAGTAGTAGATAGTACAAGCTAGGCTTAGTTTGGGGCTACATGGCGCTGTGTGAAATGTCCACCAATATTTATTCAACTTGAAACAAAATCCATTAGTCTCACTCATCGATGACACATTAATCACAATGATGAAAATACTGCTACAGTGCTAATATGCTCGACCAATATCTTGTTATAGATTATATGAAAATATGATTATAATGAAACATCCGAAATAAGTTTAAATTTTTGGTTGTTTAATATAATAGTTTAATAAAATTGTTGAAATTTAACAAAAATAAGTAGTTTGCAATCGTTCCACAAGAGATCATGTTCGTTGGCGAAGACGTCCTGGACTAACTGTAAGTCGACGTTACGGCAAACACCGATAGGTAATATCATTGTGTACCGTCAACCAGTGTTATGGCGAACGTCCGCTTATTGTGATCGTGTTGATCAATAAGTGGAACCGAACTGGATCCTTGTCCTAATTTGTTTAAATGCGAATGGACAACGCAATCACTGAACAACTAATCCATGAGATATCGCTTGATGTGCATTATAAAATGACTAGCTGCTAATAAGTAATCCCACGGGAACACTCAATTTTACCGGGATCAAAGTAGCCTATGTGTTAATCTAGAATATAAGCTAATCTTGGTACCAAATTTCATCGAAATCCATTCATCCGTTTGAGCGTGAAAGAATAATAAACATCCATACAAACTTTCACGTTTATAATATTAGTAGGAAGTATAATGCCGTACTTACAGGCGTCATATTTTTTGTTGATTATATTAAGGACTTTCTTTTCAATCCATTAGTAAAGATATTACTAATAATTAAATCTTTCATTTAATTGTAACAGCGCGGCGTATTTAAGTGTGCCACCGAAATATACTTAAATCAATATTATATTTTATACTCTAATAAAAATCGATTAACTTTACGATATCTCATCTCAAATAATTTGACTGTATATCTATACAAATAAATAAAATTGGAGTGTCCGTTTGTAATATTAAAATAACTGATTTTTACTAAGTGCATATGGATGTATACACGGTACATATACCAAAACAACATTTTGTACAATTTTTGTCTGTCTGTCTGTCTGTTTGTTCTGGCTAATCTCTGAAATGGCTGGACCGATTTTGACGGGACTTTCACTGGCAGATAGCTGATGTAACAAGGAGTAACTTAGGCTATTTTTCCGAGGGGTAAAATAGGGGTGCGTGATAAAACCGATTTCCACGCGGACGAAGTCGCGGGCAACAGCTAGTTCTGAATAAAATAGATTTTATAATCATATCTTTTTGCCTTTTTTTTAATTATAAATGTTCAAATGGTCTTCTTAAGTGAAGTTCCTGTTTTGTATTGAAAACTTAGTTTATCTCTTTTATTATATTGCCTTGATTTGTCTGTTTTTGGTACTTGTAGGGATTAGTTTTTGTGTCACATGAAAATTTCTATTTAAGTTTGTCAAAACATAGTATATAAGCTTGTTGGTTTTCCAAAATAAATAAATATAAATGACTCTTTTCAAATACTGAAAACGACTTCGGTAAAATTGGGAATGGACTGTGAAATTATCATCAGCAATGTCAAGGGCAAAACCAATAATATAATGCAGTAGTCATCGAGACTATAACGACTCAGAATATAGACAAATGCCACGGATTCCATCGTCTGGCACGATTACCGCACATCACATTCGACACGCAAGTATGCACGCAACCGATCACTCTCTGTTATTATTTTGTTATAATCAATATGTACGCGTATGTAAAAACTAATCGAGATGAAAACATAATGTGAGAAAGTAATTTGTAATAATAGGTTGAGGCTAAATTAGTCACGGATGGTCAGTCAGGTCTAGAAACATGAGATTTCGGTTGATATTTTTTTATATGTGATGAAGTTACGGGAAGAAGATGGCCAATCTGGTGTTGAGTTGTAACCCCTGCCCATAAAAAGCGATACGATTTTGGTCCTCCGCTACTTAAGTACAACATGATCTGAGTCGCATCGTATGTGCCCAAAACTCTAAGACGTGAAGGTCTCATGTGAATGTCATTTCATCAACACACCTTTCAAACCAGAACACGCGAATGCATTATGGCTTGGCGGCAGAAATGGGTATGGTGGCAGTACTTCCCCGGACGAATTTGGCATAGGTTCTACTGCTACTAAATATAAACATACGGAACTCAGGGTGAATTATTGAATGTACATGAGCAATTTCTTAAAACAAGTACTGGTCTGGACTGGAATCAACGTAAACATGGAAAAGAACTAAAGAAAAACGGCAAGAACAAGTAACTAGAACCACACCGAGTTTATATCCAATTATAGGCCACCAATACAAAATCAGGTTTTTGATAAATAATTTATTCTAAATTATGCAATTTTAAACCTAAAAATTATGAAAACTGGAAGAACATAAAATAAGAGGATCTAAAAAAGGATAGACCACCGACGCTAAAGGAAGAGAACATAAACGAGAGAATATCAATCAATAAAAGTATCAAAGCTTCAACAAATCATAAAGCAGAAAGGTCGGAGCGTGCCGCCGCATACCCACTGCGGTAAAAATAGTCTTGGGCCGGAGACACTCCCGAATAGGAAGCCGTTTGGAAGTCCTCCATTAGGTTTGTCATACATATCGATACGACTAGAAAGAACTGTAGGATTAGCTGGATTTGTCATTAGTACAGGTAATAAACCGTTAGCCCAGTGAGAAAGTCTGGAATTTCGCATCAATTCAATCATCAATTTAGTTATAAGCTGCCTTCACTATCGAAGCTTGGACATTAAAAGTAACTTTTTACGTTAACCGATACAATTTTTATCTTTTCTAACCTGTAGCAGGTAAATAACCTGCTACAATTACAGTTAAACAAGCCATAAAATGTATTTAGGTTTATTCGCGAGCAAACGATAACGCCGGATGTTTACTACACCGCGGATTAGTAAAAGCATTTATAACCGTTTTACCAGTAACATAATTAATTAAAACAAACCACCCTTTTAATTGGATATTCAAGACAGAGTAATAGGCGTTGATTTAAACAAACCACAATATAATTTAGATCCCATTGTACCAAGAGAGTAGGAAAAGCAAGAGGGATATAGGATCTTTTTAAGTATAAACAAGCCAGAAAACAACTAAATAGCCTTGTTAATAAGCGTTGTCTTAGGTTTGTGTGGTTTAATATCTATTCACATTAAATAACTTGAAAGTATCATCCGAATAGTAAAAAATGAACTCGCCAGATTAAATAAAATAATATAAACACAGTCTGATGCGAAAATTCAATTTACCAGCATTAGCAGCGTTTCGCTCGTAAAGAGCTCGACTATTAAGTACTTTCATGCACCACGCTATAACATATAGCAAGTGGAGCGGGCAAGCCACTCTCTACTATTCGTACTTGTTAATTGGGTGGGTAATTAACGGAATCCACCGCCACTCTCTCCTGTGGATCCAGCGTAATCTCCCAAGGCAATGACGATTGGTTCATTGGAGTCAACGACATCCGGAAAATGGCATTTCCTGAACCGACCACTGTGACCAGCGTTGTTAACAAAGCGTATCACTGAAGCAGAACTCTGCTACTGCAAATATTTCTTGTTACTATTGATATAAAACGTAATAGCTACAATAACAGCGGAAACAGTGCACCAAAAAAATCAGGACTTCACTTGTTGGGAATCATGTCGGTAGGCCCTGATCGCAAACTCGCAAAACAAAAACGCGAATCACCGGACGAATCCCTGGCTGCTTTGTAGTAGAATATATAATGCTCCCTACAAATGGTATAATTTTCCTATTTAAACCCGTGGCAGGCTAATCACGTTATAAGATGATAATATTAGGTTACACCAAGCTACACTGCCGGTACTGATGCGATTACAAATGGTAACTGCATTTTGCAACAACATCGTAAACATTAAGTAAATGAAGACGGGAATCTAATAAACATTAATCACGGGTAAGGGAAGGTTGTTCGATGTTCGTGAACAATGGTGGACAGTTACTGAGATTACAGGTTGGAATCGATGGTTCGGTGGCTGAGCATGGAAACTGGAAAGGTGCGTTGGCACCTGCAGCCCACGCGAGCCGATGAGGTCGCGCCCACGCCACCTTGCGACGCCGCGCCGACGCACCGCCTCCGCAGCCTCGAGCCAAAGCCTATAAATTTAGCAGTCTCACTTCAATAGCACGAGCGTAAGCAGGACAAAAACTGTTTTTCGTACAATCGTAATTGCCATATGATCAGCAGAAGATGTGCTGTGATCACTGCAAATATTTGCTGCTAATGACCGTGTCATGTAAATATGCAGATTAGTCAAGGTTTATACTAGCCAAACATACGTGGACATTACATTATTATAATATTATCATACAAGCATTTTTGCGAGTTCTCAAAATGTTCATTTATTGGGTCCACTTTTTTCTCTAATTACGTTACTATTTGCTGTCGGAGGCAATACTGTATTCCGAAAGTTAATACGTCTACGAAATCACGGAAACCGAAAGAGAAAACAAGATAAAAGATAGACGAAAAACATAATATAAAGTACTGGATAGCTCGTAAGTAATTAAAAATTTCTAATTATAAATTATCATTCTTTCCGAGCAGAAACACGGCGCATCTGATGTTTCAAATCAATTAAATGGATGAGTTATAAAAACACTGGACGATATTGCTTCATGTTACACATCTGCTAGTACACCGGGTATTGAAGTTCATCATTGAGCAACATAATTCAACTTTTTCTTGAAGCTTTTGCGCTCACCTGTCATGACTATCTTTGTGTTGACAGCTGCGTTCATAAACAACCCATCAACAGGTTTCAGTTTTATAAGGTTCGTTTTGTAGGACAGGAAGTTCAAACTGGAAACTTGCTAGCTCCAAAAACGATCTTCACGGAGCTCTTCAACTTGCTATCTACAGTTAACTTGTTTATATCCGACAAGGAAATAGTGATTCACTGACAACTAAGCAAATCAATCTGAGTAACAAAAATATTCAATATTATTGGCTCGGAACATACACACCGATGCATTATTCATTGCAGCACCAAGTATGGTTTAACGATGGAGTTAATTCTAAAGCAACTTTGAATGGAATTTGCAAGGTTTCTAATAAACACGATCTCTTCTTGTTATGGGTATGAAGGAAACAAATGCCTAGGATCACGAAGCCGAAGTACAGATGAACTAATAATAAAATAATTATAAGGTATAGACAATGTAGACGAAAACATAAATGTAAAGAGGTATCGTATTGTTTTTTACAATAATAGTTCAAGATTATGGATGTGTAGAAAGTATGAAAAGGAAACAGAAAAGGTGTGTTTTGCTTATAAAATGTGCGTTAAAATCGGATAGCTATTCCCAACATTGCAAAAGCTTTCGTGTTTAGTGGATGGAACTAATCGAACACAATTAGTCTGCGGCCAGGAAGTAGAAAATGATAAGCAAGACTGACTCATAGCGAGATGTTCGATTTACCTGAATACTAGCAGCTTACTCATAATTCTTTTGGTCAGACCAACCACTTAAGCAAAAAAACATTTAATGATATCCTTGAAAGTGAATCAGAGAATGTCCGCAGGTGATTAAGTTTGTTTAGAATGAAGCAAGCCTAAAAACTGATCAGAAACGTCAACAACGCGAGGCCCGAAATGAAGTCATAACTAACGACAACTATAAATACATCAGACCCACGCAGCTACTACTAACACAACATATTGGTTTTATTGTGCACTTTATCCCCGTAAAGGCTTAAGTCGTTGCGAGACCATAACGAATAAATTCATGTAGCCACGGTCTACGGACTGTGGTCCGCTTCAGATACTGTTATTTGGCTAAAGCTAAATTATCGTTCCTCCACTGAAACAAGGTCAGAACTTTTGTGGTAGCTGCAATTATTTCATACTTGACGTCAATTACACGGATGACTGTCGCCCGTTCATCAGAATTTAATGGCATCAGTGGCACGCAAACATTTGACAATGAAAATTGTAGTAGCCTCACGCTCAGCCTACGCTTAATTTATATCAAGCACTGCCAAGGCTTACCATTACGAAACTGGTTACCATACTATAATAGTTTACATATCACACATTAAAAATATACAAAAAGAATTTCATAGAAATATGAATAATGTACTTAAATCAGAAACACTTTATCGCGATTGGCAAAGTTAAACATAAAATATGACACAAAGTATTTATTTTTGTCATCACTGTCGAAGATAAGACTGAAAGTATTGAAGTCATGTCCGATAAACTAGTGAATTTTTCAGTTCCAGTAAATTATTCTTTAAATTTATAGACGAATGGAAGCAATTTACAGTGCTTACTTACTTAAAAAAGAAAAAAAATTACCTCTTTCACGACCTATCACGTCTTTGAGGTGTTAAGCAGAATAACTAATGCGGACTTTACACTATCAATCCTATCACGAGATAAGTTATATCGAGAAAATATTGTATATACTAATTTCATCCAAACGCTACAGCTTACTAGAATCACGGTCACGATACGAATTGATAATGTAATAGGGCTAATTTTGTACCAAAACCTGTCTATAGGCCACTTTTGGAATATGGTCTTAATAATAGAACAATTCGCAGCCGCAGCATCGGATTATCTATCATCTGCCGTGTGACCCAGTTGGTATCCGGCGACTGAGCTGACTCGGTGAAAGTGAGAGACGGAGTGCGTTTACCCGAGTACCTAGACACCAACTAATGTACGAGTAAACATTTCGTAACCGCAATTATATCAACTCAAAACTATCGTCGATCGATATGACCGGCGCGGCGGGATGCCTGACGATTTATTAAGCACTAGCTGTTGCCGGCGACTTCGCCCGCGTGGAATTCGGTTTTATCACGCACGCCTATTTTACCCCTCGGAAAAGTAGCCAAGTTACTCCTTGTTACATCAGCTATTTGCCAGTGAAAGTCCCGTCAAATAGGTCCAGCCATTTCAGAGATTAGCCGGAACAAACAGACAGACAATTTTTTATTTTTTTTAAATGTTGTTTTGGTATATGTGCCGTGCATCGATATCACTTAGTAAAAAGCGGAAATTTTAATATTACAAACAGACACTCCAATTTTATTTATTTGTATAGATTACATCGCTGGTTACGTCACTACACAGACCAAATGAACGCTTGGTTATCACACTTGTACAAAAGATTCGTCAACGGAAGTGATAGGGCTCAAAAAAATCCTAGCACAATTATATTTTTTACGCCTATAAGGAAAGGCACGATACAATATTCAAATCATGTACCTACTTTTTTCTTCATGGCGGAGGTATGTTATTGGGAAGGAATATTAAGTAAACAGTTTGTGGAACAATAGAAGCGTTTGGGCGAAGCTAACCGCCACGACAGCTGGTTCAAAGAACTTTTTGCCAAGTACTCGCTAGTTACTTGGCTCGCACGCAATGCAATAGAGAAATGTGCTCTAGAATTTATATGTTGTGCCTCACATTAATTCGCATGGCATGTGTCCCAATAAAATATGATTAGATTGTATAATTTTAGTTCACTTATTTAGGCAGCTGGTAAAAATATAATGCGATTGTGAATCATTATTTGAACGCCATATATCAAATAGTGTGATGTTTCCGCGTATCCACTGTCGCAGGGCTTCGCAGGTAGCTTATACTGTGTCGGATCAGAGGAAAGTTCATGATTTCTAGCGATAGATTGAATCAAAGTCTTCAGCTACCGAAAACCTGTATAAAACTGGATTCAAATTTTACGTCCAACAAATTTAATGTCATTTCACCTTTACTGCCGTCCTTTAACTGGAAAGCCGTTAACCCTCAAAAGGTCAATTTTGACTTTTTAATTAGGAAGCGATACAGTTCAAAACTCTCTATCTTTCTGTCTAAGAAACGTTTGTAAATTATAATTAGTTCCGGAGATATACAAAAATTTGTAGGCCGCCAAGTGACGGATTTAAAAGGAATTAAAAAGAGTTTTCTGAACATATCTCAAAAACAACAATTTGGGCTTAACGGCCTTTTAAGTAAATGTTCCGTACGAGAAACGGCATCGCCTTAGGTTTAAGATAGTTAAGTAATTAAGTTTGTATAATAGATAATACAATAGAATAGTTCTAAGTAAGATCTTTTGTTATAACACCTGGTGTTTACGTGTAAAAATACAGATAGTTAATTCCCTTCTTCGAATAGTTCTAAGTAAGGTCTATTGTTATAACACCTGGTGTTTACATGTGAAAATAGTAATAGTTAAATCTCCTTCTTAGAATAAATACTAAAAGATAAGCCGCAGCATTGTCGTACCGCTCCCATTGGCAGCTGCGGCACAAGCCGGTTATAGTTAAATAGAATTAAATAGAATTGTAGTACAATAAAGGAAACTGGAAAGGGGTTCGGAAATATCGTTGTGACGAGTGGTATAAATATAACGCCATTTCGGGCGTAAGTTGTAGTTGGTTAATAGTCGCGTAACAGTTCATACGTATAGTTCACGTAGTTGGTTAATAGTCACGTAACAGTTCACACGTATAGTTCACGTAGTTGGTTAATAGTCGCGTAACAGTTCACACGTATAGTTCACGTAGTTGGTTAATAGTCGCGTAACAGTTCATACGTATAGTTCACGCAGTTCGTTAGTAGTCGCGCTATAGGCGACACGCGTTCCGTAAATAGTCACGTAACAGTTCTTCGCAACCAGTGCGTTAATAGTCCAGCGTCAAGTCGAGCAATAGTCGACACGTTGGCTTAAATAGTAGTGCGCTAATCGCGGAATAATAGAAATAGATAGCAGATCGGCAGTACCACTCGGAACAACCGGAACCCAACCCTCCAGTATAGAAACACCATCTGAAGTTTTCTTAACAGAATCCCAGTAATAGCGTGTACAGACCCCTCGCACCGGCGGAATAACAACAGCAACATACAGTCCACTACCACCTTATAGACCCCGGTCGAGCCGTCCCGTACATTTTGGTCCTTCGAACCGGATACTGGAAGATAGAAGATGGTTATCACGAGATCAGGAGGAGGGAACAGGCCTGCGAGCACATCTCGTACCGAACCTTCGAATACCTCCAACACCACCGCAGCGCCTACCACCACAGCTCCAGTGATTACGACGGCACACGCTCCGTCAAGATACATGGAGCCGTTAATAGCCACGCCACGCACCCATTCTGTGGCGCATTCACCACCGAGAACCAGACCATTGGCTGACACAGTGTTTGCAAGGCGCGCCTCACCGACGTTAGAATCTGTGTTCGGGAAGCGCGTTCCTGCCGACTTCACGCCTACTTCAGCCAGCAGGAAGACCCTACATGGAATGACGAGTTTCTTCGTGCCGGTAAGCGATGCTGTCGCTGCCTCATCAAGTGGCGGAGCCAGCACAGAGAGCACAACAATAGCGTCGAGCCAAACAGCGAGTGATTCCAAGGAGTCGATTGTCACCGAAGTCACCGGCAGGAGGAACCAGAGAGATCCCGATAGAGAAACGTCGTTGCACAATGAGCAAACTACGACCACCAAGCCTAAGTCGACGGCTTCAGCAAAGGCAAAAAATAATAGAAGAGCAAATGCCCGACTAAAATTGCTGAAAATCCAGAAGGAAATAGCGGCCGCCGAACTAAAGCTCATGGAGGATTCAGAGGACGACGATGAAACAGTAATCTCTGGCCCTGAAAACACGTCGATGATATCCGATTGGGTGATAAACACAACCAACTTGAAACATAGTGAGTTGGCAAACAATAGTGCCTCGGCAAACAATAGTGCCTTGGCAAACAATAGTGCCATGGTAAACAATAGTGCCCTGGCAAACAACAGTGCCAGAGTGAACAATAGTGCGATAGTGAACCAGATTGTGGGCCAGCCTGGAGGAGGACCTACGAAACCTGAAAGCACTTGTTGGGAGGAACCAAGGTATGAAAGCAATTTTATATACAACGGTCCGAACATACCTAAGTTTGCAACTGCTCAACCGGTATTATCGACACCGGCGGGAGTACTCACGACTAACCAGCCGTCAGATATGACTCATCTAGCTACCGCTATAGTACAAGCGATTAGAACCGGACAGCAAGCAACATCTAGATACTTTACAGAGCTACCATATTTTAACGGTTCACACCAAGAGTGGCTCTCCTTTCGGGCAGCGTTTATGCAAACAGCGAATGCATATTCGGATATAGAAAATATAGCCAGACTACGAAGATGCCTTAAAGGCAGAGCCCGGGAAGCGGTAGAGAGTCTGCTTATTTATAATGTCAGTTCTCAAGAGATAATGAGTACTTTAGAGATGAGATTTGGCAGACCAGATTCCATAGCTATGGCTGAACTGGATAGACTACGGTCACTATCTAAATTAATAGACTCTCCGAGAGAGATATGCATCTTTGCAAGTAAAGTTAGCAATATAGTGGCAACAATACAAGCACTGCAACGAGCTCATTATCTGTACAACCCAGAGGTGACGAAAAGCCTAATAGACAAGCTCACACCTACATTAAGGTATAGATGGTACGATTTTGGCACGGAGCAACCGGCGGGAGAGCCTGATCTTCTGAAACTCTCTCGTTTCCTGGATAGAGAAGCAAGCAGATGCGGTCCCTACGCAGAGCCAGAAATAGTCCCTTCAGGAGAAATCGACAATAGAACTAACTTCAAGGATAGAAGTTATGCTGCGAGGGTAGAGGAGAAAAAAGGAAAAGTTTGCCTAATTTGCAATAAAGAAAACCATCCCACAACGATTTGTAATAGGTTCACGAAGGCAGAAATTCCGGATAGATGGGATATAGCGAAAAAGCATAGATTGTGTTTCAGATGCCTTCGATTGAAAACGGTAAATCACACTTGTAAGACGAGAAGGTGCGAAATAGATGGTTGCCAATACTGGCATCATAGACTGCTTCATTTCAAAAAGGACGCAACCGAACACAAAAAGGAAGCCGTAGCATCCACATGGACTCCCAAAAACATCCAAACATTTTTAAAAATAGTACCTGTAACAGCGTTTGGACCGTCGGGAAAAATAGACACGTACGCGCTTTTAGACGACGGATCCACGGTTACATTGGTAGAAGAATCTATAGCAAAGGCGATAGGGACAAAGGGAAAGAAGGATCCCTTATTCATAGAAGCCATAGGAAACTCTGAGGTGAAACAAAGACAATCGCAGAGAATACAGCTCACTATTACAGGCACAGAAGAGCACACAATAGAAGCTCGAACGATAGCAGAGTTAAAACTTTCACCTCAACTAATGAAGAGGGAAGATATCGAAAACTGCAGTCACCTACAGGACATAACAAAAGAGATACTGCACTATAGAGCGACGCCGAAAATCATAATCGGACAGGATAACTGGCACCTGTTGGTGACATATGGAATGCGAAAAGGCGAAACGCATCAACCAGTAGCTTCCTTGACGCCACTAGGATGGGTACTCCACGGATCAAGAGTCGGTGCCCAAAGAAATAGCAGAAATAGAGTCAACTACGCAAATAGTTTTGAAACAAATGGTCGAGAACTGAAAGATTTCTTTGCAATGGAATCGCTGACGATAACGCCGAAGAAACCCCAAAGCGATCCGGCAGTGAAAACGTTGCAGTTATTGGAACAAAACATCAAACAGATAGACAGAACAAAACAGAGCCCCAATGGTCATTTCAAAGTTCCGATGCTGTGGATAGATAGTAATAAGAAAATACCTAATAGTTATCAAAATCCAATAAATAGATGGCATTCCACGGAAAAGAAAATAGACACAGATCCAAAACTCAAAACGATGTATAGACGCCAACCTTCATCGCAAGGTATCTCGGCTGAAGAGGGTCATAGTCGCCGTGTACCCAGGAGCAGACGGAATAGTACGCGCAGTCAACATTTGATCCCTAGGTGGCGTGCTGAGAAGACCTACGCGCAAAATAGTAATTCTACCCACCGAATCGGACCCGGCGTACTCCACACCATAGTTTGCAATGCCAGGAGGCATTGCACGGCGGGAGAGATGTTCCGTACGAGAAACGGCATCGCCTTAGGTTTAAGATAGTTAAGTAATTAAGTTTGTATAATAGATAATACAATAGAATAGTTCTAAGTAAGATCTTTTGTTATAACACCTGGTGTTTACGTGTAAAAATACAGATAGTTAATTCCCTTCTTCGAATAGTTCTAAGTAAGGTCTATTGTTATAACACCTGGTGTTTACATGTGAAAATAGTAATAGTTAAATCTCCTTCTTAGAATAAATACTAAAAGATAAGCCGCAGCATTGTCGTACCGCTCCCATTGGCAGCTGCGGCACAAGCCGGTTATAGTTAAATAGAATTAAATAGAATTGTAGTACAATAAAGGAAACTGGAAAGGGGTTCGGAAATATCGTTGTGACGAGTGGTATAAATATAACGCCATTTCGGGCGTAAGTTGTAGTTGGTTAATAGTCGCGTAACAGTTCATACGTATAGTTCACGTAGTTGGTTAATAGTCACGTAACAGTTCACACGTATAGTTCACGTAGTTGGTTAATAGTCGCGTAACAGTTCACACGTATAGTTCACGTAGTTGGTTAATAGTCGCGTAACAGTTCATACGTATAGTTCACGCAGTTCGTTAGTAGTCGCGCTATAGGCGACACGCGTTCCGTAAATAGTCACGTAACAGTTCTTCGCAACCAGTGCGTTAATAGTCCAGCGTCAAGTCGAGCAATAGTCGACACGTTGGCTTAAATAGTAGTGCGCTAATCGCGGAATAATAGAAATAGATAGCAGATCGGCAGTACCACTCGGAACAACCGGAACCCAACCCTCCAGTATAGAAACACCATCTGAAGTTTTCTTAACAGAATCCCAGTAATAGCGTGTACAGACCCCTCGCACCGGCGGAATAACAACAGCAACATACAGTCCACTACCACCTTATAGACCCCGGTCGAGCCGTCTCGTACAGTAAAGGACGGCAGTTTACGTGAACTCCATTACATTCACTACACTGGCGACTCCGATATAATTATGCTCGGGCCCAGTCGAAACTAGTCAAGGTCTTTCAAACATTTTTATACAAGTGAAACACTGGATCAAAACCTCATCATGCAAATACGAATAAGCCTCCGGGTCGATCTCGAATTCGAATCGAATACTGAGTTGATCCGACCGCATTTCATTGGACTGGCTGTGAATAGTAAATCTATTACCGAAATCACATGTGAAATAAACTGCAAATCCACACGTTTGAATTTTCACATTACAAAAGATAATCTCTAACTTGCCTATTCAATATCATAAAGGTTATCTTATACCCCTTACAAATATACAAGAGCATTTGTGTGGTCGATCTTGATATGCACCGTGGATTTAGTTTAGACTGGCCTCACAGTTCAGTTGGTAGTAACCTAGCCTTCTGCGCTGTAGGTCGTGGGTTCGATTCCCAGTGTCTGTCTGGTGGTCAAATTTTGTGTGACGAACAGATGTTTGTTCTGTGTCTGGGTGTTGATATGCATTATATGTATGTATTTACAAAAGAAAAGTATGCTATGCTTAGCTTACTTTGGGGCTAGATGGCGTTGTGCGAATGTCCACCAATATTATTTAGTATAAGGGAGCTTCTGTTATGTGGCAAATGTTCTGCTTCTGCAGCATTGTAAAATGCGTAAGTCTTAACTTTGATTTCAGAAAACGACTCCCTATTTACAAATGGGTAAATAAGGCACAATGCTTGAAGTTTAGATACTGAATATGAAATCGGGAATATGGAAATCTACATCGATATTTCCCGTCGAGGTTAGTGCCCTGAAGCAACAACTGTTGTTCCATTGGTTCAAGAAGCAAAATTAATATCAGAACAGCGGCCAACTCGTGCCGGGTCGTTTACTTATACTACATGCGCGGCCCACTTCAGAGATTTCCCACGTTGGAGGTGAGCTGCAATACTCCACGTTTGCGTAGCACGACACCGCACCGGCTGAGAAATCCCAGTCCAGTCAATGTTTTTTATGTGGTAATGTAGGGAACGAGCTTATGGCCCACCCGATGTTAAATCCTAACCTCTACCCATAACAGGCAATCAGACTTGAGTCCTTACCTTTTCTAGGTACAACAAGACTCAAGTCGCAACTTATGCGCACTGAGACGGTGGAATGTGCCTGTAATTTCACCGACAACCATCCTACAAATCGGAACACTGTAACGCGAATGTATTACGCAAACCCTCCTAACGACAACGTGATAAATATGCGAACCGAATTTCTGAAATACTAACATAACAGTTTCCCCCGTGTGAACTCAAAAGGCATTTTGTGCCAATGAATGTCTTGTTGTCTACTTATGAAAGGAATAACTCAGAAAATACTTTTCTGTGGTTCGCTCGATCCAGTTTTAGTAGACTAGTTTGATTGTTTGAAATCACAGCTACGTACTACTATTATAAATACATTACAACTACATATATGGATGGTGAAGTGGACAGGTATTTGCTAGATAACGGAGTGATAAAATATAATCTTGAATATAACGCACTTTGTATATTACGTTAACCGTTGATTAGAAAAATGTTACAAAGTAATGGATTAGTAGGATGGGTACTTATAACATTAAAGCGTTATAGTAGAATCCTTACGTAGGGTCAGATTATAACAGATGAAAAAAAATGCACTATTGCCAGATTTAGCATTGTTTAGCTAAAACCAATTCACATGATCTGATCTCGTTGAAAATAGCCCGATTTGCATAATAAGATATCTCTGTGTGAATTCGCACCACAAAGATACTGTGACAGAACACAGAGATAAAAGCGATACAGAGAAACATAAGACGATAAAAAACGCCTTGTCGTCTCATGACAGCTACTTTATTTGAGAGAAAGTGAATTGTATTTACTTATTATATGAACTCACGATAACCTTGGAAACTGACGACAGACAATTGGGAATAATTATATTCTAACATTGGATTTTTTGAACTTAAAGTAATAGCTGTGAGTTTCAGTGCAACTAATGATTCATAACCAGTTTCAGTATATCGATTAGATTATTATATATCAAAATTATTATTGCTTCCGGCACGTACTCAATTTCTCCAGTAGTAGAATGCCTACGCCATTAAATGTCGCAACTTCCATTCATAAGCATCTTACCGTCGAGACGGCAGTTGGTGTAGATTGTAGAGCAATTTGAATAATTAGGCACCACTGTAGCTCGATAACAATGCGGCACAAACATAGACACGCGTACAGGAAACCAAATTCAGAACCTAGAAAACACCAGTCAAATCGATAGGACAGCTGGTATTTTCAATTACTGCCAAGATCAATAGGCATAACAGCGGATATTAAAGCGGTTCCTTCTGACACTGCGCTGCATAAAGCTCGGCCGTATGAAAGTAACCGCACTGAGCATTCCGCTTATAGCTTTCTCTGCAGCCTCCATCGGACATATTGTATTATTGAGTGCCTCGATACCGGTATTAATGGAGTAGGCAATAAAACTGCAAATGGATGAGAAATATTAAGTAATGGCATACAATGAATGGGTAAGACGGCACGGGCCGATATCATTAGCTTCAGTTGACGTCATCTGATAATGATATTACATTATAATACACATGAACGAATGGTAGAATTGACAAGATGTTCTTTGATGGTGTCAAACATAAAAGTATATTTCATTTGAAGTAATATACATGGTAACATCAAGGACAAGGAAAACATTTCATCTGAAATATAATCTATATCCTCGATGTCAGATAAGATTCCGCTGAAAAATATCACGTTTAACGTACATTATATATATAGATGATCATTGAACAGATCAGAAGTGATATAAATCACCAAATATATGAAGCGTAGCGATGTACACGGCTATTTAAGAAGCTCTAATAAATTATTCTTCTGCAACCACAATGGCGAAACAATTAGAAGCGGATAGACCTATTAATTTGTTTGGAAAAGCAATAAATCCTAGAGACTGGGTAGAGATTAGCTTTATCGAGTAGGTACATATTTAGATTTATTAAGATGACGGTCCAGATATATTGCAAGCGTTGCAGCCACTTTACTATTTAAGGTTTGCGGACATACATTTCTAACAACAGTTTGTATTCAATTTAAATTAAGCAACTGAATTAAATATTCTATTTACAGAGACGATTTTGATAAACTTAAGCTCACACAAAAACTTACCTCGAGATAAAACCATTTACGTGGTACGGATATAAGTTAGTTGGTGTAATTGGGGACTTTTAATCGCATAGAACTAAACCAAGGACCAACAAATCAAAAACGCATCAAGCAATCAACTCTAGAGCACGGTCGAGATGAGACGAAGTTAACGTCATCAAGGGGATACCATACAAAAATGTTCTCATTGCAAAATCTGTTATGCTGAAGGCAATGTGTGTTAACAAGGCCTTCTCCTTATTGAGAGATCTGGTGGGCGGAAGTGTGCACCGGAGGTGTGACAGACAAGTATCGCGCTTTGCGCAACCAGTTTGGTCAAATAAACAAGTGTGCTACCCACATTTTCTATGACTGATATGAAAACTGAATAGCTTGAGTATTTCTCAAAAAAAACCCTTAACATAAAAAACCGCAGCAAGAATTCAGACCGGAGATATCATCAAGGAATACAGTAGACAACCGTGACAAGGTAGAGAATTAAATGTCGAGATCTCAGATGTAACCGCGAGACAAGTTTCAAGGATATTTTAAGGCATGTCAATTAAGCTGCCTCAGCGAAACGCATGGCATGTCACGCATCCTGTGATTTCGAAAGCGTTTATCTAAATGAGCGTTAAATCTTTTTGATCTTACCTAAAACGGATTATGGCATGTGTCCGTTCCAGATACTAGAAGATAATCATGCCTACCTACTAATAATCACTCAGATCAAATTAGAAAGCCAGGCCAGCGTCCATGCGTAAATGAATGGGTTATTCAAATACATACTATCGTCAAAAACTAACGGATGGGAAAGGAAACTGTACTGAACAATCGTTGAATTACGTATCTCCGTTTCTATTGGTAGACTGTTATTATAATTACAGCCAGTCATATTTGATTTGTTTTCTCTGTGAATTTTAATATTACTCAATACGAATCGACAAGTTTCGTCTAAACTAAACAAATACAGCGTGAATTTTAAGTTTGACATTCGAGTACTAGAAATTGTCGCTGAGCAATCTGCGCATAAATTAAAGTTCTTTATTTTTTATTGTACACAGAAAACATAATACAAAAAAGTGATAAGTAATGGACAAAGGCGAGTTTAACCCTAAAAAGAGTTCTCTTCCAGCAAACGTTTGAGGCTAGAGAGAGGCAGTTTTATAAAGGTAGGACGTGTTGTTGAGATGTTGAGTAAGTAAAAAAGGCAATAAAGTGCGGGTGTGATAGCACGCGGCTAGTCTCCTTTCGCGGATGGTGGGCAACGAGCCGTGGTTCTTGAGATACGGCCACGGTCTGTCGGCCTAACCTTGGCCGTATGCCTCCCGCGCGATCCCGGTGACATCACCAACGACAACAACTGTTCTGACGAGCTGTGTGACAATGTGAACGTCGATACATCGAAATGATAAAAAGGAAAGTGAGGTCGACGAACCCTCCGTGGATGAAGCAGTTGCCGATGGATCCGTCCGGATGCTTTTTATAGATGTCGATATGCGGTATGCCGCACCACATTCTGACTTTCGGCAATGCAGCAGTGAAAGAAAAAGTTTCACGGACTCACTTTGTCTAACTAAATTAAGATATTGCTGGAGCGCTCAAATTGGAATTGCTCTTTTATTTTCGCGCGACGGTCGCATGCAAAATTTTAATACGCGTGGACGTTTTAAATAGAAGTTTTACAATGGAACTTTCTAATGCTAGCTAAAAAAATGACAATTTCTAAGTTACGTCACTTGATTAAGTCCATTGATTAATTAAATAATAAACAACTGATTACATTCGGTAAAAAAAGATAAGATACCCATGATTGTTCACAAGTAAAAAAGTTTTATCTTATGGGAAGAGAGTGAACAAACAAAGCATATGGTCCACCAGATATCGTCTGCCCATCATAACAGTAATCCTAAAGGTAAAATTTAATTTATTTATTATTCTTAATCCGAGACGTGAATGATAAACATACATATTCCTGAAATTTCATCCATATTCGGGACACAACGAGTGTATTATTGCTTAGTGGAAAAGAGGTATAAAGATTTGATTATATTAGTAAGCCCTACACACACACACGACCTTGGTAACTACAATACGGTGTCAACATGCCGAGATGATGATGTAAATCAAATGACCGTGGATAACTAATGAATGAGGAATTTAATTGAAAAATTTGTATATTTATCGTATCGGGGCGTTATCGTTCATCAAACAACGATGTATGCATCAGCACACATTACGTACAAGCAGACAGACAGAACCATCAACATTCCTGGCGGATAACGTTCACAGGTAACTGTAGGCGGTGGACTTACAGAGACGGACACGGAGGCGCTGGGCATCCCCTCCTCGGTGTGACCCTCCGGGGCGCTTAGAAAACGGCGCAGGGTGCCGTATCCAGACGCGGAGGCGACCATCGCTACCATAATGCACAATCACAACACGGCTACCACTTGTACTGGTGACATCACGCGCGGCGCGGCGCGGCCGTGGGTTCAGTTCCTAGACTCTGCGTAGCTCGTTCGTCGCGCGGTCTGCGCGCCCGACGCGTCTATACTGCCTCTAGCGACAGCCTGCGCCGGCGCCCCCCACTACGCTGACGACTTTAGGTAACCGTGTACCTTTTGTTTCACTTCCTCTAGCATCTTCGTCCTTTTGGGGTGATGGCCGTGTCAACGAGTTTATGGCGCGAGGGCATGTGACATTTTCAGTGTTTTTGGGGGTAATTTTTTTTATAACAGCGCCGTTTTGGTCCAGACTAAGCATAGCTTGTATTATGGGAACCCGACAACTGATACAATACTTTTAATGCATATAAGATTCACACCATCCACATAAATGTTAATCCTGTGGATGGAATCGATCCTACGACCTTCAGCGAAGAAGGCAGAGATACCAACTGAGCTGTTAGACCTGTCAAAAGCACAGCCAAGGCAGTTGTGGATATTGTTGTGTATGAGATATAGAGATAGAGAAAGACTAATTAATAGAACTGCGACATATTTTGCAGTATCATACAAATATTAAAAAGGATTATACTTGTATAAGATGATACCTATAATTTTCAAATGTTATAAACGATTTTAATTTTCTTTGCTCTTGCCGACTAAGTTACTCTCATTCTAGTGACCTATTTCACCTACTTTACGTATACTTGATAAACTATTTGACGTAAGAAAAACGTTCGTCAAAATGTATAGTAGGAATACACACCAACCAGACCAGAGACAGTAAATAATAATGAATCACTATCTTCATTGAAATGGTAGGAATTTGCAAGCATTCATTACCACGCCGGATATCAACGTTGATAAAAGGGGTTATGAGATTAATAACAGTGTTACATAATACGTTTTATAACTGCATACACAGAATGGGGCTTGCATTCGGATGAATGGGATTCTTCCACCCCATTTCGTGGGTGTCGTAACGAAAAGATTATTATGGACGATATGTATGGCGTAGTAATTTAATTTGTTATGATTGAGAGGCAACGTGTGCAGGTTCAATTTCCGCATGGGACAACTTTTTCATAATCTTCATATATTTGTTCAGGGCATATATATATATATGATATTTGCAGTTCTGATATCAAATGCACGGGGAACCTGGGGTTAGTACCATTCCAGTTGGTGTGTTTGTGTTGTTTGGTCTTATGAGGAGCATTTTACCCCATTATTACGTACTTAACACCGCCAACGGTTTCGGTGTTTTCTGAATTGTACTAATGCTAAACAGTATAACTGCTTTAACTATTAGATTACGATACTCTTTATGGCAGAGCATTTTAAAGTACTGGATAAAATCTATGGCATTTTGTTGACACTCTTATTAGCCCCAAAGGAGTCATGTGGCAGAGTGCCTTTGCAAGAGGCCATGGATACATTTTACGGAAACACTGGAATTCACACCCTTATTAGCTTCGCTTCTGAAATTACTCTTCATAATTTTTTTCTTTCACCGTTTGGCACATTTTCCAAACGGTAAATGAAAACAAAACTCATTGGTCACACACTTCTGGATATGAACCAGCAACTTTTGGATTCATTTATGCAAATATGTTACAGAATGAACGAGACAGCCCAGCTGATTTGAAGCAGTAATCTCTGCCCATTATAAAAGCAAAAAGTCTTGGGTCCTACCCTAGTACTTACAGCTTGGCGGCAGAAGTAGGAATAGTGGCAGTACTCTCCCAGATGAGTTAGCACAAGTTTTACTGCTTACTGTTTTAATAGTTAAGTGTTGGTGAACAGTTTCGGGGAAATGTTGTTGCCACACAGGAACTTCAGCTATGCCTGATTTGGGAAGGGCTATAATGCCATCAACCATTTGTCGGAGACTCATACTTGTAGCGCAAACTGGTTTCCGCAAGTAGGACACCTTTTTGCATGATGGAGACACATACATTGATATGGATTTTCAAAGTCAAGCAATGAACAAATAATATTAAAGGATTGTATTTGAAAATTATGTATATTGTCGTATTTATTCTTTCACTGGCTTTGACTTGCTGTTTGCTTGTTGGTATACAGCGAATCTAATAACTCTATGCTGTAGGTGTAAAGTGCAAGGAGATATCCAAGAATATTATTAGCATGACTAAATGGGGCCTTGAGTATTAGTGTTTTGTCTTTCAGACAGATTCAAAAGTACTTGCTTTAGAAAAAGACAACATGATAAGCTAAACAATCAGTAATCAACAGTTCTAGTAAGGTTTACATACTTATTCCCCTGTATATAATTTCCCCTCTATGGTTCATTGTAGTAGCAAATTTTATGTATTTAGGGTAAAACTTGTTATTAATTTATCAGATATTTATATAAGAGTAATTCTATTCCTTTTGAAATATCGACAGAAAAATGGCTACTGCATCAGCTATTCAACAATAATAGTAATTTCAAACAATTATGAAAAATAAACTTAACTCAAGTTTCACATAGCTTTTATCTATTATCTAAAATATATATCTTAGATAAGGCAGATAACTTTCTTCCCAATTAAAACCAATCATTTTAATATTTTGCAGTTATATGATGGTTCCCACGAGAAATGAAATCTGGGATATTATATGAATTCCATTTATTAAAAAGAGATCATTTATTGTCAGTTTTATCATTGACTATCTAGTAAAATTTGATAACAACTGTATGCAGTTCATAGGACATTTATAACTCACTAACTAAAGGAAACTAAGCATACATTAGGAAACAATTCATACAAAGACAATTTTTGTCTTAACCTCCAGAAGTTCACCAGCAAACTTTGTCCAAGGAAAGAACTGCATGTCTGAAATGTTCAACATAAAGAGGTAGGTATCTAGACAAATTGGGCTAAACACAATGCCGTTTTCAACCCCACTTATGTGACAGTCGCCTTTCAATAGTTTTATACAAAAGGAGTTGTCATATACAGTTTATGTTACAGATACTTATATCTTATCCCAATAAGGTCCACATGGCTCATAACAATGTTCTAATGTTAATAATTTATTCAAAAGGAGTGTGGGTTGCAAATAGCTTCGCCCACCTTTTGCCTTGCTTTGCTGCTTTAATAAATTAAAATTGTCTCAGATGTTAGCCTTTACCATTAGAAAGCAATTAGGTACATTTTTGTCGAATTCACAGAAAACTTGATTTTACTTCAAGAAAAAGCAGCAGTACACATGGAGTGTTATGAATCACAGCAAATTTGCATTCAACCATAACCAGTGGCTGCATTCCAATGCAAATTTGGCAAGTACCGAGGCAACACGAGCAAGGCAAAGGTGAAAATGCAGAAAAACCGGCAGGCAATTAGCCCTAAAGTGCTCACCTGTTTGGTGTCCACACAATCACTAGCCTCCATGTTACTTTTTTTGCGCTCCTGCCGATCCATGACTTCGGAAACATCAGAATCTCTTTCACCACCCACTGAACTTCTACAAATTACACAGTCCCAGCATAAACATAACAATCGCGATGGACACAGCGAAATTCATCGAAACAATGTCAGTGATCGAACTCGCGTAAAGGCACTTGGGAAATTGATTTATTATTTTTAAAAGAAAAACGTTATTTTCCGCACTATTTTCAACATTTTTGGCAATGTTAGATGGGGTTACAAATCACTAAAGCAGAATTGTTCGAATAATTCAGGAAATACACAGTTGATCACCATCTTAAAAATTTTCACACATTCCGTCATCGAGGCAGACTGACTGACGGTCGCTGCCCTAGTAACGTTCCTTTACAAATGTATAGTTATTGAACGGCACGCAAAATATTTATTGTATAAATTGATGATATTTTTAAAAATATTTGTTTTACTTATTAGCCATTTTATATATGTAAACAAAATGGAGTATTTTGTAACCAATGTTTTTTTCTATTAAAAACAAAACATACATAAATAAAAATAAATAATACTTTATGTGCAGCTGAACTGTGTTAATAATGAAACGTAATTTCGAAACATTAGACTTCAGCGCCATGTACAGTTAAAATTATTACAACTTGTGACACTGACATACAGCCATCGAAGTCAACGGCCAGTATAATTATTTGATATATTTTTTGTCGTTTCGGTTTCACCGGTTGCCCCGAACTTAAGGAAAGGAAGTTCCTAAATGAATGTGGACCTGTTCTCTGCAGACGAAGCCTCCGTAAAATTAATTTTGAACATTACGCAGGTAAAATTCATTTAACCGTAAATTTATTACATATCTACCAAGTTTCAGGCGAAAAGTTATTTTTCATCGGATAGACACATCCACAGCTCCGATTTGAGCAATTCGATTTGAGAACTTGTCCGCTCTTTCGATGTACGCTCATCTGAATGAACTACGCGCTGCAACGACAAAATATCGTGCCGTGAATATCGAATGGTGTAAATGTCATTTGATTTGACGTTGATTTCTTTAGCTGATACCATTATTTTTCCTCGATTGTTGGTAACTTTTGTTGGTTGCCAAAATCAAAACAACTTATCCAAAAAGTAAATAAAATAATATATCCGCTTGGTGTTTCATTTACCGAAGTACATTCAAATGCCTCGTGAGAGAAGCCGATACCGTGAGAGACGGAGTACCTCTTGCAGTTCTGAATCCTCATACGATCGGAAGAAATCTAAAAGCAAACACCGAAGGCGTTCCAGATCTAAGGACCGTTCTGAGTCCAGTGTTAAAAGAAGGCGTTCTAGTTCCCGCACTAGACATAAGAGAAGGAGCTACTCACGCAGTACCTCACGGGACCGCCACGAGAAGTCTAGAAGGCGATCGCTGTCGCGGTCTCGCTCCAGACGAGAACGCTCTCGTTCAAGATCTCGGAGTCGGTCCAAGTACAGCAAAAGCAGCAAGAAATCGAAGAGATCTCGTTCATCTAGCAGCCGGTCTAGCTCCTTCGACATAGGTAAGGTTTTGGCATGACCCCTTATCCAATCTATGTATACATGATCTTGTTTGGTTCATCCAAAAGTCAAATGTATTCAGTATGCTTTAATACAATATTTGTATGTAATTTCTGTAATACGACATTAATGGTGCTCTTCTCAATGTTTATTGACTGCTCTGCCTTGTTGGTAATTTGAATTGCCCTGACTGTCAAATAAATTATTTGGAATCAATTTTCTGCAATTAAATGCTAGCTGATTTACTAGCTTGCGGCTATATAATGCCTGTGATGAACTCAACACAAAATGTACACATACATATATCTCATAGGTACTGATTTTTAGTCTTTCTTGCATACTATGATATTATAATTACTTTGTGCAGTAATATGAAAAAACTGACTTCATTGCCAATGAATGAGAATATTTCCTTTGTGGAATGAATGCATGGCTGACATATTTTTTCCAGTTATTTTGATTTGTAAACCAAACTACTGAATCAGTTTTCCAAATAAGTTTATAAATGATGAGGATATGATGGTAACAAACTAAAAATTGGTTACCTCCACTTTCTTCTGAAGCCAGTTAAAAACAGACAGTCTCAAATTATCTTGATCTATGATTATTTACACTGAGCTTAAAAGAAACTATCTTCGAGAGAGCCAGTGACATTATTAGTGAGTAGTAGTAGTAGCCGAAACTACGATTAACAAAATCTCAAAGTACCCAGTAGTACCCAGACCTGGAACCAGTATTCTCATTATTTCTTTAATTTGCTTGGTTTTTAAGCTATGTGCTGCTAGACTGTAAGTAGCACTTAGAAACAAATAATCAATTTTGTTTTTATTGGTAAATAAATATAAAAAAGGATAATGAATATTGGTGGATGTTTCACACAGCACCACCTAGAACCAAATTAAGCATAGCTTGTACCAGACAACTGATATAATACCTACATACTTTTTTAATTGTGTACATATGTTTTATATTATTACATAGCTTAGGTATATTACATAGCTCTGACAGGACAAACATCTATGTTCATCACACAAATGTTTTGTCCTGGCTGGGAATCGAAGCCACAACGTACAGGGCAGATGGCAGAATTACTGCCAACTGAGCTGTGAGGCCAGTCAGAATAATATAATAATAAAAATATCCAACTAAAACTTACACACAATTATGTACATGTGTAAAAGAGTGAGTGAGTGTTAAGAGTGTAATTCTTTTTCAGAGAGGCCGCTCCCTCCCAAGAAGGTCAACCTTGATGACACAGAAACAAAGGTTGAGAAGGCGATCAAAGCCGCCGAAGCTGCTGGCTTGACTATGACTAAGCTGCCATCTTATGAATACAAGGAAGTGGATATCAAAGAGGACATGCCAACAATACACGATCGTAATCTGCTTGCTGAGCTAAATACAGATTCTTTCATGCCAAAGTCCTTTACATCATCACGTAGTAAGAAAAATATATTGATCGACTTGAATTCTGAAACTATAAAAATACCAGAGTGTGTAGTCAAGGAAGAGAAAGAAAATACTATACTTGATTTCACTGTAAGTATATAGTTATTATGTATTAAGTATATTCAATTAATAGGACAATATTATATCCCTGGCACCAATAGTGATATGAAATTTATATGCTTCAGTAACAGCTAAATTTGAGTGACTTTTCCCAGATAGTAAGACAGTATTATCAGCATGATGTTTTTTTGTTTTATGGCCATAATGGAATCTGGACTGTGTATTCATAATATATATCATGAATCTATCATTAAGATTAAAATATTTTTTACTATTATGTAATAAATGAATTATCATGTACCATTAGTATACCTGTGTGCAGTACCCCAGTGATATGCTAGCAGTCACCTTGATGATGGGTCTTGCGTAGAGCCAAAACTTAGTGCAATAAAGTAATTTTAATGGTACATGATAATTCAATGTCAAGATTGAAAACTAAACATCTCATTGGTTTTCAATTTATTTTATTGTATGCTTCATGCATAAAAACCAATTCTAGTAAAATGTTTATCTGTAACAAACTGTTTCAGGAATTACCAAGTGAAGAAGAACTTAGAGAGATGTGGATAAAGAAACTGTATCTTTACAGAAAAAAAATGGTGAAAGGTGAAATTTAGGTGATTTTGTGAATTGCAAAAGGTTTAGAATAAGAAAATAACCAATTTTATTTATTTTGATACTTGTATTGTACAAGCAGTTCAACTACATAAATGTAACATTTCCATAAACAATTAACATTTATCACTTTCTAATATTGTATCTGCAGATATTGTGTTCAAGCAATAAAAACTAGTAACAGCCTAAAATGTTTTTATTAACCACAATATGCAGCAACTCGCTGCAAGACTGGTGTCTACTTAGATATATTTACACAGTACTCCCAAATAATTTAAATCTTCAAACTAAGCAGTGTGAACCTCACATGTTGTTTCTCTCCCTTTGAATTCGAGTACTGTACGTCCGTGAAACCAGATTCCAGGCGTCCATATATCTATCCATACACATGGCTATACATTTTTGTTCAGAATTGTCCAGGGATGTGCCAGGTTTACTGATGCACTTTTTGAAACATTTCTCAGACATTTTTGTCAGCAGTTCTTGAGCGTTTGCAATGGCAATTTGTTGTTTCACCTGATCCATCAACTCTTCTTTTTGTACCCCACTGAGGGAACCAGTAGTGAGCGAATCCATCGTACTGACAAAAGCCAAGTATTATCCAATTTCTAATTTTCTACCGAATTTACTACAGTCGGTCGATGAAACAAAAAAATAACCTCAAAAATTTTCATGAAATGTCATCCATAGAGTACAGTACGCGAATAACATAATACCGTAGACAAAAACCGAGACGATCCGAAAAAAAGTCTTCATCGATTGAGTTTCATAAGGTGTAAAAATCAATTTTTATGTTCTTTGTGATTTATTGGTTTAAATTTTCTTGAAATTAAATTGAAAACACTATTCATTTACCTATTCAGTTAAATTCTTCTTCTTTGGCTGTTTTATTTATAAATCAATGCCCTAGTAATACAAGGACAGCTATAGCGGACTAGGAAGTTACCTTCCGTCGGTGTTGCCAGGTTGGAGGGAACTCTGATAGAAGTCTTATTTTAGGTACAGAAAACGTATATAGCACTGCCAAAATATGGTTGGCGCTATCTCCGTAGAGCTATCACTTACTTGGTGACCATCCCCATGACGTTATAGCAACCGCCTATCTGGAATTATTCGAATCGTCCAACACTCAGAAAATGCTGTGCCTTTGCTTAAACCCCGGATTGAATCGGCGGGGTTGAAGTAATCTCACCTCCACCCACTTTGGGCACATCTTCACACACTCACAGTTCACAGTGACCCAAGCCTAGGTCCGCACCTAATTAGTGTCCAAAATGCCCATGTGTTTTTTTTTATTTACTCATTGAGAGCCCTCCGCTATCACCAAAAGACAAACGCTGTAATTGTAATCTGCGGCAAACAGATACAATGTCCATTCAAATAAAAAATCAAGGATGGCCAAACATATAATATATTTTCAGTTTTACACCCAACCTTGTAATGTTATATAAGGGAGCATTAATATGTATTAGCTTGTCTTAGCAAAATGTAAAATCTTTTGTTACAAATCTTTTGGAGTAATATTCCGATGACAAGTTCATTTTGATTTTGTATACATAGATATGACAATGAGCTTGTATGTCATCTCAAATATCAACTTTAAGGCGCAAAAAAATTGTATTCGGTATTTGGTGTCGTAAGCGCGACTATCATGAAGCTGAAAGCGCTGAGTATGCGGTAAATGTGAATCGTACTGTGGCCATACCGTGACCTTGAAATAGACTGTGTCTAAACAAAATTTTGTTGTGGTCTATGTGGTTATGACTTTTGTTGAGGATTTATGCCTGTACTATGTGCGATGAAAATAAATTGATGCAACTAGATTTACCTGCAAAAGAACCAATTGAAGATTTGGCTCGCACGCTAACACACGATGAGTTAATTGAGATTACGCAGTCCTCACTTTATACATTAACAAAGAGTGATTCGTTGCTGAACGATCTTCCCTCAGATATTATTCTTGAAGAAGTTTTGTCACAGGTAAAACCAGGTCTTACCATCTTTTTCCCATCAGTACAATAGACTCCGCTTCTACTACAAATGGAAACAACTATGTATATTGTTTAGCTGTTTCTCTGGTCTTTACATTTACTTTCTCTGAAGCTTTATTTGTAGTAATTATAAGATCACACCTTGCTTAGTCTGTTTATTAATATTTACTGAATCTAAAATAATTTATTTCCTGTCTTTCAGATAGCTGTTGAACACGGCCAAGCCATAACACTTTTCATATCACGAGAGGATGAGCCAGTATTGAAAGTGATTGTAAGTCGAAGGAGAGTACATACCAAACAATATAATATGCTGTGCAAACTGTTCACCCATCTTGGCTTATTGACAAATGATTTATTGAAAGGAAATATTAGCTATTTTTGTGGGAAAATATGCAGCAGCATTGAACTTATCAGTTGTCATGTCTATATTCCCAGCGTAAAGTGGTCTATTGAGGCTCTGCTCAAAAGGTGTACAATTGTATGTCTGTTATCTTTACTGCAAGCAGACCCACTACACCATACATTACCCATATCCCTAGCATTTGTCATCACCCAACCCTATCCAAATATTTGTAAATTATGTAGATATGATACAGCCTTTTGCATCTCAGTCGCACCACAACCATTATTGTCAAAGGCTGGTGTGACTGGTTATTTCAAAAACACCAATTTACAAATATACCTACAAAGCTTAATTTATTTACAGGTCCCCCAAAACGCTTCAGTCAGAGACTTGAAGAAGGCAGTCGCAAGGCATTTTGAAATATTCCAAAAGAGAAATAAAAGTAAAGTGAAAATATCATGGAGGTACATTTGGAAGACTTACAACTTGTGTTTTGACAGTACTGTGTTGGAAAATAATGATGACTGTATTCAGTATTACGGTGTAGTAAATAAGGTTACTCTTCAGTTCAAGAAAAAGAGAAGAATCAAAAAGACAAATATATCTTAACATTTATTTCTCAAACCTGAGTTTAAAATTTAATCATAATGATTTCGCCAAAAATCCTGAAGTTTTATTCAAGAATGTTATTATTGCAGTGATGACAAAATTACTAATAAACCAACCTAAAATTAGTACTAACTAGTACACAGTAATTTCTAATGAAAAAGGCAGATAACCCAAAAAAGGACAATTTACACATAATTAATTACATAGATGATTTTCGTATACAATTAATTTACGAATAAAACCATATCTTTTTTATACAGGGTTATTGGCAAAATGCTAAAAAAGCACCCAGGAGTAACTTCCATATTTTTTTGTTCTAGAACTTGTAGACCTGAATGTCTCATGTGCCTCTTATTTCACAAACTGTATAAGTTAAAAAAATTAGCTTATACCTCTACTCTCTCTCTATTACCATATTACCAATAACCCTGTGTAAGTCAAAACAAAACATTTATATGCAAATTAGCTGACCTGGCAAATGTTTTATTGCCATAAAAAGTAATCGACCATCGAGGGTTGACAATTATTGAAGTACTAATATCTTAATAAAAAAACAGGGGTTGGTGGTAGAAGAGTGAAAATTTAGGGTTGTATGTATTTTTAATGCTGAATCATAAAAAAAATTAAATTAAATAATATTGTCTAAAAAAATAACAAAAAAATTTTGCAGTGGACCACTCTTACCACTTAGGGGTATGAAAAATAGTTTACGTCTTATACTCAGACCTACCGAATATACACAAAAAAATTCATAACAATCGGTCAAGCCGTTTCATAGGAGTTTGGTTACAAACATGTGACACGAGAATTTTATATATTAGATAATATATGCAGACATGTAACACACAATTTGTCAATTGAACCATGGAATGGTTTCCCGTCCATATTAACATTTTTTTTAATGTTAAAGATGTTACACGACGACAGATGCGAGCAGATGGCCCTACCTGGTGTTAAGTGGTAACCTCTGCCCATAACTAGTAACGCAACTTGGGTCCTCCCCTTACGTACGACAAGACCCAAGTCGCATCGAATGCCACTTTGAGACATGAGGGTGGAATGTCTCAGGTGCTTGTAATTTCACCTCACTGGAAACCACACCTTTCAAACCAGAATTTAGTAAGGCTGTTTGACGGCATGAATGGGCATGGTGGCAGTACTTCCCCGAACGAACTGTGTAAGTTCTAGTGCTCTTTCTTGCATACATAAGGAAAGGCACATGGAAGACAGTGCATGCTAGTTTAAAGTTGTTCGAAGTCCGGCTGCGGTGGTGGTTCCTGCGGCAGGGGCTCGAAGTCCCCGAGGGTGTAGGTGGAGTCCTCGTGCCGGGGGGTGGCCAGCGGCCGGTCGTACGTGTCCTTCAGCAACTCCTGATCATGCTGGAACATGTCAAAGTGAAAAGCTATATTTCCATAGAATTAATGATTAAACGAACTTACTTGTATGTGAAGTTCTGTCATAATTATACTCGTGTTCCGAGCTATTAATATTATATGTAATGTAATTACACGCATGTCATACACTAGTTAATTCGGAATTCTCTAATTCTTGAAAAACTTTACCTTTGATTACACTTTTTTTTAGCATATATAACTATTTAATAAAATAATAATAAAAATGCAACATACGGAGTCAAAACAAGACAAATGATAAAACAGTGGTTATTGACAGATTATAGTCTGGATTGAGGATCCATACCATCGGCCACCACACTATAGCTACTTTTCTTAGTTACTTCTTAAATAAGGAAGAAACTATAGCATAATTCAGCAGCTATCAGATACAATTGGACCTCAGTTGCAAGTTACCTGGTCGGCCTGCAAGACGGACGGCGGCGCGAGGTCGTCCAGAGACAGCTGCGTGTTGAGCACGGACGGCGGCGCGTAGTCTGCCAACGGCGACACAGACTCCACCGGCTGACTCTGTTACAAACAAACAAAACTATTAGTACATCATGTGTATCAATGATTATGTGAAGCCATTTTGTGGCTATTATAGTAATTTTTATCTGCCACATTTATAAAGCCAAAATTACATTTATGAAAATATTGTCGTGAAAGTGACGGTACTTTTGCTACTTTTAAAAGATGGAGTGAAAACAAAACATAGATCACAAATAAAATAGTGTTCTCAAAAATGAGGAGGGGGGGAGGAACCCAAGAAACCCCTAAAGGACCCTTTTTTTACGAGCACGATCCTTGTAACTATCTGAGTACTTAAATCCATATTATATTTATGACTACATAAAATACGGAATAAGATATTACAAGAAGTTTGTGTGTCGTTGAGCAGAGCGACATCATAGTGCAAGCAATGCTTAGTTCTAAACTAGATGGCGCTGTGTGCAATGACACACGAGCACACCGTTGCGACGTTAGCTTCTTAGCTGTCGAGTGGCAGTGGTGTACCTGTTGTTCGGGCGTCTCCCGGTCGGCGGCGGTGACGCTCGGTTTGTCCGCGTCGTGTTGTCGCGCGGTGTTGGCGCGCGCGTCCTCCTCGCAGCTGTACGCGGTCTTGTGCTCGCACATCAACAGGTGAGTGAGCATGTCCGTGCCTGTACACAATGTTACATTGTTTTATTAACATTAGGAGATATCTCGCGGTCCAAGGTGTTACTCAACGGTGGGCAAGGGATATGGGTCGGCCCCACGGCAGATCACCAGCCAGATGGTCAGACGATATAGTGAAGGCAGCAGGAAAACAGTGGATGAGACTTCCACAAGACGGCAACCCTGGCGTGCCAGAGAAGAGGCCTATATATAAATAGATAGGAGAATGCTTGAAAGCGATGGCGACACTGTAGCGGAATTGACTCTCAATCCTGTTCCAACTAGAATTTTAATATACAATGAGCTGAGCTGAGCAATGAAGAAAAAACACTTTGAGAATACATAGTATAGTAAAATCAAAGTCAAAAACTTTATTTCCCAAGAATTCATAAACAGCTTGGAAACGTGAATAATATTCAAAACATAAAGGTCACGCGTACTTATCGCTAAGTAGCTAACCATCACCCTAAGTTAAGAACCCTTCGACGATTGGATATAGTGTTACGTTGTCAGTAGTCGCGCGTACAATGATGATTTACGGTGCTACAGTGCTGACGACGCGCGATAGCAATACGGCTGCTCGCAGTGTGGCAATATGTTCATCCCCGGCTAGCAGTTTGCCAATTCCCATCTAGCAGTATACCCATCCCCATCTAGCAGTATACCCATCCCCGGCTAGCAGTACGCCCAACCCCGGCTAGCAGTATACCCATCCCCGGCTAGCAGTATACCCATCCCCATCCCCGGCTAGCAGTATACCCATCCCCGGGTAGCAGTACGCCCAACCCCGGCCAGCAGTGTGTCCAGCAGTGGCGCGGCACTCACCTATGTCGGTGGAGAATGAGCAGACGCAGTGCGTGGTGTAGGGCGCGCGGCGCGGCGCGTCCTCCAGCGAGAGCGGGCCGGCGCAGCAGCCGCTGTGCTGCAGCATCGCGCGGTAGCACGACGTCGCGAACGAACACTTCGTGCAACTCGTGCGCCCTCTACAACACAACATACATATTATACAATAATAAAAAGGTTTAGCTCCCCTGCTTCGCTCTAAGTCAATACTTTGGCAAATAAATAAATTTAATTTCATAACATGTCACAGGAACCCGAGTATTTTATCTTATCTTATTTTATCTTGATACCAAATTTCATTCAAATCCATTCGGCCGTTAGAGCGTGAAAGAGTAACAAACATCCGTACATACAAACTTTAACCTTTATAATATTAGTAGGAAGTAGAGTATACTCACAGGAAATGTTTGTCGCTGTCCATAGGGGTGTCGCACTCGCGGCATATCATGCCGTCCGGCAACACTAGGGTTAGCCCTTCGAATGTCTCGTTGATGTCGTGGTTTGCGGAGTCCTTCACGGGGGGACGGGCTTTGTTCTACATAACAATTTTAATACGTTATTAAAATAATGCATTTGTAAATTATAAGGTGAAGCTAAAAATAATCACTTTACTGTCCATCCAAAGGTTGCCTGGAAGAGATCGCTTTTAGCGATAAGGCCGCCCATTGGGCCACTTATATGTCTACAGCAGTAGTTTTGCACTTTTTAATTACGATATACATTAATGATATATTCTATTCTGTACCACTTTGCGCAGCAAAAATGTTAAATGACCAGTCTGAAATTATTTGTGTCTGAAATTCTATTTTTTTAGATGAATGTTAAATAAATATTTTATTATACAAACTACTTATTACGAACAAATACTGTCAACCTACGGATGGTGAAAACCCGACAGCGAAAATGGGAAATCCAATATCGATTAACCGATACGGAAAACCAAACGGTACTACCAATGTTGGGGATTTTCTCCGTGTATGTCTCAGTTGCAAACCTAGCCTAGTTTTGGGGATTTTACCGAGCTTTTTTTACTGAGCTAACTTAGCTTTTATAGACTTTTCTAGTCTACTTTCGTTAAGTGGTAACCCCTGGCCATAACAAAAGTAATCGTATGACGTCCGTAACTATGAAACGTGAAGGTGAAACGTCTCGTGTGCCTGTAATTTAATCGGCAACCACACCTTTCAAACATAACACAATAATGAAAACATAATAATAAAAATAGTAATAGGTGGCAGTATTTCCGAACTAGGCACGATATGTACTGTCAAAAAAAGCTACTGCTATTTCTTGAGTTGAGCTTGTTTAAAGCGAGATAAGTATTTCAGAATAGGAAACATTAACGCTCAAAAGTTTGAACTCGAATACATATATAGAGTCGGCCCCCAGAATAAAACTACTATGAAATTCCGAATCAGGTAACCAGATTCAAAAACTATCTACAAATCTAGTAAACGATGGTAAATGACAAAAAACATTGGACTGTACTTAGTTATCTTGTGGGCTTGGTGTGGGAAATGAGCTTGGCAGAGGTTTATGGGCTGTGCTGTGCGCTAGTGCCCGATAGGTCGATACATGCAACTACAGTGCCAACTGATTGCTGCAATGAGATTATCTTTATGAGATATTGACATGACATTTCAACGTTATGTACTTATTAATAAATAAATATCGGGGCACATTTCACATGGCGTCGTCTTGGCCCCAAATGAAGCATAGCTTGGCATATGGCAACCGGACAGATAGAACCTTTATTACTTTTTCGCCGGCAGATTACCAGGTGTGGTGGCATTACTTCTCCGGGCAAACTTAGCACAAGTTCTACTGCTACTGCTTGCTTCAATATTATAAGTAGACTGACCTTGGGTTTGACAATCATGTGCTGCTCCTGGCATAGCGGCTGCGCATCCTCGACGGTCAAGTGGTCACGGATTTGATGCTCCTTTAACTGACCTGAAAAAATCCAACACTGATAAGCCAAAAGCACTATTTGCAGATGATTTGGGGTCTAAAATTGGTATGTATCTGAGTAAGAAAGTTATCTACATAGTTTTAAGAGTCCCACATCCCCAAGGCAGGCACATATTGTATTTCTGCAGAAGACCATACAATGCAAAACTGAGCTCATAATGTATACAGTTCGAAGCAGTACTCAGTAGAAAAGCACTGAATCACCCTGATGGTATCGGGTTTTTTCTGTATTATCATCTGATCTCAATACTATCATAATAGTTCTTTTACAAGAGCCCAAGTTTTGGGAATACATTTGTTTGACGCAGTTACTTACTCCTTCACTGGCGACGAATCTTGGACACTACGAAGTTAGCTACGAAAAGTTATCTTTACCATGTAGAATATATATGGAAGGAAGAATGAATATCGAAGGAGACAACAACATATTTAGGCCCTTTACAATCTTTTGTCATCATCATTTCATTGACAAAATACAAAAGCAGAACTATATCACCGGCACTTTTACACAGTTAATATTTGAATTAAAAAAAACCTGAATAATCTCGGCAGTATAAACAACAAGTTGTAGCATCAACTGCGTTTGAAAATGTAATATTCTTACCGAGATGCACAAATCTGAGCGTACACCGGGTGCACTTGAGCTCGAGATCCTTGTCGCGATGCTGTTTCAGATGATCCATAAAGATGCGCACGTTCGTGATCATCTCGTTGCCGTCTACGTACACTGGTATCACCTGCAAGAATGCGTTCATAACTCAAGACTAGAAATATTGTGGAGAAGGTAACTAAATGGATGGGTGACCTTCACTCAACAGGATAGAGTCTAGTACGATAATGGTGGAGATCTGGATGAACGATGACAGGATTGACTACCAAAAAATATGAAGAAAGATTTTAACTCCCAAGACTTAGAAATCAGACTGAACTTTCCTTATGAATCTGATGGTTGATTACAAATTATAATAAACCTTAGAGACAAGAAAAATGGGCACAGAGACAAAACCTGAATTTGATTTTGCGGTATTCTGTGACGTTTGGACAAAACCCTGGTGCGTTTGGAAACGATTATCGAACAAGCACTCACATAATTGATTGGAAAAGTATATCTTATATGTAACTGTGGACCGTCAGCTTTTTTTTGTTATTTTCTTAGTTTTATATTGAACTAACGACTATTCCCGAACAAAACGTAACAGGCCAGAGCATTATTAGGCTTGTAATTTTAATTATAAAGAGGGTAATACGTTGCTGATATTTTTGATAGTAATTCAGTGTTGTAATTAATAAATCTAAAATATTATATTGGTATACCTTTCACTTCATCTTTATGAAAGGCATTGCGACAGTAATTTAAATTATTTTAAACATAAACAAATAAATTAATATTGGTGGACATTTCACACAGCGCCATCTAGCCCCAAAGTAAGCTAAGCACAGCTTGTATGATGGGAACCAGACATGATACAAAAACATACATTTGAAACATGCGCCATAGTGTAAACACCGTTTGTTAGCGGTGGTTAGTATGATGTAACGCATGTGTCACCTTGAGACAGTGCACGCAGAGTATCTCTCCGGTGCGCGCGTGTTGCGCGCGGAAGTGTCGCACGAGCGCGCGGTGCGACGACACGCGGTAGTCGCACGCGGTCGCGCCGCACCGGTACGGCAGCTCGAGAGGCGCGTGCGACTTCTGCATGTGAGTCGCCAGCGTCGCCACAGACGCGAAACGCACCTAACGAACATACATATTATAATTTATAAATATCAAAATGTATAATATCAAAATGCCTTGTTATAGCATCTACTGTTATTTGGCCAACAAATAAAATCTGAAGTTATAAGTATTGTGATACACCTCGACAGTTGATGGATTCAGTGGAGTCACGGAGAAATAAAATCAAAGCCATAACCTTTATTTCCTTATAATTCATAAAGAAATGGCTTGGAAACGTCAATAATATTCAATACATAAGATCACGCGTACTTATCGCTAAGTTTGACGCCTGTTCAAACCGTATCCGACCCTGTATAGAACAGACAAGAAACCCCTAAAGGAGGGGGCTTGTGTTATGTTCGCGAGCACGATCCGTTGATGTATGCACTAACCTCACATATGAGACAGGCGTAGGTGAACAGGTCCGGCGACTTGGTGTCGCTCGGGTGGCAGTGCTTGAGATGCAGCTGCAGCTCGCCGTCGGACGCGTAGCGCGCGATGCAGTACACGCACTGGTGGAGCGGCGCGTGCGGCGGCGCGGAGGGGGGCGCGCACACCGCGTGCGACACCAGGTGCTCCAGCAGAGATATGTTCTCGTTGAACTCCGTGTGGCAGTGCGGACACTGACACACACACACACACACACACACACACACACACACACAGTTGCATTACTACTTTAATCATAATAATAATTTTTTCTTTTGCGAAACATTGGTAAACAATAAGATGACAATAAAATATAACGTACAGCCATGATCTACTTTACAGCAAAAATGAGGGATCTATCTAAATCCATTAATAAAATAATCAAGAATACTACAATGTAATAATTTCAAATTTTACTTTGATTACATTATCACACTAACATTATATATGAGAAAATTTGTTTGAATATTTGTAACTCCTTCGCGCCAAACTATGACTTAGGTCATCTCATACTTTGGTGGAGAGGACGTGAGTCGTATTGTTGTTGTCTATGGGCGGCGGTAACTACTTAACGTCAGGTGGGCCGTCAGCTCGTCCCGCCACCCAATTGACATAAAAAAAAATGCCAATCCTATCATATTCACATCACTGATCCCAGATCAACAGAGACCGCAAATACTCACGTCAACAGCAATCGGCGTCTTCTCACTGGGCTTGTCCCCGCCGATCTTGCCGAAGTAGAACTTCTCCAGCGATACCATCTCCTCCGGCTCCTTGGGCTTGGCCTCTTTCTTGATGCTCTTGAGCGGTATGTCTAAGTCAGGGTCGTCATCCACGTAAGTCTTGGGCTGCTTGCGTCTGCCGCGAGGCGTCTCCTCTTTGTCCTTCTTGATGGCTCTCTCCTTCTCTTTGTTGTCCTTATCCTTTTCTTGCTTGATCTTCGTCCGGCGGAGGGCGAGTGGAATCTGTGAATATTATCGATATGACACGTGCAGCAGTATTACAATATATATGATATGACTGGCCTTGCAGCTCAGTAGTAGCTGTGCCTTCTGCGCTGTAGATCGTGGGTTCGATTCCCACCAAGGACAAACATTTATGAGACATATATAGATCTTTTCCTGTGTCTGGGTATTATATGTAATAATATATAATAATATTGGTGGACATTTCACACAGCGCCATCTAGCCCCAAAGTAAGCTAAGCATAGCTTGTATCATGGGAACCAGACAACTGATATAATACTTATATACATTTCTTTTGTAAATACATACATATAATGCATATTAACACCCAGACACAGACCAAACATCAATGTTACAAATGTCACATAAATGTTTGTCCTGAGTGGGGATCGAACCCACGACCTACAGCACAGAAGGTAGGGTTACTAACCAACTGAGCTATGAGGCCAGTCAAAAAAATGTAAATATTTAAAAGAAAAGTATATAAAAGCATTCTATCAGTTGTCTAGTAAAAGTTATGCTTAGTTTGGTGCTAGATGGCGTTGTGTGAATGTCCATATGTGAATTATTGTCCACCAATACTATATTATATTATATCAGTATTTATTTATATCTTGCCTCTTCTTCGTCATCCTCATCGACGACGTACTGCGTCTTCTCTTTCCTCTTCCTCTTGGTGGGCGGCGGCGTCGGCGGCGTTGGCTCCTTCTTCTTGCGGCCGCGTTTACCGCGAGGCTCCTCTTCTTCCTGTCCTTTTTTCTGTAACGATATTATGTATGTTGTAAATATCGAATATACACACTATTGGCGCCATCTTGTGACAAATTTTTAAACGAAACTGATGTCTATGTAATATATAGTGTCAAAGTAAAAGTATCTCGTTATTGATTTCCCTCGACGAACGTTGTTTAATTATAAATTATTTTATCATCGTATCCGCTGACTATATAGCTCTCTATTTAGATATCTGTCCATCGGAGGGTGAAAATGATTACTGATTTTTGTGTGATAAAATTATTTTATCCATAGTGGCATATTGTTCGTTCAGTCTGGATCTTTTAATTACATTTAAGAGAGTGTGGTGGCCTAGTGGTATAAACCCCGAGTTCTGTCTCTGGGTGTTAATATGTATCATAGCCATGTATTTACAAAAACAAGAGTATTATAAGTATCTGGTTCCCATAGTACAAGCTATACTTCATTTGCGAAAAAAAAGGAAGCCCTCCTTTAGGGGTTTCTTGTCTGTTCTCCCCATGGAGGGTCGGATAGGGTTTGGACAGGCGTCAAACTTAGCGATAAGTACGCGTGACCTTATGTTTTGAATATTATTGACGTTTCCAAGCCATTTCTTTATGAATTCTATGGAAATAAAGTTTTTGGCTTTGACTTTTGGGGCTAGTTGGCGCTGTGTGAAATGTCCGCCGATTTCTATTTATTTATGGAGTCCCTCACCTTGGTACCGGGTGCCGGATATTTCCAGTTCTTGAACGGATTAGCGGCTATTTTGTTCAGCCGCACTGTGATCACGTCTTTAGACTCCACCTTAGTTTGTTCAGCTATGTGAGTCACTATGTGGTCGAACGCTTGGCCGGGCGATACTCCAAATCTGAGAACATCGTACATATAACTAAATATTGGTGGACATTTCACACAGCGCCATCTAGCCCCAAAGTAAGCTAAGCATAGCTTGTATCATGGGAACCAGACAACTGCTATACATACTCATATACTTTTGTAAATACATACATATAATACATATTGACACCCAGACACAGAACAAACATCTGTGTATATCAACCTGTTTCTGAATAAACATTTATTATTATTATTATTATTATCTATATTCGTAATACTTAGGTTTGTCCTGGGTGGAAATCGAACCCACGACCTACAGCATTGAAGGCAGGGTTACTACCAACTGAGCTGTGAGGCTAGTCACATAGATAGGAACACGCCTTCTCTACGTAGGGGTAGGCAGAGAGCATGTCTTACTTCTCCCTCCAGACGAGCTCGTCCAGGAATTGCTGTATGATTTGTCGCGAGAGCAGACTGAGCGTGTTCTGGAACATTCTCGGCACGATCCGACGCAGGTATTCCATTATGTTCGCGTTGGTATACTTCCCCTCTGTGTGGGATGACGATTGGTGCACGTTCTTGAAGCCCATTCCGATCAATGTTCCCTACAACACAAATGTTCATAGATAAGGTTGCTTTTGGCTATTACGCCAAACAAATTAAACATAAAAAACAACAAATAAAAAATTACAACAAAGATGTTGGCATGTTGTCTGTTCTTCCCCACGGAGGGTCGGATAGTGTTTGAACAGGCGTCAAACTTAGCGATAAGTACGTGTGACCTTATGTTTTGAATATTACTGATGTTTACAAGCCATTTCTTTATGAATTCTATTAAAGTTTTTGACTTTGTTAACATAGCGGGTAGTACCTTATCAACGGTGAGGTCGGTCAGGATAACGGAGTCACGATTGACCCAGCCGTGGAGCGGTTCCAGGATTTTCTGGAAGCGCTTCTTGTAATTTTTCTCGTGCTCCGCTAGCGGCTCCACAGCTCGGAGACGGATCTGTTTGTACATACAACACTTTTGATAATATGTTTATATATACATTCTCCCCATGGTTGGGATAAATAGAGACAATGGAAAGCCTCTTACCATGATTCTGACACAGAATTTTGTCTCATTTGGGAAACTGCCAAACTTACATCTGAAGTGAAAATAATAAATTGAATTTATCAGAACAAAACGCTCAAGAGTTGCTCCGCCTAATTAGACTCGGAAGTAAACTGGCTGACAAAATATCCACCAAGTAACTTACACACTTCTCAGCGGTATCGAGCACTCCGAGTACCTCCACCTTGACCTGTCGCTGTGTGCCATCGTGGCTGGTGGTGCCCAGCGATATCACCCCAACTTCCACCTTCTTCCCGCAGCCCCCCATCAGTCCCAGGTGCTGGTGGATAGCTGACGTGCATATGGCCCGCAGCCATGTGAACAGCCCTGACGAGTAATCATGGTTAGAGAATACAATTAAATCATTGGTGTTGAAAGGCTACTATATTGTTATTATTAAAACACAATAATAGAACAAGAAAGTCAACTGATTTTAAAAATCAGTAGTATTTTATTTGGTAAAGTTACAGAACAACCTGAAATGGTAACCTCTAACAAGCAATATGACTTGGGTCCTCCCCTATGTAAGATTAGGTAAGACCGAACCCAAGTCGCATCATACGCCACTGTAACTCCAGGACGTGAAGGTGGAATGTTTCATGTGCCTGTAATTTCACCGGCAACCACACCTTTCAAACTGGAACACAGCAAAGCGAATGCATCACTGCTTGGCAGCAGATATGGGTATGGTGGCAGTACTTTCCCAGATGGGACACTTAGCATAAGTTGTAGTGTATTTTGTATATCTTGTAAGTACCTTTGACATAAAGATTGTCAACCTTCACCCACTGCACCACATTCTGAACATTGGTCTGGCAAGCCCAGTGGTAGATCAGTTTGAGCAGCACGGAAGGCGGGAAGGTAGCGCCTTCAAAGATGGAACTCGAGAACACAGACACGAAGCGAGTGGGACAGCATTCCGATATCCATACATAGCCCCCGGAGTAGGGGAACTTTGTCACGTCTGAATACATTCCTGGAAAATAAGTTTGCTTTAGTGTTGCCCTATAGATTTTGCTATTTCACAATAATACTGGAAGTTACCAATATGGCTGAAAGATTGTGCAGAATGATTGAAGAATATATTTCTTATCCAAATGACCAGTTAAATTTTATAATATAACTTGTTTTTAATAAGCTGGCCTGATCCAAAACAGTTTAGGAAAACTTACAGCTCATGGGAATTGGTAAAAAACTAACTAATAAGTAGTTCCCACAGAAAACAAAGTTAAAAGTTAGAAAATACATAATTCTAATGTCTGAAAATAATATAATGTAACTTTAGACTACCTACTTAATAAAGTTATACATTCAGGTAACTGTAACATAAAGTAAAAAAAATTATGTTAAAATACTCACCAAGTTTCAACTTATTCCCTGGATGTATGAGACACCACTGCTCAGAGCGAACCAATCCATTCTGTATGAGCCACTCGGTGAACTTCATGGGAGTATGCATCAGCACTGACTTCACCTTGCTGTCCAAAGCAGAGCGATCGGAAGGTGGTGAGGCATCCTTTGAACGGAGGTATGGACGGGCCACAACCACCAATGATGGGAATGTTTTGCCTAGTTATAGGAAAAGTAATATGAATAAATAAAAAAAAATATGTGGACAATTACAATAATTGCATTTATTTCACAAACCATCACCTAGCCCCAAACAAAGCATAACATACTTTGGGAAGCAGATGACTAATAGAATACTTATGTACTTGTTTGTAAATACATACATATTAAACAGTACATACTTTATACATTTGTGGATCCTATAATACAAGCTATGCTTAGTTTTGAAATCCATCAACACTTAGTTCCTCATACGTAGCTGAGTGGTGGAATACAGGTGCAACAATGTGGGAATTTTGATATTTTTACAAAATATTAGGTTCGAAAAGAAGTTACCTTGCAATTTGTTGAATGAGACTTCTCTGGAGTCGGCCAGATTCTTGTTTGCATTGGCGTCTTCCTTTGTGAGATCGACAGTGGCAATTGTCTTAGCTGTGGTGCCGGTGAGCAAGCCCCCAAAGGCTGTTGCTTCTGATGGTCGCACATTTGTAACAACACTGTGGACATCTACAAACAAAATTGTGTCGAGTGAAATTTTAAATGACAATAACAGTTTATAATGTCTGATAATGTGTTTATAAAAAATCAACAGCAAATGCAGTAAATGTTAATTTATATAATCATACTCCTGATAATGTGCTGGTATAGGAGATACTTACTGGATGGTGCCAAAGTTTTATCCTTAGTTTTGGTTTCCTTCTCCTTGTTTTCCTTGTCTTTATGTTTCTCCTTGTCTTTGTCCTTCTTCTTCTTCCTAGAGTGGCGAGACTCAGGCGAGTGAGACCTTTCAGGAGATGGTGAGTAGTCGCGGTCTTCACGACCTTTGCGTGTTTTACCTAAGGAGACAGAGAAAAGTATAGAAAAAACATATGTTGGCAAATTTGAAGACCCTAAGGTGCCAAGTTTTAGGATCAGTTGCTGGATATCTAGTACAAATGAGGTAATTTAAGTTATACCTCTTTTGCCCGATGGTTTTTCTTTAGATATGGACATGGATCGAGATCTGGATCTGATGATGTCCGCACTCTGGCGTTCCAGGTCTTTGAGAACTGGCTGCCTGAAAAATGCAGATGTTTTAATGTGCAATTCTAACACATGCATGCATTTATATAATTGAAAACAATATAAAGTAACCATACTTTCCCAGTAACTGGTATGCCGTGAATTGGTCACCATTGTATACAATTTGACCACCCGTATCTTTCACCATTTCATCCAGCTTGTTTTGAATGCTTTTGTATTCATCGTCGGCATTCTTGTAAGCTTGCAATTGCGCTTCTGAAAGCTCCTCTTCCCAACATTCTAATTCAAGAGTGGGTATGTCTGGACCGAAGTAGGACCGCTTGTAGAGATCCGCTTCGATGATCTCCGCTTGAGGTGCCACGGGAGGAGGGTCTTCCACGACAGCCACATCCTGTAACTTTTTAATAACACAAAATAAATGGGTTACAATGTTGATGGGAGGCAGCTTGGGCCGCATGTAAACAAACCGCTATACAACCGATTCTTACATCGGCATCTTCTTTGGGTTTCTTCAACTTCATATTTCAGGTTTTATAAACAAAGAAGCGTACAACACATTCGCTAAACTCTGTTTTTCGCAGCTAATTTACTGTTTATGATTATAAAAAGAGCCGCAACGCAACGAAACATCAAGCAAAGCATCCACCGTGACACAACCACAACCCACAGATAATATTTTCTTCCACTTTTGTTGTTTGGTTTGCAGTTCACGATAAGTTTACTAGTGTTTTTTTTGTTTTCATTTATTATATCTGCAGTTCGATTACTATAGTGCGTAACAGATCAGACAGTCATAAATCAGTGGTACGTTATCTTCTCGACTCTGATGTGACATCAGCGATGCGCGGAAGCAGTCGAAGTTTTGTGTTATTCAGGAGTTATTAATAATAATAAAAAAATACAGCAAATGTAAAGCAGTCGTTTTTCATTTTTACCAACGAACGAACTAATTGTTGCATTTCTGACATCTTTTCGTTTAATTCGTAGTATACTGCTGTACAAAAATCACGGCTTGCGTTTCTCAGAACAACACACGTGCGAGTTATGAGTAAAACTCCAGCCAAGCAAGATACTTAGCCAGTTTTAAATTTCGTGTACTGAATAGTTCACTTGTGAAAAGGGTGGTCGAGCCATTACTCGTGTGTCTATCACTCTCATGGTATGCGTTAGTAAATCGGTATTTTCGAAAATATATCGACTGATATGTAGGCTAGATCGATCTAATTTTTGACAGCAATTATTATCTGTGGTTAGATGAAGAAAACAAAAAAAAAACAAAATGTCAGACGCTAAATTGTGATGAAATTGTATTAGCAAGTGTTATTTCAGTTTTTATCCTTTTAACTCTACGGCAATCATGGAAGCCGTTCCAAAATTGCCATTGATCCGATTTGAACTGAAAACAAGTCCTGAAAACACACATTTTGCCCCAAAATTGAAACAGGTAAGTAGGTCTTCTAATCTCTCCAATAATCTCACCTTTTCTTTGTCAACATTTTGATGCTTGTTTTAGTACATTGCGGAGGCTTACAGAGAAGACCCTGATAGCTACACCAATGAGTTACATCAGATGGAATGCCTTCGTTCGGCCGCCGTGAGGCCTACTATGGATGAAGAGGGGCTCCATGGTCTAAACAAGTATTTTTGCCAATTGCGTTCTTTACAAAGCCGATTTCCAATGGCTAAAGGTCAGCCGGCCGCCTGCTCGTTCTCTTGGTAAGATAATCTCATTAGATTGTTCCACTACCTACCCAGCTACCCATTTTATGATTTACGGATCAATATATTATTTAGATGAATCATGTGATGTTTACCTATTAGCTACTGTTTCAATAATTGTGTTTTGAAATCAGAATGTATGATGTGACAGAGGCCATATTCTTGTTTCATACTCAGGCTATTTTTTATGCTTACATGTGATATTTACAATTCACATGTAAACTACTTCTGACTATAACAATAAAAATATTGGTGGACATTTCACACAGCGCCGTCTAGCCCCAAAGTAAGTTAAGCTTAGCATGTATCATGGGAACTAGACAACTGATTTAATATTTACTTAATACTTTTTTCTGTAAATTCATACATACATATGTCATATATATGTATATATCAAAACCTAGACACAGAACAAACATCTATGTTTGTCACACAAATATTTGTCATGGGTGGGATCGAACCCACAACCTACAGCACAGAAGGCAGGGTAACTGAGCTGTGAGGCGAGTCAAACCCAGACACTTTAGTATCATCAAAATCTTTAAATATTCTAAGTCATTGTGTTTTCATAGTTTACATTGTTATCACCATGCCAATGTTTCAGCTCAGAGAATCTAGATTAGTGTATCATAAATTTTAATGTCATAAATATGCTATATAGGTAGGATTAGGATTTTAGACATTGGAGTACTTACTCTAACAAATGGAGTAATATTTTTTCCAGGAAAGACTTGTATGCAAACATGAGTTGTTCACTCGCTGACATAAGATTTGAAATGGCCTGTATATTATACAACATTGGCGCCTTGCATACTTATCTTGGCGCGTCTGAACCTAGGACATCAGCTGACAGCCTCAAAGCTGCTTGCACCCACTATCAAAATGCTGCATGGGCATTCCAGTATCTGAAGGAACAATACCCTCAACCGCCCGGAGTTGATGTGTCAACGGAGATCATGAGATTTATGCAAAAGGTCTGTTTTGCGCAGGCCCAGGAATGTATCTTGGAGAAGAGTATTCAGGATACAAGGAAACCTAGTGTTGTGGGTAAGTAGTTGATGATGTGCAGATATAAATCAAAATTGTTGATGTTGATATTAAAGATTCTTACTACATACAAGAGATACTTTGAGATTATGTAACTATGAGTTAGTCTTTAATGCCTTCTTGAATATTGCTCAGGAGCTGTAGCTACGCAAGTATTGCTGTTCTACAAGAACGCCCTGGCAGTACTGGGGCCATCGGCAGGCACTGACAACATCCACGAAATAATCGGCACTAAGCTTTACAACCACTGGCACAGATACCTTTCCTTCAAGTCCTCATACATTGGATGCATTGTCTGCTTGTATCAGGGTGAGTATTTGTGGCATGTTTGTTTACACTTTTATCTTATCTGTATGATTCACATTTCTGTTTGCTATAAATGTAATGGAGAAAAACAAAACAACTGCAGTGAATGAACTGTGCCCTTCTCTCCAGAGCTATAAATATAACAATAAATGCAGGAACAAAATTGAAAACAATAAAGCAAACATAAGGCCTAATTGACTACAAAATAACCATTCATTAAGTACACAATTACACGAATGCAAATGTGTCTCATTTAATTAAGTTAATTATTCTGGCATACCTTTCACCAGGCATGAACGCAGAGGAAACGCAAAAGATGGGTGAGCGAGTGGCATTCTACCAACAAGCTGTCGAAAGACTGGCCGATGCCAGAAAACTTGTCAAGTACATAGAGCCAGCCCAGGTGACCCAAGAGGCTTTAACCTTCACTAATGATGTTGTTGAGGGCAAGAGAAAGGCAGCTAAGAATGAGAATGAGTTCATCTATCATGAGGAAGTTCCGGAGAAGGATTTACTCACGGAAATGAAGCCAGTCTGTCTTGTGAAAGCTCTTCCTATCAACTTTAATGATCCTGAGGTAAGGTTTTCATGTTCACCACTGAATTTTTTTATGCTGTATGCTTTTGGCTACTTTTCACCAGGGCAGGGCTATGTTTGAAAATATCTTCAGTTGCTGGGTCACAACCTAGAGTTTCAACATTTCCATTTGGTGACAATCTAGAGGGTATTGATTGGCAGTGTCTATCAATTGTGCAATGATATTTTGTAGCTGTAACTCTGTTGTGTACTGTTGTATCATGTCACTAGTTCTCGAGCCAGTGTGGTGAAAGGATTAAAGTGCACCTCAAGGAGGGTCCTTTCATTGTGTTACGTGACTGTCTAGCCAACGGTGGGAATACACTATGCAATGCTTGGACTGAAAACTAGCTTTCAGCAAACACAAAGCAAATTTAAATTAGGGTATGATAGCAACTATGCATGCATTAGAAATAATTTCAGTTCTAACAGTGATAAATGGTATTTACTATTATTATTATTATTATTTATTGTTACTTATTTCCCCTATCAGGTTTCAGGCCCAGATGTATTTGCGCGTCTGGTCCCAATCTGCGCGCATGAGACGTCATCTCTGTACTCGGAAGAGAAGGCCAAGATTCTCAGACAAGTTGTGACCCAAGCGGAATCCAAGAATACAGAATTGTTGGAGTTTATGTCTTCACTCCAATTGGATCAGTTGGAGACCATTGACTCGGAACAAAAGTAAGTTTTATTATGTCTAATTGCCAGAATCAGAGCAAGAATGTAGAAAGTTATATTTTATAGGTGGAAAGAAATTAATCCCTCCATTAGGGGTTTCTTTTCTGTTATTCCCCGTGGAGGTTCAGATTGGATTTGAATAAACTTAGGCTTTAAGTACTTTTGATATTGAAACTTTTAATTGAACAAACTGGCCGTTCCAAGCCTTTGCTGTTTGATCTAAATGGAAATGATCTTTAATCTGTTGTATATCCATTTTATTCATATGTTGTGTTGTGTTATTAAAATATATTTTTATTTCTTTTAGGATACCGCAAGAAATAGTCGACAGATGTGCGGCTATGAACGCGAAGTCCGAAATCATTCAATCTCTTGTCGACTCTATGAACAGCCTGGCCGAGATCATTAGCGACGTCGAAAATTCACTAGCTGAAGTCAAAACTCTTATCCAGGTGTGTTTTCCAATTCATTTCAGTACAGTAACAGAGTAATGTATAGTTCTTTACGTCACATTCTCATTTCCTGTGTCGGATGAATATAATGTTACTGCAACACCCAGAACCGAAACTTTATGTACATAGTCAATAAACTAAATTTTTTATCGCCATTGATATCTTAAATTTTTTTGTTGAAAGTTGTTTATTTATGAAATGAATAATTACAAGAACGCCTACACGCCTAAAGCGGGGGCTTTAGCCAGGGACAAGAATATCGCTTAAAGTCACAGAAGTGATACTGGTTCCATCGCACATTACGCTTTTAAAAACTATGGGTATTCCAGGAAGAGACGATGAAAGAAAAAGAGTACCAAAAATTGATGGGCCCACGGCCGCCGTCCATTGTCCAAACGGAGCTCTCTCGCGAATACCACAAGTACCACGAGGCCCACACGCGCACCCACGAGAGCAATCAAGTGCTCCACAAAGCTATGACCCTGCACATTGCCAATTTGAAGCTGTTGGCGCAGCCGTTGGATGAACTACAAGCTAAGATACCCAGCATTGATAATATCGGTAAGCCTACATTTATTATTCTACGAGCAGTGCTTTTAATCTAATTAAGCGAGGATTCAAGCTGGTATGGGCAGAGGTTACCACTAACACCAGTTGGGCCGTCTGCTCGTTACATAACTTGGAGTACCATGAAAGCTACCAAGTTCTCCATGAAAGTATGGCGCAGCACGTAGCTAATTTGAAGATGTTGGCGCAGCCGTTGGGATAAACTACAGGCCAAATTATTAACTGTAGTGATCTGAGGAAAAATTGTGTTATTGATTTATGGTAGAAATATTTTATTCTATTTGTCATTATAATTGATTAATTTATTGCGCTTTATTGTATTGATGTCATGTCTGTTTCTGTTTGATAATGTAGTTGTTAGGTACTGTAAATCTTCTGATACGACCAATAAAGTTTGTGTAGCTTTGCTATTTCTGAATAAATAATGCTGAGTATATATGTAGTATATATGTATTGTCAGAGGGCCTAGATCGTGCGACGATGTCCGAGATGCGTCGCGTGGTGGGCAAGGCGCGCGAGATGCAAACGCAGCGCGATTCGCTCATACAAAGCCTGCGGGAAGACGTCGCGAACGACGACATCACGTCGCAGCTGCTCGCGAGGAGCGCAGAGCCCGCGCAGGATATATTCAAGCAGGAGATTGAGAAACACACACCGAAGGTAATATATCATCATCATCATTATTGACGAGCCTCACAGGTCTGTTGATAGTAACTCTGCCTTCTGCGCTGTGGCTGTGGTGAGTTACATTCCCACCCTGGACAAACATTTGTGTGACGAACATAGGTGTTTGTTCTGAGTTTTGGTGTTAATATGTATGTATTTACGAATAAGTATATATTATTCTATCAATTGTTTAGTTCCCATAGTACAAGCTGTGCTTAGTCTGTGTCCAGATGGCGCTGTGTGAAATGTTCAACAGTATATAAAAAAAAGGAAACCACATTTTCGATGTTTTTCGATTTGCAGGTAAAATTAATCGAGCAGAATCTATCAGCGCAAGAGAATATAATCAACAAGCTGACGTCATTGTACGCTTCGTACGGCGAGTCGAGGCGATTGCTCACGGACGTGCTGAGGAAACGGGATTCACTCATCAACGGTAAGTGGCGTTATTATAATCAGCCTGCAGGGGAAAGGCCTCCCTAATCCCCCTTCCACTCGTTACGGTCTTTCGCTTTAAAGGTCCAGTCTTTCATAAAGGTGTCAAGTTCATTTCGCTATCTTCGTCAAGCGTCAAGAACCATAAAAACAGTAGACAACATTCATATTTTCGTTGAATTCTTAAAGAAATAATAGGGGTATATGAATAACAAGATCTCGCCTACTTGTGACTAGGCGCCTGTTCTCACCCTATCCGACCCTCCTTGGGGCTGTTAGGTTCCGTCAGTTATCAGAACGTAGCAGCACAACATCTTAAAAAACTGTCGTCGTTATTAATTTTTCTATATTTCTTATTAGTAACGTGCAAGTGAAAGATGCACCAGTTACCTTCAGTGGGTTGATTATGGTGGTATTTTTTGTTGCTATCAATGTCTATCACTTTCAGTGTCAAATCTAAACTAGTACTTTGAAAGTCATAGAAATTAAAAACTACTATGTCTAGTCAGTTATTCTCTCGCACTAGAGTGTTGAAAGGATTTAAGTGCGCCTCAAAGAGGCTCCTATCGTAGTATGTGGGTTTATTATTTAATGTTTGACCAAAACACCAATTTTTTTTAACGTCGATATTTTCGTTAACCTTAACCGATTTACTTGTTCCACTGTAATAAACAGCCACATACATAAAAACTGTAGTAATTTATTTGTATTTTCAGCACTAATAACATCATACGATGCGTACGAAGAACTCCTGGGAAAATCTCAGAAGGGCATAGAGTTCTATAAGAAGCTTCTGCATAACGTGAGCCAGCTGCTCACGCGGCTGAAAGGAACCTGTCAAGTGCAGGAAGAAGAGAGGTCCCAGTTGCTGGCCAAGAATACCAAACGTGAGATATCGGTCATTTAAGATATATAGAAAGACAAACTTTTTATTGCACACCAAAGAAAAAAATACAATAAAATAGTTGACGAACGTGGGTGGCATTATCACTAAAAGTGGTCTCTTCTATGCTTCCTATGGATGGGTAGGACAGTTAGTAAACACATCAGACAGTTATGTATCCTATACTGTATTTTGCCAAATGATCCAAATGACCAAATGATCAAGAATACCAAATGTAATGTTACAGTGCTGGAGACCGTTCCTGATAACTCTGGAGTTGGCTACAAAAAGTTTATTTTGATCTATGATATCATGCTTCAAATTTGTCAAGATCCACCAGAACTGTAGTACTTTTAGCCATTTCCAACTATATTAAAGGACAAGTTACATGCAGTAATATTATGCGTGACATATAAATTTACTAGTGGGCCCGCCTGCGAATTTGCCCGCGTGGAACTTAGTTATAACGCTGTTGTTATAAGACAAACATCGATGCATTATTTCACCGTCTTAGTGATGAAATTTCCCTAAATCCCGGCATAGCGAGTCACTTGCATTTCTCAATTCTAATTAAGAAGTTTATCCATCCAGCGACAACCCCGTCTCGTTCCATAACGCCGAAACCGGGCGAAACAGCGGCTCCGCGCGCCAAGCTGAAGGATTACCTGCCTTACATGAAGAGTAGGACCTCTAGAGGCCCCACCCCTCAACGTAAGTCTCACTTAGCCCAATCACATTCATTATCACCGTTGTCTGGAGAAATTGAGATACACAGATTTAGATAAAAAAATTGTCTGAAAATTTGGTGTGGTAGCACTTTAGATCCGCTCTGTATATATATTATACACAGCCAGGCATGAGGTCAGTATCGGGAGAAATCCTCTCACTGCATTTTTTACATTACCTGCAACCGTGATTACAAATCACATTCGGCGGTTACCGCGATCACATTACCGACTATCCGCAAGCTGCCATCACATTCGGCGGCTACCGCGATCACACTACCGACTACCCGCAAGCTGCCTTCACATTCGGCGGTTGCCCGCTACCGCCATCACATTAGTGACTACATACTTCCAAACATATAACTACAAATATAATCTTCAAACATCATGAAAACCAAACAAATATACGGTAGCTACGTATGAATACTTGACATTTATTACAGCCAACATGGAGCAAATGCCGCCAGATGCGTACTACCCCGAAACAATTTATCCCACGTCTATACGCCCCGCGCCACTGGGCTCCGAAGGTAAATATTATATCTACAAATCGTAGGGTCTTGTTTTATTACTAATTGTAGCCATGAGAACCCGAGTGACCAGCATATATAGAAAATACGTGGTGCACTGCGGCTATGATTTTTCCAAATAAATTACATGGTTTTTTAGCTAATAGAAATTGCAAGAAACTATCAGTTTATTATTTCTTCCGTATACTATCAGTAAAATTTTTTTTAGTTCCTGTCTCTGGTTCTCAGGGCCTCTGTTATATTTATCCTTTTAACTGTACCCATCGGTCTATCTTCAAACTCTTGTTCCAGCGACAGACCTCCAAATGCAACTACCGGACGGCGTTGTTATGCCTCAAATGCAACAACCGAGCCCGTACGATCGCTACGGATACGCGCCAACGGATACTGACCCTTACGCCCAACAAAAGTACGCATACGCGGCCAAATCATTTGACAAACCGGAAGAGAATTACGGCTACTCCTCGCCCTACACTCCTCAGCAGTTTAACAATGCGCCCGATCCTTCGCAGCCAAGTTACTCTAATCCGTACTACTCCGCGACTCATAACAGTAACACTGTCGTGACTGACTCCCAAGGCGCTTTGCAGTATCTACCGAACCAGCAAAATCCTACTCAGTTTGCCAATAACCAAACAAATAACCCTCAATACACAAATCAGCCTCAAAATCAATCTAATATGACCCCTAATCCGTACCAATACGATCCGTACTCGCAAGGCACTCAGTCTAGCCAAGCTAATCCGATACCGGACGTGGTATCGTCGTACAATCAAGCAGACTTGAACGCGAGCTTCTCCCATATGCAAGTTTCGGCGCCGAAGTCTGAACCGGCTAACTTTGGAGGCGACTATACGCAGACTTACTTCAGTGTTCAGTATCCAGTGGCTACCACTCCCAACTACGCGACGTATAGTCATTCAGCGAACACATCTTCCAACACAAATATGGTGCCATCGCAAACTTCGGATTATGGTTCGTTAAACTATCCTTACAGCAGTGTCAGTGATTTGTCTCACGGACAAGTATATCCTCAAGGAGGAAATGTTCAAGGCAATCCTCAGTTGAATAATTCTCAAACGGTCATTCCTCAAACGAGCAATCCTCAAGTTCCTCAAGCAAGTCATCCTCAAATGGTCAATCCTCATGTTCCTCAAGCAAATCATCCTCAAATGGTTAATCCTCAAGTCCCTCAAACAAGCAATCCACAGATGGTCCATGCTCAAATGGTGAATCCCCAGGCGAACAATCCACAGATGGGTAATCCTCAAATGGTGAATCCCCAGGCGAACAATTCACAGATGGGTAATCCCCAGGCGAACAATCCGCAGATGGTTAATCCTCAAATGGTGAATCCTCAGGCAAACAATCCACAGATGTGTAAGCCTGAAATGGTGAATCCCCAGGCGAACAATCCACAGATGGGTAATCCTCAAATGGTGAATCCCCAGGCGAACAATCCACAGATGGGTAATATTCAAATGGTGAATCCCCAGGCGAACAATCCACAGATGGGTAATCCTCAAATGGTGAATCCCCAGGCGAACAATCCACAGATGGGTAATCTTCAAATGGTGAATCCCCAAACAAATAATCCACAGATGGGTAATACTCAAATGATCAATGCCCAAACAAACATGATTAATCCCCAATCCAGCCATCCTCAGATTGGCAATCCCCAAATGGGCAATCCTCAAATGACCAATCCTCAAGCTAGCAACATTCAGATAGATAACTCCCAAATAAGCAATCTTCAAGGGGTTAATCCCCTAATGGGCAATTTCCAAGCGGGCAGTCTCGCATACGATACTTCAGATCCTCAGTTCATTTCAAGTAGCTCGTACAACATGTCTCAAGGCTACCCAGTGTACACTAACGCAGAAAGTACGGTCACTTCCACTACAAACATAACCAACACAGTGAACCAACCGATCCCTGATGCGGGCACTCCTTATGTGAACCCGGCATTAGCGCATATCGACGAACTGGACCAACCTATAAAATCCCACGCGAAGAGAGACGCCCTTCCTTCAAACGTCAACTTCCAACAGGGCTTTCAGAACTACATACACCCTGTACCAAGTTCTGCAAGCGAGCAAAGCTTTCAACCGACCAACGCATATGGGTATTCGGACCAGACAAATGTGAACTACAGCCAAGGATATCAAAACCACCCGGGTTACACTTATAATAGCGCTTCGGGCGGCTACGATTACAGCTACGGCTCACAAAACGCGTATACCACTACCACTTACGACACCAATCAAGGGAATACCGGCCATCAGCCGGCGGAGATGAATCCCGATTTGCCCGCGCACGGAGTATATACGAACGCCGGTGCGCACGGCGCCACTGTGCACTCCCCGTCTGAAACGCCGCAAGAGCATTTCGATCAGACGAGCAATAGTCAGATCTATTACAATACACCGTACGGCTATATTACCAACACGAATCAGGCCCAGGAAATGGTACAAGACCAGAGTCTGGCTACCAACTATGGGGCTAACGTGAATCAGTCGACTTACATGCAGTCCGGTCATGGGAACAATACTAGTGTTACCAATACTAACTACCAAGGTGAGGTGGACTTGCTGTCGTAAATTATTATAAATATTGTATATTATTATTCAATTTCAATAATTAATTGTGACTTTATTAGAATAAAGTTTTAGAAAATTACAATATCTTTTATTATTTTTTCCGTTTCAGTGTCTCCGACAGAAAATGTGCCAGAACCAAATTATGAGCAAATATCACAACCGAGTACCTATAATCAGCCACACGGGCACATACAGGGACAAGATTCTGATTATAAACAAAATGTTGATCAAACTCAAGACCAATCAAGCACTGGTCAACTTCAGAGCCCTGAACAACCTCGGCATCAACCCGAAAATGAGCAAAATACGTCCCAACCGCCATCTGTCGACCAAAAGTCTCAACCAGAATCAGAAAAATCAGAACAGTTTATCCCAGAATCTAAAGAACCCTCTGTATTCGACCTCCTATCAGACATCGACTTCACAGTGGAACATAAACCCCTAATGCCGGAGATTAAAGTGCCGCAGATTTCCGAAAATGCTATCAAAAAGCCTCTGTTAAGACCAGACCCAGTAAAAAAAGTTGCAATTAAAGAGGAGGTGTTAGAACGCCCAGCGAAGAGAGATCTCTTCTCGGATCCTAGTCTACTGAACTTGTTCACACAGGAAGTGAAGAGACTGCAGAAGTTGACCGACTCACTGACCAATAAAGCCGGTGGCTTGACTGTTTTGGACTCTAAGTGGAAGACGTTCCAGGATTTACAAGTGAGTATCTAACAGATGTAGAAATATTTTTGTAAGTTTGGAAAAGGGCTGCCCTTGTCGAGAGCTCGGAATTGAAATCGAATTGACCTTTTATCTCTTTCTGTGTCAAGACTTCCAACTATATCACGGAAAGAGACAATATATTAATAATATTTATATTCTTATCCAAATTTTGTCACTTTAAGACTAGGCTGGCCATTTGAACTTAATATGTCTAACCAGTAAAGAGATGCTGCGGTATTCATTTTCACTATTATAATCAGAATAGTTAGAATACTCTCAATTAAATTGAATTATTACATAGTTTTTTTTTCACTAAAACCCATCTTTGAGATTTATACACCTTTTCAAACATCGCAATAAATGGGTTGTTAGGTCAGATGCATAATGTTTTTCATGAATTGACATGCAATTGCCTGTTTACTTCTTATACTATTTAAGCTAAATTAATAAGTAACATGAAACATCACTACAAATTTTTTGTAAAACTTTGGTTTTTAACTTCGAACCTCCATACCTCTGTGTTGGCGGAAGAGGCATAAGTTTTAGTTTAAGAGTGACAGAGACAACATTCTAGCAGTTCTAGTTCTAGTGCTATTTCATTTAACTTCGATATAATAAAATGAGGGTACTCTTTGCAGAATAAAGAAAACATGACGAGATCAAAAACAGTAGCCATGCAGCATACAAACGGCAATATCGTCACTGAAGTAGTTCCCTACGATGACTCAAGACTTACTCTTAAATCTGACCCGGACGCATATATCAACGCTTCTTATTATAAGGTAAGGAAATAATACATATGATTAATATATATTGTATGTATGCAATTACAAAAAGCATATAAGTATTCTATCAGTAGTCTGGTTCCCATAGTATAACCTATGCTTTAGTTTGGGACTGGATGACTCTTTGTGAAATATCTATCAATATTTAATAGTGACTATTTATTTTAGCAATTGGCTTCATGGTGCATTCCACTGGTGATCTCTAAGAACCCAATCGAAGAAGAATATAACATATTCTGGAAAGCAGTATTAGAAAACAAAATAAGCTGTATCGTCTGTCTACTTAGCGATATGGAGGTAAATAACAATGTCTGTTTCCTGTAGAAATATATACATTATAATAAATTACCTTTTAATATAATACTATTAACGTGTTATTCATAACACGTTAATAGCTGTTTGTGTTTTGTCTTTTTCGACCGAATTCAAGACTACCTGTCACAAAGAAAGAATTTAAATTAACACAAATTCGATAATCTATCGCTTATAAAAAATCCACAATTCGCCGGCCTCAAGTACTAGCAAGAATTATTTGAGCCGACAGAAGTTACAAAGTAAGAAGAAACTCACAAACAACATTAACCAGGTGATGAAAAAGAGAATAAAACAGATTTGTGTATAAAGACTAATATCGGGCAATACTTGGGAAAATTCATAGTGGCATGTTAAGTATCCCATACCGTTTTTAACCTCACTTTGACCCACTTCATCTATATTTCTTATTTGATCCCACTTTCCAGATGCAAGGCAAATCCTATTGGCCCACAGCGATGGGTCAGTCGCTAGAGCTGTCTGGACTGAAAGTGACACTCGACGAAGTGAATTGTACCGTGCACTGGACTGAGCGCAAACTAACCGTGTCCAAAGGGAAGACTACGCTTGGCGTAACGCACTATCAGATCAATGTATTCCCAGCAAAGTGAGTTACACACTGACTGAACAAAGTAGTTTTTACCTTTACAGCACCCAAACTTTGGCTTCTACTTCGGGAGTAGAAGCCAATGCCAAAGTGGCGTCAAGGATGATTAATGAGTGATCTAGATAACTTCATCTATATTATCCAGTTGCAATATTTTACTATTTTAATGAATTCAATTATTCTTCAATTTTGAGATGATTTACCTCATCTAATGGTGAGGCCATTTGCGGAAACGGTGTATTTTGACTCTTTGCACCAACACGACATAATTTCTCATTTCTGAACCACCGAACGTCGAATTAGAATTCAGAGATCGTTTAGATATAAATAGCTACTTGTTGAGGCTGTCGGCGCAAGGTGACAAGTTGTACATTGTATCGGCACATCGAATTGACTTATGCCCATATCTTTTGCCGAAACATGTTGAGATACAAATATGCGCCATTGCGGACGAGCATTTACACACAATAACTAAAACAGTTCCTCTCTTTCAGGATTGTCTGTTCTCCATTAGTTCTCCTCGTAGACAAAATCCTCAGTCTCACATACGAGAATCGGCCGAGTAACCAGCTCGGCGGCGCGTGGGTTCAGTGCGGTGCGGGAGCGGGGCGGAGCGCTGTCGTCGCTCTGCTGTGTATGGTCATGTGTCAGGTGCGAGCGGGACAGCTGCATCTGTGCGGTGAGTGATTATGACTAAATATACTACTTTTTGATTTTTTTGATTGAGGTGGTGGAACGAACTGACAGCTCACCTGATGTTAAGTGGTAACCGCCACCCATAGACAACAGCAATACGACTCAAGTCTTCTCCGCCAAAGTATGAGATGACCTAAGTCGCATTGCGTTACGTCCATCACCCCGAGACCGGGATGTTACATCTCATGCGCCTGCTATTTCGCTAGTTGGCGCTAGTTACCATTTAAACATTTATTTTTTTTGTATGTTTTTTGTATGTTGAGCTCCACGTAAAGTTAATTGTAAAAATAGTTAAAATCAATCATTTGTGTGCACAGTATAATAAATACAACATTTCGTTTGTATAAGTGTTGTCTTTTTTCCACTTTAATAATAAAGGGCAAAACAGTGAATATCTAAACAGTGATAAACGCCCACAAAAGCCCTAGAACTCTAGAAGTGACCAAACTAAACAGTGCTATAACCTAGGTGGACATGGATGTACAATTCTCGGGGGTTGATCGTTGCAGCTCTGAAGTTAGCTGCAAAAGGCCAAAAAGTACTGTAGTCCCTTTCTGTGGTTGGTTTGGCAGTACTTTCCCAGCTAATTTCAGAGTTGCCAGAACATCTAGAACATTATCCAAAGAAATCTTAGAGTTATTTTGTAGTCTGCTTATGTTTTAGGTTGACACATTCATCTGAACCTATTTGATAAGTTATCTATAATTACCAAAAGTCCACGAAAAAAGCACACAACTGTAATCATTTAAATATCGTATTTTGATTATTTTTTCTGTAATTATACTAAATTTTATTTTCATCATCTGTCATGTCGCTAAATGAAACAATTTTTTGGATAATTCCTCTGCTACTTAACTTATACACAAATAAAGCCTATCAGACCGTTGAAATACCTGCCATGCCATTAAATGAACACCATTTATAAATAATGTCATTTTCAGATATGTTGGACGAGGGATGCGTAAATCTTTGCAAACACCGGAGCAACGTGCTTGAAGACACCAAGTACTTAGCGGATGCGTACAGGACCGCGCTCTTTTACGTTCAAGGTGTCTTGTGTTCCGGTAAGTGCCTGTGTAGTGTGCCCTTGTTTATAAATGACTGGCTTACTGGTCTCCACAACTCAGTTGGTAGTAACTCTGCCTTCTGCGCAGTATGTCGTGGGTTCTATTCCCACCTAAGATAAAACATTTGCGTGACGAACACAGATGTTTGTTCTGTGTCTGGGTGTTGATATGTAGTATATGTATGTATTTACAAAAAAGAATTCTGTTTCTCTGGTACCTATAGTACAAACTATGCTTAATTTGGAATCAATATGTTTTTAAGATTAATTCTATGGTTTTGACTTTCAACCCATCCAAATTAGCTGAAAGTTTTATTTTCGCCAGGTACAACGAACTTTAACGGCGAGGCGGTATCCTCAGCGTCAGGGGCGTGTGTACTTCCCCCCGTTGCCCCCACTCCTTCCACCAACCCCCTCCCCAAGCAGAAGTTCTCCCGGGAGTCCTTCGAGGAGATGAAGCAGTCGCCCGGACTGAAGAGTGGCGATATGAAGGATCCGCTCAACTTCCTCGACCCATTGTGGAGTTTGAAGAAGAAGTGAGCTTTTGACCGGTTTCTGGATATCTATTGACGTTGTGATGGGTAGATTTACATCTGAGAGTGCTTAAAGCCATGTATGTTGCAGGGCCACACTTTGGTTCTTAAACATATAATATTACTTTAATTAACGCCCTTATCCATTAAAACAAAACAACTTTAAAGGTGTCATTCTTACAATATATTGTTATTTTCTATGGATTTGTTGTACTTATCACGATCTTCTCGTAGTTGGCACAGTGAAAGTTTGCGGCTGATATTATTAGTTACTTAGTTACGCAGCTGAATTTCATAAGTGTAGTGCGCGAGTGAACGTATAGCTTCAGTTAATAACGCAGCTAGTTCAGTGTATTGTGATAATTTTAGATACTGTTTTGTTACTTTCACTGCCGCACTGCCGAAGTAAATTTATCACTTCTTCTTCGAACGAAGGTTACATGCAGCTTCGTCACTTTGTTCATTGATGTAGACTTTGAAACGGTTTCACATTCACCGATCCGATATCGTGTCGGATGCCGATACGGTATCTGTACGAATCAAATGGATGTACGTGCATTTCGCATACTGTCAGGTTGTGCGATATCGGCTATCGGCTTCCGATATCAATGTCGGATCGCATTATTTATAGATCTTTGTCGAAAAAGTAAATAAGCATCACTTGTCATGTCTATAATTATTGTTAATAGGGTTCCATCATTCATTATTTAGCGACATAAACGTTTATGCATTTTTTTATTCTAAATGGTATTAATATTGAGACTGGAATTTTGTGTGTGCTTCTATTTGAAAACCAAAAATGTATTAAAGATGACGAAAATAAAATTGTGTATACATTGTGTAACCATGAATCATGTATTTTATGGAAACAATAATTAATATTCTGATCTTCCGTATGTTACAAAATAATTATTTAGGTAGAATGCTATGTTATAAAGTATTCTATTTTATTTGAATTAAATAAACAGTACGATAATTAATAAAGAACAGATTTTTAAATGCAAATTTTTTGAATATTATAATTTTGTTTATTTTTTGTGGTGAGCTTTTTCCACACTACCCGATACGATATTGGTGTCGGACGTCTATCTAATATCGGTGTCATATAAATTGTATGAAATATGTAACTTTCACATTGTCCGCTCCGATATCGCAGTTATCTACACACTTTTGTTCATATGTATGTTTTTGTCATATACCCCATGCGAAGCCAAGCCATGCCCCTAATATACCAATATCAGCTATATTTTCAGCTATTAGCTTCCTAATAGTTAAAAATATCGGATCGGATAATGTGAAACCGTTTTAATGAGACTTGACTGGTCTCACAGCTCATTGGTAATTCTGCCCTATGCGCTGCAGATCCTGGGTTTGATTCCCACTCAGGATAAACACAGATAGATGTTTGTTGGTATCATCATATCTATTAATATTATCATATGGGTACAAGAAAATAATAATAGTAATCATTTAATTATTTCACGCTACTTAGTATTAAATACATTGGCCCATATAAATAGATATTTTGTTATTGGCCGCAATATGCAGCTAATATTGTAAATCCCAATATGACATATAGTTTTCCAACAGTTATCTTACGTAAATATATATATGTAAAGATAAAGATACACACATTGGCACTGTCCGAGACAGACAGACCACATTGCTGATACGGATATTATCGAGTGTGGCCTTGTGTGCGGTTGTAAATGATATTCCGGTGTTCGGATTTATTCATTCCAGAAATGTGTAATACGCCAACTGAAGAAATATTATTTCACCTTATAATGAAAATTTGAACGTTTCTAAATCGTCGACAGCAGTATGTTCCTGGTTCATTCCATCGTTCGACAACCTAATAGATGATTCATAGCGATTTGGAGTCTTTCATAGTTCCAGAATGAGACAGTGTGGCTCAGAATTGTCAGGTTTGGTCAAAATTTCAACCATATATAACTCGTATACTGTTTTATGACAATATATCACTGTCATTGGCAGATTGGTGGGCTCAAAATATCCTCTGAAGCCATCCAAAGTCTTGGAAAGACTTGTGAACACTTGGTTGCCTGGTTTAGATTTGATGATTAAAGTCCAGGTCATTAATAAAACGAACTTCATAATGTCAATGATCAATGTTAATCTAAAATCGATTATGATTATTCAAAAATGTATAAATTGTTTTCCGAATGACCCCTTTTTTGTGGTTCACTAATAAATCGACATGTAAGTTACGTTTATAACTAATTACACTTTTAATTTGATCGGTGGTTTGAATTAATGGCGGTGTCATAAAATTAATTAGGTCACAAAATCAACGGCGAAAAATAACGGCTATCATTTTATTATTTTTAATTTTTATGACTATAATATAATATTACATATGTTAATCGATTTATTTAAGATCTCAAGTTAAGATAGGTACTAAACTATTACTTAAATATACAATCGTATTACTATAAAATTTGCGGGATCACATTCAACTCTGTTTTTCACATACATATTCAAAAGAATGTGGTTCTAAGTTCACATAAAGTGGGTTGAAAGTGAATTTGAAGTAAAATTTCTAGTTCTTTGGGTCGTCAATGATATTTGTACGGCTACCTGACCGGAAGAGATGTTTATTTGATGTGTTATGTGGGACGTGAACTTGTAACACTTTGAACCACGCGACAACAAAACCAGAAAACGGGCCATGTACTCGGAAACATTATAATTAATCTGCGGGCCGCATATATTAATCACACAGCGATATCAGCATCAAATGACTGATATCTTGCTTTTACGGGTCCGGTAATTTGTAACGAGTGCATTTTTTGGAGATTTAGGTGTCTGTTCGGATTACCGAATAGAACGGTGATTTAAAACTCACACCACACATTTATCTCTCAACCTTTTACTAAGTGGCGGATATCAGATGGAACCTACTAGCAACCTATTCATAAATAAACTGTACGCAGTTTTGGAGGCTAGAACTAAAAACTGGGACGCTTAAAACCTAGATCGAAAACCTAAAACTATAGTTGGCTACACTGCCAGGCCATAGTCGATAAAGATCAATTAGATTTTACAGATTAGGTTCGTAGCTCTTCAATAGCTTAAAGCATCACGACATGGCCCGTTGTGATACTAAGAGTTTGTTATTATATTATCTCTGAATAACCTATGAATGATATAGTTAAGAACTGTATTTATATCTGAATATTAAATAAAATAATTGGACTGATATCGTTGTTTCATTACCGATAGATAAGATTTTCGGGGGTAAATGAATCGCAAATTACTTTCCAATCTTATCAGCGCTGGCAATGAAGTCACATAGATAAAGTACTAGTCTCGGTTGAAGTCCTGAACGTTGCATAAGTGTAAGGATCGCGCATAGCGTGGGGAAGTATAGGAAGCGGTTCCTGGTTCCGGGGTGTTGGGATATGAGGCTGCAGGCGGCGCGTCGCCGGCCGCGGCAGTCAAGCCGGGACTGTAGCCGCGGTCGCACGTCGCTTGCTCGCTCGTACGGACACAGCGCACGCGCGCACGACACCAACCTACTTGCCAAAAGTGACAGTGACGTGGTGGACCCAACAATAACAAGTTTAGTGAAAAATTACGTGTGATTAAAATTATAGTGAGTGTAAAAATGGATGGTCAGGTTGGTTAGCGCGATGATGCGCAAAGATTCCGCCGGGGTCCCGGGCGGCGCGGAGTTCTCCCTGGACGGGGCGGAGTGCATCAATTTACAGCAGATCCTCCAGTCTTTCAACTCGACGATCAGCGAGGAGCACGCGTGGGCCCTGTTCTACCAGGCGGCGAGGTGCTTCCAGAAGTGCCTGGCCGAGGGACACCCCTGTTTTGTGATCTCGGAGCCGAGACATGTGTTTCTGCATAAAGACGGAAGCGTTCACCCGAAGACCCTGCAGCGTCCAGCAGGTACGTCTTCAATAGCTTTAGTTTTTATAATGATATGTTCTTATCGTGATAAAGATCTTGCTTAGTTTTTCCATAGGTTCTATTGAAGTGTTTACAATCAGTGTTCAATGCAAATCACCATATCAAACACGCATTAGTACAGTGTTTGTTATCATGAAAAGAAAGAAGGTAGATATTAAAATATAAAGAAACTGTGATATTTTTGTTTCCCGATAACATTTCAAAGTTCGCTACTTAGATAATGACTTTGTTTTTCATTTTATTCGACTAATGCTTCTCGAAATATGCCGTGATCGATTTAACATAATAGCTATTATAACAGTAATTAGAAAGCTAGAGATGCTCGTCTTTGAAAATATCTCGTTCAAACAGTGAACTGCTTACACAGATTTTAATCGATTCTTATTTTCTGTTAGTTACTTAAAGAACCTGTAAGGCAATTACGCCAGAACCCTCACTGGATCTTGTTAATGTATATTTTCGCTAGTAAACATGAACCTCTATTTGGGGTCGAGTAAACTGATAATAAAATTCTAAAAAATATCGCCTGCCTTCATGAAGTCATCTTTATTTTATGGTGGCGTTGAATCGGGCGCCAACGCTCAGAATCCTTATAAAAACCTTATCAGACATTCAATCTATTTACGACACCTAGGCCAAAATTTCCACACCGTTTGGAATCTATTTCTTTTTATTCCTATTTCCTATGTTAATTAGGATTATATAGTGTATATAATATGTGGTATTACCTAGACTCTTCTCTTTCATTCATAACATTGCTTAAGGTGTTTTAGTAAGGTTTGATCCATCAATACGGGTGGCGGTCGAGAGATGGATAGTTACATTAGACATAATTATAAGACAGTCACACTTATGTTTTACTAAATCAATAAATACAATAATAAATTGACAAGGGACGTCGGATATACTAATTAGTTTAAAAAATCGGCGATCTGCGATTTTGATGGATGTTAATTTAGCACCAAGTTCATTGTAAGCCCGTAGTCTGTCGTCTCGTATCGACAGAAGCTCCGCGAAGTGTCAACAATCATTATTGAACCCGCTCGTCTTGTCTATTGACCGGCAGTTTCTGCCAATTTCAAATGCATCACTGTGGATGTTATTGGCGACCCATTTCATCGTATCTGTGTCACACGATGAACTTTATTGAAGTCTGAATCAGGCTGCATAAATTATTCATTGGTTTCTGCAGGGACGTGTAGGGAAGCTGTGTATTTACATTCATTTGGTCACGAAATGTGCACTAATTCGGTACGAAAATTATTCTTCCATTATAAAATAAACATGATGTGAAACGGGTGTTTTTCCAAAGCGAATGTCAGTCGTACATTTGCGCTAGTACTAGTAATAGTCATAATTTAAAATCACAAAGTGATTACTTAAAAGAAAAGCAAAAAAGAAAGGAAATGACTTGTATGTTTGACGACCTCTGATTGCTCGAATAAGTAATTATTTGAGGAACTGGCTAAGAAACGAAGAGCCAATGTCAAATACGTGCATTATTTGCATATATTTGTTCCAGGTCTCTGGTACCTACTGTTGTGTACGTATTATTTAGAATTAATTAATGTTATGTTAATCACTCACATATCGATTTGCGAGACAAAAAGCGTTATTGTAAGTTTTTCCGAACGCAAACTTTTGAGACACTACATTTAATTTCGCTACTCAGTCCAAATTAGGGTGATAGTCTGTGGGATGATATTTCACGGTCTCCGCTCAATCTGTAAAAAATAAGTAAACATTGAAGTAAAGTCAAGGTTGTTTTGTTACTTAAATAGAACTGAAGTTGACAAAGTGTTAAATAATTCATTGAAACGTTACAACAAACCAATGCCATTTCCGATGTTGCGTAACGAAATATCAAAGAAAATCAACGTATTTTATAGATTTCTCTATAGTGCGTAGGTACACACGAGTAACAAAAGAGATATTTTTGATTCCTTGATTAACAATAAGCGAAAGCGGATCCTTTAAATGGAGACCAAGACTTGAAGTTGACGTCTTGGTGTCTCTCTTTAATTAACTCATTTAAATTTTACTACAGATAAGTTTTAAAATTTACTTGGTTATGTTATATTGCTTATAATATTTTTATCTTTCGTCTTGCTGAGACGTCTAAAGACTAGTGTAGGAGAAAAGCAATCGATTCTCTTAATAATCTGTTAAAAACTTATTTTGTAAGGAAGCATTTTTAGTTCAACAATATCTTTGTGTTTGTAATTTGTATTTGCTTCACTGAGTTAGATTTTTGGATAAATGATGTATCTAGCGGTTCACTAGACTTTTTACATGAGGTAAAACTGTTATATATAACTGGATACATATTAAGTGTCCTTGTCGTTTTTTTTCAAATATAACACTGATGCGTTAAACTTCAGAAAATGGATTATGCTGCCGGAGAAAGTAACGAAAGGGTTTCAAAGAATTATCGTTTTCAGTCTGTCGAAACCTTTATTTCATATATTTCAAAAGGAAATGGCTTGGAAACATCATTTATAGGTAACAAAAACATAAGGTCACGCGTAAGTATTTGTTTCTAAGACGCCTATTCTATTTTTTATATATTATGACTGTAAACCCTGCGTCAAACTGTCAATATAACGGTCAAATTCCCTAGATACCATCTTATTGATAAGTTTAAAATAGGTATCATCTAATGTAGGGTTAGGTTAGCTACTATACCTATAGCAAATAACAGACTGCTTGTTTGCAGTAGCGGTCCATAGATCGATCAGTGGTTATATCGTTATAACGTACCTCGTCAGACGATTTTCTTAGTAGCCTGGATCTGTGATGGTTGGCTTCCTAATAATATATTTTTCACTAACAAAACCGTTACATAATACAGGTGATAATATCTAGCCGGACCTTACACAAATTAGTTACGTGGTACACACATTTAGTTGAAAAAGCGAAAAAAAGGCAGCCTTCCTTTAAGTACGGGTTTCTTGCTGTTCTTCCCATGGAGGGTCGGATAGGGTTTGAACAGGCGTAAAACACAGCGATAAGTTCGCGTGACCTTATTTTTTGAATATTATTGACGTTTCCAAGCCATTTCTTTATGAATTGTATGGAAATAAAGATTTTGACTTTGACTTTGTTCAACTTAGTTAAAAACTTCCAATGAAACAAATGAGCTCATATTTCTGATAGCTAGATGCTATGTTATTTATGTAATAAAGTTACGGAACGATGGCCCACCTGATGATAAGTGGGAAACTTTGTCCATTACCAGCAAGACGACTTCGGTTTTTTTATCTTTTTTTGATATGATACAGTTACGGAACGAGCATATGGCCACATGATGTTAAGTAATAATCACTGTTCGTAACATACAACGCGACTTGGATCCTCCCCTAGTTAGGTACGACAAGATCCTAACCCATTCAGTACACCAGATTATTGAATCACATTTTATATTCGGTAGGTAATCGATAAATGGCGAAGGCCGTGTAGTAGGCATCGCAGCGTACAACAAGCGTCATTGACCCAATAATGTCTTCGAACTTGAGAGCTTCAGTTATTTTCTGCAGTTTTTGCAGAGTTATATTTAATGCGTATCTCGTTTCACTTGATTGTTCTGTCAGGGCTTCTCTCTCTGTGTCGTGGAAAACGGGTCTCACTCCCGGAACGTCTTCAATCGCGTTATTACTCGTAAGTGCGTGGAGAAATTTCGTTATTGTTTCAGATGTTACGATAGAAATTACTTTTAATCAAATGGGTTATAGAAATTATGTTTTACCGTTCACATAACGTAGTTGTTTTACGTTTAATTGCAAAGAAACGTGCATTCACAGTTCACAATATTATTACTTAGCTTAATTTACATTTCATGAATCGTCTCACAGCAATCTTGATATAATTTTTGTGTAATAAATTATATTAGACTCTTTTTTATGTGGATCGTAAGATCAATTAACCAGAATTAATTGTATTGACCGATAAACCTTCTTTATATAGAAAACGTTCACGTAAAGTTCAAACAAAGCTGAAGGTTGGGAAGTGCCTACGTGGATACAGTAATAGTCTAGGGCTCTGATAAAAATAGGTAGTTTATGTAATAGTTTACCTACTATTTTCTGGTCTAGTTTTAAAATTGTGGTCACACAGACTGTAAAAAATGTATGTCATCGAAACAGTTCACTTATATTGTCTGCTCATAGGTATTATATTGTGTACCCTTTTGAAATCCTAATCTTGATGATCTAAACCTTGAGAAAATTATAACTCGTTTTAAACAGAGATGTCTATATTATCAAATAACTGTATTTATCAGTAGTTAATGTTTTAGACTACATTTCCATTCACGAACCGGTCTTTGATTTTGACAAAAATAGCTGTTAAACAGCAGCAGCATGACCCTAAACTAATTCTCAGTAGGTTAATTCAATTTCGTAGTGAAATAGAAACATTTAACAATGACCGTGCCCATTTTTTCAATAATTTATATCCTATCCGATGTAATTCTTATATTTTTATTGGCGATAAATCATAGCATTCCGATGAGCAAAAAATGTGAGCGGGTTCTTTGACTCGAACGAACCAATTTACATAGGAATCCTTTAAAACTTCAATATAAATAGACTGACTGCCTTCCACGCCATGGCTTCCGATCACAAAAAATGTTATTACAATGGGATCGGTTCGAAGGTTCCAGGTTTTTAAAGTGAACTATTTCATACCTTATTCCACCGAGATACGTGTTTTGCCATTATTTACTCGGCGCGCCGCGCCGTTCCTGGAAATGGTGGGCTCTGCTTGCTCCCTACAGGTAGTTTATCTAATGTGAATGACACCTCTATATTTACTTTTTACTAAGTATTTACAAAGTTGCCACCGCAATGGGCTGAAATCGCCTAAATAAATATTACAAGACCAACTTTCTCAAGTATTGATTAAAGTTGCTGTGGAGATGAATGAATGCTTTGTTTGCCTTTGCAAAAACAGTTCAAAGAATTACTTTTTGTTGATAATCCTTTTTAATACATATTTGTAACCTTCAATTTGAAAAAGAGCGAGCAACCATGGATATTTTCGAATGTCCAGTTGTATCAACTCGTTAATCATGGAATGGTTTGTTAATTTAATACCAACCTATCACCTAACATACTCGTAGCATGGATATCATTTGGACTGTTATTCCAAAACAAATCTTTCTTATTTCCCACTACCTTTGACCTGTCAATGGATTTTAGGTCGCCATTTCTGACCATAAATTTCTCCATCTCAACACTTACCTTTTTAAATTACTATCCGCCGTACAAAGCCTTCTACATAATGCACGCTTCATTGTAATAAAGACATTATTCATGTATACTTCTTTGTGAGACGAACTTGGACGCACGATTTTCGTGACCCGACCTCACACGGACGGGCGCCTCATGTTGACTTTACCTACTAGTGAATATCAATAGTTTTTTACCTGGAACAATGTAGATCTTAACCGGTTAGGTGAGATTATAGGCAGAACAATAGCTGTGATACCTCAGGCTTGATACGGCAATGAAGTTACAAGCTTGAAGTAGCAGCACTCCACTCGTGCTGAGCCACAAGTTGTCGGTCTTCACTTTGCTTATCACGTTCTATTTGGCTAAAGTTACTTCGATGAGTAGCTTGGGCTAGTCAGTTGTATTAATGTTGCTATCAGTAATGAAGAAATGTTTTGTCCTTTTAATGTTTATTTGACTGGCCTCACACCTCAGTTGGAAGTAACCCTGCCTTCTACGCTGTAGATCGTGGGTTCAATTCCAACCCAGGACAAACATTTGTGTGACGAACATAGATGTTTGTTCTGTGTGTAGGTGTTAATATGCATTATATGTATGTATTTACAAAAAGTATATGAGTATATCAGTTGTCTGGTTCCCATGATATAAGCTATGCTTAGCTTACTTTTGGAGCTTGATGGCACTGTGTGAAATGTCAACCAATATTGTTATTATTTTCAGTTTTTTACATATCTTGCGATATTCTGAAGATACTTATTAAGTACACTGTAACAATATTGCGATATCTGTAACAGGTGGCTGAGTTGTAAATTCCTTTGTTATTTCATTACACTCGAAATGTACACTTGAGTGTTATGCAGTAAAAATCGTGAATTTACAATATACTTCTACTACTTCTACTTCTTACTACTAAAAATACTTCTAGATGAGCATACAATGTTAGCACATGATAGGTTCTATTGGTAAAACTAAGGTATCGTTTCTTCTCAAAACGCGTATCAACGGATGATATAGTCACTTGATTTCACTGCATCTGCCAACTAAACCATGAAGATGAAATTTATAAAGACAATGCGATTCCTCCGGGGCGGGCTGGGGGATGTGATTGTGTGGAATGGCTTTGTATTGTGTGTGCTTGTTAGGTAACAACTTGTTGCTTTTGTTTGTTATCGTGGGATCTACGTGGGATCTTTTGACTCCTCATATCAGTATTGTCATTATGCGAGATCGATTTCTTCCTTGTGAGTTGAGTTGTCCTTTTAAATTCGCTCTTGTATAACCGTTTTGTTTTGAGCACTAATGCATTCGCGGTACTGTTTCGGTTTCAAAGGTATGGTTGTCGGTGAAATTACAAACACATGAAATATGGCCTTGTTGGCCTTATTGAGCCTCATCTTATCTAAGTAGGGGAAGAGAGTCGTATTGCTTGTTATGGGCAGAGGTTGCCACTTAATACCATGTGAGCCTTCTGCTAATTCCGTAACTTTAATTAAAACTTACTTAAAAAAAATTAATTTAAACTTAGTGCTTAAAAATGCCTGCTTAGTGCTTATTAGCTACAAATAAAGATTTTCTTTCTTTCTTTCTTCTTTCTTTAAGACATTAAAATATTTGACTTATCAGGACTTATATTGGTTGCTGAGGGTTTATGTCAGTTCTATTCGCTATAGTGTCTTATCTTCCAATTACACTACAATTCCATTTGTCTCGACGGTCGATATCAGTGCGCTGTGGGTGGTCGTGGGGTGTGGGCTGGGGGTAGGTCCTGCCTCGCCAAGGTCGATCGATACGAGAGCAGCGGGCGCTCGCACGCAGCCGTGACGTCACCGTGCAGCGCTATACCCGACTGTAACTCGGAAGTAGGGTCGCCAAATCGTAAAACCGAAAAGCCGGACAGACTGGCTAGTTTAGCCGGACATTTTGACAAAAATGTCGGACACCTCAAATTTTTTAGTCTTAGTTACAAGACAGTTTCTTTTTAGTTAAAACTTCACTTTTACTTCGTTAAGTATATCAAACTATAATCATTTAACTTTTTCATCTTCCTAAATTCTAATGAAACAGCGATAAAATTGAATGAATAAGTCTTATTTATAACATATGAGAAATCTAAAGAAACTGGCCAAATTTAAAAAGCCTCACAAAAGCCAAAAACCAACTAATTTGGCCGGACACGCAACCAAAAAGCCTGACTGTGTCCGGCTTTATCCGGACGCCTGGCGACGCTATTCGGATGGAGTGTGATTGTCAACTGGTTCTTTGCATTTTGTTGGTTTGAGACGTTTCCTGGCACTAGCTTTTTTGAAAGTGATAGTTAAAATCACTAGTTAGTAGGATACCGATGGATTAACATGTTAATGTAAATAACGCATAGTTCTGACAGTTCCTTCGAGGTAAGAGGCTAGGTCTACGTGGAATTAGATTGTACAGAATAGTCTCACATAAGTGAATTTTTCAGTTTATTTAAATTGATATAGATTATACTATTGATTAGATAACGATAAAAGAGTATCTATTGCTTTTCTATTCGCTATATCTCCTATTTATTGTCATCTTTCGTCAATATTTTCGTTATTATTGTTACTTAAACTTTCCTATTTTACCAGTGTTTTATAACTACTAAGATATGTAGTAACTTTTCAGTATTAAGTAAGCCGTTAATAACATTTCATATCATTATGTAAATCAGAATAAAAACCACGTGAAATGGCAGAATTTTCATTTGTGTACCAGTAGCTGAGTGTTTGCGTCATAATCTAAAGATATCGATTCGACCTTTGATTAAGATAAGTGGGTTGTTGAATTCGTCACAATGTCGAAAAGAAAATCCGTTGATTTCAAACAAAGGACACACGTACGGTTATGCAAATGTTCGGTGAAAACTTGTGTGAGGCTTTTGATTCCTGAGATTAAACAAGATATTTATTTGTTCCTATCTATCTCTTAGCTCGAGAATAATAGGGATGTGGGCTATAAGCAATCGTGATGAGCCTTTGAGAGTTTGTAAATAAATTATGAAATAACATAATCCTCCACAGAATGATTAAAAATAAGCTAATGCTATGAACTCCTTCCTATATGATGATATATGAATAAGTTACGGAACGAGCAGAACGAAACTTACTTGAATACTGACCTCACAGCTCACTTGGATGTAACCTGCCTTCTAACCTGTATGTCGTGGGTTCGATTCCCACCCAGGACAAACATTTGTGTGACGAACATACATGTTTGTTCTGTTACTGGGTGTTTAATATGTATTATGTGTAAAAAAAGTATACAAGTATTATATCAGTTGTCTGGTTCCATGATAATTTAGTCGTATTAATGAATACCAGTGCTTTGCCGGTGAAATAGGGGTGAAGTGAACGAATTAAAAAAAACTTCCATTATCAAGTTTCCAAAATTTCAGAGAGTCTTAAAAAGCCTGAGTCCAGTATAAAATAATATTTGCTGCCAGACAGAAGATAGCACGAAAGCCAATCGCTAGATTACACCGCGACAAAATAACTATATCGGCTGTTTTATTAAATGTTATTTGTTATTTTGGTAACGACAAAAAACATGCAACATAAATGTTGTAAGCTTCAGTGCACAAACTGGTAAACACCGGAGCTAGATTAAGTTCCATCTTGTTTTTGTTTCAGTTGTAATATTAGATACGTTTACAAAAGAGCAATCGCTTTCAAATCTATATGGAGTACATTGTGTCTCGGATTTCACTTTCATTTACAATCGCACTTACTTATTTAAATCCCTACTTTTACTTTTCATTCATATCATTTTTGTCGTTGGACAGAGCAATGACCGTTCATGAATAGTACTCATGTAGTACCAACTCGTGGGTTTGTTACTGTTTTGAATGTCAGACCTTTCTTTCGCTACAAAAATAACAAATAACATTTAATAAAACACTTTTTTTATCGACAAACGTTAGTAAATAGGCTTTTTTGTTTTTGACTCATAAAGGTGGTAAGCGAACATTTAAAAAAATATGCGGTGTTTACTATAATTATATTTTAAATACACATGGTCCAGATTTCTATTACTTAGTAGTAACAACTCTCGTACTACGAATTAATTATGAAGGAAAAAAAAATGAAAAAGGAAAAAACCTTTCGAGCAGTTTATTTGGGAAATATTGGGACTACTTGAGCGTAGCAAAAAGACGCCCTAGGTATTTTATTTTAGTCCTTCAATTATGTGATAAAACATTAATTAGGAAATATTATATCAGTTCTACTTTTAATTATCTAGAATATGAATAATACATGTCTTTACCGTGAAGCGCCTTTTTATATATTTTTCAGCTTTTATATATTTTGTTTTTATATATTTGTTTTTTTTTTTTTTTCAGCCTCAATTTGACATGGTCCTACTAATGCGAAAATTACAAAAAATAAAAAATGATTACAATTATGGTTTATTTAAAAAAAAAACTTTTATGATGAGTTATCAAGCTGTTGGGTTTCCGTAGATGTTGTGGGATCGTTGGTACTTATACTCTCTATCAATCCTATGACTTGCCGTTTGAATGACCTCACTTGCGATTGTGTCATACCGTTCAAATCAGGCAGCAGACTCAGTAAAAACATCTTGTTTGCGTGGCTCGGGGAGATCGCATCCGTTTTAGCCATTTTAAGTTTTAAGTAGTCATTGAAACGATTATCAATTTCGCTCGTGTTGCTGTAATGGTAAGAGTGCTGCGGACTTGAGACATGGAGGAACGCGTTTGTTTGCGTTGCCGGTGACAGTGGGTCATCGTAACCGATGAATGATGAGTGTAACTGTGGTATCTCCACTTTGGCATCCTCGTCTACTGTCTCTGTTTCATTGTCGTCTACACTCTCCTCTTCGTCTTCTGCAGCCTGTTCAGCCTGGCTGCTCGGTTCGTTTAATTGATCACACCAGCCGTTGGCGGGAAGTTTTACAGCTTGTTTAGCTTGCTCACGTTTTTCTGTTCTTCTGTTACACGAGCCGTTGCCGGTACATATCTTTATGAATGGTTTTGCGAACTGCATTGCGTCGTTCAAGTAATATTGGCTCCTTTTTGGCGTTCTTTTTAAATTTCGACCGAAAACCGAGCGTAGATTTTTCCATTTCTCTTTTGCTTGCGGTGCTGAAAGAAAAAAAATTATAAGTGGCTTTTGTTCTGCAGGGCGATTTTGGTAGATGTAAATGTTATTTCAAGACCAGTGGACGGACACCTGTATTGTTCAAAACATGGTGGTAAACATTTTACACAATTTTAATTAACAAAAATACATTCGTAATGCCTGTAATGCTCTTTTATACTCTGTGATCTGTACGGTAAACACAGTTGTCTCTAAGAAATAACACTAGATGGCGTTAGGAGCCGTATGAATGCAAAATGAAACAGCCCACGGTGTAAACCTACTTACCAACTTAATACATATATTTAGATATGTATATATGTATTATATAGTGTAGTTATATATACATACCTGTAAAGTTAACGGCCTTTGCCACCTCTGCCCATGCTTTTTCAGTCCGATGCTTTTTGGAATATTCCTTTAAATTGTAATTGTACAAGCAGGGATGCTTCTCAACCTCCGAAACGAATTTAATGTTCAACAGCTGCTCAGTCATGTCAAAACCGTTACTTTCTAAGGAAATACGCGACTTTGGACTTTAAAGTGAGAATAGTACACGAGCGGCGGCGGAGGCGCGGCGACGACTCCGGTCGGCGGGTCGCGGGGGACTGGCCTCGCTTCAAGTCGAGAACGTACGGGCGACGCGACGCGACGCGTGCCAACGTTATACGTACATTATGTTTGGGTATTGAGCGCGGGAACTTGGGGAAACTCGAGTCTTCGGGTTGGATACTGTATACCGAGTCCGGTTATTCCATTAATCTACATGTCGTATCAGTCTACTAACGTTAATATAGCCGGCCTAGTCTTGCAAGCGAGAGTAAGCGGGGTGGTATTCAATACGAGAACCTATCCCGTTTCTTTAACAGCTGAACATAAGACACCCCTACTCCTACAAATATTACACAATACCCTAAAACTATCAACCGTTTTAAGGATTAATAAGGATGAATATTTACATTAAAGTTACTGAGTAGGTATCACCGCAAAATAATACTTACAAAATTAAATGAAAAAAAATTACTACTTACCTTATACAAACATTAATGCAATCTTTTGTTCATAAACGATCAATAATAATAGTAATGATTATTATCGTACTTAGCAATGTCAAAGTTAAAAACGAAATTTTTGTAATTTCAAATGACATAACTTGGAAACGTTAGTAGGTAAAATATAAGGTCGAGCATACAGCTCAGTCTGGCGCCTTTTCATACCCTATCCGACCCTCCTTGGGCAAGTAAAAAAAACCCTAAAGGAGGGATACTATTATTAAGGTTTTATCTTGAGCATGATCCTTTTAACTAGTATTACATGTTACGCTATTTGACACTTCGATTCCATTTAGGAAACTGCTTACAGATATCACAAGATAAAGAAATAATACACCGATAATTTGCGTATCGTAGAGCAGAGCGCAACTACATACCATGATAGAATATGTATATTTATATGTGGAAAGATTGGTTTTTGATGTTGATCTATAACCAATAGTAATAATATAACGTTATATGTATATAAATTTCTCGTTACGTAGTACTAAGTGTTCAAGTACAGTACTAAGTTAAGCTGTAGTTTTTAATAATGACACATTCGTGCTTTTATACCTATAAAAGCTATACATACCTCCGACATATCTATAATAATAATAATAATAATAATAAAGCCTTTTTTTATTTCCCAACACCTTATTACACGCATGTATACATTTGAAAATACACTTATAGTACATATCTATACACACACATAAATAAAATTGAAGTGTATGTTACAGTATCTGAAGTATCAGTATATTGAAGGTGTTACGATAACGGTCGTTACTTATAACGATTTCTTATATATATTTTTTATCTCTGTTTGTTCCGGCTGATCTCCGAAACAGCTGGACCGATTTAGGTGGGACTTTCACTGGCAGATAGATGATTTTATAAGGATTAACTTTTACTAAGATTAATTTACTAATTGATAAAAATGACTACACTACGTAGCTACTCTTTAGTCTCAAAATGAATTCAAAGCGGGCGATTCCGCGGGCACAGCTAGTTGTTTATTAAATTCGTAAATGCGTAATAAGTCAGATGGCAAAACAACAGCTAAACTCTGGGGAAATTACACGAACGAATGTAGCTTGTTGTGTAGCTGGCTGGCATTGTTGTATTGAAGGTCACTCTGTATATTCCACATTTGGGTAATATACGGACTCGGACTCGGACCTACGCCTTACATTATATGTAGGTTATTAAATTGTAGAATATATTATGTAGGTTGTTAGGAGATTGTTTTATTTTTTATAATTCATGTCAGCGGACGAGCGTACGGGCCGCCAAAAAACCATCAGTTTTTTTAGTGTTCGGTGCATCGTAATCCAAGACACTTAGTTCACCACCATTCTCGTGTCCATTTAAATGCTATGTAACGAATATAGTAGTTACTAGAACTGTTACTGAACAGTATACCTAGAACTTGGCCGGGGAAGTATGTACTTAGAATGTACTTCCTCCATACCCATTTCAGCATTCCTTAGTTTCGGCCTTTCAGCACATACCTAGATGTGTCCATTTCGGAAGGTGTGTTGTTTCAATTTATTGAGCAATGCTGTGAATTTTGTAGTCGTTTTGTAATTTAACTTTTAATTCATACAATATGTTGCAATCTTCTCGCGGAGGGCTACAGGCAGCAAATCAACATTAAAATTTCTTTCAAAGGTTAAGTATCTATGCATAATTTCACTATTTATGATTTATGCGGACCATCTATTTGACTGTATGGTCAGCCGATTGACAAATAGCTTTCCGAGCAATTGTGTAACATTAAGTTGCATATAATTATGTAAAACCATCAAGTTATGTCATCTATATTGTTTCTATTTGGCGAAATGAGCGTAAACGGTTCAAACTTTCACAACAAAAATGTTTTGTATTGACACATGTTGCGTTTAGTATGTGGATGATGCAACAAACGATTATGATAATCGTGTTCATCGATAGTTCATTGATTCACTATAATGATGTACGGCCGGGAGAGCGAGTGCATCCAAATTAAAAAAATTACACCCTGCACTCGAGATATTGGGAAACGGTTCGTTGAACCTTAGCTAAAATTACGTAAGTATTTGTGTACGATATGTAATGATGCATTTATATAAATTGGTGTGCCACGAACGCGCTTTCTCGATGCCCGAATTAAAATGAGTGATGTTTGAACTGTGACAATGACTTTTTTGTTGTGTCGATCGCTGTCAGAAATCGTTTGTGCGATATTAACGAGCGAGTTTCCCATCGGACGGTTACTGCGGCAGTTTGAATAGCAGTCGCCGTGTTACCGACGTTGCGTCGCCAAATGACGATTTGATTGTGAATTATTACAACGGATTGCTTGTGGTTGTTTAGTGTTTAGAGATCCGCGTTAAAATTTCTACGCGCCTTTCCATTCTTGCTTTCGGTGTAATTACTTTTCGCCTTCCGTTTCGCTTTTTTGTGTTATTGTAGTAGGTCTAGTACTCTGAGATTATCGATGCTTTTAAACTGTTGCTATTTTATTTCAGTATTAAACAATAGGGTTAGTAGACTGGTCTCACAGCTCAGCTGGTAGTAAGTAACCCTGCCTTCTGCACTGTAGGTTGTGGGTTTCATACTCAGGACAAATATTTGTATGTCGAATATAGATGTTTGTTCTGTTTCTGAGTTGTTAATATGTATTATAAGTATGTATTTTATTTACAAAAAAAAAGTATTATATTCGTTGTTCCCGTGATACAAGCTATGGTTATCTTACTTTGGTGCTAGATGGCGTTGTGTGAAATGTCCCCCAATATTCATTTATTATTATTGATTTATTAATAGTAAGCACCATGGCAGCTTTTTACTATCCATGCGTTCGAAGTCACGAGCGAGTTGGCTAGTCTATACTATACTACCAGTTGCACCACATAAGTTTTATATTTTAATCAGTAGATTATGATCTCGCGGTATATGGTGTATCGGTCTAAAACTTAGTTAAACATTTGGGGAACTCGTTTCATATCTCCGAAGAACGTAATAACAAAATGAAATTGTTGAGTTTCGTAATAACTTTGTGTTTAGTTAGGACTACAATTATCTGCCTCCAACGTACATATACGTAATAAATACTTTTCATTTTCAAATTTCTTTTCAAATTCATGGGAACCAAGACAGGATAGGTAATAAAATTAATTGGTTTTTAAATATGCTCGTATTTTGCTGCATGGCAACATTATTTAATAATGTGCGGATGATTTTTTATGGACCCTACCTGCCCCTAGTATTCGGGTTCGCTTTGTGAAAGTTCCAAATTGGATGTACATATTTGCATAGAAAAGTAACAACAGACAGACGAATGTGTGTAGCTTCCCAAAAAATATTTAGCAATGCACATCAGCCGGAAGAAAGAAAAATAAAATCTGCATTTCCATTCCATTGCTATTTTAAAATTCAGATGAAGATCGACTGAGACGGCAAGAGTAGATAAACATGAGCCACAATCGTCGATCATTTACGCAGTCGACCGACCATACTCCATTGCACATCCTTAATTCACGTAGAATCCGCTTATACTCTGTGGTTTCAACTCTTTTATTTTGCCCGTAACGAGACCATAACAAGCGAATTCACATTCGTGGGAACCTGATGATAGGTGCAAATTTGCGCCACGCCTAATCGCGCAGATCATAGATAAAAGTTAAACTTGAGTCTGAGTAAATAAAATAATACTCTATTACGAGTGCAAGATTCAAATCTTAAATGGTTCTCCCCCTTTTACGAAATAACACTCGTTTATACATCCTTTTACGTAATAATGAGTCGAATTCAAAAGTTCCAAAAGTTGGTAAGTGGGCGGAACTATTGCCGCTTTATGGTCTCACTGGCTTTTGTTCTGCATTTGTTATTCGGCTGTATTGTGACGCGAGATGAATAATAAGCTGAATTTGTTAACTGTGTAGTCGTTTGTGACGAAGTTTTGTATGAGATTTTACTATGCCTTAATAGAAAAAAAAATATTATAAGTAATATTCGTCGGAATAGATAGCCCACCTGACGTTTATTGGATACCTCTGCACATACGTAACAAATACGACCTGGGTCCTCACCTAATCAAGTATGGAAAGAGCGAAGTCGTATCATATTGCGCCCGTACCTCAGAGACGTTGCGGTGGAATGTGTCATGTCCCTGTAATTTCAAAGTCGAGCTAATTCACTGTGGAATAGATCTCAAGGCCAGGACGACGACCGTGAAATTATAGTACGGTTATAGATGTTGCTTTCAACTAAAGGCGAAGATACTGTGTCATAACATGATAGTTTTAGTTGCAGATACAGCTTTTCTTCACATTTCAACGGGTAAACACTTAGTTATATCTATGTTATCCAATAGAAAGTTTACTATAGTGATCCTTTTGACCTATGTACTTGTTAATTTAGAAACCTTAGGTGGTGCTGTGTGATTGAAGAAAGATATGTCCAAATAAAATGCTCAGCCACATTTGAATAAATGCTCGCAAGCATTGTGTTTCATAACGGCTCACCCGCAACATTCGCCCGCTCAAGGCCGCGTGCACTGTCATTGAATATGATACAAGTAGCAACCATGTCAAGGACATTACTATTATGATACATGAATCTGAACACGGAGACCATAAACAGAATTCTAAATACGAAGTGATACAGTATTGGTAACCAACATAGGGTCTACAAAATCACCAGCATCTACTTCTAGATCTGTACAATGTATCTAGAGAGCTGGTGATTCACCTGAAAATAGAGAAGTTAATTTTGACATATATTGACATACAAAAGTTTGCCGACTTCGATGAATGAATTTGTAGATATTTAGAGATTAATAGAAATTTTAGTTACAAAACCCATACTTAGCCAAATTAATGGACCAAATACATTTTAGAAGTAATAAACCAAGTAAAATACTCACGAGCTCTGAACCTCAAGTTTGTTTACTCGAAACGGAACGTTGAGATGTTCAATAATTTTGTAAACACGGAAACTGGAACGAAGAAAGCTGAAATCATAGTACTGGAAACATGATTTTGCAAAACGCTCAATAACGGAATGAAAATGCTTTCGCGAGCTTGTGATGATCTTACTTTGAGTAAGTCTTTTTCTATATTAACATTATAAAAATATAGTTATTGTTTATTTTATAATAGTTTCATTCATTAATCAGACTGAATTTGATTCCATTCATTGAGCATCATATCCTCAAAGTTCATGTATCTTCTGAAACGTTACTAGTACTTACGCAACTTGCTTGCTCTGAGTATAATGTATTGTACTTTAATCACCATTATTCAGCTCTGTTAGTTGTTACTCTCTGCGTATTACTTCACCGTTCTCCATTACAATGTGCATGGTTACAGCTGACAATGCAAATCGGCAATAATGCCCTAATGGCACATGCAGACGTCAGAGCCGTCACAATGCGCTCCTTTCTCCTAACTAGAGCGTAGGTGTACAAACGGCCTTGATAGCCTTTAAGCTTGATCTCACTGAGATACGTGAGATAAACGCTAACAAAAGCTCAATCAGCGATTCTTCTAACATGTAGTAAAGGTACACTTATTACCTTTATCTTCATTGCTTTGTATGTAAATATTACTACGAAAACTATGTTTTTGTTTTTCTTCATTGTAGGTTAGGTTAGCTTTCAATGATCCAATTGGTAGAGGCTTTTCATTATTTCTGCCTTGGGCTTATATTGTTTGTCAGTATGACTGTGATTATTTGTACTCGATTGGACTTCTTATGTTTGTGATTGTTTTACTTTTGGTATAATTATGTTTCTAATAATATCCAACTAGGTGCTTTTAGTATGGTAGTTTCCTCGAAAACAGAAATGCTTGAATTCCTAATATCTTCACCGCCGTATATTAGTGGATCACAATCCTTATGTAGGCGGACAGTTGACATTTTGATGTGTGCACATTCTGTTTTGGATATTGTGCACTTAGCTTTTGTGCTCACATACTAATAGAATTCAAAAGGCCTATTTAGCCTGAGCAATGTTTGGTTTAGTGAATAATTGCAATAGATCCCACGTTATTTAGTTGCAACGATTTCTGACGAATTGATGCCTTAATCTTAAGATGCATAGTCGCGTTTATTTCTTTGTTGTTTTTGGTACCCTTATACAATCCACATCTTTTTTTATATTTTAAATGTTATGTTATATTTGTAAAACAGGAAGAAAGTTGAATACTCTATAGGAGTATTTAACTTTCTTCTTCTGTTTCTTAACTTCTGTTTGACGCAAATTAGCATCAAAATGCGAAAAATTGACAGTGACGATTTTTATAATATTTATTATTAATATTATACTTTAATAAAAACATATGATAACTAAATATTCCCAGTTTTGTTAGCGTACACAGCATGCCCATCTTTCAAGGACAACTTTTTTCTAACCTCAAAGGTTAGTTGGACAAAACTCTTTTCAGGATGAATCCCATTTGCTTCATGCAATTTATTTCTGATATTTTTTAGGTAAATGTCTTTGTGTGAGAGTAATTAGTATCTACAAGTAATATTTTTTTCCTATTTATCTCTAAATTCAATTTAAGAATTCAGTTTACTAGTTGAAATCGTATTTTTTTCTAGAAAGAATTGTCGCCTCTGACATGAGTGACTCTTTTCTAAGATACTTCTACTGGAATGGCACTTGGGCTAATTGTTTGTATTTTGGCGTTTTATGTTTTTGTTACACTGAATTAAAGCTAAAATCCGATTTAACGTTTTTCGTTGTTATCATGACTTCCGCTGAAACCGTAAACACATAATTACATTTTATTTATGATCATACGCTTGGATTTTATGACACACCGCGTTACTATGAAGTTGTACGATAATTAGGCATTTTATAACTTCATAATTAGAAAACTAATAAAGATAACATCTCGAAGCTTTTCTAAATTTTTTTATGAACAATTAACGAAGAACTTCTTTTTAAGTAGTGGTAATTTATTTTACAACAGATACGCCTAAAAACCATCAAAATAATCAAAGTTCAAATCACATAAAAAATCTATTAAAAATTATACACGTTCCACAGGTTCGTATAAGAATTAAGTCTCCAAAATTCCAGTTTCGAGTAGCTCTACCTAACGTTACCTAAAATTTATTTCTATCTTCGTTTGTCAGCGAAAAAGTTTTGTGTTTGTTTGATAACTAGCATGGAATGGGACTGGCAATAATTATTTAAATTATTAGTAAAATTATATATTAATTCACTTCATTGCTTTTGCTAAAAATAAGCAAAATATGCCTTGCCAGCTGTGTCCTGCCTGCGAGGAATTGAATAATGCGTCTGATAGGGCTCGACATAGCAACATGTTAACTGCAACTGGTAAATCCAAGACCTAATCATCGAGACGACAAGAATAATATTATTCAGAGGTGCTCGTATTGTATTCAGGCCAAGTCCTTGAGACTTCATAAATATTGAATTATTGGTGGACACTTTACACCTTACCTAGCCCTAAACTAAGCATAGCTTGTACCATGGACCAGACAACTGATATAATATTTATATACATACATATTAACACCGAGACACAGTACAGACATCGATACTGGAATCACAAATTTTACGTGTAAGTAGGTACGATGTATTGATATACATAATTTTTAAGAGAAATAATAAAATACCCATCTAAATGTAAAATATCACCTCGCAAAATTATAGAGCGAGTAGCTAAGTAATTTCAAAGAGTAATCTCGGTAATCTACCTCTACTTATGCAAATGTTAGCGGCACAATCACACGACAAATCGTTCAATTCTTCAGCCCTTTTATGAGTCAGTGCAAAAACTTACCCGACGTGTCTCACTAAGTTTCATAATAACTAAAGCTATGTCCAGGCTGCGTGAGATCTTTTTGTTGCGGCCAATGCCTTACACACGCTTGATGATTTCATAGTTTACTCTCGATTCAGATTATTTCAGAGTAACGAGAGTGGCCCAGTGATACCCCGAGTTGCTACCCGGTGGTCGCTGGTTCAAATTCTGACGTGAACCAATGAGATTTTTCACTTGAAAAGTTTAATCTGCGCAATACGATGTTCTCAAAACATGAAAATAAACATCGTGAGGAAACCGATATGTTCTAGAACTAATAACTCTGAGACATTGTGTCAAGTGCGGGAAAGGGGCTTCTTTGAGGCTAACTGGAATCCTTTCACCACACTGTTTGCGAGAGAGCTGGTAGCACGATTAGTAGCAGTATGCAAGCTAAAATTGTGAATCGTCAGAGTCCAAATATATAGTTGGGCGTGCTTCTAGGCACGCTTGGTAAAATATGCTGTCAATATTTAGGGTAAAAGACAAATCCATTTTATTATCACACACATTGTCATATTATGTCGGAATCAGCTTATTATTTTTACCACCATGTAAGGGTGTTCCAGCAATCCTTACGACGTAACTTGAAAGTCTCCACGATCAGCTACCAATTCGATAACAATTTTTGATCAACATTCGGTATCAAGCAAAAATAACATGATCAAGATTGGGTCTTGCTTGAAATCTCGGCTAGTTTTGTATACGGCCTAAGAGTCGGTCTGTAAGCACGCGATATCAAAGCCAAGATATTAGATCTGAAGACGTGACTGGTCGCGGCGTCTATAGTAATTGATATTGTAACGAGCCGACAAACTGCGGTTATGGTCAACTATATACTAGTGTTTTTTATGGAATTGCGTATGAAATATATTTGATATCGAACACCAAGGATAAGAAAATGCGCATCGTTGTGTGAGTGTACTAAAGGGATTATTTTATGAATTGTTTTTGCCATTAGATAGATACAATTTGTTTTTGTAATTTTTATTATCTATTATGTATTGTTTAAAATCTACATATTACACAGCAGATGCTGGAGAAGTGTTTTATTTTACGAAATTGTTCTTGAGTTTTGTTCAATGAGTTTGATCAGTAATGTATTGACTCATAGATAGGAAATTCCATCATGAAAAAGTTTATATCTTAAATACTGTTGGAAGCTAGCTACATTGTGTTTTAAGACCCCAATTAATTGTGCGCTAGGATTGTCGGTTACGTCTCCAAATTAAAGGCTGATTATTTAAATATCTATATACATATACAAATTTCATAAGAACTTAAAGTAAAAAAGCAATAGTTGGCGGCAATTAAATCTAGCTTATAATTTGGAGACGTAACTAGTAATCCAGACATTAGCCAGCGCACAATGATGCGGGTCTTTGATTGTCGAAGTTCAAGACTTCTTTTGAATGGAGTGACTCAGCTGTTCGCATCATCATTTAGGTGTCAATGTCAAGCTCAACTGTTGTTACTGTCTGTGGAGCTATGCTGGAGAAAAACTTAATCGGATAATTCAGTTCACCAACTAACAATTCTTAATTAGTCTAACAATTCTGTTTAATATTTTTTGGTGCATTTGGTGCAGTCACACTGAATTAGGAAAAATCAGCAACAATAACTTCTAACCTTAGTGTCAACCCTAGGAAGCAACTTTGGGAAGAGTTTATCTTAATGAAAGAAGATTATATACTTGGATAAATCATTGTCCTGTAGAGAATACGTCGTTGTAGCAGCATTGCAAACATTGGTAAGGTCCCTACGGTAATGACTGAATACTAACCGATTAAGACAAGTAAAAATGCAACTAGTGCGTGGGTGGAAGCTCACCGGAAGACCTCCGGGGGGTGGCAACAACCTTGCTTGTGTAATCTCTCAACAAGATTATCCAATTATTGACGCAGCTGCCTCCGGCGGCATGGAGCATGTTTGAGATGTACTGCTGTGTATTCTTCTTGTCTCATTATCCCTTGCGCAATTCTTGATGTTGAGTGTTCTATTTTTGTAATGAAATTGAACAGTTTTCAAGTTCATCATACAGTAGATGCATCATTATGTCTAGCTTGCAATCTTTCCATGTTTCTCACTTTGTTTGAAGAGTTCGTTATCAAAATCAGTGACAGTGACTGACTTACTGTCATATAAATATCTGACGCTTCCATTATCGAATCTGTTTTGGCACTAACTTAAAAATCTGTTTTTGTAGTGTTTTTTTTATGTCATACAGTTACGGAACGAGCCGACGGCCCAACTGTGGTAACCGCTGCTCATAACAACCGATGCGACTTGGATCATACGATAAGACCCAAGTCGCATCGTATGCGCCCATACTCTGAGACGTGTAGGTGGAATGTCTCTTGTGCCTGTAATTTCACCGGCAACCACATCTTTCTAACCGGAACACAGTAACGCGAACGCTTTAATACTTGGCGGCAGAAATGGGCATGGTGGCAGTACTTCCCCGGACGAACTTGGCGAGAGTTCTATTGCTCTTGAAGGATTATGGCTTGTGATCGATTAATGGCTTTAGTGGTTATGTGGTTATAAATCGAGCGGTTAACCACAACTTGTTAGGAGTTTCAATCATCTTGACGTTTTTCCTATGATTGATCAAATGACCTAGCTAATTATACCATACTTAAAACTACATCTATGCTGTCTCTATGATACAAAACTTAAGTAAAAAGTGAAAACGCCGACATGTTGGAAAAGATTTTTGTTTTTAAGAAGTCATGTATTTTCTTGTTCAAATTAAGACTCCAGATGTGAGAACCCTAGTGAGTCTGTTATTAAACAAAAAACAAAGGCACCTAAAGGCACAAGCTCACTTCCCACATCAGTCGAGACCGTCGACATTTTTTGTGGTATCGCAAATGAACCGCGAAGATCTGATGAATTTGATATCAACACATGATCCAAACTGGTTGTGAACGAGACTCAATAATCTGCGTAGTTTTATTCTACAATTATGTGATATGTTAGCTTTTTCCCGCGACTTCGTCCGCGATATTGATGTCTGGCTCCCGTCATCGTAGCGAGATAAAATAGAGACATACGTACCTATTTTTTTGATAATAAAATAGACATTGCGTGTTCCCAACTTAAATCAGTTCTATGATTTTATATACTGAAAGATTTATATCTGAGCAATTAAATTAAATTAGTTCAAATTTGTTTCTTATCGTAAATTAAGTATTGTATTTTTAGGAATCGTGTTGAAACCTAAGTCTAAACCTAACACTACATATACCTATCAATGTATTGTATACATAGTATACTCTAGACACATATGTAACCAAACTAGTAATGGATCATTCGATTAGTCATTTAGGCAGCAGTGTAATATAAGTGCAATTAAATATAATAAATACAAAGAAACGCAAGCAAATCTCTATATCACCGGTTGAGAGCCGTCTGCTCTCCGCAAATGCCCGTGTAAACGCTGTCAAAGCCATCTGCGGCCAAAAGCAAATTGTCCATTCCTAAAAAAAAACTCTGTTATGAATCTCGTATGGTAAGTCAGTGGCATCACAAGTCATAACACTCACCCATTGACACCAATCCCAGTCAGTCTGTGTACTTCTGTCAGTCCCACCCCACCGTACTACGTCACCATCATAATAAAGACCTCATCCAAACAGCCTCAATTAACTGATAACTCTCGTTCCACTTGTGTTACTTTCCGGTAGAGTAACGGTACGCAGTTTTGTCTCGTGCCGTGTGTTCGGCCCTTAGCTTTAGTAAATGGCGTTTACATTGTGTGTCTTATCTGAACTTTTTATTTTATGACGTAGTTATTTCTTAAGCAGCGTGTGTGGCGTAAATGTTAGTCGGTGATGAATGAGACGAAGTTGTGGACACTTTTTTCGTTATATACTTCTGTAGAACCAAAGTTTCGATATGATCCTGGTAATTTTACAGCTGTTTATAATTATACTTCTTTATTTCAGGCAACTTAAGATTTTAAATAAACTACATAGTAGCCATATTGCCTAATAGACCATATAGACCAATAATAACATAACTTAAAAAAATAACTTACTCTATTAACTACAAAAAAAAATGATTTATATTTTACTGTCTCTTTTTTTCTCAAATCGTTGACATTTTCGGATTATCTAAAAGTAAAACCGTGGCAATTAGTCTCTTGACTCTTGAGCGTGAATAAAATAAATAGAAATGCACATAATAAGGTAAGCACAGCATCCTCACACGTATTGGAATGCTTCCGTGAAGTTTACGATATATGAAGGTTTATTCTTGGTTTGTAGGCACTCGTATCGCGATTTACTCAGCCATACCAATGCTCCCTTTAAAGCGAACGTAACGGTTAGCGATGATATTATAATATTTCAAGCGTTACCATCGCCCTCTTTGGGAGAACTGGCTCCTTTCTCAGCGGACGTCTTGTCTTGAGGATTTATCGCTTGTGTACCCCGGCCCTAAGATGGTGAACGAATTAGATTGCCAACTAATCTAAGATCTTATCATTCCATTCATATGCCGTTTTGTGTTAAAACGCTACTCGCATTAATGATATCACTCAAATTGGTAGTGTTTAAGCTCTGAGAACTTTTGAAAAACTTAGTTTATTTTACTATTATCACCAGTTATATTCTGTTCGAAGTTAATCTCAGAGCTTAATAGGTACAAAAAGTTTGAATTGCAGAAAGAGTTATATATATCATCGTAATGTACAAATAATAATAAATATAATAAATATTGGTGGACGGACATTTCACACAGCGCCATCTAGTCCCAAAGTAAGCTAAGCACAGCTTGTATCATGGGAACCAGACAACTGATATAATACTTATATACTTTTATTTTGTAAATACATACATATAATACCTAGACCCAGAACAAACATCAATGTTACAAATGTCACATAAATGTTTGTACTGGGTGGGAATCGAACCCACGACCTACAGCGCAGAAGGCAGGGTTGCTACCAAATGAGCTATGAGGCCAGTCTAATAAATATTAAGTTATTCTGAATCGGTATCAAGACTATATCAACGCAGTCTATTAATTGCATCGGAACTCTCTAAAGCTGTCAAAGTAACTGTTCGGGACAGGTGGTAATTACACGTCTCTCGTGTTTCGGTTTTTCAATGTCATTGCTCAACCAACTGAGTTCCGTTGTTTGCCACCGTGGAAATGATGTCTCTATTATTTTGAAACAAATTACTTATTATAAAAAACTATACTCCGATTAGTCATCTTTTAAAAGTTATGATTCGGGATTGAATGGGACTTGTTCGGTGACCTTGTTTTGTTCGGTTTTTTGGGTCTATTCGATTTGAATCTTAATTCGAAATGCAAAATAAACGGTAACAATATTTTCTTTTCATGTTTTTGAACGAATAATTTGTTTCTTGGGTCTTTTGGATTTAAATCTTAATTCGAAATTCCTAATAACCTGTAACAACATTTTCTTTTCATGTTTTTGAACGAATAAATTATCGAGACTTATTTTTGTCCTCCCTGTAGTTTCACCGATTTTCCATAATTCGAATCCAGAACACAGTAATGCAAATTAATTAGTGCTTAGCGTCAGAAATATATATTATATTCTACGAGGAGCCTCTTCGAGGCGCACTTTAACACCACACTGGTTCTAAACACATTGACAGGGGTAGTGTTCATACCTTAATGGACCATTTCTACGGATGCATTTTGCCCTCTCTTGAACAAATTCGATAGAAATTATGAATATAAAATAAATAAATAATGGTGGACATTTCACACAGCGCCATCTAGCCCCAAAGTAAGCTAAGCATAGCTTGTATCATGGGAACCAGACAACTGATATAATACTTATATACTTTTCTTTTGTAAATACATGCATATAATATATATTAACACCCAGACACAGAACAAACATCAATGTTACAAATGTCACAAATGTTTGTCCTGAGTGGGGATCGAACCCACGACCTACAGCGCAGAAGGTAGGGTTACTAACCAACTGAGCTATGAGGCCAGGTAAAAATATTTCTCGCCACAATATGATCCTTTGCGAGTTGTCACGTTAAATCGTCGTCTAATCTAAGAATCTAAGATAATCTAAGAATCGTCGTCGACTCGTCGTAATAATGGAAATTATCTCGACGATGGAGGGCAGAATCGTCGCCACAGACTCGACCGTAGATATTCATTTATAGTGTATACTATCTATCTATAGTCTGAACTAAATGAATAATAATTTTCTCAGGGCAGTGTTTTTCGCTATCAGTGTAATAACTTCTTCACTGTCGTATATTTATAAAGGAAATTATGATAAAATAAGCGGCTTCTTAACCCAGATTTATCAATATCTAGCTATTATTTCTTTTAACTTTCTCTAATCAAGGACCGTTGTTTAGATGATTTGTCGAACGTCGTACGACATACGTCGTTGGTGTTAAAATTGTGAGGCTTCGCTGATAGTTTTCTCACAAAAAAGTATAGGTATTCTCGTAATAATTGGCGGTCCATTCATGTGAACATAAGCTAATGAGCTATGATGAAAGCTATGATACATGATTTTAGGTATTCTAGCTGATATGTTTTGTTTTGTAAATACATACATTAACACCCAGACAGAATAAATATCAATGCTCGTCACTCAAATGGTTGTCCTGGGTGGGAATCGATCCCGCGACCTACAACAGCTCAGAAGGCAGAGTTACACCAACTGAGCTGTGAGGCCAGTCATTAGCCAGTTAATAGCTAACATGGGCATGGACATTGAACCTTTGGTCTTTTTGCTCGTGCTCTCTCATAAATACCTTATAGAAATAGGTTTAGTATTACATTTCGGAACGATTCCACATTAAAAAAATATATTTTTCTTCATCAACGTCCCACAGCCACGTGACTCTCACGCTCCTTCACACTTGACACTGTTCGGTATCTCGAATGCGAACCCTTGAGCTTTCATTTCTCCACACGTAACTGTCGCTTCGATTATACTCTTATTGCAGTCTTTTGGTCGTGTGCGGTCAGATTTTACGCTCGCGTCGCATCGCGTGGCGTCCCGTATACCAGTTATGAAGCGAATTTATAGCGTCGACCCGCACTCAAACTGATGTGAATCATGAGGATTTGCTCACTGTCGTGTAGGAAGTATTTGATAGCTTGTGAGCGCAGAATTTAGTTGAGTTATTTCATTTTTTTTTTTTTATAATTTTGTCCTTTCAGTCTATATGTCCGCATATCACAGCCCTTTCACTCGGATACTAATGAGCCACTTTTCAGTTTTTTTTTTTTTTTTTTTATTTGTTACACATTAAAAGTACATTGAAATTAAAAATAACACATCTAAAAAACTAAATTTAGCTTATCTAAGATGTGAAGAGATTCCTCATCAATTTAAATAAATATATACACAAGTGCGTTTCCTAAGGAATAAAGTTACCAATTACAAAGTAATATTGTTAATTGTTCATACTTAATAATAATAAGCTCAAAAGGTGAACAGAACAAAATCCATTTGAGTGAAACTTGATATTTTTGTATGTGTCAACTGCGTCTAGTCCTATTTCATATGCATGAATTTAAATACAACAAATATAGCTAAGTCATGTGATTATTTTTTTAATATAATATTTGTTTTAAAAATGTACGCGTTTTGAACTTTGAATTACGTAGATAATATACATCAATAAATAATTCTATTATGAATTGTTTTTAATAATTCAGCGAATCTTCACGTGATTACAGATTAATTGGCGTTTGCATTTGGGAGTTAGTTCATAATATTCAGTTAAATTAAGATAATCATGTATTTCTGAGATGTTATTCTCATTTTCCATAATTAATTTAAGATTACTAAAAAGTAAGCGAATAAGAAAAGGATAAAAGTATTAGGGTATGCTGCAAAAATATAAAAGGCATTTAGCGGTGATTAAGTATGTCTGAAATATCGCTTTCAAAACGCAGTATAAAAATTTTGCTCTGTTCACTTTTTCGGGCTAACACTTTTCCATCTTTACACCACACGAACTTATAAATATCCTTCAGGGCATGTTTAGCCTTCCAAAGTAAGTTTTTAGAGTATTGAGTTAAGTGGTGTGGGGATGTAACGAAAATAAAAAAAATATAGTTTTACACTAACTGAGGGATGAAAAAACAACCCAGTTGACATAGGCGTGTGTAGTAGCTATCTAGTCTTTAGATCCGTCTTCGAAAATGCTGTGAAACTCACTATTTCACTTTTTTCTTTTTGAACTGTTGTGTCGGTCGCATGATTCGCTTTCGTGTTTTCGTTACATGAAATTTTACTCTTCGTTTCCAGAGTTTCTGTTAATTATGATTAGATTGATGATAAGATATCGAATGCTTAATGCTATGGTGTTTATGGTAATGAACTTGAGTGCTTATCGGTTCCATACTTATTATTACTAGTTTTTATTTTGTTTTCAAAATATTGTTTAGCCTTCCTAAAATATACATATAAATAAACAAAACTAAATTGTTACATTACAAGTAAAACCTATATATATATATATATATATATACTACATTTCTTTGTAACGATGCATAGCTAATATAAATAAAATATTTTAGATTTGATAATTTTGTTGGGAAGCCACTACGGGGCTCGAACCAAATTCAACCTTAAGACACGTTCCATTTTCAGTTCAACGTATTGGGGTAACTTGGGTTTACTCATACTAAAATAATGACCATGGCTACAGTTTTAAGATAAATCTAGCCCATGTTTGTTCATTTACATAGTTCTTTTTTTTCACATCACATCCTACTAATATTTATTATAAACGTAAAAGTTTGCATGGATGGATGTTTGTTACTCTTTCACGCTCAAACAGCCGAATGGATTTGTATGAAATTTGGTACCAAGGTAGCTTATATCCTGGATTAAGACATAGGCTACTTTGATCCCGGAAAACTGCAATGTTCCCGTTGCATAACTTATTCACCGCGAGTACACTATATATTTTAGTATATGCAATGTCTACTTCGATGCATTCTGACACCAAAGAAAAAAAAACCCGAGCTGTAACGGGCATGACCTAGTATCAAAAATTTGAAGACGTGTGTCAAGTGCACGAAAGCAGCCTGTGACAAGAGTAGCGTATGGTAACAAGGCCACCATATTCTGCGCAGTTTTTCCTTTGGCACCCAACAATGTAACGTGGCCATGGGATCCAGAGCGGTGGAGCGTAACGCCCCACGCTCCCATGACGCGCCTGGGAGCAGGTGCTATTGTTCCGGACTCCTGCATTATTTATACCATTGTCAGACTTTACGCTCAGGTGGTGGGGCGACGCAGGTAATTTAGTTTTGGTAATTACATGTTGAAGTTTGTCTCAAGCTGATGTTAACCTTTGTTAACATTCAAAAATTTCATTTCTTCTGTTTCTGTGTTGGCTACCTCTTGACCGCAAACGCCGTAATTATTTGCTAACTCAATGTTCTTTTTGAAATTCTCATTGAATTACTTAACAATTAAGTAGTTACTTTATTAGCGAAAACGCTTGCCAGTAAATTAATTATCTAGTCTTACCTTATCTTGAAGAGCAGTAGAACTCTCACCAAGTTCGTCCGGGGAAGTACTGTTACCATACCCATTTTTGCCGCCAAGCAGTAACGCGTTCGCGTTACTGTATTCCGGTTTGAAAGGTGTGGTTGCCGGTGAAATTACAGGCACATGAGACATTCCACCTACACGTCTCATAGTTACGGGCGCATACGATGCTACTTGGGTCTTGTCGTACCTAGTACGGGAGGACTATATTCCGAGGTAGAATGCTAAGCTCCCTCCTTAGTTCATGTTTATTTTCCTCGTTAAATGTAACGTCTTTTGATTAATTTTGCAGATGCGTTCGTGCCCTATGTGGTCTGTGATTAATTTAGGTCGTATCTCAAGTCTCAGAAGGCATTATCGTAGCGTTCAGTACAGAATGAGGTTTATTCTGTTAGTTGAACATCTGTATGGTCATAATGAAGGTAAAATATCTAAAAGGCGTGTGTGAAATGGCTCGTTCTACAGAAGTGTCCATTGATAATTTAATCTGTTTTGTGATATGTTCGTCGCCCACGAAGACTTTGTGTTATTCATAAAATGATGGGTCGAGTGAATGCAGCGATGATGTTAAGCGGTGATTTTTCTTTGCAGATGAAATTAGTATAGTGTTAAATCTTCTCCAGACTAGTTCTGGTGGGTACCTGCTCTATTGCTATAGACATGAACTGCAAAGTTGAGAGCGTGGTGGTCTAGTAATACTGACCCCGAGTTTCAATTCGGAGGTCGCCGGTTCAAATCCCGACGTGCACCTATGAGTTTTCCAATTGAAATATTTATGTGCACAATACCATGTTCTCAAAACGGTGAAGGAAAACATCGTGAGGAAACCGACATGTCCTAGAATAAAAAATTCGAATACATGTGTCAAGTGCACGAAAGGAGCCTCTTTGAGGCGCACTTAAAATCCTTTCACCACACTGGTTCGTGAGAGCCAGTGACTCGAATATAAGAAAAAGTTGCAAAGTTCAGGTGGTAACGTTTTCAATACCTAATACAGCACTCACTATTGTTATACTTAATGCTAACATCCAATTGGCATCAAATAAAATTGGTTCGAGCAACCGTAACCACGAGTATTGAATGAGATAGCATCTGAGAGCCCACAAATGGCTCATTGCCTCCGTCTGTACGTCTGTACGTACCAAATTATAAGCAGTTTCGACCATTACGAGGCATTGTTCACCAACGGAATGTTTTGACTTATCGTATCTTAAATTATGACCTTCGTAACACCAAACATTCGACTGTTCAGACTAATAGGTGAAATTGTATGGAGAGCACAATCGTCGTGATTAACTGTAATGTTACTTTCTTCGTTGTAACGTACGGGTGGTGGCTGAATCGTTCCGACTGATAGTTGAGTGGACACGAACATTTGATGAATTATGGACGTCCACATAAGTACAATATATGTTCGGAAATAATGAGCGTTGACAACTTATTCTATCGCTGACTCACTACAAAGAAAGTTAAAGCGTTTGTAGTAGTCGAGCTACTTTTTTTTTTATGTAATACAGTTACAAAACGAGGCGACGGCCCACCTGGTGTTAAGTGGTAACCTCTGCCCATAACAATCGATACTTGGATCTTTCTTTACTAGGTACGACGAGACCCAAGTCGCATAGTATGCGCCCGTAACTCTGACACGTGTTGGTGGAATGTCTCTTGTGCCTGTAATTTCACCGGCAACTACACCTTTCAAGCCGGAACACAGTAACGTGTACGCGTTACTAATTGGCGGCAGAAATGGGCATGGTGGCAGTACTTCCCCGGACGAACTTGGCGAGAGTTCTACTGCTCTAGAATAATAATAGTATTTAATTTTTCTTAAATGTTCCTTTTACATTTCATCGAAGCAATGACCAGCTCTTGTGAAATTATCATAAGTATGTTTGATAAGTTGCCGGTATTACACGAAAGCGCAACATTATACGCATAATAACTCTCACAGTTATTATATTGCGTCTGTGTAAGTCTCTAGCACTTAATGGGTGTTGTGCACGGAAGTCTCGTCAGAATTGAACTTGCCGACCTCACTAGCCCAAAATTATTACTCTCAATATTAATATCACTATTATGCGACTTTCTAACCGACACAGAGTTCCTCAAACAAGATCAGATACCTATAACGCACCCACTGCTGCTGTCTCAAATTGGTAGCAAAATATATTATAGAGACGAGTTTCTATATTGCAACATTTGTTTGTCGCACCGAATCGGTAGCTAACATATTAGCGTGACATAATTACAAATTGTTTCATTCATTTACTCAACTTATTTGGTGTCAACATTCGTATTCTCTTCAGATGTCTTGCGAAATTTATTTCTTTGCATTATCTTAGTTTTATATCTACGGAGATTCCCATCCCGATTATTCCCGATATTTTACAATGGCAGCAATGTGGGAACATTGCCTTGGGTGTTTCACTTTTAAGTATGTGGTCTGACAGTGTCGACTTTAAAATCTTCCATTGTGGTATCATGGACACCTAGCTTTCGTTAAGTTTTGTTGGCGATAAGTTTCACGGACAAATAAGAAAACCATCGTTATTTCGTTGAAAATTTAACAACATAGGTTATTATTATTACTTTTTTATCAAAATAAATTTAAGTTTTCAGTAATCAAAATCTATCTGTCGAAGTTATGAGTAATATCCAATCTAAAATTATTTTGTTCGGTGTTTATGTTCCAAAGATGATGTGTCCGCCTAGCGCCTCTCTTCACTTTTAGAGAGATGTTTCTCACAGTTCTTTCTGCGCGGGCGATTACACTTTCACTCATAGTCCTTATTATATTAATGGTCAGATATTGTTCAACATTCGTTTTCTATGTAAAGCCTGCGGCTAACGCGGGATGTACTCGTGCTAATTTGTTGTTGTTTTTGTTCATTCTATAAGCGTTTATGGCGTTCTATAATTTTAAATAATTCGTGTCTAAGTTACAAATCTCTTAGAGTTAAATAATGTCCTAGCCAGTTTTTCATCATATATAAGAAGTAGATTTAAAACAAACTGATTATAATTGCTGAGTCCCGTTTGGTAGATGAAAACGTTGCAGTTACAGGATAAATTGCAATATTTCTGTGTTCATAAACATACGGTTTGTTGGTTTCTCGAGGTGAGAATCGTACTGACATCTTTAGTACTTAGAAAAGTTGGTACTGAATACTGGAGAGTTGAACATTGAATACTTCTTACGCAACACTGTAATATTAAAAATATATATGAATAATATGAATATTAAATGCACGCCCACATGTTTTCGATTTATCAGCCATGTTTGTTTGATATTGATATGAACACACATAATTGTAAGGGGCTCATTAATTTATTATTAAACAAGTTATCGCAACAATGGATTTTTGCCAATTATTTATAACGTTATCATGCGAATGTAAAGTGATATGGCGTGGTTATCATCTTGTCTTTGAAATGACTTCCCTAGTTTACCAATACGGTGATCATATGGAATAATCAGTAATAAAATCATAAAGCAGTAACGGTTTACATTCATTATATCTCGACTGACTAGGCAAATTTAAGGTAGAACTTTACTCCAAGTGTCATACTGTGTAATTGTGTTTTTTACTTTTCGTTAATATTGTATGTAAACCGTGTGTTTTAAATATATTCTATTCTATTTGAGACACAAATGTTTTGAGATAATCTTTCGGAAATCGGGGATTATCGTGAAATACTTGTTGAAATATATTGGCATACCCTAAGCTTGGGCTGGGCGTACATTATAAGACGTTTTCTAGCAGAAAGTTTGTTGAACTTTTCGGCTTATGAATGTTACACAGACAAGACTTTTCGTCTTCGAACGCCGAATCCGTCCATCGACTGCGCAAGATTTGAATGGAGTGATTGTGACCAATGTACTTCTTACGTGGTTTCTTAACGTTGTCTGAATTTCAGATAGATAAACAACATCTCACACTAATGTGTAATAAAAAATCACTTTGTTAAAAAATGGACACAATGATAAATTAATTAGTATTCTACAAATTCGTTAAGCTTTGCTTTGACCATGACATTTAACGGTTATTAAATAGGCATTTATTTTTCTTGCATAATAAACTTCATAGGTGATAAAAACTATACAAGGCCCTGTCAAGATGGTTATTGCCCATTAATGGACAACATATCTATTTGCAATGTATTCTAATAAAAATGCTTGTCAATATTTGGGTGCCCACGGTTTACAAACGTATTACAATGTAATCATCCTCCTGTTCTGAAGTATTAAATTCTTAGAATCGAAGTGTATAATATTTTCATTATGTTTGAAATGAAATTTCTAGAAAATGTTTTAGTGCGTGTGAACACGGTATCTGCGATATCATGTTTTCTAATGCAATAAGCAGAAGCTTCGAAAGCTAATTTGTAATATGATGTGACAGATATACGATTAATATAGATCGCTCTGTTGCACAGTATACTTACGATACAGTAACTCAAGTGAACACAATTCATTAAGTTGCAATAAATAACTTACAGTGGACATACGTATATGACCCAAATAAGAAAAAGTAATTTGTAGAATTAATCTCAGTTAAAAAAAAAATTAATTGAAACCAGAAATTACTATAACAAGACGTTGTGGTAATATCGTATGTTCAGCATTTAAACGTCATATTAAATATTTCGAAATCTCTTTACGTCAACGTCATCACGTATTTCTATATCTAAAACAAGATGGAACGTTCGATACGCGAGTCTTATTTACCCACTCTTTACTTAGCTGATACACGGCATTTCTCGAAAACCGACATTTGATTACTTCGCTAGTGTAAGAATGATCAGGATGATTGCTACCTAAATTATAAAGTTAGCCTACTGTTTCTTCGTATCCGTTCGTAGTGTGCCTGCAGGCTCTGCGCTTTCCCCGTCTCGGGAAAGCACGCTTTTCGTCTGTGATTATAGGCTCCCGTATTGATTAGCACACTCTGACGTTCTGGCGACGTTGATGTGCAGTGTGATTTGTGGATTAATGCGGGTAGTCTGATGATAATTGCAAAGGAAATTGTTATTTGTGGAGTGGTAAGTGAGGTAGATTTATTTCCTTCAGAGAAGAAAGGTCTAAGTTGTGGAATGGATGAAATCATCGTAATGAAAAGACATTGCTTTCTTCGCCTGAACGGTTAGGGGGTAACTGTTTGTGCGGGTTGAACTCTGATGGACTAAATGGCTATCTGCATATCTGCTATCTTCCAGGCAGGAACTTTTCATGGACCCAGGATCCGGGAGAAGGATGAGTTATTGAATTTAGGTTTGAGTTACCGCACTTTTTATTTATCTTTAGTACTTCGGGGTTTTTCTCACATATTTATGAAAAACAGTTACATCGGCTATGTGCTCTGACGCCGGATCCAGTTTCTTCGCAGGCTGTAGCGAAAGCAATCGTTTTGTTCATAAAATCATTGCTCTACTTAGCGCAGGCTACATCGTATCCTCAATTTGGTAAATTAACTTCCTCGGCATAGCGCTTCCTTATGAACTTTGAAATACCGAATGATTGGTAGACGTCATCTAATCTTCCAAATGCTTCATTCGCAATGAGATTATAGTCACGAGTCCATACGCCTTAAGTGATTGTGTGGACATTGCTTTAGTGAGTCACTTCTGAATTATATTTGCAGTGGTCATTGTTATAAGCTACTCGCGACGGCTTTATTGCCCAGTTCCGATCCTAGAAAGAATATAAAAGTAATTTACTAAAAATGGTCGCGTGCTACTGACATATTGTGACGTCATTTTTCATTAATTCCGTACTTTTCTGGTAACACCTGAAACGCAAAAACTACGTATACTACGCAATACGTTTTTATGAGATGCAATGAATTTTAAATTCATCTTTTCTAATATTTTGCTTTGAATGAATCAGATTATTGCAAATGTAAGGTGTAAGGTGTGGGCTAACGTTATCAAGTATGTTTTTAGTGAGCCATGTTTTAATAGTTTTATATGCTGCTTATACTTAAAAATATATTAGCGGCTCGACCCAGGTTCGTCAAATCGTTCATAGTTAAAAATTCACGGTTAGTTTCCTGTCATACGTTGTATATTACTACGTTAAGCGCTGGCATAAACATTACCATCGGCTTGTCATAAAGTACTTTAGCTTATCATGAATGAGGTGAGCCTCGCTAACGCCCCTCGAGTGCCCGCACTCAACTCGACGCTACAATCGAATAAAGCGGTAATATCTCATTATGTGAAATATTTTTATTGCATATACTCTACGCATGTGAATATCTATAACCATTATTTTTATAAGTCTTAATTTTCTATTTAATTTCTAAATCTAAACATCTTTCTGTCTTCGAAATTGCCTTACGCACAAGTTATATAGGAATAACAAAAATTTACACCATTTTTAATTTTTCGGTTGTAAACGGTCAATGTTTTAGTCGTATTGTCATTAAAATTTTATATTCTTTAAAAATAGTTTTATTTCTAGAACGTAAACGATCGTAAGAGTTAATTAACTTTCAACTAATAACACCTTTACTTTCAGTCGTAAGCGATTAATGTGGGTGAATAAATAAGAATTTTAGTTTTAATTGTTGTTAAAGAAATCTGTGATGTTATTATCTCTCTCTTGCTTGATTTGAACCCAAAATTTTTTGCACACCGGACTATTATGCATAGTTTTTAAAATGCTTTTTGCAGGATTCCTGTAAAAGTTGAATTTCCCGTTAATAGGCTCTTATAAAATTTGGATTGTGTCGTTAGCCGCTTTTTTCGGATAAGGTGTAATGAAGCATTTTGATTACACGGCGCTGGCTCGCTTTAATGATACCTACGTGATTGCGGATATCAGTCGCCCTACCGTTGACGCGTCCAAATATTCGCATCGTCAACTTTTATGAGCGTATATCGAATTCGCATTTAAATTAAACAAAAGAGTAGCTAATTGAATTCAATTCATGTTTATTTATTCCACACAGATACAAAGTACACTTGGAAAAGTCAAACCATAATATAAATATATGTAAAAACAAGTTATTTTTCCCAAAAAAAACCAACAACATTTTTGTGTATGTAATTCATTAAATATCGATCGACATATCACACAGCGCCATCTGGTGCAAAACTAAGCGTAGCATGTATATTTTTTGTGAAAGACATATAAACACCCAGGCACAGAACAATGATTTATGTTCGTCACTCAAATGTTTGACGTGGGTGGGAATCGAACCCGCGACCTATAGCACAGACTTACGACCAACTGAGCCGTGAGGCCAGTCATATTACACATACCAACTACAGATAAGTGTGATATCACACCGTCGATAGCTGTACCTAGGGTTGCCAGGTCGTAAAACCGAAAAAACCGGACAGACTGGCTAGTTTAGCCGGACATTTTGACAAAAATGTCGGACACCTATATTTTTTTAGTCTTAATATAACACGACAGTTTTTTTATTTTATTAAAACGACTTTTACATCTTTATATATATCGTACCATATCCATTTTACTTTTTCATCTTAAATTCTAATGTAACAGCAATAAAATTGAATGAATAAGTCTTCTTTATACGATCATATGAAAAATTTAAAGAAACTGGCCAAATTTAAAAAGCCTAACAAAAGCCAAAAACCAACTAATTTGGCCGGACACGCAACCAAAAAGCCTGACTGTGTCCGGCTTTATCCGGACGCCTGGCAACGCTAGTTGTACCTAATAGTACTAACATGGAATATGTAACTGGATGTAACAGCGGGAAGTATTATAACTGCGACTATTGTCTCCCGATAACGGCTGCGAGATTTTTTTTGCTTATGTGAATTAGGTGTTCTCGGTACGTGTGGCTGCAACTTTTTTTGCCTGCGACTGTAGCTGTTGATCTATATCTAGACTAATAGCCTACTCTTCCTACCCATTTGGGGAAAAGAAGTGAAACTATTTGTAATAAAATATGTCAAACTATAAAAAGAAAATTGTATCCAGTCCAATACCCTGTTGGGTGCTGAAACGTAGTAGTACAAAAAAATCGTGCTGACCCAATTACGAAAAAAGGTCTAACATAAAATCTCCCAACGACCAAACAAAGACTGAAAACAATTCTTACTGAATGGAAACTACACAAAAGATCAAAGGCATCAAAACAACTCTAACAGACTACAAGTATCTCTTGATTACGTTCTCATAGTGGTGAAACAAACCATCCTGAGGAAACCGGCATTTTCTAGAGTTCGAGTCACGTGTTTATTGCCAGAAAGAGCCTCTTTGAGGTTCACTTCAATCCTTTCACCACACCAGTCCACAGAGCCTCTATTCACCTTGTGGGTCATCGCGTTACATTATCATGGGAACATAGATATAACTTGAACTCAAGGCCACTTTTCCCATGAAATCATACCCTATTCATCCTACGACCAGGAAGATCTGTCTTATCAACAATCTATGCGAAGAAATTTGCATTTTCGATCTAAAAGGTGGTTACTCTATTCTAGAAATTACTATTTTCCACCTCTTTATTAAGTACTGTTCTCAGGCTTCAATGTCATCTTCACAAAGGTGAAGTTCAATTTCATGTAAAGGTCACTCAATTACTCTCCATCGTTACTTAATTGACTCAAAATAACGCTCATAAAAACGTTATCGGCCAGCGAAATAACAGTAACATAAACTCGAAATGTTTATTGCTAATTTATCGCACTTATTTAGTTGATTACTTCTGTAATGCGAAGCAAATACTAAGGGTGATACATAACGCATTAGTAATGATGCGTTGATATCATTATATCGTATGCATATATCATTAGCTTTTCGTGTTTCCAATCCAGGCGTTGCTTAGCGCAACCATCGGCTACATTTTCACTAATCATCCCGGTGATATTTAAAGAAATATTTTCAGTAGCAGGTAGCTAGAAAAAAAGAAAAAAGTGAAAGTTTCGTTTTGGGAAAAAAAATATTTACTGATCTTCATCTTCAAAGAAAATAAAGTTTTCTAAGTTCAGATATAAATAACAATTTCCTATAATAGATCTTTGTCTTCACACCGTCCAGTGACTGGATACATGGTGAATCGGAAACAGTGTAAAATCAATAGTGGGCATTGCGGAGCGACCTTGGCGCAGCCGCTATCAATACAAACAAACAAACCACCGTGGTCGCGCTGCTATCTTATCAGTATCACTGCAATTGGGTCGAGTGACGAAATGTTATGGAGTCTCTATGGTCTTACCTGGAGGTGAACGGATTTTGATTAACTACGTCACATTATAAGAGTTTGAAACGTAAATGGGCGTGTTGGAAAAGTAAAGAGATTTGATTACGCGATTTGTTGCTCAAAATAATGTTGGTTATGATGTACATATAAATATTGAATGGTCGTAAAATATAGAGTTGGTGTAAGTATTTATATATACTGTACGATTTTTTTAATGTAAAAACGTAACGAAACTGCCTATGGCTCACTTGGTTTCAATTGGTAACCTCTATAGAACTGAACATACCCAAGAAAGCAATGTTTTACATAATAATTTTGTCTAGTTAGACACTTCGATATTTATATTCGGTAATTTTAAAAGACGTCATAATTTAAAATAGTTTATTTTCTCAGTGCGATTTAAGTGTGACTAACGTGGTAACTAATCGATTTTCCGTGAAGACGTTGCGTTTAGTGAGATATTTAAATCACAAGAGAGTTCTTAGGTAAATGTAAGTTGAAGTGAATTGAAAATCGTTTCACGTGACAGTAAAATACCTACTCTACATAACAATGGCCGTGTTTACAAGCACAACGTGCAAAGTTATTCGACGTCTAGTCGAAACATTAGTTTATTGCTGTGTTTTTAAATCGCTTACCGGGTGTTATGTGAGCGCAACAGTTTTGAGAATTGTATAGGCCGATAAAGATTTTCAGTAAATGTAATCTTAGAGGGCTTTGTGGGCAAATCTGCTGGCTAGTCGTATTTTTTCTGTACCGACATAATATACTGTGACTTATAGATTTGCTAGCGCACTTAGTTACAATGTATTATGTGTATTAATCTATTGTTAACTATATTCTACTAGCGCTGATTTGCAAGCTCCGCGTGACTCTGAGGTATTTCTTTTAGTTGGCATATGAAGGAATCGATCTTTTAATATTTCGATATGTTGGATGTCCGTTGGCGTAATTTTTGTTTTCTACGAGTAAGTACAGCCGGTAGAAATACTTTTAGTTTTCGCTTATAATCAAAGTGATGACTGCTTAGCTCGAAGCCATCTGCTCGTAACAAGTTTATTCCACGTAAATTTAAGTAAATAAGTACATCTTATTTCATGTTTTTTGTATTCTGGTATGTCGCACTAAAACTGTTAGCTGAAACTTATGACTTTACGGTCATCATTAGCATAGATCATAGGCCTAACTTATCTGTTAGTTACTAGTACTGAACCGACCCAAGTATATTTTCTGCTGAAGGTAATCCTATGCAGAAAAATGATGTTAGTTGGTTGAGGAAAAACTGGCTAAAGACCGACTTCATCTCTTAGAAAGATGTAGAGTTGAAAAATTACACTAACATTACTGATGTAGTTAGGTGCCTGAGTAACTCACAGATAACATATCTGAAGGCAAATTAAATGCAGTTACGACTGTTTTATTTGGGACGCAACGGCTGATAAGGTACTCGCATAAAGTGACACTTACTTTTGCGGGCCAGTGTTTGGCAAATGCAAAACTTATGACACAGTGGCACAGTTAGAAATTTGTGTATGTTTGAACATCGCGATGAAAAGTGCGCCCCAGAAACAGGACTGAGGGTGAAAGTAATTTTTAGCGAAATGGAAATATTACATTTTTGCTCTCATACTTTAGCAGTAATGCATTTGGCTCTAACAGACAATAATTTAATAATATAATCTTATATTAGTATTAAATTCTGTTTTATAAATTTTTAAGCAATTTGTGAATTTTATTCTCTAACGAAATTTATCATTTACTTAGGAAAAATATCACATGACATGACAATATGACAAATATTGTCATGTCATGTGATATTTTTCCTACACTTGAGAACACTGTGAGAACATTTATTCGAACGCAGGATGCCAAAAAAACAGAGACCATTATTAAGAAAAACTTCCAAGTCGTGTTTAATTCTATGCACCCAAAATAGATTGATACACTTAATTATAACAAAATAATAAAGGAATTCAACGTTTTATCATGTCTTATTCTGAAAAAAGTTCTTCTGAGTAGACAGAAAATGAATAAAAAATGTGAAAGAAGAAAGAAAAAGATTTCATTGACCCCGCAAAATAATAGTACCTAATCACAAATGGTATCAAATAACACTAAATTTATGTTCACATCGGACCAGTATTAATCCACCGTCTAGACGGCACATTTTGTCGATCATTCGAGATGTGGAGTACTGATGAGCAGTTCCGATATTGTTGTCCTTAAAGGGGAACCGGCAGATGGTAAGAAAGGATTAGAAAGTACTGGGAATTATGTATAGTGCAGTATGTTGATACCATCTTAACGTTACTCGTGTACTCTAGATATGAGGAGATAAAAGACATTCTACTTTTATTTGGATGAGTCAGTACAGAGTTTACAAACTTAAGGAGTTGACAATACCTGCTCTACCCCAATTAATATTATATGCGTAAGGTAGCATATACTACCATACCATGACATAAACTACCTACTTGGGTAACTTTGAAACGCAGAGTTTCCAGGAGTAGTAGACAGAGATCTCGGTTTTTCCACCTGTTAACTATACTAATATAACTCCTTGTATTAACTTCACCCATTAAGAAAGGAAAGGAATGAAAAAAAAAAACATATTTTCGAATTTCAGAAGTTTCGACGAATATAACTCTGAAATTCACATATACGCATCAAAATCACAGTAAATTATAAAAATAATAATTACCATAAACATTTCGGCGAACCGATAAAAACTTTGTAAGCCGATAATATATGTAGACGTAAAAAGCGTAATGATGTCATTTACAGACTTTAGTTGGTAGTCATGGTAACAGAACCAATCAGTGAAGATCACGGCCGTAAAATAGTTTTTATTGAGTAATTAAAATATATTATGAAATGGTGTTGAAGATTTGCTCCATATCGCAAAATACTTCTTTTTATCTCATGGAAGTATAAGAAGACGAGAAAGAGAGAAGAGAATAAGTAATTACTTTTTAAAACTAGTTCTTAATCACGGCCTCATTCGGTATATTGATGTAATATCGAGACGTGAAATTAGCCGAAGCTTTTTACTATTTATTTGATGGTGTTATTTGGTTATTCTGCTTAAAACAACGTGATTTTACTAATTCACAGTATAAAGTAATAATAATAATATTGTTGGACATTTCAGACAGCGCCATCTAGCCCCAAAGCCCAAAGCATAGCTTGCATAGTTTTTTTTGTAAATACATACATATAATACATATTAACACTCAGACACAGAACAAACATCTATATTCATCACACAAATGTTTGTCCTGGGTGGGAATCGAGCCCACGACCTCAGAAGGCAGAGCTACTAACCAACTGAGCTGCGAGGCCAGTAGGAAGTAGTAAGTAGGAATTATGATGTACCGTTTTATCGCTCCAACAGTGTTTCGGCTCACATCAAGATAACGTGGAGGCATTGAACTATACATTGATGGTACGGTGCTATAGACACACGCGGGTACCTAAAGTTTTATTGTATAATCATGGAATTCAGATGGTTAAACACTTTTGTTAGAAACAAACAAAAAGTATTATGTGATACGGGTGGTGGAATACAATTTGGGCTTTATGCTGTCGCTATAAGCGGCGTATGTTTCGGTGGTAACATCGTATGTGTGATGTAGTTCCGCCAGGATAGGCATGTCACGCTCGGCGGGGGTGAACGCACTGGGCAAATATTCGTCCCGTTATAGCGAATCTTCATTTCCACGGCTAAATGCACCTACTGAATGGTGATAAAGCCCTGCGGACAGATTACCTCCTTGTAACATTTTAACCAAACTTCATTAATATTTTAACCAAAGGCAAATATTGGCAGCCTTTGGTTAAAATGTTAACGAAAATCAGTACTCCATCGCAATTGGCAGCAGCAACACTAGGAAGTTTACTTGAACTAACACTTTCCTTGATATTTTTTTTATTTTCTTTTGATTCCAAATATAACTTATACTAAAATAAAACGACATTCGTGTTATTGCTATTTTGTTTGGAGTACATGAGATGACACATGTTTTAGTTGCTAAAAATTTTGGTTTGTGTCATGTAACAAAACATTTGTCCAGAACTTTTCATTTTTTGATAGTTACTATATTAGATGTGTAGTGTGCTATTTTAAGTATTACCTTCCTATGGTTTTTCATTTATTTCCAAAATTTACTATTCTAATTTAAGTAATAATTTGTTTTCAAACATTTACATTTCATTGTTTCGCTGAATGTCAATAATTAGTTGGAGCTAATCTAATTTTACCACATTATGTTCATATCTAGTAAATTCATTGTCGATGTCTATTATCAGTAACTAAAATTATCCCAAGATACGATTGTTTGTAGCTCCCGTGACCTCTACCGAGTACATTATTATTATATTAAGATGTAAGATAATTGCCGTGGACTTCGTTACGTCGAGAGATCACGCGATTGCTCTCGTGGTTTTCACTTTCGATTTACTCTTATGATTTTAGTTTACGAATATAAAATACTTAGTTTACGAGAGGGTGGTAGTCTAGTGGTACTGACCCCGAGTTTCAACCCGGAGGTCGCCGGTTCAAATACCGACCTATGAGTTTTTCGAGTGAAAGATTTATGTGCGCAATACCACTTCTCAAAACGTATGTTTGTTATGATTGTGCGCAATACCACGGTCTCAAAACGGTGAAGGAAAACATCGCGAGGAAACCGGCGGCATGTCCTAGAACAATAAATTTGAAGACATGTGTCAAGTGCACGAAAGGAGCCTCTTTTAGGCACACTTAAAATCCTTTCACCACACTGGCTCGAGAGAACAAGTGACTCGAATAGAATAGAATAGGTTCATCCCTTAACTAGACTGCCTTCAACGGTATTCAGTAAGTGGTCACCAATAGTTGGCGTTTTGCGCCTCCCGTTCGTGCGTCCGAGACGAAGATCTTTCTATATATGTAGAGAAATTCCAGCCGCCGATTAATTAAGTTCCGTTTTTGCTTCCACGTCGGAGATTGAAGACCATTCATCATGAAATCAATTTGAGTGGAATCTTAATAGTGTTCACTTTTTGTGTCAACCCCATTACGCGCACCTTGTGTACACAACCGTGCAAAATGTGTGCAACGTGAAATTGGGCCCGAGGTCGACGACCCCCCGATAGGCTCGTTGACATTCTGACACTGACAGATGACACTGACAGGTGACATCTGAAGATTTGTCTCGGCTGCGTCTTGCAGTTAGTAGACTGTGGCGCTATTCGTGTGCATTGGAATGTTACCAAAGTGTAATCGAGATGGGTTTCAGTGCAGAAAATGCGAATTGACAAATCAGGTCGATGCCGTGTGCATACAAACACAATTTTCACAATATGTTTTTTATTGTTTCAGATGACAGCAGTAGAGAGGAGGTTACGTCAGAGCAACAGGTATGCTGATTTTATAATTTGTGTGTAATACATTTGAATATTTATACGTGAAAGGTACGCGTAGCGGGTAACCAGTGGGCGAACAAGTTAGTCATGAAATCTATTGAAAGCTGTATCAGAAGTACGGTCCATCTGAAGTTAGAATCCAACATGTAGTTACCCCACGACAGCGTTTTGGGTTGCGTAATCTTTTCAATTTGTTTAGTTACAAGACCTTCATAAGATATTCTATGACAGTATCACAGTACCTACACTGTTTGCTGATGAAATACCTCTACTGTTCATCAATCAATCAATCAATCAATAAATCAAACAAATATTTTATTTGCTTAAAATAAGGGTAACAAAGGTAAAAAAAAACATATGCGAGAGAATAGAATTTTTGTCTTTAAAATCTTATAATTGAAGTTAAAAATGTGTATATTTGTATTTAGCCACAACTTATGGAATCGCAGATAAAGCACATTTTTTTTTACCACTGTGTGGCCTATTTAAGGATAGCTCCCATTTCAGTTACATTCTGCTACCACCCAGGCATAGCCGTGTGACGCAATTTTTTGTAATCTATTTGAATTTAATTATAAGAATGGTTAGGTGCTTTTAAAAATTAATATTGTTATCCATCCAGTAAAAAAATAAGTGAAATAACATACGTAAATGAAGAGTTAAACGAACGAGTTGGACCAGAAGATTCCGGTCTTAGTAATAGGACTTAACTAAGTAATTATGTATTTCGTAATGTTTATGTATGTTAATTATGTATTAATTGGTGTAATTGGTGTAAATGCCGTTTCGATTAAATTAAATAAAAATAATAAAAATAAGTACACAACAAAATACGAAATGTAATCTCCTTACATTGGGGACAAATCTTAATTTTCTACGATATATACTTATTTATAGATTTATAACTTGATTTTATTTTTATAAGTTGTCGGAATCAGTAAAGGCCTTGACCGGTTGCAGTTGCAGAAAATTTCATGAAATGGGACCAAGGAACGAAGTGTAAAACTGCAAAGTTTTTTGTTTTGAGTACCAATCGGCGAAAGTGAATCGATGGTTGCTCTTAATATCGCGAGTGCTGTTTCTGTGACGGCGTGAGGAATGATAAAGTGGAACGATAAATATCGGTTCACTTTTGTAGGAATTCCTGATTACATTTTCATAATCTTTTTTGCTTCCTAGCCACTTTAATCAAATCATAGAGCCGAGACTTTCATGATAAGCATTCTAAAAAAGTCGTTAAATATGTTCATTCATTCCAGGCATGCCGGGCCGAACGTTGATTCAGCAGCATGATAATCGTTCATAAATTTACGCCCTTATCCCCGAAAGGATAGGCAGAAATTCAGTTAGCTACTTTCACCATGTCGATTACACCATCTTGGAAACGTGGACCTGGCGACGAGTGAGCTTGTGGCCGCCACTGTTTTCTCACGAATAACTCAGCTCACATTGTCTTCCTGTAATTCATTCCTCAATAACCTGGCAGTCAGGACAGTTCTTATACCAACGAAATTACCAACAAGTCCGTGCGAGCATAATTTCTTTTCTATACGTGTATTCATAACTTCAGATAATATGCACCAAAGCACTGGGAGACTGTGCGGTTCGGAAAAATACAAGTCTTAACGAACTGATGAAAAATTGCATTTATGTTTCATAGTGACTCAACGAACTGCTTCATAATTTATACAAAGCACGGGAAGATCAATCAAATCTTGGATACTAGAGGATTTGCATAAACTTACAATAACTAACTACTAACGGGACGCGATAAAAATTAAATTGTGCACCGTATTCACAAAAGTTGTCAGCTAAATCTTAGTGTTCATCTTAACTAGTAAATATTTCGACGAATAACTAAGTTCCATTTGTGCATACGGGCTTAAAATAATCGATGTGATGCTTCTCCGCTCGTAATTGGTCTAATTAATACACCGATAGAACCTGTTGCAAATCGTTCGACCGCCGGAAGATGGAGTCACGCGGTATCCTTTTCAAGGGACGGCAAGAAGGATAAGAATATAATTATCTATACAAATAAATAAAATTGGAGTGTCTGTTCGTAATATTAAAATAACCACTTTTTATTAAGTGTAATATGGATGTACACATGGTAAATATACCAAAACAACATTTTTTACAATTTTTGTCTCTGTCTGTCTGTTTGTTCCGGCTAATCTCTGAAATGACTGGACCGATTTTGACGGGATTTTCACTGGCAGATAGCTGATGTAACAAGGAGTAACTTAGGCTACTCTTCCGAGGGGTAAAATGATAAAACCGAATTCCACGCGGACGAAGTCGCAGGCAACAGCTAGATTTTAATATATTACAATGGTTCCTCTTCGTTAAGTGAACGTAGATTTAACGGTATGAAGGAAGCGTGTTAGTTATACAGAATGTCACTAAAAGCAATGTTTATATCTCGTTTTCCAGTTGTCATTCATTCAGAATGGTATGTCAAATCGGCCATTCATCTGCAAAATATCCACATAAACCATTCAGCGCTGTCTAAACCAGACACCGTTATTATTAAACGGGCTTTTACCGTGGAAATTATCGGGCCTATGGCAACAGTATAGATATATATTTAGCGAGTAGTGACACTTTATTTTTTATTACTATACTAACTTAAATATAAAATTATTTATCTATCAACGTACATAAATGTAAAGTATCAAGTTAGACATTTTTAAAGGAATATTCCTTGTAGAGAAAATATTTTTAAAATGTTCCTTTCAAATATAGGGGGTATATTCATGTATACATATAATACTAACTAATTAAAATATATTTTTGGTACTCAGGTTCTACATACGTGTGATGTATTGGGATTCCAGGGAATAAGCAGAAGAAACTCCAGCTGTAGATATGTAATAGTTTGTATTTCAGACCCGCTCCAGACAGCTCCACGCGGGACACACCCGCCACGTTCCGCCACCCTGACAGTGACATTTGACAACCACAGACTATATACTACATTCCTCCACACTTATTTTATAGAATACATTTCCTTAGGTACTAATAAAGCCTTAATAAAGTTTAGTTTTATAACAATAAAATTTCTATAATTTCCACACCTTTTTAACACTTAGGAACTTTCCACTAACCGATATTACATTTTATAATTTGGCTTGGTCAGTCTACATTGGCGTACGGGCCGCGATTCCCGTGTTAGTTCTGTAGAAGGCTCACAGGGTTGGGAACTCGCTGGACGGAGCGGGGACGAATCGTCCCCCCGCTCAGAGGCCCTTGAATAGTCGGACGTGTCCTCACCACTAGTAGTCGTAGGATTATGAACTAATTCAACTGCCCCTGGTTGAAGAGCCCTGTCACCCTGAGGCTCTGGGTACACCAAGGAACTTCTAGTCCGCCGCTTTAACTGGTCAATGTGACGATGTGTTTGGTCTCCCTGCTTCCCTACCACTTTGAAGTTAGAGGGACCTACTTGATGATCCACCCTACCTGGCAACCACTTTTCCCCTTTTAGGAACTGACGGTACCAAACATCTTCTCCCGGTCCAACCCCCCGGTGCGCACCCCCTGCGTATTCTACTTGCTGGCGTTGCACTTGGCTCATCCGCGACTCTAAATCTGGCTTTAACCCATCTAACTTAGTACGTAGTTGCCTCCCTAACATCAACATAGCGGGGCTCTGACCTGTCGACGCATGTTCGGTATTCCGATAGTATAGTAAAAATGTATGTAACGCTTTCATTACATCCACCCTTTCGAAATTGGCTTTTTTAATTACTCTTTTTAGTGTTTTTACCGCATTTTCGGCGGCCCCGTTCGACGCAGGATGGTATGGAGCAGAAAATATGTGTTCCACTGCATCACTCTTGAGGAAGGATGCAAATTCTGTACTCGTAAAAGGAGGACCGTTGTCTGTAACAATCTGTTTTGGTATGCCCCACCTACTCCACAACTCCCGCAACCTGTCAATAGTACTGGTGGCTGCAGTGCTAGGCACGTAAAAAATTTCCATCCACTTTGATGTAGCGTCTATTACCACTAAGTAGGTCTTGCCAAATATAGGACCCAAAAAATCTAGATGAAGTCTGGACCATGCCTTTCTAGGCCACGGCCACGGGCGCGGCGCCTGCCGCGGCGGCGCGTCGGCGTGCGCCGCGCACGTAGCACACCCACGACACATGCCTTCTATGGCCTCGTCGATGCCAGCCCACCATACATAACTCCGCGCTAACGCTTTAGACTTAACAATACCCATATGGGGTTCATGCAAGATGTTTAGAACTTTTTCTCGGCACTTATCAGGAATAACTATTCTGTGTCCCCACATTATGCAACCGAGCTCCTCATAAAGTTCAGTTCTCCTGTTATAATATGGCTGTAAACCAGTAATTTCACATTCAATAGGCCACCCTTCTCGAACAAATCTTAATACCCTACTTAAAATTTGGTCTCGAGCAGTGCAACCCTTTATCTCATTATAATCTAACAATAATGCGTCTTGAGCGTGATGCAAATGAGTTTGTTCTGGGATTACCTCTGTAACTGGCTGTACAGTTGACACAGGTAATCTGGATAGTCCATCTGCACTATTATTGTGTGTTCGCACGTACTGAATATCATATGTATAAGCTGATAAAATGATCGCCCATCTTTGCATCCTGCTAGCCGTCATGGTCGGAATGCCAGTATTTGGGCCGAAAATAGACACTAATGGTTTGTGATCAGTCCTTAAAGTAAACCGCCTACCGTAAATATACTGGTGAAACTTTTTCATGCAAAAAACTATAGCTAATGCTTCTCTGTGGATCTGAGAGTAATTTTTCTCCGCGCTGGTAAGCGTGCGGGACACGAATGCTACCGGCCGCTCCGCGCCATCCTTGCTTGGCTGTGACAGGACGCCACCTATGCCAGCAGCGCTTGAGTCGCACGTGACAATCAGCGGCTTATTTGGATCATAGTGCGCTAATATGTGTGAACCGACTAAATAATTTTTAATCCCCGTAAAGACTTCCTCACACTCTTTAGTCCAATTCCAATCCACATCCTTTCTCAGAAGATTATACAGTGGAACCAATTTTTGACTATAGTTGTTTACAAACTTAGCAAAGAAATTTGCCATACCTAAAAAGGACCGCAATTCGGGAACGTTCTGTGGTCTAGGTAATTTGACTACTGCCTCAATTTTCAAGGGATCCGCCCTTATGCCCTCCCTAGACAAAATATAACCCAAATAGGACACTTCTTCTACTAAAAAAACGCATTTGGATTTTTTTAGTCTGAGCCCGCTTTCCAACAATCGCTTGAAAACCATTTGCAAAGCTTCTAAATGTTCTTTTTTTGATTGGCCTCCTATGATTACATCGTCGATGAAAACAGCAACATTAGGTATACCTTTAAGGAGAGTTGTCATTATTCTTTGGAATATACCTGGGCTAGAGGATAACCCATAAACTAAGCGATTATACTGATACAGGCCTCTATGACAATTAATTACTGTATACTTTTTAGATTCATCCAATTCAATCTGGTTATAAGATTGAGATAAATCAATTTTACTAAAAAATTTTGCTCCATTTAGTGCTACCATTACATCATCAATCCTAGGAAGAGGGAACCTGTCAACCAGTAAAGCGGGGTTCAGAGTTGCCTTGTAATCTACACAGATCCTGAGCGTACCGTCTGACTTATTCACCGGAACTAGTGGTGAGGCCCAGTCCGAGCACTCCACGGGCTCAATAACGCCGGCGCCCAGCATTGCATCCAGCTCGGCGTCAACTCGCTCGCGCAGCGCGAATGGAAGCGGCCGCGCACGATGGAATACCGGCGCCGCGCTCTCACGCACCCGCAGCGTAGCCCTGCCCCCTGTGAACCTTCCCAGAGTCCCATCGAATAGCTGCTTATACCTGTCCAATAACAAACATATTTCACTATTTATTTGCATACTTTGACTAGCACAGTCATTTATTTTATTTATATTGTAACACCTTATTGATGGAATGACTATTTCCAGTTCTGTTAACCATTGTCGGCCCAATAAGGATGTGGTCCCTCCTTCAATGACAAATAGTTCAAGCTCCTTTGTTTTGCCCTTACATTCCACAGATACCATGATAAAACCTAAAGGTTTTATTTTTGACCCATCATAAAATTTTAAACACAAATTATGTGGTACTATTTCCTTACTTACAAAATATTTGTCATAAGTTACTTTACTAATACATGATATTGGTGTTCCTGTATCTATCTCCATAGTGATCACTACGCCATCAATAGTCATGGGTAAACTCACCGGCTTATAGTCTCTCAAGCACACCTGATGCAGATCAAGGTCCTCCTGCTCTTCATTCTCCGCAGACTCATAGCCCGCCTCCGCTTGGCCATAGTGGAACCCTCTGTTGTCTGAGGGGGAAGGTCCCACCACACATACTCTCCGGAGGTGACCTATCTTCTTGCACTGACTGCAGATGTAGTCCCGGAATCTGCAATCCTCCTGCTTGTGATTTGTCGCACCGCAGCTCTTACAGTTGCTAAGTGCCGAAGTGGTCCAACGCTGCGCTGAGCCCGAATGCTCGCGCTTCTGCACGGCGCCACGGGAGCCGCCCCTCCCGGTGACACCGCGGGTGCTGCGGCCCCGGCCCGCACGCCCTCCACCCGCCTGCATTGCATGCAACTTGACGCCCTCCGCGACCTCCGATACGCTCCGTACCTCTACTGCCGCAGCGTCCCGTTCCGCCGTCTCCAGAGATTGAGCTAGCTTCACTGCCTTCGCAAAATCTAAACTCGATTCATCTTCGGCGAATAGTCGTTGCCTAATTAGATCGCTGCGCAACCCGCACACAAACTGATCCCTTAGATTTTGGTTCAATCCTTCACCGAATTTGCAATGTCGTGACATCTTCTTCAGCTCGGCAACATAGTCGCCTATGTTTTCGTCAGCTTTTTGCCTTCTCTGCCGGAACCGAAACCTCTCCGCTAGTACAGAAGGGGCCGGCTGCAAATGATTTTGCATAACCTCCACGACCTTAGCGAGCGTTAGATCTGCCGGCTTTGTGGGGCTCACTAGATTTTCCAACAGTTCATAAGCCTCGTCTCCCATACTGGCAATAAGGATTGGAAGTTGCATTTCCTCCGCGATTTTGTTCACTTTAAAATACATGTTCAAGCGATCCACGTATGACGACCATGTGCCGCCTCTGACATCAAACTCAGATACTTTTCCGATCGACATGTTGTTCTTGATTGTTTACACTCGTCGCCACTGTGATGTATTGGGATTCCAGGGAATAAGCAGAAGAAACTCCAGCTGTAGATATGTAATAGTTTGTATTTCAGACCCGCTCCAGACAGCTCCACGCGGGACACACCCGCCACGTTCCGCCACCCTGACAGTGACATTTGACAACCACAGACTATATACTACAATACGCATTATCTTTTATCGTATTCTGAATACATCGAGTTACATTATGTTTATTCTGTGTCCATAGTAAATCTATACAATGTGAACCCGTCTTTAGAATCCGAACTTGTTTACACATTAGCTAACACGAACACCTTAATGCTATTCTGTGCTTGACACAGAAGCCTTATTAACAGATTAAACAAGAATATGTCTGAAAGATAAGCAATAATAAATATATGAGAACTTCGTGATAAACCAACTTTGTACCTGTTTTCTGACCTTTACATATTAAAAAGGCAAAGAAATTTTAAATTCCTAAGTTTTTAGTACTATCGGTTTCATTGCCTAATCGTACCGGAAAATATGTTTTTAATCAAAAACAAAAACGTAATTATAGAGTCAGTATCAGATCTAGATAAAATCTAGTCTTGTTAATATTAAAGCGCTTTAATGATACCTGGGGATGATTTCAAAAGCAAAATTTTTATTTACTGCAAATATTTACAAATGGCGGTCGAAAAATCAAAGTTTAACTGAACACTTACATATCTATGTAACATATCCAAAGAAAGAAAGAAAAAGATTCAAAGTGAGCTCTTTTGGCACATTACACGTATACCTCAATGTATTCTTCAGTTGGCCGGAGGTCGGGGAACTAACGAGACACTAATAACTCTTAGCTTGGTTCGTGAGCAAACGAACCCAGGTGTATGTTAATTCTCGACGCTTTATCTATCCGATAAAGATGTCAATCAACAAGATATTCAACTTCATTATTTAATATACGTATCAGCGAATATATATCGCGTTCATTCGACTGGCCTCGTAGCTCAGTTGGTAACCCTGCCTTCTGCAGTGTAGATCGTGGGTTCGATTCCCACCCATTACAAACATTGTGTGACGAACATAGATGTTTGTTCTGTGTCCGGGTGTTTATTATGTATTATGTGTAAAAAAGTATAAAGTATTATATCAGTTGTCTGGTTCCCATGATACAAGCTATGCTTGGCTTACTTTGGGGCTAGATGGCGCTGTGTGGAATGTCCACCAATATTATTATTATTATTATTATTTAGGTGGATAACGCTGAGTAAAATAGACGTGAATGTGGCCTCGACGACGCGTGGTAGAAGATGGTGCCTCATATCTTGACAATTTAATGTCGTGGCATTTTTATACTGATCTCCAACTTTCTGGAAGTTTACATCCCATGCATAGTATCATTGGAGTTCCATTGGAAATAACCCTCAACATATTTGGTTATTGGTACAAATATTGTACGCGTAGTTTCAGAAAATTGTATTTCTGCTTCGAACTGACGTAATTTCCAGCTACTTTGTATTCACGTCATTCTCTATCTCCCAGATAACACTTTGCGTATTTGGCACTTTGTGCCGGATGAGGCATGTATAAACTTTTTATTTGCGCTAGGAAGCTTTTAAAAGCCTGGTCTATGCGATGATGTCATAAAATGTTATTGTTTTATGTTTAACTTTGACATTGCCTGTGATGATGATGAGGTAACGACTAATGGCTGTTACGCTGCCCATTTCCTGGCGCTAATTACTTCCGGCTAACAATGTGTGTATCCCGATTGTTTCACGTTTTCGCAATATTCGCATATTCGCTTGTTTTATTAATGTTTCTCATAAGGGTTGAAGTATTCAATTGAACGTCGTTTAAAACGTTAGTTGCCGGCTCAACAATTGATTCATCTAAAGAGTTATTTTTTACCTACAACGATTTAATACGCAGTGCAACTGAGGAAACTGAAAACTGAAATAGTGCCTCGCTAAATTCTAATGCTCCAGCAAGGTCTGGTACTTTCCTGACTCTAATTATAAAACAAACGCTTTGTTACGTGTGACAATGCTGAAACAAACACGTAATAAACAACAGGTAAAGAATTTGTTCATAGTTATTATCGAGTTTAATGTTATTTATTGTAAATTTTCTGAAGAAACTGTGTTTTAATAGAAAAGCATCAATTTTGGCTTGAATGGTAAATTATAGCCCATACACTCTCGTTAGTCGCTTAGAGTAGGCCAATGTTCATACAGTGGATCATTAAGAATGCTTGTAGATTTAACGACGAGTATATATTATTGACTTCACTAACAGTTACAAACTACCATGGCTTTGTTTGCATACTTAACGAATCTCGACACGATGTGTTACTTGGTAGCATTTATGTTAAAAACTAATAAGAAAATACAAATTGATCAATTAAAATTCATTTATAATTTGACAATACCGCAGTTGTATTCGTCCCACGACTCGAATTGTTGGCCTAAATGACGCTTCAAACTCTTACGATCTGAATGAACATCGCATGCTGCATGTAATGTATGCGGATTACAAAAACTAGAACGCTTGGTTTTTGATGATGTTATTTGCTCTAAACGGAGTCGTTATTTCACGAAAATGTATGAACCGTCATTTAGTCCGTATCACATTTCGGTTGAACGTCAATGTGCCGGATTATAAAGGCCGTTTTGTAAAGGCTAGTCGTTTAGTAAAACGGCGGATTATATTTTGGCTGTGACAATTGTATAATTTCAATAGTTATATTGCAAACGTAAAAATTGGACGCTGAAATACGTTATCAAATATCAAAAGCTACAACGAACTGTTAATGTTTCTTGAATAAAGACGGATTGTCTTCAGGCTTTATGATTATGATTTAGGGAACTCCGTATTTAGACTCAAATGTAGTCCATTATTAGTAGAGCTGCTGAGGTATATTTAAATAGAAGTTACATTCGTATTTAAGTATTTCCACACAACATGTTTACATAACATACACGGTAGATGATGTTTGCAACATTATTTCATCATTTGTAATCTTTATATAGGTATTAAAAATAATATCATTTAAAATACGTCATTTGTATTTGATACCTATCTTCACTTAAATTGTTATCAGATGTTTTGATCAACTCAAATTTGGTTCTTTATTAATTCTATTTTAATTTTTGCATTGCAATTTTAAAAATGTGTAATTTACGAACCTGTTTTAGGAGATTATATCGGGTCATATTATTTTATGATTTTAGGTCATAAATCTAGATTAAGATATGAAGCTTGAAATTCAATTACAAGTAGGAAAGTTTGTTATTAAGCAAGGTTCATCATTTTGGTAATTGAAATTGACAGAATAACTCGTAATTTTCTGAAAACGTGTCACTTTTATAGGTATTTTAACTTTCCACGTACTTGTGATGATCACCATGGAGTCATTAGTTGTATCTGATAGGCAACCTCTATTAGAGTGAACTGCATGGTGTTACATACACCGTTACACTTGATAGGAACCCTGCAGACTCTCAGGGTACACTAATCATGCGAACAGTTAGATTGCTTCCATCTAGCGATCGATCAAGTCCATCGACGCTGGAGGCCAGGGCCACAGACAGGAGGGGACTTAGGATCCCGCCTAAATATATTGTGCTGTAACGTCCAGCATCGAAAAAACTATTGCCCATCTAAATATTTCGTATCGCGCTGATCCATGGGAATGTTCTCTTATGTATTCAGTAGAGGCAAAGCTTTGCTCCAGCCTTGACTACTATCGACTATCATTTTCAAAATAGGGTTCGTTCACATAGACCGGCTTGGATAGAAGACGAGATTTTAATCTTATTTAAAAGTTGTTTTGTATGATTTTATGTAGAATTATAATGAAAGACAAGAGGAGGCTGTCTCGAAGGACGCTACCAAGATTCAAATTATTTCGGTGATTTTACTTCTATTGTAATGATACCAATATATCCTTTGCTAAGCAGGTAATTTGAACTAGCCCCTGGCTTTAAGTTGCGCCTTGAAAATGTATCCTAGCAACGACTCTGGCAGAGGCCATCAATATTGGATCTCCAGTAGCAACCGAACTGCAATTATCCACATACTGTCGAGTAATAAATATTTTTTTGTGCACCTTAATCATGGTGTATTGATTCGGTATTGAATGAAAAAGCTGTGACCGTTATTAATGTGCGAAGCTAATCAATGCATAATAGAGTATATTCATTGACTGACTATCTATCGTATTACTGGTTCGCAGACGATTTGAAGATACATAGATCACACCTTTAAACTAGTCAGACATACAAACAAAAAATGATCATTTCGTATTTGTAAAACGTACTTTTGTTTCATGTTCGATGACAGATTATCAATATGTAACTTTCGCTTGTGTTTCGCTTATAAAGCATCAAAGATTTTCATCAATCTATATTGAGGTTAATCGTTTATTCGGCGTGTATTTCGGCTCTCCGTTTATGAAACGTTCAAACTTAGTTCTACTTGTCTATTGTGCCGTTCGTCACGAGCGCAGTAATGATGTCTTCAAATACGCCCTCCACACATTTGGATATATCAGTCGCGATCTTCACGTTTACCTCGGTTGTACCTCTTCGTCGAAGGCTCCGCGAGCCGTGAAGTGCTCTACAACGGCATTAATAATTTTGTCGTGATTTACTTTATCGCCATTGTTTTCGATTTGTAGTTCTCAAAGATCGTTCTCATAGTTTTGAGGCTGAAGTATTGTCCGTTAGTAGCTTGAGACAATTCTTGACCCTGTTCTAAATCACGTTGTTAGATTTGAAGAATATAATCGTTTTCAAAGACTGTCTTCTCAGGCTGTCCAAGTGCTGGCATTTAAAATTTAAATAACTTAGTGTATCTATTGAAAAAAAATACTTAAAATAACAGCGCTACGAGAGATGACAAGTAAATTCTTAAGTTCTAGAAAGTTTTCTTTTCGCCTTGTGTTAAAAAGTTTGTCCAGTTTACAAAAATAACATCACGAATTAACTTTGAGAGTTTTATCATATTATGTTTCGAACTATCTCTAACATCTTAGAATCATTGGAAAGATGTTCGGCTTAATGGACTTCGTGTGAGCCTTGTGGGGCCTCACACGATAAAAGTGCCTAATTATTTGATAATATTTAATGAATTTTAACAAATAATGATTGCTTATTGCAGATGAAATTGGTAGGATAAGTAGTTTTCCAAACTGAATTAAAAAGATTCTTGACCATCTTGAATAAATATTATATTTTTTTGTATATCTAATTACATACCTACAAGATCGAGGGACTCATACAACTCAGCCTGAATCGTTGCAGGTCCACACAACACCAAATACAAACAGTTATATTTTAAATTTCGAAGCATAGCTGAATGAAAGAAATTTACATTATTCTGATAACTACATATTGCTTTGAAGCGCATTAAACATATGACCATCATGCATCATATTCAGCTGATCAGATAACTCAGTTACAATCCTCATACAAAACATCTCGGATTAAATAATCGCTTGTACGTGCTTACCGTGTCGAAGCTATCGTGCGTTGAACTTTCGCGCGAATAAAAAGCGAACGGTTAGCCTTGACCGTGCGCACTGTTACCTAATCTATTAGACGTGCGCCGTGCAATGCGTTGCGGCTGCCGCGCGCGCTTTGGATTCTCGGCTTTTTGCGAGTTATTATGTGACTTGAACGTGATTTACTTGGCCGCGGAATGCAGCGTATGTATTATAAAGGAGCTTTTATGCAACCCCATTTTTATGTCAGCTAATTGACTGAGCTACAAGTGCCCGCAATGTGCGCTTTTTTATTTTTTTATGTGATTCAGTTACGGAACTAGCAGACAGCCCACCTGGTAACCAAGTAATACGACCCCTAATCCCTACTTAGGTACAACAAGATCCGAACCTGAGGCGTTGTATATGTCTCATGTGCCTGTAATTACACCAGCAACCACACCTTTCATACCAAAACACAGTAAAGCGAACGTATTACTGCCACTGCTATTAGATATGGTGGCAGCACTAGCCCGCAAGAAATTGGCGTAAGTTCTACCGCTACTAAAAGTGTGTTACTTATTACAATTTACAAATAAGTATGTATTTAATAAAATATTTGTTATGATATAGTGTCGATTGTTTACTAATGTGCCCGCTCCCGCTCGTCACAGATTACTCCGTGGGCAGGCGCGAGATACGTGGAATGTACCATTCCACAACATTATCACGATTTTCCCTGAAGAAATAAAACTTTAACAAAAGTTAATTCTGAGAGTGAGTTTACCGGCACATTAACGATTACTAGAAGCGTGAGATGCGACGCGCACGGTCGCTGGGAAGTTGGAATGGTCCATTCCTAATGCTCGCTTCATTCTATAATGTCATTAGGGCCCGGGATAACTGGGGTCCTTCCTGTACGTTGTACTATTTACCTCATATTCTATTATATTATTATATTCTATTCGATTCACTGGTTCTCTCCAACCAGTGTGGTTTTAAAGGATTTTAAGTGCGCCTCAAAGAGGCTCCTTTCGTGCACTTGACACGTGTCTTCGTTGATTTTTATCATTTCAAAAAAACAGCCTTCAAGATACTTTATTATTTATTGTGCACACGAAACAACAAAAAGTCGTGGTAAAAATACAAGGTACAAAGGCGAGCTTAAGAGGAGTTCTCTTCGCCGCTAAACCATTCCCCGTTTACGGTACATGACACAGACTGAAGCAATGGTTACACACTCGACTCGAAGATACATTAGTTCCAGCAATCGAAGGCGATGGCTAAATGTTCCGTGCCAGTAACACCGTGAACCGAGTGACCGCGGCACCAGCACACATCCAACCTCGAGCATTCAGCTCCAGCCGGTGCCGGACGCCGGATAAGCCGGTTTTAGACTGTATTGTGTTACTGATTGGAAAACATTTAAAGTAACAATATTTTGTTCGACAACGGAGCAGGATATATCGTACACGAGCGTTTTATCGGATATTATCTAGTATTTTTGGATGTCGTCTCTTAAACGTTTTTCGTTACGATGTGATTCGTAGAGCTAATTATGAAAAAATATGTGATGTATATATTTTTTTCTATAGAAGAAGAAGAATATTTAGTTTAAAACTTACATAGTAGGATACACCTATTTAATACATGTTTACAGGTGTTAACAGCAAATTTTTAATACATACTCGTACAGTTAAGAGGAAAGCTCATATTGATTTACTGAATACACATAATTTTTACACTTAAATTAAATTAGTTTAGAACAAGTCCACAAAATTAGTAGATCGATTGTAATAAAGACCGATAGAATAAAAATAAGTTTGTTGTATAACGTGAATCTAAGTAATAAATATTTTTTTGCTCAAAATAATACTTATTAAAAACCCTGTCTTAAAAAAAAGTAAAGCTGTCGATTCTATTTACGTACATTGCCAGAGAGTCAAACTTGTCGCATTCAAATAAACAATTTTGGCGCCTGGATTGTCGTGTCTTCTTGTTTCATTCGAACTTTGATCTTTCATCACAGGCTTTCACGAACACTAAATTATTCTCACAGTTAGTTGCAGCTGCCTCCATTCTTAAAGATGATGTGTTCGGTTGATTCTTCTTCGGTACAACAAGCGAAGTAAGATCCGCGCAAGATCTTTCTTTAGATAAACTAGCCTCAGTGCTAGGATGTAGGAATGGAGTTAATCAATCAATCATTTTATTTTCTTAAAATAAGGGTAACAAATGTCTTTAAGCCTTACTACTAAATTGGTTCCAACTTATTTTCACCACAGAGGCATGCAAAAATTTCTTACACAATGAAAAAAAAAAAAACTAACATTCAAACAAAAACTTACTATTATAAGAAACTTTTTACTATAAGTAACAAGTTTCTTATGACTAAACTCTACTTAAACGCGTTCATCACACTTGTTCCAGTGTTGCCTCTACCATATACAGAACAAACGCATCGAACGCTTCTTGATTATGATCTAAATTGTACATCAACTTATATTGACGGCGCGGCGGGTACAGTTCGCCCATGTATATAATAGTGTAACTGGCACAATCTGCAGATATATATTCGAGCATTGAGCTAGCACACTTTCATGGATGAGGCAGGACTATCTGTTCATTTTATTAAGCCTCATTTGGCTCAGTCGATAAGTTGGACGACGCAGCGACTTCTGAACGACTTTAGCACGATTTCTGATCGAGGTTGCATCTCGATATTAGAACAGCTGGTTCACAGCATCTACCTATCGATTCTGTGGGTGGTAAATGTTTTGTTTTTCTATCGGCTGTTACGGTTGTAGCGATGACTGAATCAAAATCTGTTTTAAAACTTGCCGTCTTTAAGTTTAATGAATCATTTATCATTGTGATACATATGGATGGTGTGGCGTAGGATTTGAAGGAAGGGAACAAGGTAAATAATAATTTAATAAATAATTTATAATAATTTATTTGATCCACAGATACAACAATAAAACACACACGTACCTAAGTAATGACATGAAAACAGTTTTAAACTAAACATAAAATAACATTGGACTGTCATTGGTCTTGGAAGTAAAAAACTAGAAGGGTTCATTATTACAATTTTAAAAGTTAAATTAGAGCTATAATATCTTACTGTATTATCTACCGATACTACATCAATTATTTGTAATAAATAGCTTCATATCACTTTTTATTATAGTATATAGTACGATACATTTAGTATAGTGTGACAAGATGGATACTATTATCAAACCACGTATTTTAAAATGGACAAAATTGCATCAGTCTTGAGCCAATGTATTTGATCATAGTACTCTACATGATTCCTAGCGATGCGGGATGTAATGAATCAACTATTCACGTATAAGCTATCGATGCTGCATCTCGTTTGTAACGGTGCTCGCCGCGCCCTGCGTTGATAAGAGTTTTTATGTCATCGGCCCATCGGCTGCCGGCGACGATTCATGTCCAGTAGGTGTTTCACGAGCGGCCAACGTGCTCGATTCACGTGAAAACTATACTTCCGTAATAGATTGCGTTGAGGAATTTCCATTGCAACTTTTCATATACATATTTTTGATAGCTTTCAACAGATTGCCTGATTGATTGGATCTTTGCTCGAAATATCACGTGTTGCCACCGCCGGATTTGGTTTCCATTTTAACTTTGAGTAGATGTGTTTTCGATATTCTTTTCGTCCAGGAAGATAAATTTCTCTTCTTTCTGCCTAAGTTCATCTCTAAATACTATAAACGTCAATATCTATCTCTGTCTGTTTCTCCGATGACTTCTTCTAAACCATGCGGATATGATACGTTTTCCCTAATAGAACGAGCAATAAACGAAAAAGGTTTGTGTAGATAATTTGTAAATATTTTATCCAGAATGGCTGAACTAACAACTAAACGGTGTTTTGTCAAAAAACCTGTTACTTGATAATTTCTTGCTATGCGCACTTCTCATTATCTTTAACTCGTGTGAAGAAGGGTCATTTATCAGTAGTAATTTTCTTAATCATTCTTCTCTTTGTTAAAACAGTATGATGTCGATAATTCTCTTAAATTATCTTAAAAGATCTTCATTTATATTCATGATTACGAAAACCTTGTGATAATTACTAAATTCTTCATATGATTAGGTATCTGTATCAGATCAACGATTTGTATAAATTATATATTAACATATTATTTACTTGCATCATATATATAAAAGTTTAGGATTTTTTCTGTTTTAAATTATGTTTTACAACATCTCCGTCGCAGTCTATATTTGCAAATCCATATACGTTATTTTATCGAAGATTTGACCAAATTCAAAATCTGAATAGATAAACTTGTTTTGAGAGGCCCAATTTTATAAATTGTTGTCTTGAATATTGATCAGTGTTATTCCACTCACCGATAGGTACTTACGCAAGATTATGATTAATTATGTCGAAGTACTAACAAGTTACAAGTAACAACCCGGTTGCTTAGATTCTTCTAGACGTAGTTTTTTAAATAAATAAATAAATATTGGTGAACATTTCACACAGCGCCATCTAGCCCCAAAGTAAGCTATAGCTTGTGTCATGGAAAGCAGACAACTGATATAATACTTATATACTTTTTTGTAAATACATACATATTATACATTTGACACTTGTTTTGACACCCAGACAGGGAACAAACATCTGTATTCGTCATACAAATGTTTTTCCTGGGTGGGAATCGAACCCACGACGTACAGCGCAGAAGGCAGGGCTACTACCAACTGAGCTGTGAGGCCTGTCGAGTTTTGCATCAAGTACATGCAAAACGTGATGAAACACAAGACGAGTTGGATCCTCTGCGGTCTTGCCTCGTGAGTGACCGCAGTCAAAGGAAACATGGACGTAATCATTCGTTCTAGGTTTGACATATAGTGTGACATTGTGGTCACAACGGCAGTTTCCTTAGAATGTAACGCGATAGATGCCTGCGATTTCCTACCTATCATTCTTTATTCTTTATTGTACACAGTAAAAATAATCATAAATTAACATATATAAAAAATATGTACAAAGGCGAGCTTATATATCATCCATTGATTACTTGATATGCTTCGGAGCTTTTCCGAATTCACACTTTATATCAAAGTTTTCGAAAAACGTATTTAAACATATACTTTTCCAGTCAATAACTGCAGTGTTTTGGAATTAGGTGAAACCGCGATAAATTGTCATATGATTGCTTCTTTTAATATGAAGTCTTTATAAAGAGTTGTGCTTCTTGTCATTCAGTGCTGATCGCCGCTAGTTCATAATTATGAGGTCTTCCCAGCAAGGTATGACAGGGGCAGTTTCAAGAGAAATATAAAAAGAAATCTCGAGGGTAGGCAACGCATCAGTAATGCTTCCGGTGTTGCTGACGTCAATAGGCTGCGGTGACCGCTTAACATCAGGCAGGCCGTAAGCATGTATGCCTAAACATAACATTAAAAAAAATGTTTTTTTCAAGATCGTTTAGTATAGTATGATTTTTCGAAATCATCTGAAATATACGTAATATCTGCAATTCCATCAATACAATATTAAGAAAACTGTAAGGGAACAAATGAGTGACTTATAAATCGTATGTTTCGGAAGTAACAGTTACCCGTTATTGTGTTCAAACACACACTAATGAGCAGAACAAACACTCATTCTCAATGATGACGGTCAATGTTTGGCCATTATCACAGATATGTGAATGAGATGCACTGTATTTACTTCTGTGATTGATCATCGCTTGTATAGAATGGTTTGTAATGTGTGATAGGCTTATACATATTTACTTACATTTCTATATATTTATTCGTTAAACTTTATATGGTGTGGAATGATGCGTAACGGTCTTGAATTCAAATAATGATTACTGGTATGAACTATGAACTATGAACTAATTATTTTATAGACATAAATAGTGTTAACGAACACTTTTTGTGTCTATAACATAATTAGAAATTGTTGTCAGAACTGCTTACAAATATTTCATTTTTAATTCAATAAGTTTTGGTTGCCTAAGCCATTTTAGATGTTTGAGTTTCTCACGACACTACAATATATCGACATATGTCAACAAGATATATAATTATTATTTTTTTACTTTTGGTCTTATCATTTTCACTCCATTCTGAAATCCACGAAATCCCTGTAGCATCCAAAGCCTTATCTATCACAAAAGCTTGCTGCTTATCGGCGAATGCCAAAATACCCGTGGTATTCTCATATTATATTACGACAGCTATTTCAGATTGGACCTAAGCACATTTACTTATCGCCTAGTTACCTATTTAGTAATCACCTATTAGTAGTACACTAAGCTGTGTCCAATTGGATATGCAAATAACTTCGCCAAAAGACACAAAAAATCGAGGCTTCGCAAACACAGGCGTTGATTCGTTAGCACCTGCGCACGACATTCGATTTCAAACGAACTTTAACGGTCGCGCGACCGGTTCCTGATTGTAATCAAAAGCCTATCTGGACACGCTGATTACAAACATGTCCGATTGGGCGTACGTGTTACGTTAAACGGTGAAGGAAATATTTTGAGGATACCTCCTGACACCAAAAATTTGAAGCATGTATCAAGTGCACGAAAGGAGCCTCTTTGAGGCGCACTTTATTCCTTGAACCACACTCGGTCACTGGTTCGAGACAACAAGAGACAAGAGTAGTATGTTCCAAACTTGCTTTAATTATTCCGCAACAAACACAAATTTAAATTTAAATCTTTAAAAAATTTAACCATGTTATGAAACCTTATTTTCTTTAAATGCCTATAAGTGGACTGAATATTAACTAAGCGACATCTTTATAAAAATCATATCCCATCAATTCCAGAATTAAGGACAGATCAAAATGAAAAATAGCGAAGCTCAGGCCCCAACAACTTCAGGCCATCATTTTGTGACTAGGCAGTAACAGCTCATCATTTTTTATGGAGGAGGATTATTTTATCATGACGTACAAAATAAACAATCATATATTTACATGAAGCGCCTTATCTGTAGTACCTACAGGGCGGGTACGTGAATACAGACGCGCCGCAAGGTTTGATTGATTTGGAATGGGTTAATCTGAGCCGTGGGACGGAAAACAGGACGCGAGCTTTGATAAAACATGTCATTGGTATGTGTGGGTCCTTCGTAGGAAATTATCGACGACGTGAATGTTATTTTAATGTTCACCAAATAGTAGGCAAATAAATATTCGATAACATATGAAAACAAGTCAGTCACTTATCTTGAAATTAATTTGATATGTTCTCGGAAACAGGAAACCAATTGAAATTGAAAATTGAAAAAATTGAAATCAATTTTATATGATGAACTATGTACTTAATATTGAATAAAACGACAGCGCGATTTCTGAACATCATGAACCCCGACATTCAGTCCAAAGGTCGCTGATTCAAATCATATGTGAGCACCCTCAAATTGGTGAAGGAAAATATCGTGAGAAAACTGGCATGTACAAAAACCTACCAATGAAAACACTACGTGTAATTGATTTGTTTTCAGATTGCCGAAAGAGCAACTATTGTTTATGAAATGCTATTCACTCTCGCTTGTCGATAATATGTGTCCTTCCTGTAGGAAAATTAGAGGCTAGTATGGTTTCAGTATAGCAATGTTGAAAATAGTTTTCTTTACGCTGGATCCTTACCTTGTGTTTAACCTTGGTAAATAAAATAACAAGACAATAATTTGGAGACAGTGTCGTTTTAAAGCACTGATTTTCTTCGTTGATTGTATGTAATTTTCTCTCCCTTGTTAAGAGTCGTGGGAATATTGCGGTACAGAAAAGAATACATTTTCTTTTTTTGTCTTTATTAAAATGTTACTATCATTTATGTCTTCTAACTAGTAAAAACAACCTTACGTAACCTTATCTGATTTTGTATATATCGTACTATTAATTGTTCTATTCCGCTGTTTACAACTTCTGTTCGCTCCAGCGCGTGGAGTTTTCCAATATAATTAAATATTTTGCTATATCCTAGTAGTTTGCGAATTCTTCGCTAATTTCTAAACATCGGCCGGTACGAAAGTCAACTGCTTTCCATTGGAAATGTCATGAATGCTGTAATCTAAAGTATTTGTCGGCGATTTTGCACGTCTAGGTTTCCTCATTCGTTTTCATCTTAAAAGGTTAACAATAATTTAAATACAGCTTTCCTTCACTTTGCATTGTAAAGGTGAACACTCACACTTTCTAAGCATCCTTTACATATAGTGAGATCATTGTGGGGTTAATCTGCTACGTTTAGGAGGGCTATTCATTTAATATCTTTTTCAAGAATTCTAAACCTTGATTTGTTGCGTTTAATTTGTCTATCTTGATAAATATCGTGAATTATTGAGACACTGCGACCTTTGGTATTAGCATGGAACTAGCTCGTACGAATTTCGGATACGAACTAAAACACTGCGGCAAATATGGACCATCCATCAACTGCAACTGTAGTAACAGCAATAGTTCAAATAGCAGGTTTGTATAAGGCCAGCATAGAGATAAATGCACTAAACACCGTTGAAAATCCAACACCCATGTATGAATCAATTTGGCTCTCGTGCTTTCACTGACTCTGTCCCAGAGTAGGCTATAAATGGGAACGTTTAAATGCTGGTTACAATGCGATGTGGCCCTAACATAATGAAATTGCCAGTGTGGGAGTGTTATTTCGTATGCGTGCAAGATGGAGTGTTGCTTGATTCGTTTCGGTTGCTACCTGACATCTCTATTGATACTTTCGACACTTCCATATTTTTGGTTGTGTTTTATGGTCTCTATTCATGGGTATTCATTGAATCGATTTGTTTCCGGTCATTCATATTCGTCAGTTTCTAAAATTTATCGACCTAACGTGTCCTCCAAAACGACGCATTTGATTGTCACTTGTATGTGTTACAGGCAATGTATGAAAAGCCGGCATTCTGTAGAATGCCTAGGCATTGTATAGAATTCCCGGTGTTTTCAGGATATGTATGTATTACGAAAATTATTACATACCTCACCTAACCTTACCGCTTCTATTATACACTTCGCCGACTAATAAAGTATGCTATTTACATAGTATACTTTATATAATAGATATATATAGAATAGCCTAGGCATTATTTCAGACAGGGTATGAAATGATATTTATATACATTGCCTCAACGTTTAAGCATTCTTTAGAATACCGGACTATACACAATGCCGTAGCATATATATGCGTACTTGTGTTATTGTTTGTGAACACAGGTTAACTAAAGCACTAATTGTTTCATGTGAGTAATAGAAGATCCATTGTCTCCTGTGATGTTTAGCGTATTCGCTGCTCTTCACAATACCAATACAAGAGGTACCTAAACGACCTAAGTCATATTATATGACTTCAATCGTCTCACAAATGAAATAATTTTTATGTGATAGAGTTACGGAACGATCTGATGGCCTAAAACGACAGTGTGCACAAAGGTGTAAAGTGATGACATCTGCCCATAGCAATAGGACCCCTACTTAGATACGACAAGGCCCAAGTCGCATCGTATGTGCCCGTAACTCTGAGAAGTGAAGGTGTAACTTCACCGGCAACCACACCTTTCAAACCGGAACACAGTAACGTGGAAGCATCACTGCTTGACGGCAGAAATGGGTATGGTGGTAGTACTTCCCCCACAAGCTTGGCATAAGCTCTACTGCTACTATATGGAAAGTTCAATGTGTTTGTAGGCTCACCGGTTCAAAGACTACCTAACGGAGAGAGAAATGGGTATGTTTGTAGCACTTCCCTGGACAAACTCAGCATAAAAGAGATCTGAAAATATCGTGTCCCATGAATAATCCTAGTGAAATGGTGGCCGCTTTAATCACAATGTACATTTTGTTAATAACTTGCTGGGTACGGTTATCATCCCAGTATTATTAACCTTCAGACCATTATTTATACTGTGCAATATTTTGCATCCTCTATAATTTGTGGGAAAAATGGCCGCACAAGAAATTAACTCGTATATCCCTCTTATTTTTTAATCTTTTTCCACACTGGTTCGATACAGCGAGTGAAACTACTAGTAGTAATATCTAATTATTGACGGTAAAAAAACTAAATTCCTTTTATTCTGCAGCTGTACTAAGTACCTTGCACTTACAGGTCGGTGAAAATTACAGGCCATAAGTAATAACGTATTACGAACACCACCTTTTGTTCTGCTGATGAATTACCGAACGGGCCTTGGCCTACAACTGCAGTGCAATTCCGCAGCCTATAATTTACACCACAAAAACGTGTGCCATGTGACAAACTGCGGAATTCAGAGATACACGGTGGGACACCAGCTTGTTCGCTTTCGTAACAAATATATGCTATTGAATCTTTTTTTTTTTATTTGTCTTGATGTTCGAACGCTAACTCCTTTTCGCAAAACTCTTCAATTTAACACAAACCATGACATGATGAGGTTTTGACCTCAACAGATAGTCTTGAAACGTTCTGGTTAACTTATGTTGTAAGAAAATAGTACTTTACTCCAGTTAAATAACACTTTTGTATACCATATTTAATTTTTAAATATATTTATTGTGCACTCCTGATATTCATATATAATATGAAGTCGAAGAGTGAGTGAATAGAAAATTACCGTTTTTCTATTTCTTTAAAATTCTCGTCTAAATGAAATAGTTTTTTTATTTTTTATTTATTCAGTATATAAAATTCGTAAGTGTACAGAGTTTACCAGCTGTATAGATGAACTATCTTTTGCCGCGTGCCACATAATAAGCCCTATTAAAGATTGCAGTATATCGACTTTTTATTCCCGATTGTGTGTAGCGACAGGTGCCGTCTCGGGAATGTCTCAGGTCACCTGTCGACGGCATAAATATGCTCGATATGTTATGCTGACAGGCATTCGTCTTGAGAAGGTGGTCTAGAGTTGATAGTTTTTGTTACTATGTGTAGGTCAAAGAAAATAATGGCTCGAGCATTGGTAGGGCAGTCATCTGGTTAGTTTCCACCTGCTTCGTCCTTAATCCATTTATTGCTTTGTGTTTATTTATACTTTTGTTTCATGCCACATTAGTACGATATTATGAATGGGTTCTTCTTGCCTTTTAGTACTTTGTAATAAATATACTTCGTTTAAGTTATTGCAGTCCTTGCATTATTCATCATATATGTTGCTTCAACTGTAATAGGATCTCCAAGAGCAAAAAAAAGGTAATTTTTATCAAAAAGGAATTTTAAATATGCCAAGTCCTACATAATACATAGAAGTAGAGTATATAAACAATATAGGCACATGAGACATTCCACCCACACGTCTCGGAGTTACGGGCGCATATGATGCGACTTGTGTCTTGTCGTACCTAGTAGGGGAGTACCCAAGTCGCGTCGGTTGTTATGGGCCGAGGTTACCGCCTAACACCAGGTGGGCTGTCGTTCCGTTACTATATCACATAAAAACATGTTTATTCCCACGAAATGTACATAAAAATTTATGAATTATAATTATGTTACACAAGAGTTATTTTTTACACGCCGATGTGTAAAAGTAATCAGCCTCTCTATATCTCAAGACTACCGTTTTCCATTTGAAGAGATTTTAATTAAAAGCTTAATTCGATTCCATTGTTATCTCTGTATCAGCACAAATTTGCGCGCCTCGTTATCTGTTCGCCAGAGCCGCCGTCGTCGCCTCGCCTCGCCCGCTTTTGGACTCCAATTAGCCGATAACTTCTTTTTCGTTTTCAACAGCTATTCACACATAAGTCATGCCGGCAAGAACCTGGGAAGAATACTAAATTTTACATACTACATAATTAACAAACAAACAAAAGTTATTTATTTAGATTACAATGTTGTCGTAAAATGGATTGGGAACTGTTCTGTTAAGTTTAAAGAAACCTTTATTAGAAGACACCCCTTATTTCTGTGGTCTAGCTATACATGGTTATACTTGTAGATTTTATACTACATAATAACATACATTTTACCAAATTAATAATTCTAGACTGGCTTCTGCAAGTTACGTCGATACATCTATCATTATTTGTAGTTATTCTGTTGGGAGCTGTTGCAGAGTCAAGTATTTTTGGAATGTGCCGGCACGTTGCCGGTTCCCGAGGCGTGTGAACCTCGGCCGCGTCTCCTTTTCCATTTCATTACACTTTCCTTCCGCGAGTCAATTAACAATTACAAATGCTACGGTGACGTTTTGATCGCAGGCTAGACTGTTAGCATTCCTGCAACAGGCCCGTCTTACCGTTACCGCGTGGTGACTGACGATTGTTGATTGATACTAGTATCGGCTCCATAACTACGTTGCATTAGAGCAGTCCTTATTTGATTCCTGGCCTAGTGCAGGGCATTTATGGATATAAGTGTGCCAGTGTTATATTACTATTGTGTCTCTTGGTAATTTAATTTATTTTTGTGATAATAAAAATGATATCCTAATGATAGCTTTTTGTTGTTTCAGGTTAGTATTCAAATGGTTCCTGTTACCTTGTAAGTCCGACAATTGTTCAATTGTTTCAACACGTATTACTCAATTACTCGTATCACTTTGATAAGTATTTTTGCCTTTAACTGAAGCACGATATTGGGATGTTTTCGTATGTAGTTCAAACAAGTCATATAGAGGCTTATATATCCACAGATTTTTGTAAATATTAATTTGCATTTATTATATTATTATTTTGTTATTGTTAAATATAAATAATCGCATTTTGTCTCACTTTACTAGAGTCAGACTTAATAAAGTCTGGACAATTATCTGAACTAAATATGTATATGAAATCATAACAGCTGTCTTTAGACGCTGAACCAAAATATATTATATGTTAAAAAGACCAGCATATTCTAGGGCGAAAAAGTTTTACTTTTGGAGAGCAAGCTTTCGGAATCAGAGACAGTTTATTTTGATTTAAAGTAATAATGTCCGAGTTGATGGCTTATTGTTGTGCCGGTTAATTGTAGAAACCTTGCAAATCTGCAAGAAACTGACCGAGTGATGGGCGTGCCCGGTAAATAACCGCTAAACATTATACTCGGAACGAACCCTCCGGCCAGAATATTAGTTCTAATATTATGCATTTGAGTGTTTTCATTCTGAATGATTACCTGGTGTTGAGTCCTATAATCGTCTATTGTGGACCAATTTCCGTCCGTATGATTATTGGGTCTGGATTGTGTGCCTTTACATGTTGGATGTTGTTTATTTTTGTTACTTTACTTAGGCAAACTTGGAAGAACCACGTATTCCTTCTTTTTATATTTGATAGACCTTCGTTAGACTAAATATTCTTTGATTTAATCGATGGTGACGTTGATGTTAGATAGATAGATAAAAACATTTATTTCAGCACAAACATAGGAACAACAATTACAAGAAAAAGTAATATAATAAAACGGCGGTCTCTTAACACACTGGGACGTTATGGTCTAAAATATATTACTAACTTTTGATTCCGACGAAGACGAACGCCGGCAATATGATCAATTTATCATTAGCACATCGTTTGTTGAGATAAAGACGAACAGATTCGTAATAAATCTAAATTGCTTCCATCACTTAAATATGGATTGTTATGTTTGGCTTATTTTGGATAGACAAATTAATATTCATTCCCAAAACAGGGACGTGCTTACTCGTGACAACCGAAAGTAAATAGGTTTTAACACGAGACCACCTGGATTGGTAGATGGACACGCTAAAACATGCGCTAGACTTAGGTAGAAGTGTTTTTCATTCGAATATTAGATTTAATTAGTAAAAGTCTTTTAAAAAATGTAACCCGCGACCTTTTTACTGAAGAAGGGTATGCCACTTGGTAAAATTGTCTTGTAACTCTCTTGCCAAGTTATCGTAGGTATCAGAAACTAGGCTCTATGCTACCCCCCTTTTTTCTGTGATACCACAATTTTTAACCGCTATTATTCTCACATGCAACAGTTTATTTTGCAACACTGTTTTATAAGACTTGGCACCATTACTTAAAACAGTATAAAATTCTGTGTTATATGGTTGTTTACAAATGCCTGTTTTACTACAAACGCAATGGACAAAGAAAATTTACATACCGACGTAGATAAGCCTCGCAACAGTGAATTAAAAATTATTGGACCACAGTATGTTGGTAAGCACCTTAATATCATACGTAAACCGATTACCCGCTCGCGGCAACGTAACATGCGCAACTTTCTGTAATCGTTTGTCGTAACGTTCTTTTATCGCTTTTACTTCTATGAAAATTGTTTCGCAGAAATCTTATTGTATTTGAAGAATTGTCTTCCGTCGTCGGTTACTTTTGCGTTTGATCTCGAAGCAGCATAGTGAGTTGACACAGTTTTTTATATAATATTTATGTTTCTAGATATTATTATGTTGGATTACAGTACCTGCTATAGTAACGAATGCTGTCATTCGTTATTAGCATTCATCGTATCTCTAACAATAAAAAAATCATATTGTTACTGTTCCAAATAAATAAACATTATTATTATTATTCTATTCTGGTGACTTTTTGACTAAGAACAACGTCGCTTAAGTTAAGTGAAGGATATAAGAAAGAAAGAAAGAAAAAACATTTATTTATGTCAAACAATAGCGAAACTTATAATTAAAAAAGGTATACTATTAAGACAGACATATAAAATTAAAATGAGCTAATAAAAACATACTAAATTACTACTAAAGAAACAACCGTAGATGGTTACATGTACGAATATTGCTATTAAACTACATTAGAGAGGCACAAAAACTAAATTAACCATCAATTCTTAAATGGGAATCGTAATGCGTTACGGCATTTATCTCGGACAAAAATTATTAACAAAATAATAGAAAAAAGTTTGAAAATCCTTCAAAACTGGGTATATCAAATTAAATTATACCTATGGGATAGAAATTATATCGTGAGAATTCTTTTTTTGTTAGTCAGCTGTGGCCGCCTTTCGGACAGCCTTTATGCGCTTGGTCATTCATTATAGTTTCCACACCTTTTTATTTGGGGGAAAAAACATGACAGTTCGCAAAAATAAACCTCAATTAGTTTATGATATTGGCTTTCTTTTTGATTGGACTCGCAAAAACTGACGAGGTGACGCGATCCACTGATTCAACGCGCGAACCAATCAATATTTATAAAAAGTGCTATTTTTAGCCAAACATTTAGTACCAGCACAAGATACAAATATGTCGCGTATATTTCGTTACTCTTCTGTACCTCAAAACAAACCCATTTTATTTTATGAAAATTTGTTTTTGAATGTTAAATCGGTAAACCAGAGGTCATGGCCATTTTTATTGTTTATTTATATAAATTTATGATCAGGAGATTGCCTGTTACGTACCTGACGTAGTAAATATGCTACGATTCACGTTTTTATTCCCGTAGGGGTAAGCAGAGCTTCAGCGGGCCACTTGTGGGTTACACTATAGTGGAAACGTAAACGTGACGAGGGGTGAGCTTGTCTTAGCGATTTTTTGCTCTTATAACTTGGCTAACACTTTCTTCTAGTAATTCTTTCCTCAATAACCCGACAACCTAGAAGATTCTTATACCAACAAAATGACCAAACAAGCCCGGGCGAATTTGAAAATATGCATCCAATTATAATGATTTAGATCACGTTTTCTGCATCTCGTCTGGGTCGCTGGCCTTCATCGCTACATCTCATTTTGATTGGCATTTCTAGTTTAATGGTGTTCAGTTTCAAATTGATCCGTCATATTTTACTCAAAGAGGTGTATCTGATACGTGAGGTAAAACGTTTTGCTCGAAACAGCAGAGTTGCTGAGGGCCAGGAGAAATTGCCCGTCTAAGGGTTGTTCAGATCAGGCGGAATATGTCCGAGCATGTTTGCATGTTTGCACTGATAGTGACATTTTAAGTTATTACACTAATATTTTAAAAGCAAAAGTACGAATATATCTGTTTCTTTTAATGGATGAGTAATCTGTTTTTGCTAATGGATGAGTAGATATATTTGTTACCCTTTCAAGTCAAAACAACTGACCTGATGCGGATTGATCAGGTTAAGTTTGGTCTTATGTTTGCTTGCATGTGTAAAATTAGTTTTTCGCTTAGTAATATCGAGGCTTGTCTCAGGAAATTAAATAATTGAATTTTCACGGTCTTTCTGTCAAATAAAACACGTTATTATTAATTCCTCACAATAAATGTAGGTATTTTCAGATGTATCCGATTTTCCTGAGATTTTAAACTTAGATAGTTAACTAGTTAAAGCACATTAGGCACCTTTTACCACATGGGCGCAGCCGTGCGCAGAAGCTATTAGCTAGTAACTAATTCAGATACAGATACAAATATGACGCTACCATACTGCACCACCGTAGTCCACACGTTAAAAATTCTCATTGCATTGCGTCCTTCCCTCATGTGCCTGTAATTTTACCGGCTCCCTGACCCTAACGAAACAAAGCAATGCTTGTCTAGGTACCAACTGGAGGACTTGTAATCGTCTGACAATTTAAAGATGATAAGAAACTGATTTAATTAATGATAAGAAAATGCCCGGCTCATAAATAAAGATGAAGGCTCTTTTCCAAATTGTCTGAAGGCCAGCAACTAAGTATCACATCATCGAGAATATTGATTAAAATAATAACTTAAGGCATATAAGGAATCCATGAATCGGTTTTAAGCAACTATCTGGTTGGCTCTCTGGTTTGCTACCCTGGTTGCCGGTGAAATTACAGGCATACGAGACATGTGGTGAATGAAAACATCGTGAGGAAACCGACATGTCCTAGAACTAATAATTTGAAGACATGTGTCAAGTGCACGAAAGGAGCCTTTTTGAGGCGCACTTAAATCCTTTCAACACTCGACTCGATTAGAATAGAAGAACGCTGTTGAAGTATTTTTCCATGGTTTTTGTACGAGTCGGTAAATAGGAGCTCATTTGGGTTCTCATGCTCTCACCTCAGGCATCCACAGCGTCTCATGGCGCGGTGAGGTGATCTGGGTTAGTCGGTCACCGGCCGCCGAGCTGAAAGCATCTGCTGCCCAGTTAATTCGCTAATCGCACCAGGGTGAACGTAAGGAAGTATTGAGATAGGAATTGAAAGCGCGCGGTGAAATCGCCAGTTTTTCTCCGCAGAGATTAAGTTAAACTGCCTAGTGGATGAGCGTTGCTCCTAACACATGAACTATTATAGAAAACTAGAAAGTTACAATTACAACTATTTCTTGCTTATAAGCGTAAGAGTTGTGTTACGCAAAGTAAAAAGCGTACCTCATTAGTATTTCGCTATGTGAAACTATTTAACTATGTAGTACGGAGCTGTAATAAAAAAAAAATTCATACTTTCAAATTCTCGGTCTCGAAAATACTTTATTGTACTTATTCTTAATATTTATAGCATTTCAAAGTCAAAGTAAAAATTATTTTTTCCATAGAACTCATAAAGAAATGGCTTGGAAACGTCAATAATATTCAAAACATAAGGTCACGTCCCTATCCGACCCTCCATGGGAAGAACAGCCAAGATACCCCTAAAGCCTTTTTTCGCGAGTACGATCCTTGGAACTAATTCATTTAATTCGTACTAAAAAAAAACTGACTTCTCCAAGTAATTTTGATTGTATAAGGTTTGTCCTGGCATAAGCGTAAGAAAGTATTAACTGAGTTATTCGTGAGAAAACAATACCGGAAATAATCTCACCACTTGTCACTTGTTTTTCCCACATTGAATCGCGGCCTAACCCTTCAGGGAAAAGGCTTGAATCTTATAATATCTAATATTTTAAAATATTATCTTAGGAATACCATTTGTATGGGTACCGACGAATGTTTTAATACTAGTTGACATTTGAGTAAGTCCATTCAATATTTCCTATTATGGCTGCTGTGACCTGTCGGTGACGTAAACCAGTACATTGCAGGAAGCAACAGTACATCACAAGGCGAGATCATATAGCCGTTGACGAGAGGTGATTAGCGATGCTAAATTACATTCAGTAGAACTCTCGCCAAGTTCGTCCGGGGAAGTTCTGCCACCATGCTCATATCTGCCGCCAAGCAAAACAAAGCAAAAAAAAAAAAAAAACCGCTTTCGCGTTACTGCGTTCCGGTTTGAAAGGTGTGGTTGCCGGTTAAATTACAGGCACATGAGACATTCCACCTACACGTCTCAGAGTTACGGGCGCATACGATGCGACTTGGGTCTTTTCGTATCTACTAGGGGAGGACTCAAGTCGCATTGGTTATGGGCCGAGGTTACCACTTAACACCAGGTGGGCCGTCGGCTCGTTCCGTAACTGTATTACATATAAAAACATGTAGAGGCATTGAAAGAAAGAAAGTAAGAGTATTTATATTGCCCATTAATAGCACTATACAAATATATATACTAAGACACATATTACACACAAAAAATATTGCATTGCCATTATTTTTATTCTTATTATAATATTATATACCATTATATTGCCGTAACGTTTGATGATATTATCCGAGTAGTTTCTTTTTCGTGTCATTTCTTATATATTGCTATGTATTACTTGGTTAAATGCTGGTTTCAGATCAACCGTTAATGTCGTTAATCGTCGTTAACATGATAAATGGAACTTTTTAAATGAAATTATTATTACTTTAACAGGCCTCACAGCTCAGTTAGTAGTAACTTTGCCTTCTACGCTGTAGGTCGTGGGTTCGATTCCCACCCAGGACAAACATTTGTTTCACGAATATAGATGTTTGTTCTGTGTCTGGGTGTTAATATGTATGTATTTACAAAAAAAAAGTATATATGTAGTCTAACAGTTGTCTGGTTCCTATAGTACAAGCTATTTGGGACTAGGTGGCGCTGTGTTAATTGTCCACCAATATTATTATATTATTATTATTTAAGATTTAGCATATTAAATTTGGCTTTGAATTAGTCCTTTTGATGTTATTCCTCAGTTACCATGATTTTTATTAGATCGAAAATGAATCGAGTTCGGTTTCCGTGGTACCCTGGGCTGGGCAGTTACAATCCAGTGCATCACAAAACCTTGTGCATTTCCTCTGGAGGGCACGCGATGTGATCAATGCTATGCCAACTTTTTCATGCAGGTTTCATGCACTAGATTGACAAATAAAAATACGATCATAACATCAACATTATCATAAAAGATGTACTGACTGTCTGACTGACTATGTTGTCTACATACAGTTAAACGTCTGGTGTCAGACTTGGTTAGAATTTTGATTGTTAACTAGGTCTTAGATGCACTTTAAAAGGAATGAAAAAAAAAACCACCCCTAATGTAATTTCAATCATTTTGATTTTAAGAATATTATAAGATTTAGTTATTTAAAAGATTTAATTTTTGACGTACTCCATTAGCTCGCGTACTCCACGCGGGCAACGCCGCGCTAGCAAATGATAGTTTTGGTACACATCTACTTCCTCATATCGGACAGGCCTCACAGCTCAGTTGATAGTAATTCTGCCTTCTAACCTGTAGGTCGTGGGTTCGATTCCCACCAAGGACAAACATTTGTGTTACGAGCATTAATTTGTTCTGTGTCTGGGTTTTAATATGTATGTATTTGCAAAAAAAGTATATATGTATTCCATCAGTCATTTGGTTTCCATAGTACAAGCTGTGCTTAGTTTATGGCTAGATGGCGATGTGTGAAATGTCCACCAGTATTTATTTAAATTCATACAAACATTAAAGCATACTTATTTTGATCTATCTTATTGAGTAACCGCCTGTTGTGATGTCTGCGAATACAAAAGTATGCATTTGATAGTACGTGTACCTACATCTCGAAAATATACAGACTTTCCATTCGTATCGCATTTACAATCTCCCAAAGAAACTGGCGCGTAATCAAATAAATGTTCGAATCAATCAGATATCGACATGACGCCATGACGAGGCAGCGAACGCTTCTCGAACCTGACATTGAAACAAGTGAAATTCTAACCTAGCGTCTTCACGGGGTGCGCTCGCGGTGAGGAGCGGTGGCGGGCGAGTGATAGGCGGTAGCGGGTTCGGTAATCAACTTAAAGAGCGTACTTGAATAGATTTATTTGAATGGGGTAGACGCTAAGATCATTTTGTAATATAAAAAAATGTGACATACTTATCAGAGTTTAATTATTTTACTTTTAACATACTTTTTCACAATTGCAAAAACGTTGTCTCTGAAAATCTGTCTTGAACGTCTGTCCGTATGTCACCGCCCGAGTACTGTTACGCTATAAAGCACTATAGGTAGTTAAAATTAGGAAGGTAGACTTGTTTGATAAGCCTTTATACAAAAGTAACTAAGAGCTATCTTTAGATAGGTCTTTAAAATATTTCACAGCTTTAGGTATCAGGAAACCGCGGCCGCAGTTCTGAATAAGACAAAAATGTGTTGTGCATTTGGCGACTTAATTTTTCAAGTAGATTTGAAAATCAATAAAAGTAATAAAAGACTTTTCTGCGTTAGGTTTAACTGTAAGATGGCAAAATTTAAACTAGTGATACATAATATATATTTTCCGCGGCTGATAATTGAGCCTTGGACTCCCGCTTCCCAGATAGGGTCACCAACAAAGAAGCAATGTAATCAAATACAATTCAAAAACAATGAAATAAAACTTCAATAACTTACGATATTTGGTGTCGTCCACCTTAGGCACAACCCTAGATTCAGTGTTCAAGTGTCAATACGTACATGCACTTGCACATCACCCGTCTGTACGTCCGTCCGAAAGTGAACTCAATCACTTTCATCGGCGAGTTTTTTGTCCGACCTAATGAACAACACCAAAAAAAAATATTTGCATCTATGTGGCACATCTTTTTACCGTCACTATTTGGCCACCTTGAAAAAGTTTTGGGCCAGTTGAGCAGTGAAAGCTTTATATTGTACTGGCTTCTTCTACCCGCGGCTTTGCTCGCGTTTATGTTGATGCCGTCAACCAATTCTAAGTTTCATACAAAGTTTAGTCCTCCCGTCAGCCTTCTCCTATAAGTTTTAGTGAGAAGTAGCCTATAACCGTCTCTAGGGTCCCATCTATCTGTATATCAAAATTCATCATAATCGATTCAGCGGTTTAGTCGTGAAAGCGTAACAAACAAACAAACTCAATTTTGCATTTATATTTGTTAGGATTATGTAGACATTGTGTGATGTTGATTTAACCTTACTTATTATTTTATGATTTTACGCTGCGGTACTAAATGTTCCCGTCCTGTCCGATATCCTATCTTAACTGAAGGGTTTGACATCAATATGAAGTATTGGCAGAAAAATCTAATATTCTGTACTATGATAATTTATTAAAACGTAGCCTTAACGCTCAATTTTACTACCCATCAAATATTCGCACCTGGGGCTGGAAATGAAATTATTCTTGTGGAGTAAACTTAAATACATTTTAGTCTAGCACATAACGACTTGAACAAAGTCAGGTATTGGGCCAATCTTGAACTAACGCGGTGCGGAATGAAGTGTCCACTCTCGCATATCTTGCAGTGGCACACGAGAGTAGAACCTGTTTTCTCTCGTCATACGTCGTCGACACAATCAATCAAGCGTAACATATAAACATCTGATGTTATTACTCATCTCCTTGTGGTCTGTTTGCGTGTGATATACTTATATGTATGTCCGGAAACTTTTTTTGACATTTCACTCAACTCTGTTTAGCCCCAAACTAAGCATAACTTGTACTAATTAACCAGACAACTGATAGAATACTTATATAATGTTTGTAAATACATGTATATTATATTTTATATAAGTTTCTTTTTATTTTAGTTCATGTAATATGTGTGTGTCGAATTAAATATATTCTATTCTATTCTATTTCATATAATACATATTAACACCCACATACACAACAATTATCTATGTCACACAAATGTTTGTCCTTAGTGGGAATCGAACCCACGACCTACAGCGCAAAAGGCAGGGTTACCGACTGAGCTGTGAGGCCAGTCAATACACCGAACCTTACTGTATTGGAAACATGAGATAATATGTACGGGTGTAATCTAGAAACCTTGTGTCTAGGCCATTGAATCATTTCATTCTGATATATTTAGTTGTATTGCATCTTGTTATCTAAGTAGCCCAATTGCATGTAATGTAGAGTAGCTACTAACACGTAAGGAAATAATCTGCTTACATAAGCCTACTTAACGTTTGCGTGTGAACATTACCATTAAGTCGGTACAAATTCGTTTTGAAATTTTTAAAAGCTAACATCGTCCAATAATCGTATAAGTAAGCCCAGTTTCGAGTACTTCACTGCGTTACTTTCCATAGTTATGTACCATTTGATTTTGTATTCGATTGTAATCGCGCGTGTGTTCATTCAATCGATGCGTTTGTAGTTGTGTTTTATAACTAGGTCTTGAAACATTTAATCATTGGTGTTTTCATAAGAAGAAAACTCATTCGTTTTATGGAAATATAGGTACCATTAACACTCACTAAGACCTAAAGTTAAGCTTCGCAGTCTACAAATTTAAGGTGTATACCAGATTTAATAAAAAAAAATACGCTGGCATAATTTTTCATTTGTTTTTGGTTTTTATTTATATAACGTATAAATTAACTCAGTCTACGCGATTTGTTTCACTGGAAGTGTGGTATTTTGTTAGTTTTTGACTATTTGCGTTAAACTCATCAAATTAAATAGTCCGCACCTGAGATTGAAACAGTACTCGTAGAATCCCGCATCAGTTACGTTCCGTTGATTATTTAACACTCCCGGAACTGAAAAGAAATCGCGTTACGCAATAATGTCCTATTACAAACATGAGTCGCACTATTTGTTTCCCACAAGTCAATGTTGATATGTAGATAACGGTCATTGTTAAAAGATCTTATTAAAAAAAAAGTTTGAAAGTTTTAATTATTGTACCTATTTATTTCACTCGTTTTCAGTCCGTAATGTCATTTAAATAAGGTTGAAATTGGCAGGTGTCTTTTGATTGGAAGAAAGCACCAAACGTAACATTACAAATTCGCTTTGTTAGCGTACTTTCCTTGGGTATTGTGCCTAAATCATGAGGTAATTAATATGGACACGCCTTAGGTGGCAGTAAAGGTGAGTGCACATTGACGGGATAGTTTATGGAAGCTATAAACGTTCACTGTAGGTTAATGCTAATGAACCTATGTAAGTCAGTACCTGTGTAATGACATCAAAATATACACCATTATGCGTTAGGATAGCGAGACTTAGGAAACATAACTTATCTACAGACGTTTAGTTTTTGCTTCAGGTTCTCCGATGCATTCATACTTTTTTTGCGTAGTTGCAGTGACGGAACTAGTTTTTTTTTTTATGACTGGACATTATGCTGTTGGCCGCAGATGGCCTTGACAGCGTTTACACGGGCTTTTGGTGAGAGCAGACGGCTCTCAACCGGTAAAGGAACTAGCTGACGGCCCACCTGGTGTTAAGTCGTAACCGCCGCCCATAGACAACAGCAATACCACTCAAGTCCTCTTGTACCTTCCCCCTTGTACGAGATGACTCAAGTCGCATTGCGTTCCGTCCATCACCCCGAGACGGGGATGATACGTCTCATGCGCTTGCAATTTCTTTCTATGTAATGTGTGATCTTTCTACAATTCAATGTATATATGACAAGCGTGACTTATACCTTAAAATTATATTATATACTTCGTATAAAATCATGATCATGTTAAGGATTCGTTTATGTAGGCTCTGTCCAGTGTGCGCTAACCTCAGCCGGTCATAGTTAATTCCTAATTAGAATCGAAAGTGTTGCGATGTCGATTAATCGATAGCAAAGGTTACTCGATGCCAATTGTTGTGTACCGCGGCCAAAGACCCCGGCGCGGCGCGGCGCGGTGTTACAGTGCGCGCCACACGCTGTGCGATTACATTTCACAGTTGTGATAAGATGAAAGCTGAAGATCACAATGTGACAACGTAAAAAAGTTGACGGTGCGCTGCCATCGATCAGTTTCCGCTCGTTGAAATATTAATACGTTATTTAAAGCGGGCTACAGACCGTTTAGTTTTAACTGAACAGTTGGACTGATGATCTAATGATATTTTGATTAGATTATCAGTTCAACTGTACAGCTCTCTGTTTTGCCTATACACATACGTTTTAACTGAACAGTTCAATAGTTCAGTTAAAACTGATCAGTTAAAACTAAAGGTCTGTAGCCCACTTAAATCGCTACATCAGGGAAATAAATCATTAGATTATGGAAGATTACTAAATAGAAAACCAACGATGCACGTTGAGTTGGGCAGAGGAATGACTTCGTCGTGGGCGTCGTTGCTGCATTAAAAGTAGATAAGTGTTCAAAAGTCCTGACCGTTTATTAAATGAAGTCATCTTCGTTTACCTTCTATAGTGTATTGGTACCATAATAAAACTATAATGGAATTAGCATATTTAACCATTAAACTTCAATTTAGAAATCGTACTAAAAGGGCTATCAGCTTAAAATTATCCATCCAGTGCACCGAAGGGCAATTGCATTGTCGTACGCCTCCTTTCATGGCGTGTACTGCACTTGCCAATTAAAATACTCGCCCCTGGGCATAAAATTCATATTAGATTGCATCTCCGCAGGACAAGTAAATATAATGTTACGTAATGGATGGCGGTGTTGGATAATAAACGACTTGACCAGTTAGTAATTAGAACATGCACGTGAGTGCGTCTAGTGTAAAAATTATGAGTATACCAGTGTGGGGTCCCAACGTTACCCCGTTCCAAGATAATTAAAGGCTTCACCCGTTCCCACGGTTGTATATTGACGTAATAATTTCCATTGATTACCTGGTCAGCTAAAAGCTTATAAAATAACATTTTAATACGTGTTCTGGACTGATTATTAAGAAATAAATGGATTCCGTTGTTCTCTGTTACGAATACGTTTATTTGTGTTGTTCACTGGCTCTCTGGAACCAGACTGGTGAAAGGATTTAAGTGCATGAAGCTTCTTACGTGCACTATGCAAATAATTAAACATTTATTTATATTAAATATAAATAAATGTATTCATTATTCATTTCATTTCATTTCATTTATTTATTCCTTTTTGATACATTTATAGTACACTCGGAAACGTCACTAACAATATCACAATTTATATACATATAGATTTAAGCAATTTTCTTCCATCACATAACTACACTAAATTCGTCAGCAAGTGCTTCGTCAATATTATAATAAGACTTAAACAGTAATAATTTTCTGACCTTAAGACTAAATTCCCTAAAATTAAGATTTGTAATGTCACTAGGCAATTTATTATATAGTTTGATGCTTATGCATAAAAAACTTTTACCTACTTTGGTAAGTCTGTGTTTTGGGAGAACAAGTTTGGATTTATTTCTCGTATTGTAATTATGTATATCACTATTAGCTTTAAGATTATTAATATTTAATTTCGCATACAAGAGGTTTTGATATATATATTCTCCAGTGAATGTCATTATACCTAATTCCCTGAACCTTTGCCTACAAGACTCCATTTGACTAATTTTCAAAATAAACCGGACTGCCCGCTTCTGCAGTATAAACACCCTTTTGGATTGCGCTGCATTTCCCCACGCCAGTATACCGTATGTCATCAGTGAATGAAAGTAGGCATGGTATACTGCTTTGGATGTTTGTATGTCACTCAACTGTCTTATTGTTTTTACTGCATAAGCGGCTGATCCGAGTTTCTTAACAAGCGATTCTATATGATTGTTCCAACTAAGCTTATTATCTATCTTAATGCCTAAAAATTTAACATCATTAGTTTTGGTAATTGAATGTCTCTCAACAGTGGTCATAAGTGGATCAACATCACTATTGTTCCCTAAAAAGAACCGATTAATATGCTTGGCTAGTTTAAAGTATAATACCTTTTTTATGTGATACAGTTACGGAAGGAGCCGACGGCCCTGGTGTTATGTGGTTACCTCTACCCATAATAACCGATGCGACTTGGTTCATGCCCCATTAGTACGACAAGATCGAAGTCGCATCGTATGCGCCCGTAACTCTGAGACGTGTAGGTGGAATGTCTCATGTGAAATTATATTTCACCGACAACCCCACCTTTCAAACCACAACTAACTTATTCTTCATAGAAAGCTCGAATTCATTGTAGGACCTGAGCTCACGACTAAAATCAAAATCATCCTTCACTGAACTTGCAAGTCTGTGGAAAACCATAATTCAGCAATTGATCCCACCAATGGTAACTTCAAAATGATTAGAAAGGTAGTCACGCGAACTAGCAGTCTTCAAAAAGCATTTTATTCCACATTATTTAATTTAAGTGATTATTTCGTAACGAAGTTACTTATATAATATTTGCCACGCTTTTCTGCTGATGCGTCTTATAATGGGAGAAAAATGATAAATGCCTTGGTAGGCAACCAATTAGTTGTTCGGGAAATGGAAGTTATATTAAGTACAAGTAGGTGGCTTGGTGGCGATGTGTGAAATGTCCACCAATATTTAATTAATTATTTGAGAGTATTTATAGTTTGAATTAGGAAATACTCGCCAGGAGAGGTGTGCGAGCTATAGGACTGAGAAACTCCTCAGTAGAAAAGGTGTAGGTATTCGGTATACACCTATTCCTCTTGTTAATATTTAGCAATAGAGCAATAAATTTGTAACAAGCGCCAATTCATTGTTTACACTCGATAATCGATAGTGGGTGGCGGCGATTGGTGACTCGTTGTTATGTCAGGCCTGTCTCACTCGACGGCCCGGACTTGATGTTAATATCGTTGGTATGGAAAATGTACTCGGCCGATGAATAAATAAAGCTTAATGATGATTTTCTACAAGAAAGTGTGTAGGTAACAATGCCTGTATGAGCTTCCAACTTGTCACGGCTAATAAACAATTTTAACTCTGCCTACCCCCTTCGGGTAAAAAGGCTTGGATATTCATGTATTTATGTATCTCAATATACCTGAATTATTTTATCAAGTAAAGAGAGCTTCGCAACGAATTTACGTTTAGTTTGGTCCAAGTGTTTATGCTGTCAGTAAAAGCTCCTTAACAAATCTTGATTGTGTGCCTTTTATAATTTGCTTACTGACATTGAGACGCGTTTTACTTACCTTAGAGTCACCGGAAACAAATAAATATTGGTGGACATTCGGCCTCAAAGTAAGCAAAGCATAGCTTGTATCATGGGACTGGTTTCCGTGATGCAAGCTATGCTTATATGATAAGAAGTGATAACTTATATACTTTTTTCGTATACTACGTATAATACATATACAGAATAAATATTCTATGTACAACAGTCAGATACGGAACAAACATCTATATTCGTCACACAAATGTTTCTCCTGGGTGGGAATCTAACCCAGGACCTACAGCGCAGAAGGGAGTTACTACACTGAGGTGTGTGGCCAGTCAAACTGACTGAATAACATACTAGTGAAGTGAGTCTCATACCGTATACTTACTGTTATGTATCACATGGTTAGTTACTAAGTGATCCGCCCACAGGGTGACGTTATAGTAGGGGTCGCCAATGTCGACGTGTCCACTTCCTGAATCAGATGTGAACTGACGATTTTGATTTATTACAAAGTTTTTATACAATATCAGGTTTCAGCGACTCTAGTTAAACTCTACTTGTGTCCACTGGCTCTTTTTTTTATATGATACAGTTACGGAACGAGCCGACGGCCCACCTGGCGTTAAGCGGTAACCTCGTCCCCCTAATAACCGATGCGACTTGGGTCTTCCCCTACTAGGTACGACAAGACCCAAGTCGCATCGTATGTACCCGTAACTCTGAGACGTGTAGGTGGAATGTCTCATGTGACTGTAATTTCACCGGCAACCACACCTTTCAACACAGTAAGGCGAATACGTTACTAATTACAGAAATGGGCATGGTGGCAGTACTTGCCCAGATGAAATTAAACCAGCTTCTCTGCAACCAGTGCGGGGCACTTGACGTGTCTTCAATATTTGTAAGGCCCTATTTGTCTTGTCGTTTTCCTCGCGATATTTCCTTCACTGTTGAGAATTACTGTTTCTGTAAGTTCTGTTGCGCACAAGATTGTATATTGGGATGATGTTGTATCTCTTATATACGTGTAAAAAGATCTAGTTTTAATTTTTTACCTGAAAACTAAATAGTCAGAATACCTGTGGTGTCGTTTATAAGGGCATAAAGAATAGAATTAGAAATTATTTTCTATGAATGGATATTTTTCGACTGGCCCTTTATTATAATCTACTTACGTAAGAAACGGGAAACCTTGTAATTAAATATAGTTCGAAAGCTTTTAAGCGTAGATGAAGGGTAATTCATTTTGATTTTTCTTTAAATCGTGTTCAGTCTAATTTCAACTTAAAATCGTGCCGGCCCTGACTCAGCGTTATGATTCTCACACGCACTCGAATTTTAGGTTAGAAAGTGAGTGTTCACTTTCCCTCTCGGAATTGGCAAATCCATTGACAGTAAATAAAACAATGATCGATACTAGGATCGATTATCGGACGATAAACTGTTATGCGATGCAAATTTATGCTTAGCGAAATGAAAACTAAAATAGATAATTATTGCTTTGCACAGCAAAAGGAAAGAACCGACTTCATCGCCAATGAACGAGAATGATTCATCGTTATCTCGTACTTTGATGACATATTTTGTCCAGTTATTTTGATTTAAAAACTAAACTAACAAACGGATTTTGATGAAATTTCTACGGGACCATTTTGATAATATATATCCGTTTAAATGAATAAAGAATTTTCTAAATCGGAAACAAACATTAAAAAAATACAACCGAAATGAGAACCTCGTCCTTTTTCTGAAATCGGTTAGAAAGGCTCTATGTACACGGTGAATTAATAATAAAAATATATCCATCACGATTAAACGTGTAACTCAGTTATAATGTATAAGCTGTGCCCCGCGGTTTCGACCGCCTCGACCCCCGACCCCCGAGCATTCGAAGAAATCTCGACAACACCTTGTCGTTATAACTTAAAATATCAGTTTCGACAAAAAATACTATTTGGGTAAAATTGACGCTTACGATAAGTCGGCGGTCAAGGGACGATGTGTGTGTTGACATAATCTTAGTTCAAACTTATTCGAAACTATAACTTACAATCACTTGATTACAATTACGTTTAACCGACCGGTTATGAAATTGAGATCACCCGCGACTTTGCAGTGTCATCTGACCTCTTGCGGCGGTTATTTGCATAATGATGTGCATTATACCTCCTTTGTTACGAAACGCAGTCGGGCTATTTTGATTTTTGTTCCGTGAGTTGCGACATTGGAATTTTTGGAGCATTTGGCAACTGTGCACTAAACATCTTGTAATATCATAATACGTTAAGTAGTCATAAATGTAATGTAGATCTAAGTACTCAGACTGAAACAAGGATTGTGTTCGCGAAAAAAAATGAAGTCCTCACTCGGGGATTCTATTTTTTTCTTTCTGACACGTTTTTTCACGGCAGTGTTATGAGAAAATCGAAAATATGTTTTAGTTTGTCACTCAATCTGATTCTGGCGTGATGTTAGTATTTTCTGGCGTTTAGATGAATCACATGAGACGAAGGTGATCATAAGTCTCCATCCTTTTATAATATTTCACATGTTTGTTTTATAACTTGAAAGTCAAGAGCTATTTTGGACAGTTTCTTGACAAACACGTAAAATTTCATAAAATATTTGTATTTCTTACAGCCATTTTAACGCGTAGTTCTCTACGCTTTCCGAGTCAAGATTCCGCGCCACACAAGATGCCCGTGGGAATAACTGTCAAATAAATGATTGTATTTTGTTTATCTCGACATTTTGGTCTCTTTCTTTTGTTATGAAAAAGTTTTCTACTCATTGTTGTTTTTATCAATGGAGCGGGCAAATATAATGAAAATTGTTTTGGATAAACGTAACAGATATGTGTTTCACGACTTTTTCTTATGCGGAAATAGTTTTTTCTACCTTCACTTGAGTGAACAAAATGTAAGTTTTAATATATTCAATTCGCCTGGGCGATATCATCCAGGTGAATTAATTGGAAATAAATATTCTACTACAAGAGCAGGAAAACGCAGAGAGCAGAAAACGTGTTTTAGTTTGAAAAGTGTGGTTGCCGGTGAAATTAAAAATGAAATTAAATATATATTACTTTATTTTCCGTACAAAATCCTCAACATCATGGCATCTACGAGTACCTACGGGTTGGGTCTGCCTCCGTGCAGTTGGAAAATAAGCAGCCGGTACGGTACGCCACTATTAATTGTTTGTTTACATTTCTAATCGAAAACTGTGAAGGAACTCGTGACGAATCGAATTATCGGTTGAAAGCTGTCGATTCGACGACTGACGTCGACTCCGTTGGCATCATGACACAACTGTGACGTTATTGCTGCCCTATTTACTACATATGAAACAGAACAAGTGTAGTCCGTTCCATAAAATAAGCCCTGCGGTAGTTAACGGAACTAACGTAAAGCTGAACTGAAATTTCGCCTTTGCGTAGGAACTAGCGCCACACCCAGGAGACTTCTTTCGTGGAACGGGCTCTAGGCTTGATTTGATTTTTCCATCAGACTTTTCTGTCATCCTGAAGATGTCTTTTCGCCGCACTTGCTCGTAGCAACCCCCGCGGGCGATGAGACCGAAACGTGCGTGTGCGGGGAAACCGAATTGAAGCTACAAAGGTACCCGAAGTGTGCAGCCAGCCTTCGATGACATTCTGTTTGATTTGATCTTAACAACAAAATCTGCACCACTGTCTAAAATTTGCACTTATTAATTTTTCCAAAGCAATAAATATGAATTTCTTCGTACATGGAGACAATATTAAAAATTGTACATTTTCTTTGGTAACTTTGAATAATTTGATTTTATATCGGAGCTTCAAGTGTCTCTTAAACCTTGAATGATATTGAGTGGAGAGTTTTTGAAACCGAAAAGCTTAAAGGGGATTCGAATTACCCTAATGAGACTATAGAGATGAGAACAGTATGGATTTATAGAGACCAGACATGATCCTGTGTACACGTAGATGTCGTTCATTGAAATTAACTTCAACATTGATTTATAATAATAATAATAATATAGGTGGACAATTCACACAGCCCCAAACTAAGCATAGCTTGTACTATGGGAACCAGACAACTGACAGTTTTTTTTTAGACCCTGGACGTGTCTTATTATAAAAGCTGGTTTTGGTAAATATATTTTCCATTATATTTTATTTTACTGCTGCCATACAGTAACACACCACATTAGTGTTCTCCGTTTTTAAGGGTGTGGGTGCCGTTGAAATTACAGGCACGTGAGACGTAGCATCTTCCTGTCTCAGTGTCTTGCACAATGCGATGCCACTTGGTTCTTCCAATTAAGTCGTATTAGGGTATTAGGGTAGACCATATGTTAGGCTCCGTCGCTTAAATACCATAAAAATAAAAATATATAGTGACACTGATCAATACAAGATGGACACTTTCTGTTGATCAATTCAACTCTACTAACCTTGTTTATTTATATCTCGCGTCAAATAAACTCACTTTTTGCATCGCTAACTGAAGATTAAACAGGCCATTGAACTACAATTTGGCATAATAAAACATGACGGTGATCACAAAAACGGTAACTCGTAAAAAACAATAACAAAACACCCAAAGACAACCGATCTAGCGTATAATTATCTTTAACGGTTAGTCAGCCCGTTGGTCTTTTTGTGTTAATAGTACCAACGACGGAAGCAGTGATTGTTCTGTGTTTGAGGAGGTATTCCATGTTTATTTACTTTTTTTATATTTTACTCGTACACACCTTTTCACGGGGATTAGATACACTGACACAACACTCGAAAACCCGACACCAAGTGAGATTGTAACACGAAAACATCCCCAAGCCCTGGTTATAAATCGATTTCGATTATTATGAACGATATTTTTATAGATACTAGGCATAACTTTTAAAATAACTTTACCGCACATGCTCGATTCTACACTTACTGTTTAAATACCCTAATGTCAGTTTAGAATGTATACCTATACGATCCATCGGATCGACTGAATTCACAAAATTTATGGGACTACCCTAAAAGTAAGTCTATAGATACGAAGAACGCGAATGCATTATGTTAGGCGGTAATAATAGGCATTGCTCCTCGGACGTACATGGCAAAGTTTAACTACCTGTTAAAACTTTTAACTTTAGTAGTCACATGCAGGGTTACTATCAATTTGTCTTCGGAGTCGAACGTTGTAGTAAAAATAAAATGTCAAACGATTAAAATTTATAATTATTTTTTACTGCTGCGAATAATACGCCAGCAAATCCATATAACGACCATTTCAAACGCAGTTATATGCCAAATGGTTACACGAAATGTTTCTTTAAGCGTTCTCCATAAAGTCGCAACACCGAGAGTTTATTCCATGTTTAAACATTTCTATGACATCCTCATTCATCTTCAGCATAGTTATTATCAACTATTTAAAAAGATTCTGAATAATTATTTTTACGAATGAACATTATGGCCATCTGTAATCACTGCCCATAACCAAAGCAGTAAGACTTGAGTGATTCTATTTATATGGGAAGAGTCAAGTCGCTTATGATGGTGTCCTTAACTATGAAACGTGAATGGGTAATATTTCATGTATCATTAATTCCACCGCCGCGGCGCCAACACCTGAAGTGTGGTTGTTGGGGAAATTACAGACACGTGTGACATTCCTTCATCTCAGAGTTACAGGCGCAATACAATGGAACGTGATGTTTCCATACCAAGTAGTGAAGTCCTGGTGGGGTACCGAGACGTATTGTATTGTTTATGGGTAGAGGTTAAAAGAGGGACCATCTTGCGCGTTCCATAACTTATTCATATTCCTGCTTGTTTTGCCTGCCTCTAGACTTCACTTTCCTAGTTAGCGATTCGTCCCATATCCATATAACCTGTTACTCCACTTAAATCAGAGAATTGAAGTCAGTTCGGAGAACATTCTCGTTAAATATAACTGACTTTTGCTGTGGTGTGGTAAGTTGGCAGCAACCCATGGCCTCATGGTTGCATAACAATACTGTGAAGCATATCCATTCGTATTTAATTATATTATTCAGTGAATATGCACTTATTCAGTCGTCTGTACGTCTGTACGTTGTACTCGGTGAGTTTTCACAATACTTTGTATTCTGTCTGCGTTTTAAGTATTGGCCCCAGTTCTAAGCTGAAGCGTGTTAGTCGCAAAGTTCAATATTCTGCTTCCAAGTAATGAGCGGTCAAACAGCTCTTTCTTTTCTCTGTTTATACAGTGAAGGGCGACCAGGACAAGCAATAGATGCATCATCAGTTCATCACATTATAAATATTTTTAAATAACAGTTGTGAGATGTACACCGATATGTACGATGTATGTTTGGGTGTTAATTATTATTAATTAATATAAGTATGTATGTACAAAAACTTTAAAGTATCTGGATTCTAAAATTCACAGCTTTGCTCAGTTTCGGACTAGACGTAAAAAATACAAAAAAATAATTTTATCTATAATCTTTCCAGATTCAATTATCAGAGTGGTAAGCGCAATGCAGTACAACTCAGATTTTTTTATGTTGTACAGTTAATTTTCATATTTAGAATTTTATTCAGTTATGAAATGCCAAGTAATAAGTTTCATTTTGAAAATAATAAAATAAAGTAATAAAAGTAATAAAAAGTTTATGACTTGCACCAACACTATAGGACACAGAAGCTGTAGGTAGGTACTCGTTATAATTTGCATCAGGAAACTTCTGCCGACACCCGCCTCTATTCTGCCGTCTGCTCATTTAAACGGCACTTTCTATTTCCGCTAGGTGGCATAGCGTAGCGTAGGTACTGCTGCTTTCGCAACTCTACTAGTAGGTAACTACTTTACACTGAGTACTTTAATGTTTAATACTACTTTAGTGTATCCGGTGTTTCTTTGCAAATTTTGGTGGCTTTCCGGCCAACACAAATATTTTACATTGACACCTGATTTCCGGAATTTTTATTGTGAATAGTTTTCTCAAGTAATATTATATTGCTAAAAATAACAAGATTAGGAAACAAACAAACAAACTGCGCTGTAGTAAAATAGTATTGTTATAGTATTTTTAGATAAGCACTTGTTCTGGCTAGCAAGTACGTCTTACTTTCTTGTTAACTGAACTTTCTATTTTAATTACCAGCTTGTCTGCAAGTCAGTCACTCAGTGTCGTAGAGTCGTTATGTAAAGAAAAGTTTACTTGTCGAAATATAATCAAAATTATTTGATTATAGACGTATTTATCTGTAGACGTTTAAATACATATTTACGGGGGATGAAATCTTATCACTCTGATTTCTTTAAAAAAATGTAAGTGTTGGAACTATCCAGCTGATGTCAAGCTGTGTCCTTTGCTTATGGAAATAGGAGTAGGAATTAGGTCTTCCCGTTATTAAGTATGGGATAGACCGTGCCGAATGGTATTACGCTCATTATCCTGAGACATAAAACATACACACAGTACATACAGCAGACGACGCATATACAATTAGTAACTATATACTGCTATAAAAATTTACTTGTAAAAATATTACTTCGTTGGTCAAGCTTATATATGATAATTTGCAAATTACTTATATTAAATAATTTAATATCTTATTATATACAATATTTATTTATATTTTATAAAATGCAATAATTACTTACAATATAATTTAAACATCATATTTTTTGTTCTATTGAGCCCCTTTTTGTGTTTATATTATTTTCGAAAATATAACGCACATTCTATGAAAAGTTTTTCTTCAAATAATACAGTCATTCCTAAATCATACCGCAACGTAAATATCAATAAAACTTTTTTTTTAGTTATTAAGGTAATTTCATTATATATTAAAACCCAGCCAAGACAAATTTTGTCCTCGAAGGGAACCGAATCCACGACATAGACTACACGCGCAAACGGGGGGGTTACTACCAAGTGAGCTGTGAGGCCAGTCAGGACATATGACATTGCCTATTTTCACCACAACTACATTACCTAGTCTCTATTACGTCATATCTTAAGCGAATAGGATACTTTGCGTTGCAGAAAGCACTGTCCGTCCGTGACTCTCGACTACTAAATATTCAATAGGACAAGCATAACTCAGTGGTGACGACAACTGGTGACAACCCTGCATTTACACGAGGTAGCTGATGTTGTCTAGCTATATAATAGCTGATTGAACGGGTTCAACATAACTGTTGTTCAGCCCGGCAGTACACTTCGGGTTCGCCTGTTCGGTTTCCCGACGCGGTTACCGAATCAGGTCGCCTGATGGTGTCAGTCAGGTGTCAGGTTCCTGCGTGTGTCAGGATTATTATGATGCTCCGCTTTTATTACTTGGATGTAGATTTTAATTATTAATCTCAATGCAGTCTCTCTTTCTCTCTCTTTTAGTTTGAGGTTTGAGTTTTTTTTTTTACATTCATTTTATTATTCTGATTAATAATTTTTGAGCACGGGTCGAATAATTTCACATCAGATGTTCAGCATCTGAATATAGTTTTCTTACTTTTCTTCCACTGGGGCTTGGGGGATATCTATGACCAGCGGTGAGACAATACAGGTTGTCATAACTTTAACTCCGCTAAAAAACATAAATAGAATTACTTATATAAAATTTACCCATCAGAATAAAGTGATAAACAAACGCTGAATGGATTTTTCCTTCTGTAATGAAAATATGCATATTTGGTTGCCACACCGATATTGAGATTTTTTAAGTTATCGTTATCTTCGCTATAGGCTTATCCTATGTTCTTATTCTGTTCTATTCATACTAAATAGATATATAAATAGATAAACTCTTTATTGCACAACAGAAACAAAAAAAAGTAATTGACAAGATATAACTATCAAAATGGACTCAATGGGCGGCATTATCACTTAGTGTGATCTCTTCATGCTACCTTTGGATAGGTATGTTTTATACAATGTTTGAAACCGCACAGAAGCAAATAAAAAGCTCGTGTTGTTTACCAAACAAATCGTAACGATGTTCGTTGATGGGAAACCAAAACCCCATAGATGGTTAAACGCCATTACATAATCATAATTCTTATAATTGATAGGCCATTGTTCCACTGGTCCGTTTGTCTGTATGTAGGTTTAGGTCAATTCGATTATTGGACGAAACAACGCAGGGTGTGTACAGGATGCCACCAAATCGTTTAGAGACGAATGCAGCGGAAATTGATTTATAATAACTGTAAATTATCATTTTTATGACTTTTAAATATATCTGGATATAAATCACTGTCAGCATAAAAAATATTTATAAAAAAAATTATAGTAGTTACATATCTAATTTACTCGATTCGAGCAATCGATTGACACGAACGAGTCGCATATTCCATTCTTGAACATGAGCGACTTTTGTATGATCCTTTCTGCGCCTGTTTTTTATATAAATTTTACCACTATTCCCATTTTAGCCACCGAGCAGTAATGCATTCGCGTTACTATGTTCCGGTTTGAAAGCTGTGATTGCCGGAGAAATTACATGCACATGAGACATTCTACCTTCACGTCTCAGAGTTACGGTCTAACTTATACTTGTTATATATCTTTCTTTCATAAGTCTGTTCTCGGGTGAAACAAACTTTGATCTCGGGTTTTTGGTACTTTGATACTGAAATCCTGTGCAACTGCTTGATTTCTTTAACATAAATACGGGTTAAATAAATCAGTATAAATAAATAGTAATAAGCTAACAAACTTGAAATTTATAGGTTTTTTCCATAGTACGAATAGCAGTCTCAGGGAAGGCATAGAATTTCAAACAGTAAGCGACAACAAATTTAATTAGTAGGACAAATCAAAGAGTTCTTATTACTTTGAAACTTGACACACGGCGCTATAATGACAATGAATTGCTTACTGTACTAAATAGCCATACAAACCTATATTTAATAGAAAATTATCAAGTTTCCTGATGATGAAAACATTTTACAAAACACTGTTATTTTATCTATAACGTAATGATTTAATTTTTGTGTTTCAAACGTAGGTAGGATTATGAAATCATCGGAAAAAACAAAAATTCGAAGACACGTGTCGAGTGCACGAAAGAAGCTTCTTTAAGGTGCATTTTAATCTTTTCACCACACAGGTTCAGGACTTGGTTACATGGTTAATAGTAGTTGGTGGTAGACCCGTGGTAGACTTATACCAATACTTCAGAATAATAACGGATCACTTTGGCTTGCCACCAACCGCCAAAAAGCGGCTATAAGCGTTCACATTAAAAAGTGTAGTGGAATTAAAACAGGCTGTATAGTTTGTTTTGGGAGTCAATTGAGTTGACTGATTCAAGCAAATCAAATTAATTAACCAAATCAAACAGGCAAGCGGGGTCGCGGTATCGCTACACTGGTATTGATTCTTCTTTAATATTGCCTTACCTTCTGGGGTGAAAACATGGGTATTGGTAGATAGATAAACTCTTTATTGCGCATAACACCGTAACTAAACAATATCATTTTTAAACTAAAGTTACTAATATAGAAAAGAAATGCACAATGGGCGGTCTTATCGCTCAAAGCGATTTCTTCCAGACAACCTTTGGATTGAATCGATAATCTTAATGTTTTCTTTTGCCGTTTTGGGAACGTAATATTTCGCACATAATTTTTGTTAATCGTAAACTCGTTATGCCTTTCTAGATTTAAACATGCTACCGGATTTAAACTTGCAGTTTGTACCACTGGGCCACGGCGATCTTGAAAACTTTCATGTTGTTTTGTGTGAAGCTCTACCCATAACTGTAGTCATAATTGTATGATTATATTTGAGCTGGTTTTAGTTAATGCATTGGATTTAGATTACCTATTTAGGTATTTAGAGTATGCTGCAAATGTGCAAAAAAGGAGCCTCTTTGAGGCGCACTTAAAACCCTTTCACCACATTAATTCGTTAGAACCAGTGACTTGACTAGTAGCTGAAAATGTTGCACTGATCCCATTTTGCACCATGTTATTCCATAACGCTGCAATTTATAGTGAGGAGCCATTTACGGATACGGAACTTTAAGAATATTAGTTACATTTCTAGCTAACTTATTCTAGTTCCTCACTAATCTGGAATACCTGTTTATGCCGGAAGAGATTGTTAGTGATTATAGTTTTATCCTTGTTTTAGTTACACTTTTAGTTGACACAATAATAAATAACGAATGACTTCGTTATCGACTGACTATTGCCATGTACGACATTGTTGTAAATTTTATACTTCCTTCCGACTACACTTCTAGGCCTTCATGACATATAGTTTACAGGATTTCCTGTATTGATAAGTTCTATGAGTCGTATTTGAAGGGTACAAAAATAACATTCATGATTGAGAGTGTTTTTCATAAGTGACTGTCAGTTCAACATCAAAATGAGTTAACATTAGATTTCAAATTCAGTTGCATTTTGATTTATTTCATTCATGTCACAACTTTTAACCCTAGTGAAAAGTAGCCCAATACGGCTCTGCCTTCCCCTACGCGGTATAAAGACCTGAATCTATGTATGTCACAACGGAAGGTAGCCGCAGTTAAATGATTCGTGTACTGCAACAGGCAAGGTACTCGCGGATAGCCGGTGATTCATCATACCATTGTGCACCTCTATCACAGCAGCAAATCCGTGACCCATTGTAGTTTTGATACAATAAATTTCAATTTCACCATTTCGCATGAACTTCTAATAATTCAACTGTTAACAAAATGCACTTTCTCCGTTCCGTATAAGGGTCAGAACCGTTCCTTGTACAGAGGGCGACCCAGTGAACCCCGGGCGGCTACAGAAGGGCTATCTTCTGGTCATCTGCGCCGTTTGAATTAGAATACTATAACGTACAACTGGGACACGTGTAGTGCCTTAAATGAACTGGAGATAAATATCCTAATCGGTTCATTTTGCAGCGAAGATTAAACGCTTCGTATTTGTATTTTGAATACGTATAGTCAGTGTTCCGTCATTGTGTTTTCAAGTATATATTTTTCAGTTAATTTATGCATGCTGTACTCTTTTTCTGGAGAATTTGGTAAAACTTGTATGAAGAAAAAAGTTTTCGTAGCCTTTCTACAAAGTGTCAATGCTGTAAAATTGAGTATTATGAGAATTGACATAATAACGAGTTATTACATGTTAGTATCTCAAAACTATTGAATACGTGAGATTGAAACACACAGTAAGTAATTATATCGGGATTTGTGTGTCTGAGTACTTTTGTGAAGTGAATATTTTAAACCCATATTTTGGAATTTCCTCTGTGACCTGTATTAAAAATGTAAAAAAAAAAAACCTATCGTATTGACTTTCCAAATTCTCTAAAAACATACGCTTGCTGACCTTAGACCAGTGCACTTTACTGTGGAATTATTTGTCGTTAAACTATGAAACAAACGATTTAAGTATGATCGTTAATGTGTATAATAAACGATACCACCGAAAGCGGCTGCGCGTTCACATCGGCCGTTCCCACGAGCACGCATCAGATTGATAACTACATCTCCATAAATTACACTCATAGGTTCAAGACTAGACCGCACACGTAGGCCCTATTCCCACAAGACACGGGTCGCATTTTGTTTTATATGCTTACTTTTCTTTTGACATTATCTTTTTTTGTTGCTCTAATATATGATTTCAACATTATTTTGATCTTTTACTGTTTCAAATAATAAAATATAACATGCTGCTTATCATATTAGCTGTATAATATTTCTGAGTATTACACCTGCACTCTTGACAGTAACACAGAGGACTAACACTTTCGACGGGACACTGGATTGATAGGTCGACAAAAATGCAAGGCATGCAACGATTCCAATTTTAATGGCAAGATTTTGAGAATTGTACTGTAGGTAACCTCTTTATAACACACGTTTTCCAAATCAGTGTTCACTTTCTCCCTTAGCAACCTTTAAATTGAACGTAGGTATTCGCATCACTGGCCCACAGCAACCTAAATGGTTCATCGCATGTTAAAATTACGTAAAATACGACTAAGTAAAAAGTAAACTAATGTAATAAAGAAACGATACATATTGACACTAACTATGTATGTAAACTATCATTTATTACCGAGCTCTCGTGCAGAGCATTATATATAAGCTTTTTGCTGACATCAGCGTCACAACTGTCACTTAAGCGGTTCCAATAAATAGTTGCTTAACGTAGCGCTCAAAGCGCGATGGGAAAACTGAATGTTCAGGGCTCTTATTCTCAGCCGGATTTAAACGAAGAATTAATTGGTTTTCTATGATGGTTTTGTCAAACTAATGATGTATAAAAAAGTCCCTTTAAGTTTCGGCAGAAAATTAATTTAATGTGATGTTTCACATAGAGCCGAGAATAGAGCCCCTGGGGCTCAACAAAAACTGGTCAAACTATCTCGACTGTCAGATGCCTTTATAAAGTCTAAAGATGGCTTATTTTTTTATTATCCTATTAATATTAATGTTAACGTTCCACCTGGACTAGAGAAAATGATTCAAGCTTTTCAGATTTTAGTCGGAAAGTACAACATTTTTTATTTTCATGCATTCATAGTCAAAGTCAAAGTCAAAAACTTTATTTCCATAGAATTCATAAAGAAATGGCTTGGAAACGTCAATATTCAAAACATAAGGTCACGCGTACTTATCGATAAGTTTGACGCCTGTTCAAACCCTATCCGACCCTCCATGGACCCTCCATTACAATTCAACTTCAAATAGCACCGTAGCTAAGCTGGTAGTAACTCTTGTCTTTAAAGTAAGGAGTCCTATAAAGCGGATCTTCAAGACATGTTCGAATCCTCTTAATTTTAACTATCGACTATCGATTATTGACTGTGTATCCTTTGGGTATCCTTTATCCGATCATTTACAGGGGTTCCTATGTTGATATAAAATTATCTCGATATCTCTATAAAGAAATCTCATGGTTGAAATTTTCTCCCTTCTACGAGAATAGAGTCTTTGTATCCGGATGTATAATTGAATTACAATGGCGCTACTCTCTCAAGTGTAAAGATGAGTTTTCTTTTGGTATTAGTATATTTATGAACACATCTGTCTCAGTCCAATACACGGAATGGATATAAACGAATAATTAATAGTAATGAGAAATTTCATCAGTCTTCATGTTTATTCTCGCTTATCGAGTGTAGGCCGACAAAATTGAGAACATTAATGAGTCTGGACGAAGGAACGCTTTTTTGGAGTTTGCTCCTTAAGAATCGATTTTATTTAAAGCCCGCATGAAAATTTGATGGGCAGTAAAATCGTGCGTTAAGACAGAAGTTAAACTCCAGTCGCGGGTTGGAACTGACAAATACTTATTTTTTTTATTATTTCTCATTTTTTAACATGTAATTTAGTTCATGTAAGCTAGATTTAAAGTGTGAAATCTCTATCGGGAAGTTAGTTTTAAGTATATTGCAATATTTGAAACGAACGGACAGACAAAGAGAGCGATATCATAAAAACATGATGACGAAATTGAACACACTAATGGAATATGGAGCCTCCATTTAAATATTTCTAACAACTACAGGATGTTTTTAGATCTGGTACGCAACGCAACGTAAGATCGATGCTAATTGCCGTTTGTCTAATGGTCTATTGTACGAATTATCTAGATTTTACAAACAATATGGTTTACTCACCATTTCCTTCATTGCACATTAAGGAGTTTTAAAATATTAGCTTTGCCTATCCTAGATCTTTTTCTACAATTAAATGTTATTGGTCAACTTCATTATGTTTAAAATAGACTCCTTAAGCTGCAGTATTTATCTTTCAGTACCTTAACTGCTCTTTTAACCGCCATTATTGTAAATGCGTGGTTCGTGTAAGTTACCTTATGGACGCTACGTAAAATTTTGCCACAGTTGAAAAGGAAAGAGAAGAGGTTCGCTCTCGGTCTAGTTCGCATAGATTCGTGAACGTTTGCTATAAGTTCCAGGGAGTCGAATCCCCGACTGTTGAAATGCATTACATTACATGTATATTCCCGTGTTTTCCTCCTCGCTAAATATATTTTTCTTTATCTATCTTTCCTCTCCAAAACGAGTAAAATCGAATAAAATTAAAGGGGGACCCTAGATACGCGATGCACACACCATTTATTACGTCTTTGTTCCCATGATGGTGTAACCTACGTTGAAACGAGGTGTAATGTCGTAGCAGTTGTGACTTTGCCATCATATAAGCGTATGGCCTTACAGTTCAGTTCCTAGCGATCTGCCTTCTGTGCTGATGATAGATGTATTTATATGTAGGTATTTATAAAAAAATGTATATAAAAATTTTACCACTCATCTGGTTCCCATAGTCTAAGCTGTACTTAATTTGGGACTGATGGCATTGGATGAAATGCCCTCTAATATTTATTTAAGTATATTACCGTTGCATGATGTATATTTACTTCTGGGTGCCAATGATAACTCAGACCGCTTATCCGTTGAACGGACAGCTAAATAGAACACGACAGGCCCTCCGCATGATCCTCGGTTCTGTGAGTTTGCGCAACAATTTGCTCGCTGTACAATTTGCACACAATGCCCCCGATAAGATGATTCGTCTGTCCGTCCGGTGAAGTGGACGCTTGTATTATTTGCATTGTTTTCTATCCCCGACAGCGACAGCTTGAACGATGGTGTAATAATGTTATTTTTGTACCTTCACTTGGAGTTGTTTGACTACCGCTCAATTTATAAGCGAGAATTTATTTGATTATATATATAAATTAGTGAAGAGTAATTTAAAACCGACTTCCAGAGATGGAAAATTCTAACGCCCAATTTAACCAACAATGTTTTGTCGTTTTGTATTTGTGGAAAGTTACCAGTTGGTAGTAAACCTGCCTTTTGCGCTGTACGTCGTGGGTTCGGTTCCCATCCAGGACAAACATTTGTGTGACGAACATAGGTGTTTGTTCTGTGTCTGAGTATTGATATGTATTATATGTATGTATTTAAAAAAGTATTCAAGTATGTATACCAGTTGTCTGGTTCCCATGATACAAGCGATTTACTTAGCTTACTTTGGGGCTAGATGGCGCTGTGTTAAATACACCAATATTTATTTATAACTCATCAAATCAACAATTCACGCAGCTTGTGACTAGAAAGCATTTCTTCCTGAGCGCTCGTAGCGCCGCACATGACCGCTCCCATTAATATTGTTTCCAAACAGCAATGATGTGTGCGGGAGCGGTCGCGCGGCCCGGCCGCCCGCCCGCCGCGCCGCCCGCCCGCACCGGCACAATGGCGACACGGTGCCTGGCCCTGATAGTCACGGTGTGCGCACCCTGCAGGGGTTGGTGCACCGTGGCGGGGCTTCTTACTGTTTTTATAGCTCCTGTCGTGGTTGTTTAGTTCTGCAACCGTTGATGATCCGGACCGATGCAGTCGCTCTTGCGGCGAGAGATTTTTAAAGATAAAGATTTTCCTTTTTTATGTAAGTCTTCGGCTATAATTGTAGTGGCACTTGTATTGTTTCCTTCTTATGTGTCATTCCTTAAATGTATCAGTGTACACTATGTTGGTGATCTATTAATAAATAAATAAATAAATATGTAATGTAGTGTGTAGAACGAGCAGAGAAATATAAGAGTTTTATACCTGACAGCGTTAATTTGCCTTAATTCACATTTTTTTTATGTCATTGAAGTGATGGAACGATCTGACGTCCCACCTGGTGTTAAGTGGTAACCGCCCATGGACAACAGCAATACGACTCAAGTCCTCTACACCAAATTATGAGATGACTCAAGTCGCATTGCGTTGCGTCCGTCACCCCGAGACGGGGATTTTACGTCTCATGCGCCTGTAATTTCACCGGCATTTACGTAAACATGTATAGGTTAGATAGTATACACAACATTATGTTATCGCTTTCGCCGTCACCATTGGACTGGTTGATTTTCTGGTTGGCTCGGGAAGAAAGAAGATTCGAAGTTTTTGTAACTCCTTTCTTTCTGAGTAAATTCGGTCGGACTGTTAGTTTGTCTTTGGAATAGATGAGGGTGATTTATGTAGTTGATCGTAAACTTTTGTTTCATCGTAGATATAAAAATCACCTTTTTGGTGATTATATTCAACTTATCAGGTTTGAAAAAACCTTAATTAAGACTTTTTTATAATCTACGTCGTTTTCTTATGTTGATGATGATGAGGGATTATACCTTTTCAAATAACTCTTAGTCGAAGTGATCCCAAAATCTGAACTAGTACTTAAAGTATAATGAAAAAGACATTTGCAGAAATTGACAGAGATCACGTCACATTCATTCAGTATTATGAATTAATTTGAATCCTTTTAATATATGTATATATGTAGTTGTTTTAGACATTTGCCATCATCACTGAACAGTGTCTGAGAAAGACATATCGTTTGGCCTTATTACTGTAGTACCTACTGTAGTACCTACTGTAGTACCTACTGTAGTACCTACTGTATTACCTACTGTAGTACCTACTGTAGTACCTACTGTAGTACCTACTGTAGTACCTACTGTAGTACCTACTGTAGTACCTACTGTAGTACCTACTGTAGTACCTACTGTAGTACCTACTGTAGTACCTACTGTAGTACCTACTGTATTACCTACTGTAGTACCTACTGTATTACCTACTGTAGTACCTACTGTAGTACCTACTGTAGTACTTATTACGCAAAAATATATATGTATTTATTATATCACATGAAGCGTTAGATATATAAACTTAGATATCTCGAAGCTATTTCAATGTATGGTATCAAAGTCAAAGTCAAAGTCAAAAACTTTATTTCCATAGAATTCATAAAGAAATGGCTTGGAAACGTCAATATTCAAAACATAAGGTCACGCGTACTTATCGATAAGTTTGACGCCTGTTCAAACCCTATCCGACCCTCCATGGGGAAGAACAGACAAGAAACCCCTAATGGAGGGATTCCTTTCTTTTCGCGAGCACGATCCTTGTAACAATTGAGTACTTAGGTCTATGTTACATTTATGACTACATAATATACTATTACAGGATGTTTTGTGTGTCGTTGAGCAGAGCGACATCAGACCATGGGGATTTATCATTTATATAATCATTTACAGTGTAATAAGCTTTACTTACCAGACCCTTCTTTATGTATGACTTGAATTTTTGGGTCGGAAGCTTCGTTGCTTGTTCAGGAAGTTTATTATAAAAGTTTACACAATTTCCCATAAAAGATCCGTTGACTTTTTGCAATCGGAATCTTGGAATGTTTTTATCTACATTAGAAAGTATTACATATTTCACTTGTAAAATTATGCGAAGTTACGTATCCATGACTGATAGAGCGCTCTTTATTGGTAACATAAAATATGTGTTGATAGCTTCAGCTGGGCGTATCTCGTTACGCAAGAGTAGGCCCGCAGGATAATGACACGAGGGGCCTATATACCATTTAGATCAATATATGTGATATCGGTCCATTGATCGTAAGATTGCACCGGTTTGATTGGAAACTATGTTATCGTGTTCCATTTTCCTGATTCACTGTGAACTTTCTAATGTGTGCCGTGACGAAGAATAGGGGAGATCCTGTCGGTGTTTCCCAGAAGGGGAGTCGTGCACGCGTCGATTGTGCGCGATCGATATTTGGGCATTTGTCATGTAATAGGCCTTTGATCGATGAACGTTCTAAAATAAAGTAGACACATGGCAGTTTTTTATTTTGTTTTATAATAAAACCAAAAATATGTGGAATTCTGTCTGCGTATGTGAAAAGCCTGAGCTCAGCACATGCTACTACAGGTTACAGCGCTGATTTTCAGCTCAAGGCTTCACTGCTGTAGGAATATAAGGAGAAACACGAAATATATACTATATTTTTGTAAAAGTTCATTTGTGTTTGTTTCAGATTGTGGTAAACCTCGCGCTGGTGATATACCATGCGCTGGACTACACGCATTCAGAAGACGAGGAGCGGCTCATATCGCCGGACCTCGAGGGGCTCATCACGGAGATGACTTCGTGCGACATTGCCGGTATGGAAACGTTTTTTAAATGCTTACGAGTGGATGGCTCACTTGTTGTTAACATAACATCAAGTGGGCCATCCGCTCGCCTCTAACGCTGCCCTTAACATCAGCAAACCTATGTTCTTCATAAAACTGTGAAAACAAATCACGTCGTAATCCTCGGTGAGAAGTTCGTTTTCTTATAACTGTGTTACTGGCCTCACAGCCATCCCAGTGGCTCAGCCTTCAAATGCAGGTCGTGGGTTCCGTTCCCATCCAGGACAGATTAATGTAATGAACGTAGTTTGTTTCGTGTTTGGATGTTATATTTTGTAATAAATATGTAAATACAAACAGTATATAAAAGCTTTGTTTATTTTGGTAAATGTCTCCGTGTGAAATTCTCCTGAATATTTTCTTTTGTGATTTAAAGTCTAAGAACGTTAATTAGTTTACTTTTCTTCAATTTAAAATTTTTTCATCAGCTGATCTCAATACGATAAGCTCAGATTAAGATCTCGACTCAGCCAACAATGGTAATGGTGACAATGGTCAGGACCCATTGAATGGTACGATTATGTTTTCTCTAGTAGCTGAACTTTCACCCAGGCAACCTTATTGTATTGTCGCGTCTCCGACTAGCAGAACGATATTTGCTAAATACATGAATAGGATGGTTCTAATTTTTTAAAGCGAATTTCTGGCCGTTGGATTTCAAAAAGAGCAGTAAAACTCACGCCAAGGTTCGGGGAAGTACTGCCACTGTGCATATTTCTGCCGCCAAGCAGTAACGCGTTCGCTTTGTGTTCCGGTTTGAAAGGTTGCCGATGAAATTACAGGCACTTGAGACATTCCATCTACAATTTTATATTTGTGTATACATACTAACAGTTGGGTATCATCGCTTTCTTATCGAATTAAAATACAATCCTCCGTAAATTAACCTCAACCTCTGAGTTACACGGGTGCGACTTGGGTCTTGTCATACCTTGTATGGGAGGACCCAAGTCGCATCGGTTGTTATGGGCAGAGATTACCACTTAACACTAGGTGGGCCGTCGGATCTTTCCGTAACTTTATCACATAAAAAAAAGGAAAGTCTGCCTGTACTGTTAGTAAATCAGCTTTAGAATCGTTATACACGGTTTATTTCGTGAGAACAACTTGTATAAAGCCTATGACGTTGTAACGTTATCTTTAACAAAACTCATAAATTTCTATGACCGATAAATTATGTAGTACACTGATAGATGTCGATCGATTTATTTATCACAGAAGGGTACCGCGTATCGCGGCTGCTTACCCGTTTAACTCTGAAAACACCAGAAGGTATTTTCACAGACGCTACTTCTACTACGTGTCGCTTTCTTGAACCAGTATGGTGAAATTATTCGAAGTGCGTCTCAAAAAGTCCCTTGTTTTATTTAGGCAATTCACACAGGGCCATCTAGTTCCAAACTAAGCGTAGCTTGTACTATGGGAACCAATCAACTGATAGAAATTTTTGTATATACTACCTGACTTCAGGTCTTCACTTCTGACAGTCAGTGCTTGTACCTATAGGCCAGTGCCACTGCACTCTCCGATTTTTTGAATTACTGTTATACACGATTTCCTCAGTAAAGGGAAATATTCATCGGGAAAAGTTCAATGGGTATTTCCTTTATCAGTTAGATGAAGCTTCGATGCGGCTATTTCCAACGGACATTACCATCGTGGGAATTACCTGGTTGCTGGGTGCACAAGGCTCGCTTTAACCCCTGTCTCTAGTAACGACGCTTTCCGTCATAAACTTAATTTGCATTTGATAAGGTTAAAGGTTTAAGTTAAAAAGTTTATGATCAAAAAGTTAAGAAAAAATGGCGTACCAGTCTTAGTATATTTCTTCACGGATTTTAAGCACATTAAAAATAAATTATTATACTTTGATACGTTTTCATTAGTGTCTTTGAATTACACTAGGTAATTTATACGTGTCATTTTTTTCAATTTCCTATTTGTGTATACGTACTAACAGTTGGGTATCATCGCTTTCTTATCGAATTTAAATACAATCCTTCGTAAATTAACCTCAATTTTGACCAATTTACTACGGATAAACGTTCCTCTTTCACACCAAATAACCATATTTTTTTTTGTCAAATTTATGATGGTTAAATGATTGTAATACCCCACGCTGGGCTTTTGATTGGAATCGTGCGTGCAAACCTGAAGCAAACACGTTTTGCGTAAATCAACCCGTTACAACTTTGTTGATTTTAAATTGATAACGTTTTCTATAAATTGAATGTAGCTCGGCCCACGGCGACAGCTCATGAAATGGTAAACGATTCGTATTCTAGTCGGAAATGCCGCTATTGAAATATCAGAACGATGCTTCCTTTGAGCACTATAGTTTATTGTGACTTGTCATACAGAAATTTACAGAAATAGTCGAGAACAAGCAATGTTTTCTACATTTTCATCCAGCAGCATAAAAACTTACAAGAATATTCGAACTTCTTATGGCTTTAGATGGTAAAAGAACGATTTACTGAAGCGGTCACCCGTGGGAAAGCATGAACTAAGAAACTAAAAATGTTTAAGTAACCATGTCTCAGGCAACGATAGATAACCCTTCCGAGGAAAACGCGTTAATTGATGTACTCGTATGGTAAGGAACACATATTGTTGTGTTAAGATTGATTGATTATGTTCGGATATGTATGTTTGCCGGAAAAATACTATCACTTACAAAGATTTTTCGCTTCAAATGGATCTTAAAGGATCAACATAACGGCGGGTAGTGTTTAGGGGTAGTGAGTGGCCGATTCAGCAGAATTTTGTGTTCATCATCGAGCCCCTAGAATCATATCATTTTAAGAGCAGTAGAACTTCGCTAATTTCGTCCGGAGACGTACTGCCACCATAACCATTCCTGCCGCCGAGCAGTAATGAATTAGTTTTACTGTGTTCAGGTTTGAAAGGCGTGGTTGCCGGTGAAATTACAGGCACATGAGACATTTCACCTTCACGTCTCAGAGCTACGGGCGCATACGATTTGGTTCTTTTCGTACCTAAGTAGGACCCAAGTTGTATTCTTTATTATGGGCAGAGGTTACCACTTAACTTCGGATGGGTCATCTGCTCATTCCGTAACTGTCTCACATAAGAAAGTACGAGTAGAATTCCTTCGTTCTTCACTCTCATGATTAGAATTTTAATTTAATTAATTCCGACGCCATTAGCCCGTTGTTATCGCCTTCACTGTGGGAACGGACGAATGAACTTTCTTCATTATGTATTACGCATGTAGAGCTGCTGGTGTCATTGTAGTGGGTTCGAATCCAGGTCGGGGATTAGTAGATACTGTTTGTGGTTTACTTACACAGTTAATTGGTTGGTGTAATAATGACTTTATGCGGTCGCTTTTAATAGAATTTTTCATAAATGTATTGGCATTTCTAAAATGCACTATAATGCACTATTGCAATAAGTAAGTCCCACGCTATCTCACAACACCGCAAATTATGACACGTGCGGTTAAGAAGATGTTAAAAATCAACGCAAACGTTTTTAATTTCTTTCTATTATTATATCGTATTCGATCGTTGTACTGATTTTGTTTATCATGTAATTTTTCGTTTTAGTGAATTAAAGTAGCAGTGGTGGCGCAGTGGTACAGACACCGAGTTTTAATCCGGAGGTCGCTGGTTTAACCCAGACTTGCACTTACACCAAGTTCTAAAAAAGGTGAAGGAAAACATCGCACAGCACTTTCGACTCATCACATAAATGTTTGCGCAGCCAGCACTCGAACCCGGGAACCCACCCTTTGAAGGCAGGCTCATTAAAAACTATGGAACCGTCATTTACATTCTCATTATAAGATAGATTTCTCTACAGTTGAAATTCAAATACAATAGCGGGAACAGTCTCGGATTATCTGTTTCCCATTGCGGTCCGGAGCGGAAGAGGTGACGCGACGCGATAGTGCGATTTCCGGCTTCTCACACTGTCTCATCTCATCTCAGCGATGGCGAATACCTGCTTGTGTATGCAGCTCAACGACACAGGCAAATATGTTCTACTAGAGCTCTCTCTGTGTTATTAGATGTCACATAATTATTTCTTCCAATATACATAATGTGTTCGAATGTGGCTCGATTTCCACGATGTTTATCTTTATTTGTGGAAAATTGATGATGGCAACGAGCTCACTACTTGTCATGTCTACGATAATATGAGTGAAAAGTGGCCCAAGCGACCTCTGCCTACCCGAAAATAAAAAGCGATAATCTATGTTTTACTTTTTACCTTGTTAAGAATGTGATACATGACACATTATTAAATTGCAAATCTCATTGGTGGTACTCAGTCTGGTACAAGTAAGCAGGTGTGAGCCTGGATTTGATCCTGCGAATCTCGCAATGAAGGTCGGGATTCGTAACTCCACGCTCTCAACCAAGATTTTTCTTCAAAATTGAAGTTGTGGAGCTTAGTGGTTCAAGCTTCTCTGTGACCTTTGATCTTGTTACCGTCACAATGCGCGAGACAATTCGTTCCGACTGCCTCTCACCCTTTCTCTCACTGCGCGCTCAATCTAAATTAACTTGTCATATTCTCACATTTTCCTGAGATGCACTTCGCCGTTGAGAACTGGCTTCTTCGTGAACAAAATTGTCTCACATTTAAACTAATTATAATAATAATAAAAGTTTATTGGAAACAAAGATAAAGACACGTTAAAATTATAGTAATACGATTTTAACTGCAATAGTTATAAAAAAAACTGTGGCGCAGTCACCAACACCCTGGACAGAGTACATTTTATGTTCCTGATTAGAACAATTGAGCTTAATAATAACTAATCTGTATTTATCTTTTATATATTGTACGATTGTCTTCAACTAGTTGTTCTAGAAGGACTTACCGGATGTGCAGTGTAGGTTAAATACTGCCGCCATACTCATTTCTAGTATCAAGTCGTTGTGCACTCGCGTTGCTGTTTTGCGGTGTGCAATGTGCGTTAAGTCTCATGCGATGCAGCTATATTTGGTTTTTCTCATACTTCAGTGACAGAGAACCCAAGAGGTATAACCGACAAAAAGCAATAGCACCCATAACATTATAAGGTGGGCCCATATTAGCCGATTCATCACATTCATTAAAAAATCCTAGGGCGTCCGGAAAAACTGGCCAAAATGACGTTATGTTTTGGACTCAGCTTTCTAGAGACATCTATATTCTTGTAACACCGGTTACGATATTAATGCTTCCTCGGCGACTTCCTACATCAGGGCTCTGTGTGATGAATTTATTGCGTTTAATAGCAACTGAACGTAAGCACCGTTTATATTGCTTACAATTTGACGCCAATCAAACTTGCGCGGTTGTTTCTGCGTTAGCGCATTCATAGTATACACGGTTTCCTGCATTTTAATTCCTATAAATATCATATTAATAAGCTGTGACATAAGAGGGACCAGATAACTGTGTTGTGTAACCAAACGCTTCTGCAATGTGCACTAAACTATTTCTACTTCAGTGGGCAGGTTCCGTGCTACGACGATAATAAATTATACATGTCAATAATTCATGCATTTTTTGGACTAATAGTTGGGACAGACCTTGAAGATTGCGCCTGTCACTCGCAAATATGTATATCAAATCACGCGCATGTATAATAATAATAATAATAATAGTTAATTGTCATATTAGAATTTATTATTATTAAAAAAAAAATGTTATATTAGAAGATTTGTGTTTTGAAAATTGCGGCCACTGAGACCTAAACTAAGAGCGAACTTGTATTTTACCTAAAATACAAGTTCGCTCTTAGTTTACAGTACTCATCCATCGGACGTCATGATAAGCCAGTAAAACGTATGATATGCAAATTTTTGTGTAGCAACGTGACTGACAGCTAAATATCGTTAGGTGGTAGTGCTTCACGAAAATAATGATCTCAACAACCAGATAAACACATTTATCACAGTGATGTGATCAGCCGCGACTGACACTTCATGAGACCCCTGTACAGATCCAAGAAACACGGATACAAGACAGCAAAAAGTAAAGTTGCAATCCGAAAGAAAGTCCACTGAACAGCAATGATAAAAAAACCCAATCGAAACGATGCGACCTCGAAATCGGACGAGTTCAATCGATCACGAAACGTCAGATCGAGACGATAATGTCATCGCGCGAGTGATTATCCGCCCAAAATAAACGAAAATCTCCAAACAATGGCACCCGCATCGGCGCAGCATCCATTGTGATTGCGGCTTGTTCACCTGCTCGATGCGCGGTGTGACCCACTGACCGGTATCCCCGTCTCGATAACATCGATACTTTCGATGGGGTCCCGATCGCCGATCGCCCAATAAACAGTTACACGTCAGACTGAATGGCCCTGAACTTCATGATCGAAATCGTTTGTACGAGATTTACGATATCGGCTCGCGATGGTCCACCATCGATATCGACGCGGCATTCGATAAATCAGCTATGTTTGTCTATTTCCCAATTTTATTGCTGCTCTTTTGTTAGTTCACAAGTTTAAAGATTGAAGTATACTTGTATTGTTAGTATCAGATACTACGAATACCGTTATGCTAAGTAAAATTGAGGCCATGAGTACCAGAATGGACTAATCAACAAATTTTAAAATCACTTTAATTTAGGCCAGACATTCCAGTTTATTTCAGTCAGTCAATACAATTACCGATAATTTTAAGTCTTTAAACCTTATTATTGCATAAACAGGAGTTGGACCACTTTGGTTTTATGTCCTCAATTATACCTAGAAAATGCAGAAAAAACAGTTTTATAACATACCAACATTAATTCCTCGTGAATTTCTCGACGAGCAGTAATCCGTGTGCGTAAAAGATTGCATTGATATGTTCTAAAGCGTGGTATGGTATGAGTGTATTATATTGTCCACTGCATTTCTTATTATTATCTGAATGTTTTTAACACCCAGTCATAATCGACATGAATGTTTGTAAGTTACCAATGTTGTGTGTATCACTTTCACTCAAATTGATTTTAACGCGGTGCATGCAAAGATAATAACGTTTATTGAAATATATTTTACTGGCGTTTAATGCGTCGTTTAGTTTCTGAACGGGATTTAAATTAGCTTTTAACATTCCCAAGCTACGGACCACCTATTGTTTTAACAATGTTCATACAAACCTGTAGTTTTAACTATCGTAACTCCGTGAATTTGTTAAGATTCAAGTATATTCAAGTGAAGATACTGAATAAGATTTATAGTGATGAACACGAGAAAATACTGTCAGCTGATCATGAATTTTGTGGATTAAGAAACTTTAGTTGACTCTCAACTTACAAGACCTAGAGATATTGGTTGCGTATTTATACTAAGCTTAAGCAGAAAGTTGTCAAGAATACTTCATATTATTAATATAAAAATCATTGACTTAGTCAGATGCGTTATAACGACAAACGTCTGTTTTTAAATTGCATTAGATTTCTAAACCTTGACCTTGGATCCTGACGATCGAGAAAGAAGCCTTCACATGTCATCCTTGCACACGAAAATTAAATACATGTAATAATTATGTGCTCTGCCAGTGAGATAATATGATCGGATATTTTGATAATTTGTGGATAATTCGATTTTTATAGTCAGCTGGTGCGTAAACACAGCCGAAAAAGCTGAAATAAAAAATTGTCCTGAATATAAAACCATTAAAGTGAGAGGGTCATTACCATACAATATGCAAATATTTTACCACAAAAGCGGTGATCAATCACTTTCGTTGACTGATGGACGCGACCGTGAACATTGCTGGGCTAATCGACCTCCGCCCATATCGTGTATTCCATTCGAGGGTGTGATTTTCATCGAAACTCCTCTATGATTATAGGCCATTGTCATGATCTCTGTAAGACTGATGTTGCCGCAGTTTAATAAACGATTCAAAAATCTTCTTATGTTGATGGCGTTTCCTTACCATGGCGGCTTCATAATTTTTCCATAATGTATTTATCGACAAAGCTTACTTCGACCCACATTGCTGAATGTGTCACAGATGTAGGCGCTTGTGGGTGGACTTGTCCTATCAAAACACGAATACACCTTATACATGCAAAGACACAAATTTATAGTTTATTGTCTACTAACAAACCGACACCTTGTCGGATTAATGTTTTAAACAAGATCATTATGGTTGTCTTGGGCTACATTTCGGTGATATATTATAAAACGTCTCTCATATTTTTATTTATATTCTTACTTTATTTTTATACTAGCTGCACCCCGCGGTATTCCCCGCGGTGAGTAAGTCAACCCACGGGCACACTGCAATTTTCCGGGGTTAAAGTAGCCTATGTGTTAAACCAGGATATAAGCTATCTTGATACCAAATTTCATCCAAATCCATTCAGCTGTTTGAGCGTGAAAGAGTAACAAACGTCCATAAATACAAACTTTCACGTTGATAATATTAGTAGGATTTGTTTTCATTGGATTATTGATTTCGTCTCGTTACCAAAGCTTCCTCAATAGACCCACGTTCTCAAAACGGTGAAGGAAAACGTCGTGAAGAAACCGACATGTTCTAGAACTAAAAATTCCAAGACATGTGTCAAGTGCACGAAAAGAGCCTCTTTCAGGCGCACTTAAAATCCTTTCACTACACTGGTTCTAGAGAACCTGTGACTCGAATAGACATAATAGACTCTCGACGATGACAAAGTGGTTTTAAACCGAATGGCTGATCTTCAGTTCATGAGTGTTAATATGGCAGTCTTATTATCAGTTGTAAGTGGTAAGGCTAACCTCAAACAAACGTGAATGCAATAAATAAATCATAAGTTATATTCAGAAAACAGTAGGTATTTACAAAAATAGCTACATTTGATGAACTTTGAAGCTGGGTCGACTCAATTAGTTGTGAGTTCGTCATATGATGCCTGTTAGCCGTGGGTTCGAATCATACAATGCTCTAACTTCCGGTGAAGGAAAACATTGTGGGGAAACTAAAAGTGGCAGGCCAAATATCCACTCTCATGTAGGAAATCTGCCGCCAAGCACCTAACGTTTATTCCGGTAGCTCTCATGAGAGTTAGTTCCCAATCCAGGCGTTGCGAATCCCCACCATCTGCTACATAGTCACATTACATAAGATTGTATAGTGAAGCACAACATTATAAGTAAATAAACTCGAATATTCGCAAAATGTATCAATTTCTAGTTTGTTATCAAAATACTGAACCGGTTTTGACTAATTAAGTCTTGAGAAAAATAATATTTTAAATCGTATGTTTAAACTATTCAAACTTAAATATTAACATTTTAACTTCAAACACTGATTTGTAACTGTAAATCTTTTGGTGACCCTAACTGTTTGGAGTGCCGTTAATGCACTTACGTGGTTTGTCCGCATGCAAAACGTTCCCACCTCGAATACAGCCTGAAGCATTTGGAAGATTGGCCATCGTAGGGGAATAGAAGAAAATATGTGACGTCCCATGTTACATTCTGAGATAGCTTATTTCCTGTCGAATATTCAAAATTCAAGATATTTTATTATTGGATGTGTAAGTTCAATTTGCTCTTTATAATAAAAAAGTAATTCTTTATATATTGTCTGTCACATATAATAAATAAGAGTAACACAAACTTGGAACTACAGTGCTTAACAGTTGCACTATGTTCTTACAAATATCTTAAAACCTTGTAATGTATAGGATTCATTATTACATCCTGATAAGGCACAGCAGTGCTGATATACAATATATCTACAGATAATATATTTTCATTACATTTCTTCTTAATCGTTCGTTCTCAGAAGCTAAATGTTTAATATATCTTTACTAATTACAGTGTACAATTTTTCATAGTTTACAGCTCTTTATATAATTTTCTAAGACTATGGAATAACGTAAACTTTATATCAACACATTTTTTTAGTTGATCATCTGTAATGTCTAAATAATGGACCGCCGCATTATTGTCCGCGTGACGGTTAAACATGGCCATGCGTCATAAATGTGCAATTATTTATCCTCTTTTAAAGACACCAATGTTTACTTTCAGTTTTGGACCAATTTACCCACCCCCCACCTTTCTACGAGATTATATGGAAATCCACAGCAGCCTTATTCGCGTAAAAAGTCTAAAAGACATAATGTAATACTCGAATTTATTGTTAATATTATTCGAAATTTATTCAAAATTTCGTTTTATTGTTTGTACTTTTTTAACGGCACCACGATGTTTTACAGGCTATTTAAACTTATATTCCTTATTTATTGTGCGCCTTCATCCCATAAGGAACACACACACTCTAAATTTCAAGTTCCTCCAAACTTCCAGAAGTTCGTTAAATATATTCTTTGAACAGCCGCTGGCAATATTGAAGATAGCCTACTTACATTTATTATAATAAAGTTTACAGTATATGTCGAGGTTAAAGCCGATGAAAAAGTGCACTATTAAAATTCACTGGAAGCAATTCCCAACGGGGCGGTAAGCCCCGCCAACTCGATTTGTTGGCCTCTTGGAATTGATCGAAATGTGATTGTTGAATATTTCTCGAAACTTTGGGATGATTACGGCCAATTATTGCCCAAATCGGAGATTGCCCCCGATAACAATTAATTCCGGAAAACGGTACGCGCGAATTACTGAAGTACGATTGGTGATTTCGAAAAAATATGCTGTGGTTTTTTATTTTATTATAATTTTTTTTTTTCATATATTGACTTCTTACTCCGATTGAGGTAACAAGTTTACACAAACTAACTTCATTAGCACCTTAAAAATCAGAGGCCTTTGGAAAATCGATAGCACTTTATTCCATCAATCCGAATTAATCTTCTCTCATGGATTATAAGAACGAGATTAAAAACTTTAACTTCCCACAGCATGGTGGTAGAACAAGTGCCCGCTAGCTGTCACGCTAGCAACTTACCTATTATCGTCAAATTTAAACCTGTCAACAATATGTAATCAGTCGCGGGAAGTTATGACATTCTCTGTGCGATATGCAAATTTTGATATCGGCTCACTTTGCTTTATTTATGTAAGCTGGCTACTGTGCTTCAATTCCTATTCGAATACGTCATACTCTGTGACATTTACACGTTTCCTAGAAAGCTCAGGGGTTTGTTATCGACTAATGATATGGTTTGTGATCAGTACCTAAGATCTCGCTGACGTTGAGGCTTTAAAGAAAAAACAGCTACACACTGATAACCCTGCACTGAGATTTCCTGTGTTACAGATGGCATACATACACAGATATAGAACGGAACTAGATCCTAGAATTTTTATGGTCACGCAGAAATAACTACCCCGACCTGAGATCGAACCCAGGACCCTTCGCTTTAAAGGAAGGGTTACTACCAACTTAGATATCGCTTAGTTAACATGATGAGAGGGAATAATAGTACAAAACTATTATCCTCCACAACTTCTGGAACAATTATTCGTCTAGTGTTACTAGTATGAACCTTGGACGTAGATTTCTTTCTAAAGATGGATTTTTATCTCATTTGAATGCTTATCAGTTGCGAGTGAGAATACTTTGATACATAAAAATATAATGATACCTTATTTGTTACTTGAGGCATACTTAGGCATGATTGGGAATAAACTAATATTTGTGGAGAAAGCCGGGTGCCAGCTAAGATAGAACATTAAGCTTAAGCCAGTAGCTCTGACAACCCAGTAGCTAGATAATGCTATAAATGTTTTATTAATAGCTCGTGCGGTGAGCTGTGATCGATGCTCGACTCTTAGCGTATGTGAGTGATGACTGCCGCAATGTAAGGACTTGAGATTAACTAGTTTATTCGTATACTCCTTAACAGTTGTTTTTTATATGCATACATAGGTGCACTCTCGACAAGCGATAGTGAATAATTTGTAATTTTTTTGATTTTTCCAAGCTATAATATGAATTCATTGGCAATAAAGTTTTTATTTATTTAGAAGTTTTTCTTTTGTATTTCTATATTAACCTCAAATAAGTATGATCCTTTGATTTGATTCTTATACTTATGTTTGTATATTGGATAAATATTATCACCAAGTATTTGTAGCCGTAATAATGACAGTGGAAACTGCAGTAGTCTAATTAAGGTTGTATATTCATCGATGAAAGTTAAGATATTTGCGCTGGTAAGTTAGGTACAAATAATGTTAAATTCACTAGTAAACCACCCACTCTGTTATCTGAGTTTGTTGCAAATGCAGAAATACTATAAACCAAAACCATTAAGGATTTCGGCGAGTTATCTATTTTTTTTTTGTTTTTGACTGCTGGCATATTAGCAATACAACATACTGGTCTTCTGAAAAAAATCGAAGGTTGTTGTTGAATTTTGGCTTCTAAGACAGGTCGATGTTTCTCTCCACCGTTTTGAGAAGTGATATATCACATCAATTTTTAAGTGAAAAAACTGGTACTGGTAGGATTTGAACCAGTGACTTCTGGATTGAACAAAATATCACTTACACCACTCGGAAACCACGCTCACTGTCAGTGGAGTGCAGATCTTTGTGATGGAATAAATTTTTTATCTATCTTTTGGCTCGGAGGCCTACTTTTACGTAATATACGAACCAAAATGCGTAGTACGAAGAAGTCACACATAAGAAGCTTGAGTAGGTTACCGACTTAGAAGCAGAGTAGGTGTGTGATGGACATTTCCTCCGTTGAATTGTTCTGATATTGTATGGGTTCCCTGTTCGTTAGCAGCCATTCGGACACCTACAGCACGCCCTTTACAAATCAGTGTATTTGTACGTTAATAATGCGATTGTTTCAGTAATTCAAGAAACATGTACAGAGTTAATTTTTAAATTTTATCTAGCAGCTTTTAGTAATATAAACTTTTTAATAATAATAAACTTTATTTATTTGGAATAATAACAATGTACACTTTAGATACAGACACGATGATGCTTGCAGGAGTATATAACTGTGTCGCAAGCATCAACGCCCTACCTCCGATGGGGATGTAATATGACTGACTTACGATAGACGAGATAAAAAGAAATATTTGAGTTTCAGCCGGCTAACCTACTATTACTAGTACTGCTTGACAGCAGAAATACTAGCAGTACAAGCGAGTCACAATATGTGTTGGCTTATTTGTCGTCAGCTTACGGACTCATTGTATCGTAAATGAGTCACAGTAAGTACAGCATCGATTTCGCAACGATTTACGATGCTTTGTCGTCGGTCGTGGATTTATCTGAGCGGCCGGTGGCGCCGAAGTGCCGTCGCCTTCGCCTGATCCTAGTAGCCATTACTGACGAGAAGGTGAAACTTTCGTATCTGAATGAATATGCGGGAATGAGCGTGAAGATACCATTTCATTAGTATAATGAGCGGTGAAGCGTAATACTCATTAACGACACTTTTTTATGTCATTTAGCTGATAGACCGAGCTGACGGCCCATCTGATGTTAAGTGGTAACCGCCGCCCATTGACAACAGCATACGACTCAAGTCCTCCCCACCAAAGTACGAGATGACTCAAGTCGCATTGCGTTGCGTCTTTCACCTCGAGACGGGGATGTTACGTCTCATGCGCCTGCATTTCACCGGCACCCACTCCCTTGCACGGGAACACAGCAACACGAGTGTATCACTGCTTGGCGGCGGATTACCAGGTGTGGTGGCAGTACTTCTCCGGGCGAACTTGGCACAAGTTTAACTGCTACTCTGGGTTGTAACATAGTAGTGCTAAAAAAAAATAACGATTCATGCAGTTCTTTTGTTACGCATTCCTGAAAATTAGGCGGAGCGATTACCGCAGATTTAAGTTTCAAGTTATAAGGGTTTTATTACTGATAAAAAGGTATTAGGTAGTAAAAGGTATTTCACATCTACGCTCCCAAAAGTGGCTCACTTCTCCTCTTAAGGAAAAAAAGTCCTTAAATTAGCTCTCAATCTTAAACAATTCAGACCTTGAAATTAATTATCCTTACTAGCAAGACTTACTCGTAGAACCAATTGACTGCGAGGGACAAAATAATCCATAGGGGTTAGTTACCATCAATGATATAACTCGAACCATAAAAATGATATACGCTCTGAGAACGCCATTATTTTGATTGAAAACGAAAACGCCAAACGATAATAAAAATAACGTATCCAATTCAAAACAAATCGAAATTGATAATAAAAACACCATTAAAATAACAGTTGATATAGAAAATGAAAGTCACGTAACGAAACGAACGTTCGTCGTCAATCAGTAATACAAAGGGGTCCGTTGAGAGTTTCGTTAGAACATTTATCATAAACGCGCCGTTGTGACCCAAGGGTCGATCATGAGTGAAAACGTCCTTCGTAAAATTAGATTAGACGCCTTGATTTTTTTTTATGTGAAGATGGTGTTAGTGTATATTTTTCACTGGCCTCTTATCTCAGTTGATAGTAACGCTGCCTTCTGCGCTGTAGGTCGTGGGTTCGATTCCCACCCAGGACAAACATTTGTGTGCCAAATATAGATGTTTGTTCTGTGTCTGGTTGTTTAATATGTATTATAAGACCGCCGATTGTACATTTCTTCTTATTTTTTTGTGTATTTACCTAAATGTTTTGTATTTTCTGTTTTATTGGTGTAATGTGCAATAAAGTGTTTATCTATATCTCTATTCACAAAAAAGGATATAAGTATTATATCAGTTGTCTGGTTCCCATGATACACGCTATGCTTAGCTTACTTTATACAAAACAAAAAAAAACTTTGGTGCTAGATGGCGCTAGATGTGTCAAATGTCCACCAATATTATTATTATTATAAAAAAGTTCGTAAGAACGTTTATGAATTTATTGCACGACACCTACAGTTAATGGTAACATTTAAAAAAACTAAACTGTACTGTACTTGCAATAATACACTAAAGTTTCCACCATGAGGTGGAAAAAACTTCACTGGTTTCTTATATAATAATATATAATAAAATTAATAAAATTTATTTTTACAGAGGAAGAGGAAGAATGCGGTGGTCTGTCTGAAGGGTCCGTGTGCTCGGAGGGCGGGCGGGCGGACACGGATGACGAGGGCATAGAGCGCGACTCGGAGCCTGCGCCTGCGCCGAGACGCCGGCGCAGGCGCAGGCGGTTCATGCTCAGAGACGTGGTTGAGGTAACACTACACAACACTACATACAAACTTCGTATCCGTAGTACCCCTACTACTACTACTAATCGTGCCGTTAAATATCTCGAACCAGTGCGGTGAAAGAATTAAATTGCGCCTTAAAAAGGCTCCTTTGGAGTACTTTTTTTTATTTGATACAGTTACGGAACGTGCTGACAGTCCACCTGGTGTTGAGTTAACCTCTGCTCATAACAACTGAGACGTGTAGGTGGAATGCGCCTGTAATTTAACCGGCAACCACACCTTTCAAACCGGAACACAGTAATGCAATTGCGTTATTGCTTGCCAGCAGAAATAAGCATAGTGGCATTACTTCCCTGCACGAACTTGGCGAGAATTCTACTGCTCTTAAAATGTTCTACTTTTACTGCTCTTTGTAGCATGTCTCCAAATTATTGATTCTGGGACGTATCGGTTTTCTCACGATATTTACCTCAACCATACTGAGATCAGTAGTATAGTAGGTAATAGCACACAAAACGAGTTAAAAACTCTTTGGTTCATGTCACTGTTTGTACCAGCGACCTCCTTATTCAAACTCGGTTTCTGCACCACTAGGCTACCACGCTCTCCTCCGCTGTGTATATATGCCAACAAACAAACAAAAGTTATGTATGTGAACTGGTTGGTGTTATGGGAAATGGATATCACTTAAAACGATGCATCATGTGCTGGCTCCGTTACAAATTAAAATAAATGAACACTTTCAAGATATTATTAGTACATCTTCAGTTATTTTTAAAGGCCTTCGAACTCATAACTGATAAAAACTTTCGTCCACACGCACCGCTTTCACTTGTAAACGATCCTTATCCATTCACGGAAAGCGGGTATTTGGAGATTTTTACCCATATCGTTTCCTCGTTAATGTGGTTTGTGTTTCGTTCAAGTGATTTGAGATAAGCGTTACGTTACGAAAGCTCCCAAAAGCTTTTTGTATTTTCTTTAAAACGTTTATGACTTGGGAGCAATGGAAATGAGATTAATTAATTTCATCATACTCTATGGGTATGATGGAATTGAATTCATTCTGTATAGCCATACATATTCCGCAGGAAGCCTCGTTGCGTAGTTGCGGAATAAATAGTCCTATTATATAATACACGCGAATCCATACTGCGTTTGATATGCGATTCTCCTATATTAATAAAAAAATAAAATAAAAGAGTTTCGACTTCGATCCTTAGCTCTTCGTGCCTTAAGTGCCGGCTAGTAGCAAAACATCAACCTGTATATATCACAAACTAAACCAATACCTTCCATTGCAAGCACTTATACTTAATTATACCCATATATCATCGCGGGCCATCAGCGTGCGTCTACTTATCAAGTCCATAAACGTCCCACGGCGCGGCGCGGCGTTGAGTCGTCTAATGTAGAAATTATAGCATTGTATCGATTCACTCACCGTATAAGGCACTAATCACTTCCTAATAAGCGATAGTGAAAGCACTGTCTTCAAGAGCAAGTGTCGCAATATTATAAAAGGTGAGAGTGGTGGGTGCATTTACAAAAGTGCATCAACTAGGTGAATGAACTGTATTATTAAAATAAGATGCCGAGAGCTTTTATTGAGTGGCCTCACAGCTCAGTTTGTATTTGGTGTTTCCTGCGCTGTAGGTCGAGAGTTCGATTCCCACCCAGAACCAAACATTGGTGTGTTTCTGTGGCTGGGTGATATTCTGTATTTATATTTATGTATTTACAATAAGTATATAAATATTCTATCAGTCATCTGGTTCACATAGTAGTTTTATGGGGGTTAGATGGCGCTTTGTGAAATGTCCACCAATATATATTTTATTTATGAACCAGTTGCTATAAGATATAATTTAATGGGAAACGCGATTTCGGTCGCACTTGCTGGAAATGTATCACTGGAAGAGAGTGTTAGCTGAGTATTTGGGGGAAAACATGCAATAGGTATTTTTCTTTTGCACATTTATTTTCATATTAGCCAATGATATTGTAATGTTTCATCATGAAAGCAACCTACTCGAATCAGATCCATTGCTTGCTTGAATTTGTCAAATAAGTTATTGACTTTGTAATTCTGAGGTTCAGTAGTAAATTTGATGGTCGGTCTCGTAGTAAAAAATGTAACGGGTTTCGTTATTTGTCAGCTTTTATTGCGAGTCGTTATCAGATGGGCTTTAGCTTGTCTTTGTTTTTGGAGCTAAGTTTGTCACGATAATTCAGCTAGCGTTCGCGTGTTCTTAAATAAACTCTTGGAGAAATGGCAACTGAAGGAAAATATGTTGAGTAGTGCTGTTTCATGCCTCTTTCCTCGGGCGAAGTAGGTCACTGGAGCGCGTGGTCTCATCAATAATAAAGTGTAGTTTTTATACGTTGTAGCATCGTACTTGTGTTGCTTCCTCGACTGCGGAGGAAGTCTTAAGTAGGCTGTTTGTGGTGTGCGAGTTTTTTTTTTTATGTTATACAATTACGGAACGAGCCGACGGCCCACCTGGTGTTAAGTGGTAACCTCGGCTCATTACAATCGATGTGACTTGGGTCCTCCCCTACTAGGTACGACAAGACCCAAGTCGCATCGTATGCGCCCGTAACTCTGAGACGTGTGGGTGGAATGTCTCATGTGCCTGTAATTTCACCGGCAACCACACACGGGTAGTGCAGTTGGTATGGTTGGTAGCTTCTATTTAGCAACTTTTGAAAATTGGTGAGTTTACGTATTTGTGTATCTGAATACACGATTCGTTCTAATCTTAAAGATTTTCCTTCGCGACCAATACATACGAAACATTTATCTTCTCAAAATCGTTTCATCATAACACCATTTTTTGGAGGGTTGGGTAGGATATGAACAAGTCAAAATTAGCAATCAGTGGGTAGCAATGAAAAGAATGGTAATGGTAGCAAATGGTAGCAATCAGTAGAACTTTAACTTTTGAAAATGTCGTTATCCAGATATTGTTTTTTTTTTTATCATAGATGTCATTAAGACCAAATTATAAAATGCTAATCTATGAATTCTGTAAAAAAAATACGTAGGTACTTAAGTTTCCGATTTGACTTTAAAACGATTTACCAATTCAACCCAAACATATTACATAGAACCATTACACTCAAAGCTTCAGAGCTGGACAAAGGAGTTTAAAACGCAGTTCTCCCTACCCCCCCCCCCCCCCCCCCCCCGACCTTGCCACGTGAATCATATCCCCGGTGATTGGAGCACGGTGCTGTGTGATAGCCATTGTTCCAACTGTGCGTTTGTTCTGATAAATGCGTGTTTACAATGCAAATTGTCACAGCCTGCCGAATAAAAGTCAATATTAATTCGGCCATTATGTCGCAAACGTTGTTGGGAAGCGTGGTGGCCGAGTAGTATGACTCCTACTTCCAGAGTTGAGTTGACCAATGAGTTTTCCTCCAGAAAGAGTTATGAAAGTTTTTTATTGTAAACCTAAGGATATCAAAAGTTATGATTCTTTTATGACAGCTTGTTGGCCCCGAGTTTCAATCCGGAGGTCTCTGGTTCAAATCCAGACGTGCATCATTGAATTTTCTTCTTGAAAATTGCATGTTTGCAATACCACGTTCCCAAACGGTGGAGAAAACATGGTGAGGAAATCGACACGTCCTAGAATCTGAAAAATTCGAAGACATGTGTCTAGTGCACGAAAGGAGCCCCTTTGAGGCGCACTTTTATCCTTTCATCGCACTGGTTTGTTAGTAATACGAATAGCAGTAGTGTCTTAACAATTAACGATGTCTAAGCTAAGATGTTAGTGACACTGCCTGCAAACGAAATGGTTCCCGGTTCGATCCCCAGGCAGGCATTTGTATGATGAGATTAAAGCGTGTTCTTGAATGTGTGTTGTATTTTACGACTCAGGGAATCTTAGTGCAGAAGTTCGGGTTAATAAATATTAAATAATAATTACTTATCAAAAGTCACTACATATTTATTAGGGCGATGAATTTATGTCTTGAATTTTGCGATGTCTATCGCACGTGTGCCATAATTTAGAGTCATCTAGCGGCCGATCGCACCATTTATCACTAAAACGTAACCGAGTTAGTAGATAGCAAATCGCCAATGAATATAAACCGCACTCACCCGGTGCAAAATAGCAATAGCATTCATGGAATTGCTCTTTGCCTCGACAGCCTGCTAATGAATAACCTGGATAGGTTTACGGTGACAGGAATGAAGTGATAACACACCTGCGTTATCTAGCATGGTGGCTTGTAATCTAAATTAATTGTACGTTTGAAATAGCTTAGGTATATTTCGATCAGATTGTAGTACTAAGTTTAAACTCTTAACCTGAATAATAATATTAGATCTATATTTTAATTGATTTCATTTATATAAAAATAGATGTTGAAAAGGAGCTTCTTTGAGGCTTACAAAATCCTTGGTTTGAGAGAACCAGAGACGTGAATAGTAGTAGTACCTAGTATTACTTACGGGCTTTATAACACTCCACACTTTTAATTGAACGGGACAGGGTAAACGGCTTAATCTATGCAATAATATAAATAATGGATATAAAATATCAATGGCCAATTTATTGCACTAACACAGTGATTGCATAAAAAGTTAATGTTGAGAGAATTATTTTAATCGCTCATATCTGAATTGCACTCAATCAAATCGATATAAGTCATTCTGTCGCCCACAGACAGTGGTCCCGGTCATTATCGATGATGAAATGATCGATTATTTCATATGTGATATTCGAATGCTTATTTTTTTTATTCTATTTGAATATAAGGCATTAAGGATGTAGGTTTCAAGCATGAATTTTAATCGAAAATAACCTCGTACTTTTATTTTTATACTTTTTTTTTTATTAGTCGTTGGTGTTATTAAGATGCAATGAAATAACATTGATCTCTAGATAACATTTGAACAACATGGGGCATGAGTAAGGACGAAGTGAGCCATCTGTTCGTTCCGTAATTTTACCACATCAAAAAGGATAGTTTGCTGGCAGAACATCTATGATGAAATAAGTTAAAAATTAAATCTCGCAATTTTTACCGCAACTATCTTCGAGCTCTTGTTAACTATAAAGAACATAACAGGTAGGGCCAATCCAAGCATCTACGAAAAAATTTAGGTTTCGTTGCTTGATCCGCTGATGTCGCTCTGCTCAACGACACACCGCGGCGAATACCGCGGGGTGCAGCTAGTCTTACTAATATTATAAACGTGAAAGCTTGTTACTCTTTCACGCTCAAACGGCTGAATGGATTTGGATGGAATTTGGTATCAAGATAGCTTATATCCTGGTTTAACACATAGGCTACTTTGATCCAGGAAAATACACGTGTATCGTTGGTTGTGCAGCGTTGCGTGTGGCACTGCGGCGGCGGGGGCGGGCGGTGCGCGCGCGACGCCGCCGCGGCGCACTACCGCGCCGTGTGCCGCGCGCTCGTCGCCGAGGCGCTGGAGCTCGCCTCGTTCCTGGCGCGCGTACGCGTCGGCGGCGCGCGCGACATGGGCGCCGCACCCGACTCCCTCCAACATCTCGACACCCTCAAGTTCTCTGACTGGGTGAGTACCTACCTAACCTACCAAGCCTACGGAACACGCAAGATGATCCACCTGATACTAAGCGGAAATCTCTCATAATTGAAATAATACATCTTGTGGTTCTTTACTTAAAGTCTTGAGAGCGTGGTGGTCTAGTGGTACTTATCCAGAGGTCGCCGGTTCAAATCACGACGTGCAATTTTTCGATTGAAAGATATATGTGCGCAATACCACGTTCTCAAAACGGTGAAGGAAAACAACATGAGGAAACCCACATGCCCTAGAACAAAAAATTCGAAGACATGTGTCAAGTGCACGAAAGGAGCCTCTTTGAGGCGCACTTAAAATCCTTCAAATAGAACAAAATGTTTAGGTAGTCCACAAACTGCTTACAAATATTTGCACAAACGACACCAGAATAGAAATAGTAATTTGAGACAAATATAAATAGATAAAATAAATCTTCATTAGCCCTAAATCAGAGCACATCATTTTCTGTTCCCAGGCAAATAGCTATTACCTAACTAGGAATGTATTATTTATACCGGCGACTGGCTGCGCTGGAATGTATGAATTCATTTAATCGCATTTGGGTACGCGTGGATGGAAATATTTAGTGCGGTATTAGTTATTGCCAAGTTGTCGAACAAAGTTGAAGCAAGTAATTTCCTACAAGTGAAAACCCCTTATCTGCACTGAGTTGCCAAATTCAATTGATTTACGTGATTAATAATCATATCTTCAGAATTATAATAATGATTTGTAATATTCAATGTATATCATAACTTTATTATTGAATATTGCGAGCTATTTAAAATATTATAACGAGTCAAGAGTAGTTAGTAAAATGAGTAGCCATAATCAATCCTGCAACACTTAAGTTTATTTGTACTGTACATAAATAGGTACCTTACCTACTTTAGCACCCTGATTATTTTGAGAGGTAGGTACATCACCAAGTAAATAAAATTGTACAAACCTTTATTCTGAGCAGCCACCGTGAACACTTGTTTTTAATAAAACAAGTGATGATATATGTGAACATATTTTAATGTTGGTCACATGGATTAAGTTTTAATATGTATTTCATAAATAGCACTTCCAAATTGGGCAGACCCCGTTTGTAAATCACTTTTTACCTAAATTTTAATGATGTTTCCATTTCCAATTTTAGTCTAACCGAAGGATTTGGAGAGCTTTGCAAGTACGTGACAACTTATTGGGCCTTGTATAATAATCATTGATGTTATTGTAAAATATATGATAAATATGCATGCTTATAGAAATATTAATACATATTCTAAGCTACTTCCATGCTATGTCACATAGCGTTAGGATCATGACGCCTTAAGCATTTCACATAGCAACCTTTTGTAAATGTTTTGTTGCTATTTGTAGAACGAAATGAAAACTTATTTAGTACATCCAGTCTCCATTAATACTAGTAATTAATTATTATTGAAAGAAAAAATTATATAATTAAACCATGTACACCTATCAATATTTACAATTAACAATGTACATCTATATTTCGTTAACACATTGTAATATGTAAGTACATTCGAAGTGCTTATTTCAGTTGCGGAAATAAGCCCCTTTAATTTATCTTGTAGCAATCTTATTGTGAAAATTTAACAACATTGCTTTATTTGTTCTTTCAGGCGCGGTTTTGGATGCAGGTCATTGGCGAGCTAAGAATGGGAGTGAAGTTGAAAAAAGTGAACTATTCGAGGACACCTATCGAATACGAATTGACACCGTACGAGATCCTAATGGATGACATTCGATCGAGACGGTACACCTTAAGAAAAGTCGATGGGGCTATACCTCCTAGGTTGGTTATACGATTTATGTTATAAGGGTTACAAAATTATTGATGATCGCAAATTAGAAACAATTTTTCAATCCTCGATTGCTTATAACATTTTGGTTTTGTTGTTCACAGTGTAAAGAAAGACGCCCACGCAATGATTCTCGAATTTATTAGAAGTAGACCGCCACTCAGAAAGGTAAGATTACTACCTATTCCCGTTTGTGAAAAGATCCATTGTGGATCATTACATAACATACGTACATTTCAGATTATATAATATACTTATTTTTTTACTACTAACTAATGTTTTCCATCTTCGTTTTGAAAATGTGGATATTGCTTCCATCAATTTTCAATTCATTGGAGCAAGCTTATGTTTTATACGGATACGAACCAGTGGACTTCAGATTGAAAGCCAGGTTCTGCACCATTCTACAACTATGTCATAGAGGCAGATGAGCTAAGTTAAATTATTTCAACATATTTTATCTGAAGTATATATTTTTACGTGGTACATATTTTCTTTTATCGAACTAATACACAAAAACCTTTGCTTGTTAGAGATAGAGATTAGATTAGAGATTAGAGATATTTGATTTACCACGAGATCTTTATTATGAATATTATTAAACAGATTAGGCATCATGATTCAAAGATTTAACATTTCAGTTCGAATTGATAAGGGGCATCTATAGGTATCTACGTAATGCAAGCGCCTTATGTTAAAATGTCTGTTTGTTCCCACAGGCGTCAGAACGAAAATTACCTCCCGCACGACGAGAAGTTACTCCGAGAGAAAAACTTCTCGCCTCAATCCAGGTCGGCAGACAACTGAGGCCGACGCCATACTCCCAGCGATATTGTGAGTACCGATTGTTGCTTGTACATTTTGAGCAGGCGCTTCTGAAAACTCCAAACTCATCTGCGCCACGATTTATTGTCTTATGAAAATATTATTTCTCAAAGGTGTTCTTTTGAAGTCATATCTCCCTTTCCTATCCCGTTCTTCATCAATATTATGATTAGAACATAATTTAAAGCTCATTTTCCACGTTACTGACAAAAAATACAAATAGTTGGATGAATTGTTAAAAATTTATTTTGTTATAATTTTTTATTAAAACTTGCATTTATGTGTAAATAATGTAAAAGGCGTCATCTGTTGTCTGTTTAAATAACATTCACGACATCTGTTGCTTAAATTGTTTCGCTTGCACTTTAGCTTGATAAAGTGGGTATTATACGCACGGTTAGGAAAAAAGCTTAGATTCAAAAATTCTTATGGAATGGAACAAAAACGTTATAAGCTGCCCTGAACGCAGCTTGGTTGATATCAAAATTTATTGCATTTTAACTGGTTGGCGTGTGTTTCGCATTTGATAAAAATACTACTTAGACGACTTCCAGGGAACCGACAAAAATATATAATTACTAGAATAAGTATAAGTAGCCTCAGTAAAAAAAAAAGTGGAGGTAAATATTACGGTGAATCGTTTAACGTGATTATCAGAAAACATCTGTTTATTTTACTTTTCCTTATAGGTATCCTAGCCCCTTCCTTCCCTACCTAATCCTATCCCTTTTGTTCCAGATGCATAATATGTTAATGTGTTGAATTTCTACATCTGATCATGCTTTCACCAAAGTTGGGCCGCGACTTGTTTACAAAATATATTTACAGAGGTGTACTTAATCGTAACTATTAAATATGGAATATTTAACTCATTATTATTTTTTATATTTAATTAGCTATTCTTCCTCCAACACCGCCTAAGCATGACATAATGTATTTTTAACCACGTGGGAACAGCGCTCTAGTTACAAATTATGCTTCATATTTTGCGTTTATATCAATAATATATATCTAATATATATATGACACAATCTTTGTTGAGTTACATATATAGGTACCTACTAGTATTGATTCTATTAGTTACATGACCTAAAAACTTAATTATATGGCGAGATATGTTATTGAAAAAATATATAAAATAAATAAAATACCATGTTAGCTCCATTGGCTGGTATTCTTATGCGTGGATATTATTTCTAAACGATTAATAATTATTTCTAGTATATAATTTATTTTATATATAAACCAATCTCAGATGAACCACAAAGCTTCATATAAAGTGCAGTATTTCTTGTCCATCCAAAGGTTGTTTGTAAGAGATCGCTTTATACCGATAAGACCGCCCGTGTTTCACTCTTTTGTATATTGTTACTGATTGTTGTTATTTTAATTTTGTGAGCAATAAAGTGTCGTCTATCTATCGGTCTCTATCTATTTCGAAACATAACCTTAAAAAGCTTTAACACGTCAGATGATGATGAATAACCCGTAAGCTTTAATAACACGCAAAATAGGTCAACTTGAATCGTAAATTCCTCCCAAGGACTTGGCTGACTACTGCCATTCGTAAACTCAGTTGGACTATCAACCTTATTGCTATGTAGTGAGAGTCGGGTTTGGTATATTTTGCGGTAAGCGCCAGGCAGTCTGTCCGAAAGTGGTTATTTGAGATGTCTAGGCCGGTAGGAGCTCCAGAAAATCGACCTGGATGTTTATGAAAGGCTTATGTAAGGGTTACGTAGCGTTTGACGTAGTTCACAAGGTTACGTAGCGTTTTACGTAGTTCACAAGTGACTTTTATACACCCGTCACATAATCTGTAACTATTAGGTACTGAAATTATACCTACCGTCATTTTTTTAATGTCATGTAAGTGATATATGATAGAACGAGATGAAGGCCCACCTGGGCCCTGTTTAATAAAGCTGACAATTCGACATATATGTCAAAAAACGACAACATTGTAGAATTGTCGCGTTTAGGCTGTTTAATAAAAGTGACAAATATGTCAAAAATCGACAGGTGAAATCTTGACATATTTGTCATTGAAAAAAGCGTTTAATAAAACACGACATATGTCAAAAAACCACGGTCAAATTATTTCTGACAATTCGGACAATCGGACTGTTGTGACAATTATGTCGACTTTTGACATATTTGTAAATATTCTAGTTTTATGAAGCTAAATGAGGGTAAAATTGAAAAAAATATTACAACAGTAATAGAATGAATCAGTGCAATTTCGATAGTATGTTTGATCGCGTGTAAAATATAAATGCACAAAAAACTTAACATTTGGGCCTTATTTATGAAACCAGGATTATTTAAAATAAAGTATAGTAATTTCATATTTATTTATTCACACAAATATATTACATGGGGTTGATTACTGGTGGACCCCGCACTAGGCCTAGCCTGTATCGCGGGGCCCGAATTACAAAGTGATTAAAATACATATTATACTCTTTGGGAAGTTACACAAGTAACACTTTTTGTAATAAACACTTTCTTATACCTTCAAAATATGGTTTCGCGATAGAGGGTAACGCTCCTGTCGGAATTGTCGGACAATTCTACAAATATGTCAATATATCATGACAATTTTGTGTTTAATAAAGCAGATTTGACAAGTTTTTCACGACAAATTGTCACCTGTCACCAGTCGCTTAAAAAGTTTTATTAAACAGAAAAATGTCTGTTTGTCGCGACAATCCGACATATTTGTGAATTTTCCACCATGACAATTTTATCGCCTGTCAGTTTTATTAAACGGAAAAATTGTCGAATTGACACTTTTTGACATATGTCGGACTTGTCGGATTGTCAGCTTTATTAAATAGGGCCCAGATGTTAAGTGGTAACTGCCGCCCATGGACAACAGCAATACGACTCAAGTCCTGTCTACCAAAGTACGGGATGACTCAAGATCACTCATTGCGTTGCATTCATCACCCCGAGACGGGGATGTTACGTCTCATGCGCTTGCAATTTCGTCAAAAATAAGTAACCTTCAGATAACTTAAGGTTACCACTTAACACCAGATGAGCCGATGAGAGATGTGTGAAATGCTCCTAATGTCAATACCTATTTTTTTTTTGAGAATGTCCCTTCTTTCATTGAAAACGATGATCGTTAGGAACTTAATATGTCGAAACTTGCACACGACTTTTGCCAACATCATTTAGTATTCATATATTACAGACATTATTTCATTTGCATATTAATTATGCTCTAGATTTGACTAATAGGTCAAGCTAGTTTAGGTATTACTCGATTCAAATCATAGAACAAGTACGACATGTAAAACAAATAGAGTTTCTCAACCTTTTTATATTTCGTACTATTAAAAAAAATAGCAATTTGCCATCAAACGAGAACAGATAAGACTGGTGACAAAAAATAATGATCAGCAGATTGTTGTCCTCGAAGTGCGAGGACAACAATGGAACGTCAAATGAAAAAAGTACAAGTGGCTCGTCACATAAAACTGGTCTAGTGGACTGAGGTTCTGTAACTTTTTGACGATAGTTAAATCTTCAGTATATTTGATGATATTTTAAGGAAAACGAACCTTCATGCATGACCTGTTCGAAAATAAAAAAAGACTTGTTTTATCTCTGGATTATGTAAAAGTTGCAAAAGCTTAGAAATTTAGTACCACTTGGTGATCCTGTATTTGTGAAGTATATGCCTCCAAGGCCTTTATTATATTTTTAATTTTCAAAATGACACAATTTATAAATAACTAAATATCTCAACATTTCTTCACATTTTCTTTAAAGCGTATTACAGTGGGATTTTGATCCTATATACTAAGTAGGGGAGGACTGAAGCATAGATGGACTATGCTCGTGCCCATAACATACGTTTTAAATGTTGAAAAGTCCCAATCGAATAATAACACTTTATTATATTTATAGTGCATTTTTAAGTTAGGTATAGTTTGAAATATAATGATGATACAAATAAAATCCGCTGTTATGAAAGTCAGGTGAAGGGATTTAAGCCGATATTCGTATTACAATTCATTGTACCTTCTTTTTCATATCAATAATAAATAACAAATTCCAGGAACTTCCGTAAGTACTTATAAATGTCTTTTTTATTCAGGCGAAAACCATAAGATAAATGACATTACCTCCTTTAGTTCTCAAACAAACTCACCATAATAATGATATGAAATAGCATTAAGTACACTACAATAATGTTGAGAATGTTGCGATTTAGTCAATATTGGTACAGAAAAACCCAGCATTATTCCAACAGTTTGAGAAACGCTCAAAGCAAGCGCACATTCTCCGTGCTCGCAGCTCGCACTTGCCGCAGTCCGTGTCCGATATTACTGACGGCGGGTCGTTCTAGAACATTTTTTGTTAAAAAAATCATTCTTTATTTCGTGTTCGAAATTCGTTTGAACATTTTGACTGACACTTTAGCGGAAGTATTGTGTACTTTAACTGGATTAAAATAAAGTGCAGTTTCTGTGAGGCTTCCGTCAAACCCTAGGATGAGGTTACGAGACCGCTAACAGGATTTTGTGCACTGTGTTGTCACTATACTGTTGGATGTGATTGAAATCTTTTTATATATTATTAATGATAAGAGTCATTTTGTAATAGCTTTGTTTCGGTTTGTTTGTGAAGTGAAGTTTTGGAAATGGGCGTGTATATTACTAACACACTCGCAATGGATATGAGCCGTAAGTTTTTCACGTATTATTCCATAACTTAACTGGTAAGTTAGTGGGCAGTTATTAATTTCGATAGTAACGGGGACATAAAATCGAGTCACCTAATTACTAGGGGTATATTATCGTCCAATAATACTTCAATCGATTTAGTTATCTCTGAGAGCGTTATTCGATTAGAGCCTCTGTATCGAATGAACAGGCTTAGTAGTAAAATTTCATTTCAGTTTTCATTTACTTCGGTGAGGCACCTACAAATATATTGTTACAATGATGTTGTCATTGTTGTTATAGATTCTGTCATCACCCTATTGTTATGTTGCCTATTATCCTAAATATTTAGAAATCACCTCTGAGACAATATTGTCAGAGCAAGCCAGCGATAATTCGAAATGAAATAGTTAAAAGTTAACTAATCTAACCTAATCTAATTTGTATTGCTATTGTTATGACCAGGGCATACCGGTGATTATAAAGTGGTCCATCTACTGGTTCCGCCACTTCTACATACAGAATATAATAATCTCACTAACAAACGCGAGACAAAGTTTACGTTATCGCATATGAGGAAAATTTCAGGAAAAATCTGGTAATACTAAAAACATAATAATATAAAATTCTTCTTGAAATGACCTAGATATCGTGCGTCGGTTTGTCCTGGTCCAAAAATTTGAAAATGTGAGCCAAGATCAAGAAAGCAGCCTGTTTGAGGCGCACTAAATCATTTTCCTACAATGAACTGATTCGAGAGACTCAGTGACACAGTAATAGTAAATTATCTATTTGTATCATAGATGTGAGATTTATCTGAAAATATTTACTGCGCTATCGAATGGCATCTCGTTGCGAGTTTATGACTCTTATCAGTGTGATGTAATCATTTTGCTAACACTGAAATATTAGGAAATAACTTAGAGATAAATTTTCTAATGATAGATAAAAATCAAAATCAGGTCAGCTTTGTAGATCGTACGAGAATAGAATCTGTGTCACAGGTCGTAAGATGAAAATCTATATATCCATACTTTTTAGAAATAGCTTAGGAAATCATAGACATCAAAAGCTATTCGACCTTCACGTAGAAAAATAATAAGAAAATCCTAAAGGGGAGATGTATGCGCCCGTAACCCTGAAACGAGTAGGTGGAATGTCTCATGTGCCTGTAATTTCACCGGCAACCACACCTTTCAAACTGGAACACAGTAACGCGAATGTGTTACTGCTTGGCGGCAGAAATGGGCATGTTTGCTACTGCCACTGTGCCCATTGGGAAGTACTCTTCCTTGGACGAACTTGGCGTGAGTTCTAGTGCTCTTGCTTAGAATTGGCATAAAAATCTTACATTCGCTTGAGTCGTTGCTTCGCGATGTTTCCTTTGATTTTGTTGACCCATTTTATAATATCACAGATAAGAAACTATATGTTTATCCTACGTTACGACTTTCCCTAGGAATAACTACAAACTTACAGTAAATATAATGAGTTTATGAATCGCACGCATTCAAGTCGTGAGAAGTTAGCTGGTAGTATGTAACTAGGTAAGTACGTAGTACCGGCGGGCGGCGGGCGGCGCGGCGGGCGCCGAAAAGTCAATAGCCCAAACCTAGTTATCAATGACAACTTGATAATTTGCTCTATTTTCAGCCGAGTGCTAAGTTATAACTGTACGTTCATTGTAACTTCTTCGCACAGAAAATGTTTAATCAACCTCCGTGGGTTCAAATCGGTAGCTATAAGAATGAAATTGGTCGCGCCTCGTCTGCGCGGGAGTAACGGGCGATTCCAAGCCGAATTGATTGAACTCGTCCGAAATATCGTAGTTAGTAGTAAACATAACTGTATTTGTTAGATTGATAGATTGTTTTACTGCCCCGTTATTTTATTATCTATACATTTTTGCTTCGCTTAATGAGTAATTGTGTGTTCGTATTATGTATCATGGGTGTGTCATATATAAAACCAGTAAGAGTATTGCAATATTAAGGAGGCGGTCGACGTTTTCTAAGATAGTAAATAGGTAGGTAGGTAGGTAGAGGATGGTGTTGGCAGAAATGGGCATGGTGGCAGTACTTCCCCGGACGTGAGGCGTGAGTTCTACTGCTCTAGAATCTACAGGATGACGATTTGCAGGAGTAGATGCAGACAGTCTGGTAATAGCACCGGGTCATTTAGCGCACCCTGAGAGACGTTAGATGATGATAAGTACCTTTAAATAATGCAGAATTGGACTTATGCTGTAATTATGACATAAACGGTATCATATATGAAAATTTAGAATGACCGAAATATGATTTGTCGCAACATTGCTAAAATTCTAAATCATTGCAAAATGCTTTAATCATTTAAGCGCTCACATCATTGTTGTGAAAGTTCGATGTTGAAATTATATCAAAGCACATGTTTATTAAACGCAATAATTAAAATCTGTGTTAATAGAATTATCATTTTGACAGCCATTGGGCAATCTATAACAATTACAGTTAAATGCTCCGAGGAGTTAGAGAGTTAGAGGCGCCGGCGCCGGCCGCCGCGCCGAATAAAAACAAATAAATTTTTATTCGTTTTACAACGAATGGGCAAATAAAGTATTATTTTATTTAATCAAAACCTCTCAATGTACCTGTTACATAATTTCGTCCAGAATTGCTTTTTGGAGCTTTTACTTTCTACAACAAATGTGTAGCTTTGATTATGCGCAGTCTAGAATCCATGATTAAATGCAAATTAAACTTCCCATCAAGTTGCTGTAGTTGATAACTAGGAATAAATAAATATTGGTTGATATCCACATAGCGCCATCTAGCCCCACAGTTAAAAGTATGGCTTGTATAATGGAATGAGACAACTGATATGATAATTTTATATTTTCTTTTTAAATACATACATATTATATTACACATATTAACACCCAGACACAGAAATAACATTCATGTTCGTAACACAAAATATTTGTACCTTGTGGGAATTGAACCCACGACCTACAGCGCAGAAGTTACATTTAGCTACTACCAACTGAGGTGTGAGGCCTGTCACGAATGTATCGTATTTTGGTTTCGCTTTTCCACAGAACCCTATTTTATAGGCAGTTTTATACGTCGTAAGGATCGCATACCTCTTGCAATAATACGATACTTGCTAAATCACTAGCAATAGCTTTCAAGATATAGAAACAGCACAAAATGCAACTAGTGCCACCGAAGAGACCGGGTCTTTTTTGCAACATGGTCAATAAATAGCCTATATTTTTTCACAACAAATAAAATACTGACGAAATACTGACAGACGGACGAAGCGATCAAAGGTTCAAAATGGCGAGGCACGCGAAACACGCGATGGGCAGTCACGATGTTTTTAGAACACTATAATGGTTGCAATTACGCATTGTAATTTGCAATCTTGAGGTCTCAGTTTTATTTACGTAAGTTGGCAAGTGTTTGCTCGAACGAAACTTTCAATTTAAAAAGTTTGTCGTTATTAGATATGTATATTTTGGCTTCGATAGTGTGCATGTTTATTTATTTCATAATTTTTATCAGTTTTTTTGTTTTATGAGTTTTTTTATCTGCCTGTATCATTTTCATACAACAACTGAAGTATTTTTTCACTACATTCAGGTGTTTATTACGGTCGTAATAAAGTTATAGTTTTGTATGCGATAAACATACAAATAAATAAATATTGTTCGACATTTCACACAGTGCCATCTAGCCCCAAAGCAAGCTAAGCATCGTTTGTATCATGGGAACCAGACAACTGATATAATATTCACTTATGTACTTTTATGTAAAAATCCACACAGTCTGGCACAGAACAAAAATCTATTTTCGTCCTACTAATGTTTCCCCTGGGTGGGAATCGAACACACGACCTACAGCGCAGAAGGCAGACTTGCTACCCAGTGAGCTACCATTTATAAGTGGGACACAATAAGTGGGTAAATTTATTTATTTAACTTATAATGAACTACTTAAAAACTACTTATAATAAATATAATAATAAATTATATACGTAAGGTTTAATTGCAAAATAGCCTTGACTTTAACGTTAAAAGCACCAATAAACTTCATTGAATGGAATTAATTTATCCCAGTTACTATTGAAAAAGGCATTGAACTATCAGACGTCTTTTTATGAGCCAAATTCACAAGCGAATTCTTTTAAAATCTGCACTTATCGTTGTGTCTATATATAATACACGATGCTATTACTGAAAAAAAAGGAGTTTGTTTCAAAAGACTTGTAATATTTTCTTCCACTGACATATTTCAGCGTTGCATTTTTTTATTGGGACCATCACACAATTTTATGAAATAATAGAGGACTTTAATTCGGCAAACTAGTAATACAAATGTTGATGCTTCGAACTGAAATAAAAGACCAGATCGAGAATGGATGTATTTGAGGGCTGATATATAAATAATTATAGTTAATCGGCAGTGAGAGTTAAAAAGTGAAAGTGGAAAAAGTAATTAGTCGACCAAGTAAACTGTGCAAAAGGTGACGATGATTAGTAACTTCAGTGTTTCAAGAAAAAGTGCGGTCGGTGACGCTTATCATACAAATAAATAAAACTGAAATATCTGTTTGTAATTTCTAACAGCTTCATACTATATTCATATGAAAGTGATACAGTGCTTTAAACATTTTTTTTAACCTTTTTGTGTGTCTCTTTGTTTGGCATTATCTCTGATAGATGCTATAAGTAGTAACTTAGGCTATTTTTATTAAGGTTAATGTACAAATTTATAAATAATAACTAAACCTCGTGGCTGCTTTTTTATTCACTAACAACGCGGGCGAAGCCGCGCGTACAGCTAGTTGTTGATAATTTGGCAGGTTCAGCAGCACGGGTTTTGAAACAGTTATTTGCAACATTTTTCTCATGTATCTTGCGCCTTTGCTACTTTTAAGATAAACGTTTCGTTTATTATTCCTCGCGTGTACCTTTCGGTCAACCGACCACCGCTAGCAGTATTCAAATGTGCAGTTTCTGTGCGATCGTCTGCTGTCTCCCTGAATCCACAATGGCTGATGTCATTATACTGTTATACTGACCAGACGTGTAGTCAAAACAAGTTGCAACGGTAAATGATTGCTTACTAATAGGTACCGAAATTAATATTAAAACGTTTTTAGGAGATCACAATGACCTCGCACGATTTGAACTATGACCTACATGCAGATTTGCAGTGAAAGTAATATTCGTTTACATTTTGGTGCAGCCAAATCGTAAAACTTTATCTGTGCATAGAAGCAATAAATAGCAATCTAAGATAACCCAATTAAGCAGTGTCCAGGGCGCGCTGCAAGCTGAATTTTGGATACTAGATGCTAGCATCTAATATCTAGGTCTAGACCTGAAACGGTTATAGCAGACCTTTTTTATGTGATGCAGTTACGGAACGAGCCCACGGCTGAACTGGTGTTAAGTGGCCTCGCCTGTAACAAGCGATGCAACTTGGGTCCTCCCCTACTACGCACGACAAGACCCAAGTCGCATCGTATGCGCCCTTAACTCTGAGACGTGTGGAATATGTGGAATGTGAGACATTGTGCCTGTAATTTCACCGGCAACCACACCTTTCAAACCGGTACACAGTAATGCTAATGCGTCACTGCATGGCGGTAGAAATGGGCATGGTGGCAGTACTTCCCTGGACGAACTTAAACACGCAATGTACGGTTGGCATAAGCTTCAAAGCCCAAAAGTATGTAACGAAATGTAATTGGCTATCTCATATCACCTTGAAGATAATGAAACTACATTACGAACGCTCGGGCCTTTATTCCGGTCAGGTCCGGTCAAGGAAATGTTGCCAAGTCCATTGTGACCTTGAAATAGAAGATGATCTTTTCTCGTATGAAGACCTTTAGATCTTGTTAATTTGAGCAACTATTTGAATGAAAACTCTTAAGCTTTTCATGTAAACGTAAATCGATAGTCTACGAAATTTTATGAACTCGTTTATCAAATTTCTTTTAACCTTACAATGTCTGTAGACGAATTAACCAACTATTCTATTCTATTCGAGTTCACACTGGTTCGAGAGAACCAGTGAGGTGAAAGGATTTTAAGTGCGCCTCAAAGAGGCTCCTTTCGCGCACTGAATTATTTTTTTAACCAACTGAAACCTTTCTAATGGGGTTTTCGGTAAATGGTTACATTTTATTGTTTGTTTAAAATAAATATTAAAAATACGAGGGCAACAAAGTATCATATTTTCAATATTCAACATCTATGTATTTACTTACTTCACTAAGAAAATGGAAATAAGAACGGAGCATTTCACGAGCAGCGTTCATTGTACCTGGCAATTATGTAATATTAATTAGCAACCCAACGGACGGATCTTTCACGGTAACTTTAGCAATTAAAGCATATTTCAAGCGCGTTGAGTTACTCTTTGTTTTTGTTCAAAATTTGTTGAAGTTAAGAGTAGGTTAGTGTTACATAGGACCCGGAGTTAAGACAATTATTTTATCGTGACCTTTCTGGGAAAATAAAATCTATTTCAGACTTTATATTGTATTAATAGATAGGTAGTTGCTGGTAATTACGTTGACAGGTTATATAATTTGTCCTGGCTTTTGTATTATTAATAGTATTGGCTCAAAAATTTGACTAATATGCCGAGTTATTCTTGGGAAATTAAAGGTTCATCACTTTTCACGTCTTCCTTTAACATTGGTGAGAAAAGCTTGAAATTGTGGTGTGTACGTATAATTTATATATCTCCCTACCTTCCATAACTAAATATCTATGAGAAAAGGGTCTGTGAAGTAAGCTAACACTGCGCGTATATAGTGTATATAGTGGCAAAGCAAATTTGTAGCCATATTTACTTTACAAATGTTGTCGCACAGTTCAACAGGATAAGTCAGAAAGAAACAATGTAAGGGGATGGCCCCTTAATGCTACCAAGTTGCTGTTTCACATAAGGTGAATCGGGCACGGATACAAGGTACTTTTGTATTTTGTGAAGGTACCGTGTACAGTTCTTAAATGTTTTATATTGTAGGTACCTGTGGAACTTGTACAACTTTATTCGGAGGTGGGGCGTTGATGCTTGCGACACAGTTATATACTCATGCCAGCATCATCGTGTCTCTATTTAAAATGTATATTCTTACTGTTCCAAATAAATAAACATAATAATTATTATAATTCTTAGTCAGCGATGTGTCACACAATTCCTCTGAAATGAAAAATGAGCGACCCGCAACATTATTAGCACATTATTTGTGTCAAACGAATTCTTGTAAGCGGTACCGTTATCGCAGTAAGAGCGTGGTGGCTAAGATGTACAGACCCCAAGTTTCAATCCGGTAGACGCAGGTTCAAATCCTGACCATAGAGGTAGTTTTAGAAAAAAAAAAATGTTAACGATATATAGATAGATAGATAATACTTTATTGACCACCATACATGGAAATTTCGTGAAGATTAATATTTAAGCTAGGGTAATACAATGGGCGGCCTTATCGTTAATAGTGATTTCTTCCAGTCAACCTTTGCAACGATACCATGTTCTCGGAATGGTGAAAGGAAAAACTTGAGGAAGCCGTCGTCCTAGGACGTTAAAAACGAAGCCGTGAGTCAATTGCATGAAAGGAGCCTCATTGAGGCGCACTTTGATCCTTTCACGACACTGTTTCAAAAATGCTAGTGACACGAATACAACTTTGTTTATACTTTTCAAGGTTTCGTAACTGCTTTGAAACATTACCGAGCTCATAATTAATAATTCACCTTCTTACTTTGTCTGGTAAACGATTCAAAATTAAACTAGCACGAACTTATCATTCTTCAAAAAGTAATTTGCGAAAATGTTTCTTCGTTTATTATACAGTGTTGCTAATAACTCTGTCGTCCTTTAACTAGAAAGCCGGTAACCCTCAAAGGTCAATTTTGACTTTTTAATAGGAAGTGATGCAGTTCAAAGTCTCTATCTTTCTGTCTAAGAAACGTTTGTAAATTATAATTAGTTCCGGAGATATAAAAAAAAATGTAGGTCGTTAAGTGAAGGATTTAAAAGGAATTAAAAAGAGTTTTCTGAACATATCTCAAAAACAACAATTTGGGCTTAACGACATTTTAGTTAAAGGAGGGCAGAACTTTGCATTCGACATGAATACCCACCGCAATTATTAATAGCATGTCATAGAGATACGTACAAACCTTATATGTTGTACCTTTAACGAAAGTGTCTGACCTACTTTCGATATTATTGACGCAACGACTGCAGTTAAAATGATCATAGAAAAGAATCATTATACTATTTTTATTATTTCTATAGAATACGATGAATGATACCGGCAAGCTGTTAACTACATAATAGCAATATTACTGGATTGTTGAAAAGTAACTGTAGCGACTCTTGACGAAAATATGTAAAATTGTATAGGTAGTATATATATCTACTTTAATGTATGTGCGGTGTTTGTCCTTTAAATTTTCCTGTCCACGTTTCTTGGTCAAAGTTTTGCAATGAAGTAGGTATCTTTCTTGTGTAAGAATTTTGAGACGAAAAATTTGTATAATTTTCTACTATCCTCAATTTTTTTGTAAAATAAGGACATGTAAAACCAAAAACTTATGTATTTTAACATTATTTTAATGTTACGCGGATCGTTTTGGTTTAGCGTCTCACATCGAATCGAGCACAGTTCCATAAAATCAGTTAGTAACATTTTGAACCTTTGTAACGAACCAAGTAGGAATAATAGATCGACGTTCTTGTCACATTGATAAATATTAATAAAATTCTAATTGAATAGACAACAGATATATAATTGAATTCTTATAGATATTTCGAACGTAAATCAGGCAACTTAAAAATAACTTATGAGACCTTAACTTCACCTTAAACTGATAACAAGATCGCCTGGCCACATACCTACTTGCAATGATTTCCGTGAGAGCGGCCGGCTAGCCTTGTGCAAGTCGGCTGGCATTTAGTGACCGATCTCGCGAACCGGTCTGTGCATTCCTGTACAATATAGGTGTTACATATAAATGCTAAATGCTTTTTTTTATTTCGTGAAAATTTAAAAACAAAAAGTAAAACCTCTTTTTTTAGTCTCTTTTTTATAGTTTATAGTGATTTTATAGTCGTAACTAACAAATGTTTTATACGCAAACATATATCATAAGACGTGGATAAATGTAAAATTACATTATTCCTGTCATTTATAAATAAACTTTCACTAGCGTGACTCCTGACGTGACTCGCATTGTATCAAACCTTTTTACGATACATGTGTTCTTGTTCCGGATAGATGAGCGATGTACCCTTCTACCTGTTCATGTACAGTCATCAACTGAACTGTTGTATCAACCAGAACCTTACATATTTTCACTGCGAATGGTTTGAACGGTGACAAAGACAGTTCTTTACCCATCCAAGGGCTTTTGAGAGGATTAGTACTCCAAGTTCTTAGAGAGCATCCACTTTCTAAAGAAATGTTGAAAAATTTTACATCTTTTGAAGTGCAAGATAATCAAGCACAACATATTTACATTTTAAAAAAAATACCATAAAATGACTTAAAAACTTTTACATATGGACATCACATTCATGGGGGCATAGGATTTCCTGTGTCGCAGTTGGCTAATACAAACAGATATGCAACTTGAAAATTCAAGACCCCGGTAGTAAACTTTATGATTGCCATACAATTATTATAGCCTTCTTAGTTTCTTCCTTTTAGACTTTATATCGCAAAAGTTTTGCAAAATACTTCGCCTTAGCTTGAGAGGACCGGACGGTTGTTGAAATCCTGATGGCGTATGTACCTAGTTTCCCAAGTGTATAATCGCTACAATGGGAAGATGGAAACAATGAACTGCAAATCAACATCGATAACAATGCAATTATTAAGTCTTTGCTACATTTGTGGAGCAATTGGAGCGTTACATAAGGCTGTTGTTATTACTGTGTAAGAGTCAAACATGTTGGTTCTATTAATAATAATAATAATATTGGTGGACAATTCGAACCCCCGACCTACAGCGCAGAAGGCAGGGTTACTACCAACTGAGCTGTGAAACCAGTCAACTCATTGAACTCTTTATCTTCATCAGTATTTGATTATATTGATGTCCAATTGTCCATCTTTTATTTTTTAAATAAGTGAAGGAACGAGATTCCCACCTACCTACCCATAACAGCAATACAACTTGGACTCTCCCGTACATACGAATGATCCAAGATGCATCGCGTTGCACCCGTCACTCTTAGAGTCAGTTCAAGTACTTCCATTAAGCAAATCGGTTCTTTTCTACATTAGCATCCTAATCGTTGGTTTATGTGACTGTAGGTAGCAAAGTATTCATTTACGGTTATAAATGCAAAAATATATCAAATGTTTTATAAGCCTGTCTTGAGCTTTTTTCATGAGCAATTTATCTACATTAGAGACATTTATATAAAGAAGTAGCATATTTTATGTGTTAATTCTCTCGAACAAATGTTGAATAGCGTTTAACTAATTATTTCCTGCTTGCCCATTTTGTATAAATTAGATAGTGGGCTTACAAGTCATCTCAATTATGGTCATAACTGTAAGAAATCAGTCAATCGAGTTTATGAGTTATATAAACAAATCTGACTTCTAATAATTTTATATTATTTCACAACATTAAACTGACATCAAACATTTGTTTCAACGGAATATGAACCGTATTCGCGATATATTTACTTACAAATTGTATCGAAATTTACCAAAATATGACTACTCCTTGATTCCTTTCATTCACTTTACATAACGTAACATTTAAATGAAATAAATACGTGATAATTATTCAATAAATTAACAAATTTGTCTTAACATATTCTGTTAGCATACGTTTTATATGAAAATTAATTATGCAAATGTTATATAGGTAGGTTTATTACCAATTCATGTTTTAAAGAAAATTTCCTACATATTTGTATATGACATTTTCTTGATAAAGTATAGGCCCACCATTTTTTCACTGAGCTTGTTTTGTTTGCGAGATGCAGATTATACAAACGCTTTCTTTTACCATATAAAAGAGAAATCTTATAAATTATGCTGTAAGTAATTTGTTTTACTGATTGTTGGGTTTTAAGGGATTAACCAGCCTAATTAGTATAGCCGTTCGTGACTCTAATTTTATGAGTTTTTATAATTAAGATTTTCGTTGGTATAAAGCACGAAGCCTGAATGAATCTAGTAGGTAGGGAAGAGGGAAGGGAAGGGAAGGGTAGGAGGGAAGGTAGGGTTAGTACCAAGTGAGTTGTGAGGCCCGTCGAAAAGTTAAAAGAAGTTGAAGATAAGTTTAAGGTATAAGTATAATATGACATTGAGAGAGAACTATATATGTATATGTATATGTAGGATTGGATTGACCCAAATACGATTCATAGATGTAAATCGAAACAAACTCTTAGTTCCATTACGCAACCTATCTCGACCGGAATCTAGAATTGTTGTTTGTCTATTTTCCATTCGATTCGATAAATCTAAATCGCCCAAGGTTCGCGCGCTCACGATATCCCAAGGTCGTATGTATTTCTCTGCCATTGTCCCAGATGTGGCATAATCCGTGGTATTAAGGCTTGTTACGTCGGTGAAAAAAAATGTACATTTTCAGCATGCGTTATATTGCGTTATTCAACTATGGTACTGCCGCATGGCAATCTTCATTGCCGTGGTGTAAATAAGGCTTTGTATTCCTGCGGTTTATCGTTCCAAATAAAACTAACTTCAATCTCATGGCGCAACGTTTCGTTACTGCTCACTTTCGACATGCGTTTTGTTACTGCACGTTCGAATTGTGAAAGATTACACTTTGCCCTATAACCGTTAATCTTCTTACACGAAGCTTTGATCGGCTGATTATCTGAGGCATGTGAAACTCCTAAGTAACGACATCCATTCATTTTAGGTGTGTTAAATGTTTCAAAGTTTTAGACTTATCTAAATGCTTACAGACAGAAACATCATTTACTTAGATTCTACTGATTACATTTTTTTAATTATAATATATTAGTCTTTTGTGACTTATGCTTATTTATTGACAATAAAAAAGAATGATACTGCACAATGCATATCTTGCAAAAACCTTTCAACTGCTTGTTGCTAATACTCTCCCCTTCTTTGTAATATTCGTTAAATAAATGTTATGGGTTAGACGGTGGTTAGACGCACCTAAAAAAACAACGAAATTACCCATTAATAACAGTCTTCGGCTGCATTACAAGAAAAGCTATTACGAAACTTCGAAATGCATGTTGCCCAGCGCAGCTTTTGTTCGACGTGTCCATTGTATTCTCAAAATAAACACGCCTTGGTCTACCTTCAAACGCTGCGTATCGTCGTGGTTGGAACGGGGTGACATTCAAGAGCTACCCTCTCAGGGCTACCGCGCATGCGTGCGGGAAAGCAACCCCCAGTTTTCCAATATGGCGTCGACCGCCAGACGTCAAGCACGCGCTTAATATTTTAATTTTCTTTCTTATAACACAAATTTATCAGTGAAATCGAAGCTTTAAATTTTTTCCCGCAAATTTTTTGCTTCAGTATTATTTTTGCGCGCGTTTCTCCATAGTTGTCGGTGCGTTGTTGTGGCGCATTGCGATGTGTTTAATTATGTTATGAGGTGAAGCACGTTTGCTAAAGCCACTGTGTGTACACGCGTCAATTAAAACAGCTGAATCAGCTGACTGATACGTTTCTTACATTCCTTTCAATTATATAACTTATTTGGCGGTTAATATTTTCTGGAAAACGTTAAATATCACAATTAAAAACTAAATACTCGCGTAAAAAAACACTGTGCTTTAGTCTACTTAATAACAGTAAGGATTATATACGGATCTAAAAAAGTTTTTATTTGGAATTTGGATTTCCCTCCTTGGAGTATTGAACCGCAGTCAAGCTGCGTCGCTCGAAGGTGTCGCCAGCGGCGTTGCTGCTGGGGACGAGGCCCGTCTCCGGACTCGTGGAGCCAGTGCGTAGTCCCGAGGAGCCAGCGCTGGACGTCGCTCAAGATAAAGCGTATTGGGGTAGCGTCGCGACTGCCATGACGAGTAAGGCCAATTCATTCATGATCTTACTTATAAACAACATATAACGTTTAGTTTAGCGCGAAAATTTTGTTATGATTTTAATCTTTTGTTATTTATAATTATGTGGTATTTGCTTTTTCACTAAAGTATACATTACTACGAAATCACTTATTCGTTCTTGTACAATCAATCTTATGATACAATCATTGTTTATAGTAGTTTGAGATTATCATGTTTTTCTTATCTTAGAAAGTCATGACGCGGAATTAGGTATTAACTACATTGAATGAGATGTCATTTAATTTTTGCATCCGCTGTTTTCCTCTTTCTTGCATCTGAATCATTTAGACATTCCAAGTAACTGACAATGAGATATAATTAAGTCATCGCGTATGGCGGAACCTGTTCTATGTCAAAGAATTCATTGTAGTACTACCTTCAGAAGACTCGCTTTTGTGTCAATGAACGAACCTGTGGGTTACATTAATGTGATAATCGAAATCTCATTACAATTGTGATTACCTGTGACGTGTTTTGAATATTTTTAATCTTATTTAACCTTGGTGTTGCAATAAACTAATAAATTTAAACAGGTAACTTATATACTTATGACAATAAAAATGAGTAATTATAATAAATGTTTAAGTATCAGGACTCAAGTAAGTATTAACCTCTTGTTTACCTACAGAAATCTCTGAAAGAGGATATAGGTTTCAAACTAACAGAAAAAAATGCGAATAATAAATACTTAGGTCAGGTACATATTGCACGCATGAGTCACGTTCCCAAGCAACTAGGTAGCAACTCTGTTCCCGAGCGATTATAAAGCGCAAGAAGCAGTGCAGGTCGATGCACTAAAAAAAGGGTTAAGTAATGTACTAAGGAAAGTAATTTAAAAATGACTTTCCTTTTAACTACCTCCAGATAACTGTATATATGTCGGTTCCCACGAGTTCTACTTGTATTGACAATAGTTCCAATATACTTTTACTTACTTGTAATACACATTATAAAAATAATAATAATAATAAATAAATTATGGTGGACATTTCACACGTCGCCACCTAGCCTCAAACTAAGCATAGCTTGTACTATGGGAACTAGATTACTGATAGAATACATTTTTTTATTGTAAATATATACATATAAATACATATTAACACCCACACAGAACAAACATTAATGCTCGTCTCACAAATGTTTGTCATGGGTGGGAATCAAACCCACGACCTACAGTTCAGAAGGCAGAGTTACTAACCAACAGAACTGCGAAGCCAGTTGAAATACAATACGGGATACTGATTTCAAAAGAGCTCTTTGCCTACATGAAAATATCACGAGGCAATTTAAATTTTCCAAATTAATAAACAACCTTGGGCATACAAATTAAAATGTAGCAGAACAAGATTCCCACAAAACGTTTCTTGGCAATCTCGTAATTACGGACGGAATTATTGTGTCAAATTGATATTAAGACTTAACTAGAGCGACGAAGTTTTGCTTAATTCTGTTTACTTGGCTTTTAGTGTTAAAGCTGACGAAAGTGATACAAGTTCGAAACAAATGTTATGTATGAGCTTATAGATAAGAAATCTACTTAAAACCGATATTTATGTGAACATTATTACTAAGTTAATTTGTTACGATAATGAGAAATTTCAATTATCTTACATTATTCAGAGAATAATTTTGTACCGCACTAAACCAGTATTGGTAGAAGTAATTTTGCAGCAGCGTATACGAAATTGAAATGCGAAATCTCATTTATCTAGAACCGCTCATGCTTAGAAAACTTCTGTGAAATTCAAATGGTGGTTAATGTGTATGTATCTATAAAAAAAAGTATATATGTATTCTATCAGTTGTTTGGTTACTATATTAGATGTTATGCTTAGTTTGGGGCTAGATGGCGCTGTGTGAAATATCCACCAATATTATTATTATTATACCACAAAAACAATTGGGAAATTAAAAATAGACTAAATGCTGAATGACTTTCACACAGCGCCGTCTAGCCCCACACACCCAGACACAGAGAAAACACTATGTTCGTCTCACAAATGTTTGTCTTGGGTGGGAATCGAATCCACGACCTACAGCGCAGAAGGCAGAGTTACTACGTTACTACCAACTGAGTTATGAGGCCAGTCTAAATAATTATATTTGAAACATGTAACGCCATCTGTTGCCTTTGTTAACAAAAAAATAAGAATATTTGAGGGTAGGTGCAATTCATATTTTTCGTACTCGCATTTACCGGGTAGTTGTCCGACCAGTATCGTAACCGAGCGAACGCGAGACGCATCAACGCTCGCAAATTGTTTTAGTTTTCGAAATTACCACAAATATCTCCAATCGCACCTTGAAACGTGCTTAAATTGGCTAAAACTGTTAGTTTTCCTTGTATCGCCTAAATTTTGTACCAAGATAGCTTATATCCTGGATTAACACATAGGCTACTTTGATCCCGGAAAAGTGCAGTGTTCCCGTGGGATTCCTATTCACCGCGGGTAACACCGCGGGGCGCAGCTAGTAATATTTCAATGTTAACCCTCTGAACGTACAGATGACGCTCTAAATGAGTCCCCCGATTGGTCCAAATCTACCTCCCGCGTCCTCCCACACCAGTGCAGACCAAATGTCAGGGGTCATTTCTGCTTGGCACAGCTTAATGTGTAGCTGGAAAGTTGCGTCACAGAACTGTGGGTAGGGTTCCAATGAATCTCCTGAAATAAACTGAAGCCTCTCACGAACCTGGTATGAAATGCTGCTATCGATTTGATGGATGTATTTTTACTAGCTCCTTCCCACCGCTTCATCCGCGCCTTATCAGGATTAGAGTATTTAGAATGGAATAGAATAGAATAGAATAGAAAAAATATTTATTATTTAACTTATTAGCAGTACCAAAATATATATATATCTTGCCTGCGTCCGTATTTCCTGAAACCTATAATCTGGAAGTCTTCAAGAGGAGAGTGAACAGGTTCCTTCTAGGCAAGCATGTTCCATCGTAGACCACATCGTCACTTAACATCAGGTGAGATTGCGGTCAATTGTTAGCCTACTGCAAATAAAAAAAAATAACATCCTCTACATATGTATCTTTAAAGCATGGTTAAGCCAAGTTGAATGATGTCCTGTCTAGTGAAAGGACCAGAATTAAAGTGTCTTACTAATATTTTAGTAATTTCGTATGCCATATACGAAGGGCAGTGAAAGTAATACTTCTAATCACCACCCATCATCTGCGATAATCAAGTCTCGTACAAATGTAGCAATGAACATACAAATTAACTTTCGATCAGTGGGTAGCAATGTAGTCAGGTGATGGGTATGATTATTTTGATTTGAACATTTCTATTTGTGGGAAAATAATGGCTCAATATAAGATTCGGTTTAGATGGTCGCGCGATGGAGTCTGTGCACCTGTAATCGCGATTAGAGAAATCGTGGCAGTCTGAACTTAGCTTCGTCGTATATTTTTTTTTGTATATACATACATATAATACATATTAACACCCAGGCACAGAACTAACATCTATGTTTGTCACATAAATATTTGTCCTGGGTGGGAATCGAACCCACTACCTACAGCGCAGAAGGCAGGGTACTACCAACTGAACTGTTGTCTTGGTTGTCTGGTTCCCATGATACAAACTATGCTTAGCTTACTTTGGGGCTAGATGGCGCTGTGTGAAAGGTCCACCAATATTTATTTATTTAAAAACGACCCTTCCTCTCTTCGTCATATCTTTGCAGACATGTGCTACAAATAAAGAGGAGTAAGTGACCAAGTCCGAAGTTTCTTTATGAGCTAACGCGCAGTCTCGTTTTTCAGTTAACGCCATTTTCATGAAGGTTAACCACGCGGGTTAAGTGCCGCAAGGTTACGTAACACCGCGCAATTCAAAGGTCAGGTTTCCGACACCTTAACCTTTGAAGCCTATTTTAGTCGTTACAAATCCAAACGAAATCTTCAAAAGGCTTCTTACGCTAAATTGATTAATGAAAGAAATATTTTAAGAAAAAAAAACTGTCGGGTTTTTTATATGATAAGACAAGATAGACAAATTATTTAAAAAATGTTTTCACAAACATTCGAATTTTTCGGTAAGGAAGAAACATTCTCAAAATACGTGAGTAATTCAAAGAGTATAATGATAATACTAGAACATAAAATCTCATATCAAAATGAATATAAACTTGTAAAATTTTTGTGTTATTTTGACACTACGTTTTCAAGCTATTTTAAATAATAATACTTGTATAATATAATAGTTAAGCAAGTACCTATTATAATTATGTGTACGTAACACATAATTATAACTGCCTAATTAAAGAAAGTAAGAGGTTAAAACAAGTACTGAGCCCAGTTTCCGGTATATTCGGCGTCCCAGCTTATAAACTTTGTACCTTACTACGTACTAATTATGTATATTCCTTCTAGTTTAGTGAACAACGCTCAGATTTCTCACGAGAATACTTTAAATAATACGAGAGCTATCTGTTTGCCAACAAGTCTACAATATCACAAATCCGCAAGGGATACAAAGGTAAAACATATGTTTGAGCAAATCTGAATAAACGAGGGTAACATAATACGGTTAACATTTTAGTTTAGATAACATCCCTTTATGTCTTTCACCTACGAGTTTTATGGGCATGGGGTCGCCCGCGGTAGTAAAATGCCTCCCCATAACGAACACTATCATTTAACCCTGAGTACATGGGCCGTGAAATTACAGTCATGTCAAAGAAGAAAGAAAAGAAAGTTTTTTTTATTGACTTCACAATAAAAAAATGAAAACTCATTCAGTCTATTTAAAACAAAACTATGGGAATATGTTTTTGACAATTACTTTAAGTAGTATTATATATTACTTAAATACATTGGATGGGTAAAACTAATATTATAATTAGCAACATACCTACTAGAACGCCGCACTTAATTTATCGTAATGAGAATACTTATTATTTCTATTGAAGCTTACTTACAATTTCTATTGAAAAAAAGAAGTCTAGATAATTCATAAAGAGTAATTATCATAAGACTTGTAGATATCATCATCAAGATCAGTCTTCCTTCATCTTTTTGTTGGTCGGTTGGTTTTTTCTGTATGATTCTCTCGTTTGTATGTACGTACACCCACTAGTTAATGCTTTTACAAAAAAAGGATCATTTTTTGACGTATTCCATGAGGTGCACTCATCTCAAGAGCACCTTCGTGAGTAGCAGCTAAGATACGTAGGTGCACTTGAGGAATACGTCATTTGTTTGACGTGTAAATTCTCAATAAGGGAGCTTTTTTGGATATATAGACGAATTCACTAGAAATGCACACCATTCCAGAATAGTTTATTACGAAACACTGACCCGAATATTGACCCACAGGTCGTTGCTTTCAAAGTAGGTTACACCTACTACCTACCTGGCGTGTGTTCTGGAAACGTTGTTCTGAAGGCATTTAGCTAATTGAGTGCATATCAAGATGTGGGTGATTTGAATTTTTTGCGTGGGGTGCATGGCCCGCTTATACGCCTACTGTAGAAATACTCTAATTCTATGCAAAAAATAGGCATGTATGGAATTTCTCTTCTCATGCTGAATTAATGATTTATTTGATTATTACTTTTAACCATGCGATAATTTTTATACGATAGCCATTACAGAAAAACTTCTTTATTTCCATTGAATTCTTAAAGAAATAGCTTGAAAACTTCAATCACGGCTTACTTGTGTTATATTGTCTTTCTTTATTATTTTTATTGTACACAGAAAAATAAACATAAATTAACATATATAAAAAAATATGTACAAAGGCGAGCTTAACCCTAAAAAGAGTTTTTAGGTTTGTCTCCGTCTTATTTCGAAAATTATTGCTTTAACCAACTTTGAGTGGATTATAAGTAATATCGTTTTTTTTTTTCAACTTACTTCTGCGCTTTATGTCGTGGGTTCGATTACCACCCAGGACAGACATTTGTGTGATGAATATATATTTTTTCTGTTTCTAGTGTTAATATGTATTATATGTATGTATTTACAAAAAGTATGTATTCTATCAGTTGTTTGGTTCCCATTGTACAAATTATGCTGTGGAGCTAGATGGCGCTATGCGAATTGTCCACCAATATTTTTATTTATCAACATGCATTTAAGGCTTCCAATTGGACCTTTAATTGAATGATATTTAAGTTTACATTTGTGTGTATTGTTTCAGCGACCAGTGGTTCGGGCAGCAGCGCCGGAGGGGGGGACGCCCGCAGGGGGGGTGACGTCACACCACACGCGCAACCACAGAGGAGGCTTATCAAAGTCGACTTTGAGAATCTTGATGTATGTCATCTTATTTTGTTTTATTATAAAATATTTACTACTAGATGCACTTTCTTGTATATACTGTGTGATTTATTATTATTATTATTATTATTATTTATAAATAATAATAATAATAAATAATAAATTTATTCAAATAAAACAAGGTAAATATAAAAAAATCATAAAACTTATTTAGACATAGGTATATATAACACGGGAGCCTGAACTAGGTAATCCTGTGTTTCAGGCGAGAAGAGCTAACATTTAATGTAAAATAATCACTACTTTGTTATTATTATAGGTACCTACTTATAGCTACAAGTTATACATAACGTGTAAACAATTTGGAATTGAACGTAAAAGTAAACATTTCAAAAACTAACTAGACCGAATAACAAAGTCCGTAGTTGCAAATTTTTTATAACTTAAGTTAGTAATGTTAACTTAAAAGCTCCCTAATGTAAACTTAAGTTTATAACTTAAGTAAATGGTTTTGTTGTTATAGTCACTCAGGGACAAAGCGGTTTTATGGTAATGGATGGTTTGGTACTGTAGATGGAAGTTGACTGCAGGATTGTAGTATTAGCGAACATACTATATCGCATCTCGTACTATGGAGAGATGCTATGTTGTCTATGGGCGGCGATTAAAAATAATTAAAATTTTATATTTCAAAACACATTTACCTAGTCTTGAGTTGACACTTGAATTCCTTTATCTAGTGTAGGTGTGAGAAAAGTATCTTCCAATACACCCACAGAATCTCGAGAAAAATTAATCCCGTAATACCATAAATCTCGCAAAGGTTGCGGTTGAGAGCAATCATTACTTTAAATTAGCATAAATTGTGTTGACAAGTCTCTGTAGGGACGATCACGACCGCAAAATTAATTTGTCAGACTTTTACCGAACGTTTTCTTTCGATTTGTTGGTGAAGATTAGACACGTTTTCTCTTAGAATAGATTCCAATATTTGTTTAAGTTGATAGGTATGATTGAAATATAAATTTGACTGGGAACAGAGGGACGTGCGTTTCACGCACCACTGGCCTGATAGTGATATAAATAAATAAATAATTAATAAATATTGGTGGACATTTCACACAGCGCCATCTAGCCCCAAAGTATAGCATAGCTTGTATCATGGGAACCAGACAACTGATAGAATACTTATATAGTTTTTGTAAATACATACATAATTATAATACAAATTATTACCCAGACACAGAACAAACATCTATGTTCAGTCGCACAAATGTTTGTCCTGGGTGGGAATCGAACCCACGACCTACAGCGCAGAAGGCAGGGTTACTACCAACTGAGTGTGTGGCAGTCATATTTAATTGGGGGTTTGTTAATCGGAGGATGTCGACCGTGCTCGTTGGGAGTAAGCTCTGTTATCACGTAACTGAGACCGTGGCGGCCTAGTGGTACAAACCCGGTTTCCAATTCGAAGTCGCTGGTTCAGAATCGGACGTGTATAAATTAGTTTATTCGATTAAATGATATGCGCAATATCACCATCTCAAAACAATGAAGGAAGACATATTCTTGACACAAAATTCGAACATATTGCAACTTGTCTCATCCAATCTAGTTTCTCAGTGTCGATATATCCGTTAAAAAGTTTATAAGGTAACTACCGATTTATGTAATGTATAAGGTGCTTAGGTATATGTAATGTACTTGCATTTATACACGTTATGTATAACTTGTATCTATAAGTAGGTACCTATAATAATAACAAAGTAGTGATTATTTTACATTAAATGTTAGCTCTTCTCGCCTGAAACACAGGATTACCTAGTTCAGGCTCCCGTGTTATATATACCTATGTCTAAATAAGTTTTATGATTTTTTATATTTACCTTGTTTTATTTGAATAAATTTATTATTATTATTATTTAATTCGTTCATTACGTACGATGGCAGCCATCGAGAGTGAAAGGGTTGGTGAAAGGGCTATTGCGATACCTAGAGATTGTGTCATTTCGAGGAAGTGATTCATACGATAATATTAGTTGACACCGCTTGGTTGGTAATGGAAGATATTCCTTAAAATTAAGTGAAGTTACTAAAAGGGAACCACTTTTAGAAATAATTACATTTAAGAGACATAATTACTTAACATTGGGAGATGATCTTGCCATTCAGATAGATCAACTCTTTACTGTACACCAAAGAATTTATATTTTACATAGAAAATACATATAAAGTTAGGTAGACGCACAATGGGTGGCATTATCACTAAAAGTGATCTCTTCCATGCAACCTTTTCGTTTAGATAAATTTTAGTATTATAAAAATTATTTCCTATTTACCCTGAAATCTCTCTTATATCCATATAAAAACATTTAAGAAATCGTTAGTTTTGAGTTAAAAAGTAGTCCAGTCATTAACAACGTTGGAAAGATCAGCATTTTCTCGACTCAAACTCTTTCTAATGCCTTTAATTTTCCACGTAAGCTTATAAACATGTGTTTCAGTTCCTTGTAATCGTTTAGAACATTATTTTTGGCTTTATTATTGCTGAAATTGTACACAACTACGATTCACAGAACGGATTAACGCGTAGCGTTACACAAATCCAATATATGTCGGCTGGTACTTAGTTAATGAGCTGGAACGAAGCCAGGCAGCGTTCTTGCGCGGATTTATATAAATGGGGTTTCCGTTAAGCATTTTGGATGAAGGGAGTGAATAGGCGCTGTTGTAAGTTGTAGATTAAAATGAATAATCATTTTTTTTGGTATGTTTGCACTAAATAAATCATATTAATGCCACATGCATGTAGAGACAACGCGAAATCCCTCAGTAATTACGGATGATTTTGTTCCTAGTCATTTAAAAATAGTTTAAATTGTAGAAAATAAATGATAAACGGTTAGATTTATCATAATAGTAAACTAGTTCGAAATCGTACAAACTCTAAGCTTAATGGGAGGGGTACACTAACTAGGTCACATTTAGCACTTAGCAATAAAAACATTATTAACTTTCACTCCATATTTTCCGCGCGTGTAACCTTTTTTCACTCTCGTGAGTTCGAATTCAAATAACAGGTTCGAGAGTATCAATTCGCACAACGTACAATGTACAGGTGTGTAAGGTGCACGATGAATTTCACTATTTCACAATCAAGATGAATTGAAAACTGCATTCCTTTTGAGGCGGTCATTAATATATGTGAGTTTAGATGCTCAATACCGTGAAAGTGGCCTTGGTTCCACTGTGGCCAAGATGAACTTTTTGGTTAGAAAAATAGGCTAGAAATTAGGTTTAGAAAAATGTCATATTTTATTATAAGTATTTGCATTATCTGTACCATTGTACAGGTGAAATCTTCAGTACATTTTGTAATAAAAGCACTAAACTAATGATGTCGATAAGAGATTTTAATTAGTCAAAAGGAGTTTGAACAGGCGTCAAACTTAGCGATAAGTATACATGACCTTATGTTCTGAATATTATTGACATTTTCTAGACATTTCTTTATGAATTCTATGGAAATAAAGTTTTTGACTTGAATTGACCTTGACTTTGCCTCTGACTCAACTTCTTCGGGGATGAGCGGCGTCGAAACTGCAAGTAGCCAATTATAAACAGGTTTAATTATTTATATGGCGGTATCCTACCAAATCTCTTAACATCCACAGAGGTAGTTTTAAGTCTAGACATGACTAGATTAATTTGTAGGCTAATTTGCATTAATTTTCAATCTATACACATAGCAAAAGCATAATTTACTTAGTTAACTGATATAAGATAATTAAAACTACCTGTTAGACTTATCGTAAAATTTCAACCCATTTGCTCCAGTAACAATATTTTATATATCAAAAGAAAACTTCATTTTCAGCAAATAAAAGCCTTACTAAAAGACGAATCCCGCTACATACTAAGTGGGGCATGGAAGCCTTGAGGTATGTTAGCACAAGTGTACATAGGAATAATAAACAGTTATTTTAGAACTAAAATTAACGTGGACGTTATAATGAGTGTTTTGTAGAAAGTCTGTTACTTGGAGATCTCATTTTGTCAGCTTTGAAATGTAAATTGTAGTATTTATGTAAGTGAGGCCTGAAATAATTATTCTCACTGTCTCCAAAAGCTGTGTAACTGTAAAAACTTAAAACATTTGAAAAAACAGAGTAATACAGGAATATAAAGTAGGTAAGTAGGTAATTTGCTAATTATTAAAAGCAAAACCATGAATAAAGAAAGCAGATTTCGAACTGTTGAGCGACTGTTGAACAGATGACCCAACAAGCCCTGACTACTGAAGAAATTAAAAAGAACCAAAGTATTGATAACTTGGTTTCATACGTATCTACTGATTGCAACAGACCACACTACATCATTTCTTGTAACTTGGTAGTTCGGTATTGGAATCTATTTTAGTATTTTATTTATATCAGACCACAGTAAATAATTATTCATTATATCAATGTCGTGTTAGATGTGAATACTTTATCAAATAAACGTCACGCCATTTGCTGGTATCGAATAACAGTGAGTCACTGTGTATGTAAGTAAACCTACTTAGTAGTAAATAATTTCACGCATCACTGCTCTCCAACAGTATAGAATTACAGTGCATCACGACTGAGAAGATACGCTGAATGTGTTCCAGTATCACTTATTTGTCACAATACAGTCAGCACTTGGGTTAACAACATAGTAATACCAAAATAAGATAGTCGACTAACATTGTGAGAGACTGGTGCTTGGAGTAAGTTCATGAGAACCTGGATTACAGTTCACCAGGCCCCACTTTGAAAGTACATTTCTTGGATGTCAGTTGAGGGAACCTTCGGACATTATGTAGTAATGATATGATAATCTTAAGGGAGAAAAATAGTTAAAAATATCCATTGTGTCTACCATGTGATACAGCAATAAATACATTGAGTACATATATTGAGTATTGAGTATTTTGGGGCTAGATAGCGCTCCGTGAAATGTAAAAGAACTGCTTCCAAATGTCAGTCTAAAAATTATTGCAGAGTAGATTGATAACAGCCGAGTGAAATCACATTTCCGGTGGCTTTTCGTGTGGTTCATTTGTAAGCTATCATTAAGGCAAACTACGTCTTCCATTATATCATCTAGCCTTCAAATTGTAGGAGAGTGTGGTTGCGGTTCGGTTGGCTTCGTCCCGCTATAACACACAAGAACTCTTTTTACTAATGCCATTTGAAATAGTTCTGTAATGTGAATAAAACGTTTCTTGAGACATATTTTTTTATTTTTAAAAATAAACCAAAGGTTTATATGACAACATGTTTTTTTAGGGAGTTACGTTTCGATATTTTTGAAATAGCTCTTTCTTCTTAGCAGTTTTGCCAAAGTTTAAGGTTAATAACGATATCAAATTATGCGTTTGTAACTTTCAATAACGATGAAAAATACGCTACGATAATAAAGCACAATAAAGAAAAGAGTATCTGTCAATTTCATGATAGATGATGACTGACAAAAAGAATGATACGTAGACTTCACAGATTTGTTTAACTGCTATTATTTTCAGTTTTTGTTTTTATTGGTAATTACACACTCATACCCCTGCACTAGTTATTCCCTTTGTCGCAGGTAACATGTAAGATACTATACAACATAAAAATCCATGATCTGAGAACAAATTTACTATACTCACTATAAAGTCTGCCCGGTTGGGACTCAAACCCCTCAATTTACAGTCAGGGTTGGTTACTACTGACTTAGCCACAGAACCGCCAACTTAAACGATTCACTAAGGGTGACTTCATTATTGTACACTACAGGATGATGACGAGGATGACACGGAGACGTGCGCAAGTCCAGAAGTGCTGGCTCCGCAACCGTTCCCGAGGCACACGGCGCCTGTGCAGCAGCCTACTCCGAAACCTTGGAAACGAACCGGTATGACGTCACTATACTTTATAAACACTACCAAGACCTGTAATATAAATCTGTTAGTATATAAGTCAAGAGGGCTAACTAGTTTTATAGTATTTAATGTATTATATTGTAATGGGCTGTGAAAATTCTAACAGTTTCAATGAGAGCTAGTAAAGAAGTATACACTAAGACACCTACACCTAAATAATCGATACAAGCCAAACATAATATTTAATTTAATCGAAGATTTCAATGACAAATTTAATTTCATATCAACTACCTTATTGTATTATACAGTTGTCATGAGAAACATAAGTAAAATTTTACCAAAACTTAGCCCTCACGTGGAATTAATTAAGCGTAACCCATTCTCTTCATTTCTGACGGTACTTATCATTGACTTGGTGTGCTACAGTTAGTAGTACACAAATGTTCCCCCATGCACATGCATCTTGGATGTGTTTCCAGAGGAGACTGCGCCCGCGCCGGCGCCGCCCCGGGCGCCGCCGCGCGCGCGCATATCCCACGATGAATACCATCAGTTCTGCGACGAGACCCTCGAATGTACGCTCTGTGGAGTCCAGCATGTGTGACGTCAGCATGAAAGCTTTTTCATTTGCAACTGTTCCGTCGCTTTGCTATTCCACGTCATTTAGGTTTTGATATGTTTTACAAGTGACAATTTTCTGCTGTGATGGCATCCATACACTCAAAGGATTTTCTTTTACTAATTATTTTGATGATATTATCAATATGAATACCAATTTCATTGACTTTATATACTAAAAAATTCTATAGGTAAGCTGTTCTTTGTGAAATAGTCAACAGTTTACCTTACCTCTCATCTACAAACGACTGTACATTATAACATAACGTGTTGTAATGTATTCACTTCTATTACTTACCGTTCTGGTTGAAAAACAAGTTATAAATAAGTGTCACAATTTCTTTCACCATTACTTAACAGACTTACGTCACAGTTAATTAAGGTAGTCATGAAATGGATCACGTTTGATTGATTGCTAACTTATTAACTTTTTCCACCGACACGTTCTTATGCATTGAACCTTTTTTGTCGTTTGATTCAGTGTTACATAAAAGTTTTTGATATTGCTGTAATGAGTATATTACTTACTTTATTACTCGATGATCATGTTTGTGTAACATGTTTAAGTTTAAAGCATGAAAACAAAGTTTATACAATTTTATTTTCACTCATTGTATAGTTAGTTGCTGTTTGTCTCGTGATTTCAATTTCTAGTTATTTATACCTCTCTTTATCTTTTATCTTTTCACATACTTATTACAATATTTATTACTTGTGATTTCCTGGACATGATACCAGTAATTTCGTTGGTGCGTACCACTTGTCACGTCTATGTTACCACAATAGCAGTAGCGAAAAGGGGTTCATTGAGCCGCTGTCTACCCCTTCAGGGACACAGACGTGAAAATATGTATGTATGTACTCGTATGTATGTTACCTCCTTTATAATACGGAAGAATTAGTTGAAATAGTGGTTATCATCAGTGTAAATTATCATTTACCGTACATGTAAAGTATACATGTAAAGTACTAGTCTAAGTCTAAGTTCTTCTTGTTCTCATTTATTTATACCGTCTAATATTTATATTTTTAGAACTTTAAATTAATATTTTGTACACTAATATTGAAGGTACTGAGATCATTTTTTCTGAACATTTCATACGATCACTGTATCTCACACCAGCATCTTTCTGCAGCATACGATCTGGCGACCCAGTGTCCTTCTCGACGGGCATCCATGAGGCGGCATACCGTCACGCATCCAGCTTGCCCACCATCTGAAGGAGCCCACTCTTTGCCTCATTCTCGGTAAGATTTATTGCACAACATTATTAAGTACCTTGTGTCTGACATAAAGTGTCAGTATATATGAAAGATAAAAATTTAACAATGATTATTATAATTTCGACCTACTCGTCATGTTCGTGGAACGGATAAAAATTCACAACATCTAGATAGATTCTTGATGCGTCAATATTCTTAAATAGGCCTGGATCTCGAGCGTCGTGCGCCGGCGCAGCGTCGATCGCCAGCAGCGAAGCAGACGCGCAACTTGGAGAATTATCGTGGTCTCGCTCGTCTTTGCAGGATGAGCTCATCAAGTCGGTTAGTGGCAGCCCCATCAATGGCTCGCATGTGAGTAGATGGAGTAGACGTAGACTAACAGAAGATTCTAGCAAGTCCGATTGTACTTTACGAAGCTTGGATACAACACGCGCATATAAGCGGGTCCAAGCTGAGGTACTATTATAATCACTCGCTGTTTTTTCTTGTCCCTTTCCAAATGTTCTCATGTAATTGTGTATCTGTTGTAGAATCATGGATGTAGACAATGTTTGTGTATACCTTCCTATCATCGGCAGGATCAGTCGAAAATATTTCTAGCTTAGCTAGATGACGTAGAGTTACACGGGTAACATTTTAGTGAGTGGTTCCCCAATGCACCTTTCTTTACCTGTAGACAGCACTGCACCAAGTGTGACGTCCCCTTGTTTGAAAACATTACTGTCCCATTTGATTCTGTGTGTTTGTAGAAATACTATAGATTTTGCATGAGCACACGAATTCACGACTGATTTGCACTAATCACTACCGATGAGTATACATGTATGTAGAAGATGTATGTAGTATCTATCTGCTTTTAGTTTACCATTTAGGCCAATAAATAAATTTCTGGACAAAAAAACATTCAAAAATATGCTTCGGAGTCCAGAGCTAAACAGCGTTCTAGAATATGAGTCTTATATAAAAAGAATTAACATTAGGAAAATTTCTTAAAGATCTCACGTAAATGTTCATTGCAGAAACAGTGGCAGGACGCGATAATGTCCGACGATCGATTATCACTGACCTTGGAGGAGATAGTCCACATCAGATCGGTTTTGACAAAAGCCGAGTTAGAAGTCTTGCCAGTGGAAGGCAGGGTCAAAGAAGACGTTGAAAAGAGAAGGGTATGTTACCGAAACTCTATGATATTATAAATATTGTAAGTACATTTAAGTATTATTTCTACGTAGGTACCTGGATACAATTTATCTACGTATTATGGTCGATTATTACATATATATGTAATTAATAATATGTGAGTTTCATATAGTTTTTGTTTCCAGGTATGCTTCTTATGTTTGAAGACAAGATTCGGCATTTTCGGCCCTTGGGGGCAGAAATGCAAGTTGTGCAAAAAGACTGTTTGTCAAAAGTGTTGTTCAAAGGTGAGTGAATTTTACGCATCTACCTCTATTCATAGTACGTACCTTCTCGAATTCAAAAAATCTTTCAACTTCATAAATCTCATAAATCTTTGTTTTTCTGTCTAGGTTTATTACAATTGCTAGTTGACCATAGATTAGATCAAAATATTTGATATTAAATCTACATATTTATAATTAATAAATGTCCTATTTCGAATAATTTCCTAATCAGTAGGTTTATGTAAAGAACGCTAAATATAACAATGAAAATGCGTCACTGTACTAATAGATAATGACACCTTCGGTAAATAAAATATTTAATATATAATAATGATGATTGATAATATATTAAAATTTCAGATGAGAATACCGACGGAACATTTCGCGCACGTACCTGTGGTTTTGTTAAGTCCGTCACTGCTGCCTTCGCCAGAGGAGGAGGCGCATTCGTCTTTCCCCAGGAGTCTCATGTCCAGGCTTGTGGCACCTGAGCTCACGGTTAGTACAGGAAACTTGCTTTTAAGAGCATCAATGTCAAACTATCACCAAGTCTGCCGCTAAGTAGATAGGCTCACTCGCAAGCCAATTCCAAATTCATGCGTATTACCACGTATTGAAACGTAACCCTGTCAATAGTAAAAAAAAAGCCTATTTTATTCAGCCATCTTTCGATATATATATAACTATAGTATGTCAAATAGTAAACTTCACTTTCCTCGAATTAGGCGGCGCCCAGTCAAACACTAATCGGAAAATTTAAGGCTTAATGTGTTTACCAGAGCATGGTGGAGAACAGCGTGGGCAGCGCCCCCAGCAGCCCGGCGACGCCGCGCCGGTTCGCGTCGCTGAACGCGCACAGCGCGCCGGGCTCGCGCGGCGACTCGCGCGGGGGCTCCGCCCTCGGGTTCGCGGACGCGCTCAGCGTGCCGCCGGACTGCATGTCGCGCAGTGTCGACGCGCGCGCCACGCCGCCCTCCACCATTGACCGCAGGTAAGACCGCCCATTGTACCTCTAAATTATATGTTTTATTAATTGTTATTTATAATGTTATCTGGCGTACAATAAAGTATTTTTATCATTATTATTCTTTATGGAACAATTTAAATAATAATAATAGTAATTTATTTATGTCAGACTACTTAGCTAAAATACATTGGCCCATATTATAGTATATCATATAGTATATTGATACTTTAGTGACTAACATACATATAATGCCATGTGTCACCGATAAATGGTTATGAACGCAACCGTATAGCATGTCTTTATGCCAGACCGAATCAAAATTGTCTGCAACCAATTACATAATAACAATAAATGATAAATTACAATATTATGGACAAATTAAACTTGACACTCATATGACTGGTGATGCCCCACGTTGGGCGCCAAATTCGTTTTTTTACCTTTGCATGTGTGTGATTATGTTGTGATTTTGAATGCCACATTTCGTTTGAATTTGCTCTGTCACAAATCTATTTGGCACGTCCAGGACGCGGTACAGTCGGAGCGCGACGGGCGTGGCGGCCGCGGAGCGCCTGCGCGGGGTACAGATGGCGGTCTGCCACGACTGCAAGGCCATGGTGCTTCAGATCATCAAGTCGTCGCGCACCTCCCGCTCTGCGTCACGCGACCGCGCGCTGAGACATCTAACCCTGGACCTTGCGCCCGTCTACACGGCCGACTGCTAATGTCGTCACATATCCCTGAGGGCCTGAAGTTAGCCTCTCTCAGGGGCAATCAATTTGTATTTCAGCTTTGACACCTAGAGAGATATGCAGCTAACTTCAGGACCGTTAACTTTTGCTAGCGGCAGTACCTTGGCGTTTAGGCACTATCGATTCGGAATGAGCTGGTACGCACAAATCGTACTAGTTTATCGGACGAATTGACAAACTGAAAAAACGCTCTCGCAAAGACAATGCGTGAATAACATTAATACGAAAGAAAATAAAGTCATGCAGTTATTTATGGACCTCTTGTCGTTATAAGTTACCCTACGAAATGATTATAACGAGGTCTTGAACTACACGTATTTTTCATCGTAATAATTGTTGTCGCAGGTGCTGTAATGTGAAATGATAGTGAGGGTAGGGGGTAGGGGTAGGCAGTGACTTGTAAATAGGCGAGTATAACCACCGACTTACATGCGGGCATGAAATGTTCGGGACTAAGCACATGATCCACTGGCCTCGAATGCTCTTTCTTCAAGTTAATATTAGACAGCAGTATACCTGATTATGGCTATCGCCAAGACGGCCAACGGATTTTGAGCTTTATAGCGCAAATTTGGAAAGTCTCGATTCTAATCCCGTGTCTTGTTTTGGAGCGTTGATCTACACAACCACAGTTATTACTTCAAAGTGTCTGTATGTATGAAGTCATTTTCTTAATGAATATCAAATCACACAAAACAATTTCCTTTAAAATTTAATGATATATCATGCAGAAGTTGTACTGAAATTAATCAATTTGTGGACTCCATAGAGGTACATACCTAAGTTACTTGCACATTACCTACCATAATTTGTAAGTAAACAGTGATAAAAGGGATCTGTATCGCGTTATGGTATATTTTTTGGTTCTCTTTCTAAAATACAGATGGCGTTGGTGGTAGTAATGGGCTTAAGATCTGTTAGGTCTTGAGGTCGAATCATACAATAAGTTCTAACAATTCAATTTTTACGTAAAATAATTACAATTTTAAGCACTAATTGGGGCAAAATCACTCCTACTAAAATATTTACTTGAAAAATTAACACTGATTCCTATATCGACATCAATAATAATTTGCGAATAATGCCAATCGATTCTCTCCCAAAGTAATATCCACCTTGCGATTGTGTGGACCGATGAGTCGATTCTTGTATTGGCGTCGTTCCAATATCTTTATCGTATCGACTCTCGAGATATCGGTTTGGGTGTGCTAATATATCGACTTGATATACCATAGCAAATGTGATTGTTAGAAAAAGACACAAATTTGTATCAATGAGTAGTAAATTACAATTGTATTCAATTCATTTCAACGTATTTGACTTGAAGCTTCCTTCACTAGCTACAAGTGAACTTCCAAGTATACTTGGGAGTGTCCTTTCCTGAAGGGTTCCAGTGAGAATCTCTGAAAGAGGTTCTGACTGTATTAAATTAGAATGACATTTCAAATTAATTATTATATGCGATTAATTCAATTACATGATATAATTTATAAAAAATTTATTTAATTTAACGTTCAATGATGATAATATTGATAATATTAAAAATTAATTCCCATTATTATTAAATTATAAAATTCATCAAGTACTTTCGTTAAGAATCACAATTTTTTGTTAAGTAATAAAAAAATAACTTAATATGAGCTTACAAGGTTGTGTAGATTCAATTTCGTAGGTGGACCACGTTTTAAGTTGTAAAAAGAGACAAAACGAATTTTTTTGACAATACCTTTTGACAGAGTTAACGTCTTTTCATTTATCGCACAAAACTGTTTCGATATAATAACTACAGTGTATTTTGCATTACGTATAACAGAGACATACATTTATACTTAAATAAAAATTATTATATAACTAAATATTATATTTTGTCACGATAGTACACTAGAATATATATATTTTATCTGAATAAATAAGATTTTAATGTATCCTACTTTATGTCTACAATTTGAATGTGAAAATTATCTGTGTTCAGAAGTATTGTGCTATTAATGTTGTGTATAAAGAAAATATTTAACTGTTTAAATGTTACATCATCAAACTTCTATGTCACCTTTCCCTGTGACTACGATTCATTTAAATACGGTTCGTATAGTTGGATCAAGGAGACCTTATTCGGATTTTTGCTTAATTTGCTAATGAGTGTGTTATTATTTTCCATACAACTGATTAATTACATTTATCTAAATCCTTGATCCAAATAGCTTAAAAACCGTAAATGAACGTTTCTTTTTCAAAGGAAATTAATTTCTAGTGCCGTTGAGATTGTAAAATTAAGTTATTTGTGCCATAATTATAGAAATCAACCAATCACTTTTATGAATGACAAAAACCGCAGTCATGTTACAACTTCAGTATAAATAAGTGCCTATCAATGTGAACAAACAAGTAAAAAGTTATATTTAAGTTAAACCTATTTATTTATCATAAAAAATATTTACTACTAATTAAAATAACAAATAAAAAATGTTGAAGTCGGTTATGCTCTATCGAAATATTGCAATTTTTCTCCTAATTTAGCTATAGTTTTTTTTTTATTTAATATTATTTCCTTAAGTTAATTCATTGTATAGCCGGCTCCATTTTTTTTAAGTACCTTATATGTGTGTGTGTGTGTACGCCAAGGGCAATATAATCTAGATAGTTGGATGTCTCTTTCTCACTACAAAAGAACGAAAGAGAGATGGAACTGTCAGCTCTGTCAGTCTTGCCATTGGTGTCCAATTCAAATTACATCATTCCTTTTATAGAATTTAAATGCAATAAGTTATTTTGCCAAATGTGTATCTCTTTTCGTTGTAAATATTAAGTAAGTGTCACCTTTCATTAAAGTTAGCGATATCTTCCAATGTTTATCGTACTTACTCTAAACATTTTTTAAACTGGGGTTTGCCTTTTGATGGTAATATTTTTTGTAATTTTTATTTAATTTTCCTTACACTTAGCTTTACAATTGTGTACTTAAAGAAAAATTTCTTTAAATTTATCGAAATCAGGCCTAATTTGATCACGATAGCAAAGTATTAAATTTGAGTTTTGTATTTTTTTTATGATTTTCTTTATAATTCGTAGTCCCAGTTAAAGTTATTTCTGTAAATGTGTGTAAATTGTAGTTGTCTATATTAGATGTTACGTAGATTGTAACTGTCTAAAAAGCATATAAATTAAAACAAATGGAAAGTAATAACGAAAATTAAAAATAATTACAATTCGTTATCTTGGCTTTTCTTTACAATCTAAAAAATAATCCACAATAAATTCCAAAATGGTGGCCATCCTAATAATCTATTATTTTTCCATACAGGCAAATATTATGACCAACAGTAGAACTGTCTAAATAGAGTTCGCCGGGGTATACTGCCGACCGCAACTTCCTGTGCAGAAGCAAATACCATAAATACTACATTTATAAGGATAAAAGACATACAGACGAACGTAGAACCTCCTCCATTTTTTTATGTAATACATTTACGGAACGAGCCGACGGCCCACCTGGTGTTAAGCACAGCCAATAACAATCGATGCGACTTGGGTCCTCCCGTACAAGATATACCCAAGTCGCATCGTATGCGCCCATATCTCTAGAGACGTGTAGGTGGAATGTCTCCTGTGCCTGTAATTTCACCGGCAACCACGCTTTCAAACCGGAACACCGGAGTTACTTGGCGGCAGATATGGGCATGGTGGCAGTACTTCCCCGGACGAGCTTGGCGTGAGTTCTACTGCTCTTGAAAGTTGTGAAGACTGTTAATAAAAAATATTTCGGGATCCTGAAATAAAACTTGGTTTTGATCATATCACATTTATTTGCTCACTATAGGATTCAATAAATTAACAAACTAAAAATTCTATTACAATTTTGAGAGGGCGCCTATTAACAAAATTGGGGTTTGTAAAAATAAATAACATATAGTAACAATCGTTTATTGATCTATCGGAACATTATACTTAAATTGTAAATTCATCCTACGATTAACATGTTTTCGTCGACGAAGCTGTGGGGGGGTACTTCGAGGTTGAGCGGCGCCGGCCCCTTGCGGATGCGACCCGACGCGTCGTAGTGCGACCCGTGGCACGGACAGTAGTAACCCCCGAAGTCACCTGACAACCACACAATCAATCAATATTGGTAGACATATGCCCCAAACTAAGCATAACTTGTACTTTGGGAACCAGATGACTGACAGAATAATAAATAATAATATATATATGGGTGAAACCAATAGTGGGATTTTTTTCTATTTATTTGATACAATTACGGAACAAGCCGACGGCCCACCTGGTGTTAAGTGGTGACCTCGACCCATAACAACCGATGAGACTTGGGTCCTCCCCTACCAGGTACAACAAGACTCAAGTCGCAGCGTATGAGCCCGTAACTTTACAAGACTGAAGAATTTGTCTGTTAATCAGTTGTTATTAATATTGTATATTTTTTATCATTATTGTGAAGTCAATTGTTATTAGGCCTATAACTATTAATTTTATTATCATTTATGTCAATTTTTCTTTTTTTAATTGTTATTGTTATATTCTCTGCTCTTTAGTTTATATTGACTTGTAACTTGTTCGTTACGAATAAATGAATGAGTGAACATAGCGAGTTGTGTTACCTGCGTTGGCGACGGGCACGCAGCCGAGATGCGTGCACACTCCGATGACGACGAGCCACTCGGGGTTCTTAGCGCGCGCCTCGTCGGGCTCCGGGTCGCGGAGGGACTCCACAGGCACCGCCTTCTCGGTGTTGATCTCTTCGCTTGTCCTGATATAAATATATTTTTTATTTATTAAGAAAACCAACATCGTACATAATTATTATGAAGTAACATTATCCCAGTATAAATATCTAGCCAAATACAGGTTTCCCTAAATAAGGTATAGTAAGGTATAATTATGTTATATAAATGAAAAATTCTTAGACAACAAGTTCATGCTTTAAAGAGAAAGAAGAATAAAATGATGGGGACCCATTCAGAGGGCTGCGAGTCATCACCTGCCTTCTAATATTTTAATGGGATAAAATTGGCACGTGACGTGTCTTAATGCAGTAGCCCAATAATTAGACTACTTACTGTTCAACCGCAAAAGCCCACAATTCTCCATAATATCTATAATAGCTTTACCATATCTACCTTTCCATAAATAATCACCCATATACAAAGGGCATCTTAGTTTTGCTTCGGCTCCACTAACGCCTAGGAGTGGGCTACGACCCAAGATACAAAATAAATGAGAGGCATAGTAATAGATACTGGCGGATGTTTCACGCAGCGCCATCTAGCCCCAAAGTAGCTAAGCATAGCTTATATCCTCGGAACCAGATACTTGATACAATACTTGTATCCTTATTAGTAAATACATACAAATAATACATATTAACACCCAGACACAGAACAAATACCAACGTTCGTCACACAAATTTTTTTCCTGGGTGGAAATCAAACCCACGACCTACAGCACGGAAGGCTGGGTTACTACCGAACATATTCAGTATGTAAGTTGAATTTGAAATAATAGGTCAAAACGCTACTACGGCACTGAGCATTATGTCAGTTTATCATAATTTCCTGTTATTAGCCTAGTGTGGGAGAACCCATCAATCTCTTTCTACAGCTGTGTGACTGTATAATGAGAGAGAGGTATTTAACGTTTAAATTCTATTAAGATGGCAATAGAAAACCTGAAACTTAAGTAATCTTTCTTATTTAGTTAAATTATCTTCACCTTGACTTGTTAGTAATTAGTTGGTTTAAGATTAGTCCTGGCTAGCAGTTTACAGAGGAATTACTGGAGGTAAGTGTTAGCCAAGTTATTGGTGAGAAAATAATGGCATAATCATCACATCTACTTTCTCAAAACACTAACCCACAAGGTGGAAAGTGGGTCACTGAAGCTCTGCCTACCCCTTTAAGTTAAAGGCGTGAATCTATGTATGTATGTAATAAGTCATCTATGATTTAAAATACTAACCTGTGACGGATGAACAATGGCTTTCCACGCCACTTGAATGTGACAGACTTTCCTTCGGGGATATCGGAGAGCTTAATTTCAATCTTGGCTAAGGCCAACACATCAGCGGCCGCTGACATAGATGACACAAACTGGGTGACCGCTGACTTGGCCGCATAGGCACCAGCAACGGAACCAGCTGTAATAGAAACAATTGTCATATTAAACAACAATAATAGATAGTTGGTCAGAAAATAAGATGAGCTTCCTAAGGTTAGAAGTAAGAGAGACCTGGTGAGACACTTGAGACTATTCAAGAGCAAAACCTAAGTACATACATTTTCTGTGATCAACCTAATATTTTTTACAGTGGAAAACAATGTTTAATATTTTCAGATACCAATACATTATACATTGGATCTATATACATCTGTGGAAAACTAGTATCAATCTCATCTCATCTAAATCAATCAAACAATAAACAATGCTAAGACTTTATTTCATAAGGCGACATATCATGAGTATCCAAATATGAAAACATATGTTTCCTAAAATGAATGTTAAGTTTTAAATGACATGCAGGTAATCCATATACAAGATATGTCATAAAAATATTATACAATAGTTTGACAATACCTAGATGGCTTGTCATTAATTAATTTTTGTATTTGGCTACGTGTGGTGCATTTCTTTATACTGTTATTTTATTCTCACAAGTTAATCCCAACTTAAATTGTAACTTTTGAGTGTTTATCTATGCTCTAAGAATTTGCTAAACTCAGGGTATGCTATCACCTCAATGAAGCAGCATGGGCTATTTGTAACAATCAGACAACTAACCTCCAGCGATCAGATATGTGAAGGACTGGCGTTGGTCCACAGTCTCGTCATACTTCGACTTCGGGTCCTTGGTGTCCTCGCGACGGTACGCCGAGAAGTCAGGGTAGCCGATGTCCGTGTGAGCAAAACGCACCTGACTTGGCACTGGAATTGACAAAGTGTTATGTAACAAGATTTTCCTCAACAAATATCACTTTCAGAAACACTGAAACTCCACAGAATAACATAAATAGCTCACCACCAACTCCAGTCGTCGCCTTCAAGCCCTGAATGGGCAAGGATCCATGAAGTGAGTGTACGGTCGAGGTTTTTGGCAGAGGCTGTACCACCGACTTTTCGGTCGGCGCATGAACGGCAACAATAGGCTTGAGGCCATTCGCAACCACTTGAGATGTGGACTTGAAGAAAGGAGCCAGATGCCCCGCCCGCACTACGGAAGTCATTTTGAAAAACTATCGAAATACGCAATATAAATTGCTTTCAACGTTCGATAAGCACAGTGCTCGTTCTTGCTGTGAAAGAAACGTCACGTCAGCTGTCAAAGTTAGCTTATATTTTTTTTTTCCTTGGTTTGGTGATGGCATTTTGGCCATTAGTCCTGCGCAGAGTATAGGGACTATTTAGACGAGATGATTATATGTCTAGACTAGACATGGCCAATAATTCTCTGTGTATGGCTAAACTTGCCCGTTACCATTGGAGTGCAGGCATGCACACATTTCTATCTTAAGCCCTTTTGATATATTTGATGATTTTTATTTTGTGCGCAATGAGGATGAATAAGATACGCAATATACGATTAAAAGTTAGCACTTTGGGGTTTAGCTAGGTGAACAGTTTTTTCAACGTAACACGTTAATAATTTCATTCCTACAGTACAAATAAGTTCATATTACATTATGTAAAATATATTCACCTGTGTATATGCTGTGCACCCAAACCTATATTTTTTTTAATTCGTCATTGTGGTAATTCTGAATTTTATGTATAGTTTTTTTTTATGTGAAACATCTATAGCCGCACGTAAAACCGATTTCTGGCGAGGCGACGCGTCGCCACGGCATGCGTTGCATATTACTTTTACAAAATAATGTCGATGTTTTACATCTGCCAGGCGTCCCGTGACGGCTCACATTTTTTTTTTAAATTTTTTATATAAATATTTGTGGATATTTTACACGACGCCATCTAGCCCCAAAGTAAGCTAAGCATAGCTTGTATCATGGGAAGTGACAACTGAAGTATATACTTTTATTGTAAATACATACATATAACACCCAGACACAGAACAAACACCTATGTTCGTCAAACAAATGTTTGTCCTAGATGGGAATCGAACCCACGACAGCTCACACACTACAGCTCAGAAGACAGGGTTACTACCAACTGAGCTGTGAGGACAGTCATTTACTTATAACAAGCAAGTAGTCGTTACTCTCAATAATATTACTGAGGGGTTGTTATCACATGGGGTATCAATGCCCTTAATTGTTTATATAGTGAAATATATTAGTACGTATATTGTTTAAAAGTTAAAAAATTACGTGTTTTCTGATTTTCACATGTTTTTTTTTTCTATGTGTTATTGTAAATATTATGTACACATATTATTGTCATATGTGTTATACATAACGCCTCAACGTAAAACGCATCGCTGCATTCCTAACTATGTCATTGACGTCAATCAAATGAAGCATGTGGGGGAAACGCTGACACCGCACCACGAGGCACGGACATCGAGCGGCCTACGTGACCGTCGCCCGCCACTTGTGTTCACACTTCGAACCAATCAACTAGTTTAGTACTTAGAATAATTCTAACCTTTAAGACTATTGTAAAATCGATCGTCGATTAAATTATTTTATAAATTCACCCCGGTTTTTTTTGAGGACTCCGGACGTCGTCCTTTTAATTGGCGCAGGCGGTAGGATAACTCGGGTCCTTGCCAGGATAATCGCGACGAAAATCCTGGTGAAGATAGACTTTCGCGTCGGGCCGGGTTTTTCGACATTGGCGTTCGCCGGAGAATCCAGACTTCGATAACCTCTCAAGAAGTACCGTGATGCTGCTCATGTAAGTCACTGAATTTTCTAGTGTTTGCTTTCCCATTTCCTTATAGAATTATAATATAAGTATTTCAAGATTTTTCACCCTCGAAAAACTAAGAATAGTAAGTTAGATAGTAGGGTAAAGTTAATAGATAGTAATAGAGATTTAAATTTAGTGAACTCGGATTTTTCTTTCATAATGTCAACCAGCCTAGACGATATTTGCAAGGCTCTGCGTTTAGTGCCGGATTTCGACGGCAACCCCAACATCTTGACCAGATTTATTAATTTGTGTGACCATCTTATTTTACAATATGGCCAAGCCGGTAACGAATTAAATAATGTAGGATTATTAAACGGCATCCTTAATAAAGTTGTAGGTCCTGCCGCTCGCTTAATCAATGCGAATGGAGTTCCTAATGATTGGCCAGGGATTCGGAATGCCCTTATTAATAACTTTGCGGACCAGAGGGACGAGACCGCCCTCTACAACGATTTAGCCCTTTTGACACAGGGCTCTAGCACCCCTCAAGAGTTTTACGAGCGGTGCCAAAACCTATTTAGCATAATTATAACCTACGTGTCGCTGCATGATTCACCCCAGAGTACCATAGACGCTAAGCGTGACCTGTACAAAAAATTAACACTGCAAGCTTACTTACGCGGTCTAAAGGATCCACTAGGATCCCGTATTCGGTGCATGCGCCCTGACACCATCGAAAAGGCTCTTCAATTCGTTCAGGAAGAGTCAAATACCATGTATATGCAGAGTAGGAATGATCATTTACCAAAATTTGATCAAAAGCAGCAAAATCAAATGGGTTTCAAGCTTCAAAACCAACCCCAAATGATGCCACTGCAGCCCTTCAGGCCAATGAATTTTAATATGCCGGGTCCTTCTAGACCCCAGTTTATGCCTATACCAACACTTTCGCCGCAGAACCACCAATTCAGATTGCCTTACCAGCCACGTATGCCATCACGCACGCAACAAATGTTCGGTGCGCCGCCACTAAATTATCAAAGAGGTGGATTTAATATGCCACCTAGGAATCAACCCTCATCTCAAGGCCCTCAGCCGATGAGCGGTGTGTCACATTTTGTGTCTAAACCGGTTGCTCCTACCGGATGGAATTGGGTGAAACAAGGTAACCCACCACCATCAAATTATTTTAAATCACGTGACGTAAATGTGAATGAGTGTTCGAACTATGAGTACGAAGATTATTATACACCTTATACTGACTACGAGTACTATAATAACTATTACGATGGACTTTATACCGACTATAACGAGTACCCGAATGAATATGACGGACAACCTAACATGACTAGCGAATGTGATGTACAAGTACTTGACGAACAGCCCCAGCCTTGTAATGAGGATTTTACGAAGGCTCTGACTTCCAAAAAGTCAAGATAGAGTTGAACCTTCAGACCCAGAGACAACTACCCTATATCCGTATTTCCAACCCTCCTTTGAATCTTCTGATAGATACAGGCGCGAATCAGTCATTCATCAGCCCGGATGCTGTGCAGTATTATTTCTCACATGTACCATTGAATTATGATCCATTCGAGGTGACCAACGTTCATGCGACGAGCAGAAATGAATATTCAATCAGTCTGCCTTGCTTCTCGGAGTTCAAAGATCCCGAAATTATCAAGTTATTCGTGTATAAGTTTCATGATCATTTTGACGGTTTAATAGGAATGGACTTACTGACTAAATGGGAAGCTAAATTAGACCTAAAAGCATTGACGCTTATAACTAAAAAAGCGATTAATCCGATTCAGATTTATAACTCACGGAACCTGAATCTCTACGAAGAGATTATTCCGGCAGAGAGTTCTAAATTACTGAGATTACCTATTAACGCCCCAGATGGCGAAGTTTGCATTCAGGAGCAAGTTATTTGTAACTGTGTCATTACTGACTGTATCACCTCAGTTAAAAAGAACCGTGGTATAGTTGAGGTAGTTAATCCAACTCAGAACGACATAATATTCTCCTTAGATCACGCAACACAAGCGACCATTTTCAATATCGAGTGCACAGGCACCGATCGCATGTCGTCACGCGCTAATGACGTCATATCCCGTTTGCGCACTGAACACTTAAACGAAGAAGAAAAGGGTAACTTAAAAGCGCTATGTTCTAAATATGCCGATGTATTTTACATCGAAGGTGAACCTTTAACCTTCACAAATAAAATTAAACACCATATAAGGACTACCGATGAAGTCCCAATCTATACGAAAAGCTACCGTTATCCTTTTATCCATCGCGAAGAAGTTAGTGATCAGATATCTAAAATGCTAGAACAGGGAATAATCAGACCATCAGAATCAGCGTGGAGCTCACCCATCTGGGTGGTGCCAAAGAAAATAGATGCCTCAGGCAAGCAGAAATGGCGTCTGGTCGTTGACTTTAGGAAACTCAACGAAAAGACTATTGACGATAAGTACCCTATACCTAACATCACTGACATCCTTGACAAGTTAGGTAAGTGTCAATATTTCACGACTCTCGACCTCGCATCTGGTTTTTACCAGGTAGAGATGAACCCCGGTGACATCCCTAAGACGGCTTTTAATGTAGAACACGGCCACTTTGAATTTTTAAGAATGCCGATGGGCCTTAAAAACTCACCTTCCACCTTTCAAAGAGTCATGGACAATGTCCTACGTGGCCTCCAAAACGTCATTTGCCTCGTATATCTTGATGACGTCATTGTCTTTTCAACCTCCCTCCAGGAGCACATTGTAAACCTGGAAACCGTATTCCAAAGACTCCGCGAATCTAACTTTAAAATTCAGTTAGATAAGTCAGAGTTCCTCAAACTCGAGACAGCTTACTTAGGACACGTAATTAGTAGTGAGGGCATAAAACCAAACCCCGACAAGATAGCTGCTATCCAGAGATACCCCTTACCTAAAACCCCTAAGGAAATAAAATCATTTTTAGGACTTCTCGGATATTATCGAAAATTCATTCCCGATTTCGCCAGAATTACAAAACCTCTTACACAGTGTCTAAAGAAAGGAAGAAAAATTACATTCGACTCGGACTACGTTAATACTTTTGAAAAGTGTAAGACCCTTCTTACGAATGACCCCATACTGAGATACCCTGACTTTGACCGTGAATTCATTCTAACGACTGATGCATCCAACTTTGCTCTAGGCGCTATCCTTTCACAAGGACCAATTGGATCGGATAAACCGATAGCGTACGCCTCACGTACACTAAACGAGAGCGAGATAAACTACAGTACGATAGAGAAAGAACTATTAGCTATCGTATGGGCTACGAAATATTTCCGCCCTTATCTCTTTGGACGTAAGTTCAAAATTGTCACTGACCATAAACCATTGCAATGGGTTATGAGTCTTAAAGAACCAAACTCGAAACTAACTAGATGGCGACTAAAACTCAGTGAATACGACTTTACTGTAATTTATAAAAAAGGCAAAAATAACACAAATGCCGATGCACTCTCACGAGTAGAACTCTGTAACGAAGAAACGAGCTCGATGAGTGTCAACGTGACGGAACAACCACCATCAGTAGGTGACAACTCTGAGACCCTGACTGCTCATACCGCTAATGAAAACCCCATATTAGATATTGCCATAACCGATGATCCGTTAAATAAATTTCATCGACAACTTTGCCTCACTATAGTAGGTGACATAAAGAAAAAGACGACTGTGACTAAGCCGTTCGATACTCACACGCGCACGTCAGTGCAGTTATCTGAATCAAACTTAGAAGAAGATATAATTAATTCAATAAAAGAATACGTGAACCCCAAGATTAAAACTGGTATATTGATCAATCCTCCTCTCGGTATATATAAGATCGTTCCAATTATACAGGAAAAATTCAGGAGCTCATCTATGAATTTAGTGATTGCAAAAAAAGAAGTTGAAAATGTTAAAGAATATCTCAGACAACAAGACATAATTCGCCACTACCACGAAGGCAAAACTAACCACCGTGGCATAACCGAATGTCACTTAGCTTTATCAGCCAAGTACTATTGGCCCAAAATGAGAGATCACATCACTAAGTTCATAAATAGTTGTACCATCTGTGGACAGGCAAAGTACGATAGAAACCCTATCAGGCCCATGTTTAACATAGTTCCACCAGCCACAAGACCTTTTGAAATCGTTCATATGGACAGCTTCACTGCCCAAAATGATAAGTATGTAACATTCATAGATGTCTTCTCAAAATATGGTCAAGCCTATCTCCTCCGAGATGGTACTGCTCTTAGCGTGATTCAAGCTTTACTAACTTTTAGCACTCATCATGGCTTGCCACTTACCATTATAACCGACCAAGGTACTGAATTTACTAACCAAATGTTTTCAGAGTTTTGTAAAGTTCATCAGATCATCCACCATAAGACGTTAGCGCACTCACCTAACGCTAATGGTAATATAGAGCGTTTTCACTCGACGTTACTTGAACACCTTCGCATATTGAAATTAAAACAACGAGATCAGCCTGTTATTAACTTGATGCCTTATGCCTTAATCGCATATAATAGTTCGGTTCATAGTTTCACAAAGTGTAGACCATATGACATTATTCTCGGACATACTGACCCACGTGATCCAACGGACATAGACCTGACAAGTCACTTATTACAGCAGTACACTCAGACTCATAGAGATCTAATGAAACAAGTTTATGATCTCATCAACGAGTCATCTCTCGCTAATCGAACCACTATAATAGAGAATCGTAATAAAACTCGCGAACCAGAAGCTGACTTTCAACCCAACCAACAGATTTTTATAAGCAATCCTTGCGCTAGTCGATCTAAGCTTGCACCTAGATTCACACAGGACACTGTACTAGCGGACTTACCCATACATATCTATACATCAAAGAAAAAAGGTCCTATTGCTAAAAACAGACTTAAACGAGTCCCTAAGACCGCAAAATTGTTACAGGACTCTAATGCTGACTAACAAATGCATTTGACTAACAAATTAGATACAGCTTCGCTTCAACTAAAATCTTTGGAACCAACTCGTTTAAAAAGAGGCTTAATCGATGGTCTCGGATCTGTTATTAAGAGCATTACCGGGAATCTGGACTATACAGATGCTGTAAAGTACAATGATGCCCTTAAGCTTCTTAAAGAAAATCAAGATAAAATTGTGAGCGAACAAAATCATCATATCAGTCTTAGCAAAGACTGGATGCTTGAACACACAAAAATAGTCTCTAAAATCATAGATAATCAAATTGCAATTAATCAAACTTTATATATTTTACTCGATGCTGAATCAGCTGGACAATACACGTTTTTGAAATTTGCTAAATTCGCACAAACATTGGCGATAACTAGCAATAACGTAGATAGCATAATTAGCGAAATAAGTAGGTTAGAAAATGCGCTAGCATTTTGCGGTGCTTCGCGCACTCATCATTCTATGATAGGTATTAATGTCATAAATAACATGGTAGGTAAACTTCAAACTTTTTATAATAAAGATCAGTTATTACATTTGGAACTCAGAGAATACTACGATGTCATAAAACCAGCATCATACTTTAATGGTAACCAATTAGTCTTCATATTTAAATTTCCAGTAGTCTCGCCACTTAGCTACACTTTATATCGACTAGTTATTTTGCCCAATAAGTACAGACAAGCTATCATCCCACCTTTCCCATTCCTCGCAATCACTAGTAACTTTCACGTGTACATAGAGGCTGAATGCCCGAAGATAGGTACGAGGTATCTGTGTGAAGAACAGCTCAACCACCAGCTCAAATCTCAGCCAGATTGCATCTGCAACATCATCGAAGGAAAGACGATACAAGACGAATCCTGCGAGACGACCACCATCGACCTAATGAAACCTGCCATGGAGAAGCTGGACGATCGCCACTACGCCGTTGTGTTCCCGCAACCGACTCAAGTTCGCCTTACCTGTGAACGAGAGGAATCCAACACGCTCAGTGGAAGCTACCTTACCACAATCCCACGCGGCTGCAGATTGCAGACAGATGACTTCAATATCATCAACGTCAATGACCACATCGAAGGACAACCCATGAAACTAATCAAAATATCAAGCCAAGCTTTTAAAGAACCACACACATCTGAAAAAAGGAAGTTGCCAGCAACATTTTCTCCTGTGGTTCAAAAATAGTCGCTGTTCTGAGAGGGGAGATGTTATACATAACGCCTCAACGTAAAACGCATCGCTGCATTCCTAACTATGTCATTGACGTCAATCAAATGAAGCATGTGGGGGAAACGCTGACACCGCACCACGAGGCACGGACATCGAGCGGCCTACGTGACCGTCGCCCGCCACTTGTGTTCACACTTCGAACCAATCAACTAGTTTAGTACTTAGAATAATTCTAACCTTTAAGACTATTGTAAAATCGATCGTCGATTAAATTATTTTATAAATTCACCCCGGTTTTTTTTGAGGACTCCGGACGTCGTCCTTTTAATTTATGTATCAGAACGGTCTTTATGTTATTCTATTTTAGTTTAATTGTGTAATATATTATGATGTTTGTGTGCTTAAATAAATAAATAAATAAGTGATTTATTAAGCCTTTTCTAGAAGTTACGAAGAAATCAAAATAATTATTTAACTATTGACTATCAACTAGAATACCGTGACCATTTATGTATCGCTGTCATGTAATGCAGTAACATCACTGTGTCCCCGTTTAAAAGGTACTGAAATCTGATCCCTTGCTTTGCCTTGTCATGAATTTGTAATACATAACATTAACAGTGACTGAAATCGCTGTCACTTGAAAATAATAACTCAAGACAGGAGTCAGTCATTATTTTCAACTGACAGCGATTTCAGTCACTGTTAACGTCATTATTTGACAATGACGAATTCATCGTACGACGTTTCATTCTACGTCAGAGGATTGTTTGAACGGGATAAAAAATCCCTCTCATAAAAAGTTGTGTGAAGAAGTGTTACCAGACATTTCGGTACTGATATAATAGATATTAAGTGCAAGTGCAAAACTACAACATCAGAGTTGGCGGCGGCGGCGCTAGCGTAGTGGAGCATCCGACTGGGACAAGTGTTGCAGGCAGTTGTGATTCACAAGGTAGGTAGGTAATACCTATATGATATTGGTATGTATTTGTAACTGGTGTGCTTTCATTTAAATTCCCATTTTTTGAGTTTACGGTATAACATACCGCTGTACCAAACCATCAATAAAAATAAATAAAACAGAAGTGTCTGTTTGTTATGTCTCGTTAACGCTTTACACTGCAAATGAATAAAGATACGAACATTAAACAAAAAAATAAATTGTCTGTGTTCCGGATAATCGCGCGAAACGGCTGGACCGATTGACGGGTCTCGCACTGATAGATAGTTGATGTTATAACGAGTAACTTAGGCTTTATTAGGGATATTTCATCAAATGATAAACATGACTAAACCGCGTACCTACTCTTTTAGTCACAGAGTTTAACGCGGGGGAAGCCGCAGGCACAGCTAGTATATATTATATACTATGGTACTTCATATACCGCATAAGCAAATACGCGCAAAAATACCAGGTACTTGATACATTTTGTAAGGCTTTTAGGCTGCATGTTAGGTTAGACCATTGAACATACCTATTTAAGTATCTAGTAGGTAAGAAAAATAAGTAGGTAGATAACCTATACTACGCCGACGTGCAGGCGGGGTGCGTGCTCGGGCTCCGTGCATAACGCACGCCACAGTAAGGTAAGCGAAGTATTAAATACAGAGTTATTATATAAATTATCGACCTACTCACTGCGTATTAAATAAAAAAATGGGTGTCTGTAAAGTCGGTTTACTGACGATAGTTGAACGTGTCAACGTCTTAAGAAAATACTGATGGAATGGTAGCATTTTTCAAAAGAAAATTTTAATTTCATTTGTTTAATAGATTTTTATGTATATATGCACTTGATACTCGATCAAAACATGTAAATGTAAGTATTAGCAGCTGTCCACGCAGACGCATCGCTCACTCAAGTAGGAGAGAGACGGATGTCGAACGCTGCCGAACGCAAAGGCCGATTGTGCTTCTTTGTCGCTCGTTCCGCGCTCTCGCTTGCACTTGCACAAGCCTTACATGGAACGCCTCAGAGCGAGGTAACGCCGCATGAGTCATGTTTTTTCGTGCGTGCAGCCGGCTCTATCGAATTATAAGACGTTGACACGTCAATAATTCCTAAGTAGGGTACCTGATTAATAATGTAATTTTTTTATGTAGTCTTTTATCTACACGACAAACTACTCTTTGAGGCGCACTTAAAATGATATCACCTCACTGGTTCGAGGGAATCGGTGACTCGATTAGATAGACCTGACCGTTCATTCTCTGTGTTCACCACTTAAATAATCGTTGCCAACTTAACAAAAGATTAAACGATCGATTAGTTATGTCAAAATCAACGTTCGTCAAATATAAATGTCAACTAATCAATGATAATCGGCGTGTTAGATTAGGATACCTAGGTCTAATAGGTACAGACTCGGAGATCAGAGACTAGATGTAGCTACCTAAATCAAATATTAATGATCATCGGAGGGCTGACTTAAGACCACCCGCACACTTGTAGTAGCGATGATTGGTTACAGATTGAGTAGCCAGCTGATGGCCAAATACGCCGTGATCGTAACTGTTCAGGGTGTTTAAGAACTCGAACATTACAAACATTTCAGGTCCCAGAACGCTTCCGGTGCCGATCCTGTATAGTCTGCAGTCTGTAGGAGACATCAAATCACGTAGTTTAGGCATACTTCAAAAATCTGTGTACCTGTACCTATCAAGGTCATCGTAACTTCGTTGCGGAACGTAGAATACGACTCACTTTAAATGAGTATTTAGCAGCCAAATATATTTACCTACATTATTGTATCATGGCTACTGTGAAATTGGTCGCTTTCTACTGGATACTGCAGAAAAGATTTCATTACTACTTTGTGCCCGAACTCCAATTGACAATTAGCTAAATTACCTCTCATTGTACTTCTAATGTCTAAGATTTTATAATTTTATTATTTTTAATATTCTACGGTGTACAATTAAAGTTATTTTATTATTGTTACATTATTGGCCTGCAGACTGGCTACGGTGTGTGGCTGTTGTAGCCAGTCCTCAGTGAGCGGGTGACTTAACTTACACGGGCAACCGCAGCGGCCGCAGCAAGGTCAAGGCATCTATTTCCGTCTGCTCCTGGGCTTTCTCGCAAGGTCCATCGATTTTCCCGCGCTTAGGGTTGCTGCGTCACGCATTATAGCCCTGAATTTTGGTGTTCGTGTTTTGTAAAAATATACATGTAACTTACTAAGGTCTTTATATTATTGGTTGGTAAGTACCTATAACCTCCACAGAGTAAATATTTGCATTCAACATCTCGAAAATTAATATGACAAATGCAGGGTTGAAATTTCAGTGAAATCCAATTCAAATTGAAATTCTGTTATCCTTTGGGGAATAGGAATTAATTTTTTGTTCTTTTTTTCTTTTATTTGTAATGTAATAATAAAAAATAATCTCATGAAGAAAAGTTTAATTACTAGGATTACAAATAGCCTAAACCAATAATGTTTGCTAAGATTTTTCTAACAGGCGCAACTGGACAGTACACTTTTAAGGTATCTATAAAAGTCATGTATTACATTTTTCTGCAATATTATAACTACAATTGTTCACTATACCTCTTAGTAATACAATAACTCTGACTTATTATTTATTTGAGACCAGAAACTAGAAAACTTCGCATAGCAGGATGCGCTCGTCTAAATAGAAACGTGCGTAGGTACATCACGTAAGTACCTATTATATATTTTGCCAATGATGTAGGCCTTTCATGCACAGTTGCATCAAAGAAAGGTTTAACGCGTGCGCAGTACATCCTTATTTAAAATCAATAATATTCGGAGGTACTTGTTATAAGACTATTAATAGGTGTGGATATCTAGGTACCGACTATGAAACATGTGATACCAACGTGAAACAACATTTTTGAGGAATAGGAAGAGAAAAATGGCGGTGACATGATATCTTAGGAAGGCTTAGTACCCGAGAAATATTCACTTATTGCCATGCATCTAATGCTTCCACTGTCACCAGGGGTGGATAGCTGGAATAAGTCTGACGCCCTTTTCAGACTATCTTCACTATCTACTCTTCTGTAATATTATTAGATATGCCGCATTACTCGCTGTTTATTACTCGGTAATCTACATTATTACCTCATTTTTCTAATAATGGCGCTATTGGTGAATAGTTATGACATTTTTTTTTCTACAAGTAGTTACTACAATTGAAATTGCAGGCGCATGAGACGTAACATCCCCGTCTCGGGGTGATGGACGCAACGCAATGCGACTTGAGTCATCTCGTACTATGGAGAGGACTTGAGTGGTATTGCTGTTGTCTATGGGCGGCGGTTACCACTTAACATCAGGTGGGCCGTCAGCTCGTTCCGTCACTTCAATGAAATAAATAAAAAACTACATAGTAACAAACTATTTATCATACAATTATTGATCAACAGGTACCGAAGTAGATACATAGAGTAATAAATTCAGTTGCCTGTCTTTTTTTCCTCCTTTATGTTACGTTTTGTTCACGTCAAAAGTAATGAACCGATTTGACTTAAGACTTATACAGCTAGAATTTACATACTCTATGGAATATCCATATCCTGTTACTAAACTAAATTATGAAAAAGAAATAGTTAACACCTTCATTCAGCGTTCTCATAAAATAGATTGAATCCTAATATTATAAATGCGAAAGTGAGTTTGTTTGTTTGTTCGGATTTCACGCCTAAACCGCTCACTTAATTATTATGATTAATTTTGATATAAAGATAGATGGTATCCTCGAGACGGTTATAATCTACTTTTTTTATTAACCTTAAAAATTATTCACGCGAGCGAAGCTTCGGGTAAAAGCTAGTACTAAAGATTACGTTGCGTATGTATTACGAGTATGTAGAGACAATTATTTTCAACTTCTACCTATGTTACGCTCCCATTTTCAAACACGCTGTTCCTTTTTTCAGCAAACGCAAAGCCAATTTAATTCAGCCCGTAAAATGTAGATGGCGCTACTTCATCTATACAAAGACCATACCAGTGAAAAAAGGGCTTGGACCACTTGTTTAAATAAAACCTTTTTACATACGTAACCTGATGAAAAACTTTTATGGTTTCAATAATTTTTAAATTGGTTTGGTAGGTACGCCTCCGCGTGGCCTCGAAGTCGTGAGCCGCCCGAACATATTTCATGGTCATTGCTGCGCTTTGGTACTTGCGTCCGTGGGGCACGCAGTTGCCACAGATGTGACGATACTTGCCGAGTTAGACGCACACTGGCGTATTCTGTATCTGTGATTCACACACACAAAAAACACACACGCACACACTCAAACACACACATGCAAAGAAAGCCTTGACAACGATACGCACACAAGTAAAGCGTTAACGCATTTGCGTTGCGTGCGCCACGTTTGATATTCATGTCGCGGTAGTAGATATTCTGCATTTTATTTGATAGTGATTAGAATTTGTAATACCTAGCTTATCGAAATACACCTCCTTTCATATAGCTCGTACATAGCTTATCGAAATACACCTCCTTTCATATAGCTCGTACATAGCTTATGTCATTATTATCTTACCTGTTTGTAGAATAGAAAAAATCCATATTGCTCACTGTAATAAAAAAATTTATCAAAAAATATATAATATTTATTGTGTTTTTTTTTCTATCGAACAAGTGGGTCCATTATATAAACATAAATGTATCTTAATACTTATGTATTATTTTTATTACAGTAGAGGGAGTGCTATGTTTTTACTTTACTAAATCGGTATTTTGTTTGAAATAGGGTTTTGGGACTGGGCTAAAAATACTAGGTGTTTTAAGAAGTAGGTAATCCTAAAAAATCTAGCTACCTTAATTGCTTGTGAGTAGAATGTATTTATTATAAATACTTTTTAAGAAACCTTAAAATAGACTAAAATAAGTTAAAAACAAACGAAGTTTAAGAAAAAAACGATTGAGTAAAAGCGAATCTGTTTATCATGCAAATATCATACCTAGCAACTGGGCTTCCAATGTAAGTAATAAATAATACAGATACACATTTTACTCCCCGTAAACAACGGTAATATAACTAAAGTATAAACGACCTTCCTGCATTTTAATAATGTAGTTCCGCGGTACAAAATACTCGGTCACGCACAATTGTGAAAAAAAAAACATAGATGAAATATTACACGTAAGACGAGTTATTAATTTCAGAAAATTGCAAGAGATGGCGTTACCTGCAAAATTAAATAAAAAAAAAACAATATGGCGTCCGTTGTAGAACGAAGATCAAGTGTCTTCTTTGAGTTACATTTTTAACGTAGAATTCTATATCGACTTACGAAAGGAATTCTTTCGTTGCTACTACTACTAATCGTATCAGTAGCTCTCGCGAGCCGGATTAAAGTGCACCTCAAGTAGGCTCCTTTAGTGCGTTTGACACATGTCTTCGAACTTTTGTTTCTAGGACATGCCGGTTTCCTCAAGATTCTCGCATGGCATGAATCGATGCGTTTCTGAACGAAATAGGTATTGCTAGATAATAAATTCTAAGCGCGGGGGCGCCTCTGGGAGGGCACGGCCCAATTCCGGGCTGCCCAAGTGACCATTCCACGATGAATTTATCGCCATTTGACGCATACGCCGGAATAGCGTGCATGACAAAATCGGCCGTTATCTACAGTTTCAACTACTGTCTACTAGAGCAGTAGTTAACTGACGATGCTAATATTAGGCTTGTGCGCTGTAAATTTAGATTAATAGTAAATAATACACCTGTTGTGCGTTGTAAATTTAAATTAGAATTAAATTGATTACAGAATTTTACAAGTAAATGTATATTTACATTGCGGCTAATAGCTCTGTGAATTAAATGAATGAGATACTTAACATACATACATACAAAGATACATAAAATCATGCCTGTTTCCCGGAGGGGTAGGCAGATAGCATGGTTTTCCACTTGCTACGATCCTGACATACCTCCTTCTTCTTCTTCGAGTCACCGGTTCTATCGAACTAGTGTGGTGAAAGGATTGTAAGTGCGCCTCAAAGAGGCTCCTTTCGTGCACTCTACACATGTCTTCGAATTTTTTGTTCTAGAACATGTCGGTTTCCTCACGATGTTTTCCTTCACATACCTCCTTAGCTTCATCTACTCTCATCACATTCTTTATGCATGCTCATCGGTTTAGGGTACTCTTGACCTGGCCTTTTTCCAAAACGACACCTATTTGGTCTAAGTATGTACGCCGAGGTCTACCCCTTCCACCGTTTCCATTCAAACTCGCCTTATGCACTTGTTTCGCCATTCTTCTTTCATTCATTTCTACGTGTCCAAATCATCTGAGCATACCCATCTCAATCCTCGTCACTACGTCTTCATTCACTCCACAACGCTCCCTTATCACGTTGGCTGTTCCTCACTTTATCTTTTAAAGTTAGCCCACACATACTTCGCAAAGCTCTCATTTCTACTGCATTAATTTTACTCCGATCCTTCTTCTGCCGTATCTAACTGTGTACGGCCAGCCGTGCCTTTTTGGACACTTTGCGTTTGCTCACAAAGGCGTGAAGCGCTGGATACTTAAAATGCTTTTAAAATGTTTTATATAGGATTTATAAGGTATTGAGGTATTAGTTATGGTATTTATTATTTAGTACGACATGCAAGGAAGTTATTTATTAATTTGGTTTGTTTTCGATGGGTTTCTTCACATTTTCGTAAATTCACGACACGCTGGTCAATACTTAACTCTCACGAAGTCACAAAAATCTATTTGTACATAATTTTCAACCAAAAACTACATTCCTCAACATTTACTGGATTCGATCTACCGTCCGTCGGGTTGAAAGGCAATAATCTGTCAGATAACAGTGCGTTGGTATTGGTACGAAGGAAGTCAAACCAATTAGCGCGTATCATCGTATACAAAAACATTATGGATTTTAACAATAGCCTGAAATTTGAATTGCTGAATTCGAGGTCAGTTAGTATGTTAGATTTTATAAGCACTTCGGCTGCATTGCGTTGTAATAATATTTGATATTTTTTTCTATTGGCTTCTGTCCAAATTGTATGGTGATTTGGCAAGTTTTCTTCTGAGTCGACACCTGTCTCCATGAGTTCAGGGGACTAATTCTCAACAAGTGTTTTAAAGAATGTTTGTCGTGAAATTTCGTTTAAATTCGTTTAACATTGTTATAACATTGTATAATTTAAATTAAAATTGACAGTGACATACATCAGTAGTCTTTTAAGGAATTTGACTGCAAGTTAGTAATATCTTTTATATTTAAGTGTTGTGTTGTGTGTGTAGTTTGTTCTAATAAAACATAATTTATTTATTTACAACAAAACTTGTTGTAAATTGTAAACTTGTTGTTGTTGTTGTTATTGCTACCTGAGAGAGGGAATCCTAGTGCACGAGTGTCCTTTTTTATGAACTTTGCAAACAACGTTAGAGAGATATTCGTTGAGAATAAGGGTCCTTTGAATGTCTTTGTAAACTAAAGACAATTAAAAGTGTTTCGCTACTACATATGTGTGTACTCACAGCGTAACATATATTATGTATACACTTCCGTGAGTTTGTTTACGTTGTAACTAAAATCCATTTACAAGGCAAAGGGCAAGGCAAGCGGTTTTTCAATGTTACAATTATTATATATTCAAATTGTAATGAAACTGTTTTAATATACATATTTTAATTTGTACCTTTGCGCTTATGATCTACGAGGTGGGTATGGTAGATGCAATATAATATTATTGATAATAAACCTATTAAATACCTAAGTTATTCAATTTGAACAAAATTGGTAGTTTTAGTCTCAATCGAATACTACTAGTGATCAGAGAAACGAAAGAAAAACGTTAAAAAAATAAATTTGACTTCAAAGTAATGAAAGTGAAAAAAGCAACAGCTCAGTATATCTATAAAAATAATTGGAAATATCCGCAATGTTTTTCCCTGTTTTTAAATAACTTTTAATGTGTAATATAATATAATGGATGCGCTGTGTTCTATGTTTAATTATCTTATTAACGTACAAAAACTATTTGAATATTTCCCGCGGATAATAAAAAAAACACCACAAATACTAGTGTATAAATTACTAACCTTTTGAAAATTTGCATAATTTAATATTGCGTCTTTAAAAAAATTGCAGAAAAAAATGATCAAGGTTGCACGATGCCCATTGCCGTCTGGAGTTGCAGTTTCATTTCCTAATGCAGAAATTGTTTAGGAAAACTTAGAAATTTTTCCTAAAAATTTACCTTGTTATTGAGTTATTAAGAAACTAAGTTGATTAATATTAATAAATATCTGCATAGAATTAACGATGGTGTTGGGGGCCACGTACGGAAATCATCCGCGAAGCCAAGGCCACGGGTAGAACTGGTTTCGAGCACCATTCTCAAACCAAAGGAAACTTGTCGCTCTTAAGAGATTTGACTTCGTTTTGGATCCTAGATGAAACCGATCCACAACGACAAGGTTCTAACACTTGAGGTTGGCACCGACATTCTTCACCGATGAATGGAATGAAGATATAGAAAAACAATGTGTATTTTTGCGCCTTTTTTCCTGCTCTAATCTTATTTTACAGTAAACTAGGAACTAAAGTCCAGTCCGACAACTTCCCATTGAGTAATTTTAGTCTTGAGATCGTAGTTTAAATAAAGACGTATCTGACTTTTGCACTTCTCGTAATTAAAACAAGTTGTGAACTGTGTCTAAGTTGTCATCTACTCTTAGGATTTGCTTCTATATGCTTTTGAAAGCTTGAGTACTCCAGGATTTTGATTTGTTTCTGTAACTTGTGTTATTTTTTATTAAGACGGAATATATTGAGTGGATCCACTCAATATATTTCTTTCTTACTTGTCATGTTGAACAATCGGTACAGAAATATAATGGAATAGAAAACATTTGAATCAGAATTCTATTCTATCGAGTCACTGGTTCTCGCGAACCAGTGTGGTGAAAGGAATTTAAGTGCGCCTCAAAGAGGCTCCTTTCGTGCACTTGACACATGTCTTCGAATGTTTTGTTCTATGACATGTCGGTTTCCTCATGATGTTTTCCTTCACCGTTTTGAGAACGATTGTACGAGTGCGCGTCTGAATTTGAACCGGCGACCTGCGGATTGAAACTCGGGGTCAGTACCACTAGACCAACACGCTCAAATAAGATCAGATCAGAATAAAGAGTGTTGATGATGTTTGCTGAAGGTCTGCTTGATGCTCGCAATTGTTTATCGCTGTCGCAAATCCACTGACGCTGAATCATCAGCGATTATATGTTCCGGCACGAAAAAACGTCGATATTAGCGCTCGATTTGAATTAAGTATGCTCTTCGAAGACTACTTCTAAGTACTGTGGTACTCACTATAGTACTCTTTAATTATTAATTGACATACATATTTAATAAGTCATTAACATGTGGCACATGTGCTGCACACATTTTACATGTTGCTTGTCCTGTTGCTTCACTGTGAGAATGTCAACATCTATTTTGATTGATTGCTCAAGAACAATATGAAAAAAATCATTTGAAAGGTAACTCAATTTTGTAATAAAAATGTGATGTGTTTATAAAGCGTTACATAAAAGTGCACGCGGCGCTCTTTTACTGAAGCATCGACGTTTGACGAAATTTTTACTTTATTATGAGTATATTGAAACGATTTTATTAACACTATTGAGAGACTGTTTTATTAAATTGTAATTTTAAGCCTTTGTTTTACTATTGCCCAGTTGGAGCTCAGTACTATTTTTGAATCAGTTGGAAAGGAATGGAAAAGGGTTTCATACAAAAATCACGAAAAAGCTTTATCATTGATTTTTACCGTCGTTTTGAAACTCGTTTGCAATTTTTCTATACGATCTTCAGACGATTAACGCCTAGTCAACTGTTCTAGTTACAGCACTCTAATCATTCCTTAACATATTATGGAGTCCTCTTGCTGTCTACATCAGGCTTAAATCAAATCGGACGCGAAAATATTTCGCAATACATTTTTGCATGTGCAATTCCGTAGACCGGCTACGTTATGCGTAGACGCGTAGATGCAGCTACGGTGCATCGATGCATTTCGTAGCTCTGTAGACGTTTTAGTTTTGCACGTTTCCACATAATTTAATTTTCCGTTATGGAAACAAACGTCGTATCGTAAACAGTAGGTACGCTAGATGTATACCACTCCAGAAATCTTTCTCCCATTTTAATTTACTTTCACGAGATAATTGAAATGTTGATATTATCAATTATTTCAAGTAATTTTCATTGATTTTCCTTAATATGTCAGATAAGATTATGCCGTTTTAAAGAAAGTTCTCTACAGATCTTAATTACTTATTTATTATATATAACGCTAATGAATCTACTGAATTATATTATGTACGTACTTATAATTTTTCACCTACCAATAATCTACCAATAATGGACAAAATCTGAGATCTTTCTAAATTTCTCCTACCCAGGGCAAAATATTTGTGTGATCGACGTAGATGTTTGTTCAATGTCTGTATTTTTTTGTACATTTTCTTCAGTGTGTTCAGAGTACAAATGAGCATACTTGGAAACTGAGCATAATTAATTTGGGTCCAGATGGTGCTTTGTGAAATGTCCACCAAGATTTATCCGCTAGAGGATTGCATTGCGCGAAAACTCACCGGTACCACTGCTATTGTACGTGAGTGAAACAGAATTAGCTGAAGTTTGAAGAATGTTATGGCCATAAAATATAAAAGCATAATACAAAATCTATAATTATCGGTGCGCAGACGCAGCCGGCGTGACATAAGATGCGCGTGAGAACGGCGGGTAATGAACCCTCGGCGGGGTATATACTAGATGTTTGGCAGATGTGCAATAATAGATTTGTGAATAGGCACACGCTTAGGCTCCCCGCACACGGGAAATTCGCTCTGTTTGTAGCCACTATTTTTACCATCGCGCAGGCGATAAGTGGGTATTGCGCTAATTATACTGGCTGGCGGATGCAGGAGTTACCGATGTGATTTATAAATTATCTCAGTCTGCTTAGTTTTTTCAGTTGAAGTTTAGAAACTTTTCACAAACGCTGATTTACTTTCGTAGCTTATGGCCATCATCTGTAACGTATATTATTTACGTATGTTCGGTTTCTTACTTAATTCTGGAAAACGTATGTGGTAATTATTCATATCATATCAAAGAAGTTTATTTTCAGCTTAAGACAAGAGAATGCTCTATCAATTTTTAAAATGGATCATTAGCATCTATTTGCTTTGCCTCCGTTGCGGGTTCTCCAGATTTGAATTGCAGTAGTATATCGTTTTGTGCTCCTGGTTGTGATTATCGCCCGTTTGCCGCAAACCTTACAGCCAACGAAAGTGCTTACCTCAACCCAACCGGTTTTGAATATTGAGGTTCGGAAGAGGAGGTCGCAGTTTTGAACTTGATTCTTTCGAATTGTGCGAGTTTTTTTGGACTACCTTTTAAAAGATACGCGTTTTTACAATACACAATTATATCCTTGTCCTAAAGTAAAAACAATTTGCACGGCAGAGTGCTAGTTCACGTACACACATACACAACACATTCATCCTAGTTCTAAATACTAAAGTTGGCCCCAGTCGGGAATGAGTCTGGGACCCGCACTTTGTAGGCGGGGTTACCTTCTTCCAACTTAGTTTGTCTTTTAATAAGAAAATATTAACCATAACATCGCTGCTAAGAGTGGAAAATTTAAAAGCTTTCTTTTGTCCTACGTAGTACACTTCTACGTAAGATAAAAGGTAAAAGAAAATGCGATCAGAATGCCTTTAGATTTTTTTGAAATATTTTTTATAGAGGGAATGAATTGCAACTCATAAGTTTGGGTTGCCGTAGCTTTTCGTAACAAAAATTTTTGCCAATTGCACAATTTACAGTGTGTAGATAATTTAGAAAATGAATTTTGAATTCAATATCTTTCACGTGTTTATGTATATTTAAGTAGTTTACATTGATAGGAACTTCGCCTTAATTTTCAGGTATAATCATGCTTTATTTTAGTCCACAGTAAATAATTACATAATTATACATACATACGTCGACGAATATTTTCCATTTAAGTTCGAAAGTTAATTTTGGTTTAACTAAGTGCCAGTTTTTGGTTCTATATACCATACTTACGGTACGGCTTAAAGCCAAAAGGAAAGGTGGTTATTGTTGTACCTAACCCATTTTCGGGTAGCCCCTACGGTTAATGTGACCTCTTTCAACTGTAGTCTAGTAATTTTGCCTGTAAATTACAAGTAGGTATATTTTGGTCTATAAACAATTGCACCATGATTGAAAACAGACTTTCGCAGAAGCAATTTATATAGCGTCGGTGATTCATTCCCCAATCTCATACAACTGTGTACCTACTTTTGTACTATCGAGTGAAGAAGTTTTCACTAAATGTAATAATATGAGTATAATAATAGCAGGCAGCGTTCAGTGCCTGGTGACGCCACGGAACCAGATACTCCTTGGGGTCAACAGAGGCCCCTGACCGTCTTGCCTTAATTAACCGGTGTGTGTATGCAAGAGTGGAACCTATGCTCTATACTCCTGTGGAAGTGTTAAACGGTATAGCGTCATAATAATGATGTTGGTGGACAATTCACACAGCGCTATCTAGCCCCAAACTAAGCATAGCTTGTACTATGGGAACCAGACAACTGATAGAATCCATACATACTTTTTTTTGTAAATGCGTACATAATTATAATACATATTAAAACCCAGATATAGAACAAACATCTATATTCGTTACACAAATGTTTGTCCTAAGTGGGAATCGAACCCACGCCCTACAGCGCAGAAGGCAGAGTTACTACCACCTAAACAAGTACTAGTAAGTACAAGTACACCACCTATTGAATTTACTTCATATAATTTTAAACTTAAAGAGAGATGAATTTAGGTATTTAGGTAAGTACGAGTAAGTATTAGGTAAATACTAAACACTTAAATTAGTTGTACTTAATAATAATCAAATATCCCCTAAGTATTTTCCATACCTGCTACTGATTGGAATACACACAGATAAAAGACACCTTCAAGGTATATGTGTTATAGGTACAATAGTGGTTATCATTATAATTATGTATAAAAAAATCTGATATTGCTTCATAGTAAACCAATGGTTTCTGCCCTTATTTAGGCCGTCAGTTATCATCTGCCTGAGTTCATTATTTTAGCCAAATTTTGTAGTTTTGTCGTGAAACAGTAACAAACGTCCGTCCATAAAACCACCTTACAACTTTTTGCATTTATATTAGTGAGATAATTCAACTACAATAAATTCATAAATTACATTACCTTTTCAATTTGATTATCAATGGCAGTCTTTCTACAGCAACCATCGATGTATCATTCAACACATGTTCGAGCAACATAATTCGGGGTCAAAAAACTGTATTTTCTTAAAAATTGCAAACACGTCGAACATATTCGAAATTTGCAAGCGATCAAACAAACTCGATATAATTAAAAGGGAATACTGAGTTAGCATTCAGCTGGTTTAGCTCGAAGAAACGCGACGCAGCCATTATAAGTAAACCTCTGTGGTTTCTTTATTGATAACGGAATACTTGTGTTTGTGGGTGGAATGCGTGCGGGAAGAGGCCAGCTTACTTTGGTTGTTTGGTATTGTATAATGTGTTCCGACGCACTATGTTGCTACGCGTGTACGCATAATTGCCTAGGTGATAAACGTGACAACGCGAAGCTATGCTACGCGACATGATAAATTCTCTGTATTGCTGTTAGTAGATCTTTGTGAATCCATTCGTAAGTGTTTTTTATGCTTGTCTGTTATGATTTATAATGTTGTGCCAATTTTTGCCAAATAAAAAGGTTTGGTGAAAATGTTACCTGTTGTCTTTTACTTACCTCAAGTGTCAAACCTCACACAATATTAGCCAAATCACGATGACAATTAGCAGTTCTGCTGTAACTTCAAATACAATAGATTAATGAGGAGGGCGACCACATTCGTCGCTCATTCGCGAACAACGTTCAACCGATGTCATCGTAAATATATACAATACTGAACTTATTGAATGAAAACTGTCGTAACGAATTTCGATATGGTATTTATACATTTATCCACGACACAAAATGTCTTGTAACATCTTAAGCATTTCAGTCGTATATTGTCAAAGTATACGTAATAAACTAAATGTAACATATATTTAAGTACTTGCATTGTTACATGGATCTTGCTCGCGAAACAAAGGAATCCCTCCTTTAGGTGTTTCTAGTCTATTCCTCCCAATGGAGGGTCAGATACAGTTTGAACATTACACATTGAGGGTCCCAAGCCATTTATTTATTAATTCTATGGAAATAAAGTTTTAACTTTGACCATATTTATTTATTTATTTATTTATTTAAGGCACACAATACACATTACAAGCAAACAATATAAATATTAATCTAGAATACAGTTTTGATCTGGCTTGGAACATAACAGATGTGCGCACTGCAAAAACCGCATTTAACAGTGTTAAGCTAATAAAAAAAAATTAAATGTTCGGGAACTTAATACTAAAAAGAATTAAGTACTTCCCAAGAATAAAAATACATACAAAAGGAAAAAGGTCAAATAAAAACTAGATAAGAATAAAATAAAATAAAATTAAATAAAAACGAGTATCATATATTTGATGTCAGTGTCAAATTCTACTACTCGACGTAGTCTGACGCACTTAAAGAGTTCCTTATGTTATCGCATCGTTTTGCACCGATCACGTAGGACGGGGGGGTCACGCATTATTGGCCCCAGCCGGTCGCAGCGTTACGTCATCACACTATCGCTACCGCAGAGGCACATTGTCGTTATAGTAGAAGTCTCATCATAGAAGACGCGTTGCAGGTCTTCGATGTAAGCTGCTGGTATCTCGTTCACTTAAGTACGATTCCATCTGTAATGTATTCCTTTACGTTTCTTCTGATGTGAATGTGAGAATTAATCGGCCTTCTGTGAATAAATCTGCTGTATCTGGTAAAGCTTTGGAACTTTAGTCGGGTACTGGTTATTCCTAGTTGTCATTTCTCGGAAATTCTTGGTTTCTGTAATAGGTATTCGTTTGTCTGTACATCATGTTATGTTTAGATTTTTTGACATTGTTATGTTGAGATCAACTACGTTGTTATTAGTGCAAAAGTCATACATTTTTGCATTTCAGATGATAATGATAGATATTCAAAAGTTGTTAAAAACGACAAAGCTGTTACGTAGAGTCTGTAAAATTATTGATTACTATCAATAAATCAATGAATAAATAATATAATTTCCTTTACAAAAATCTAAAATGCGCTAGCCTAAAAGAATGTAGGTAGTACTTCTGTTCCGTAGCCACGTGCCCTTTGAAGATCAGACCCTCTCTATGACTTTGTTTGGCCTCCATTCAAAGGTGTCCACTGCAGCTGTCCTTAGCACCTGTGAATATTGGTTGTATGAATGAGACGGCCAAATTTGAAAATCCAAAACGGGATTAAAAACTTATGTTAGCGACTTAAATGTACCTAATTAGAATTAAAGCTTTTGTCACACTTGTGATAAAGTTTGTTCACCCTTATGTTGCTCATCGAAACTTATGGATCTATTTCAAAACCTCATTAAGTCCGAAACTTAAAGAGGCTTTCAATTTCCTCCATAATTGGCACCGTCCGGATGTTTAAGTGCTTTTAATGTTTGTTGGTCGTTACTGCGATATCAGGTCGTCCCTGGCGGCGCGGCGGGCTGGCAGGATTAGGCCGGTGGGCTGCACGCTCCCGGCTCACCTTGGAGAGTAATTATAATGATCGGCGCCGGAACCCCAGTCTGAAACGGGAGTCCTTCCTGGAGAGGCGTGCCGGGCGACGGGTGGCACAGAGGTACGCCCACGCGACCTTCCGTCCCACTCTCGCGTCACCTCTGAGCCGGAAAAGCGCTAGCCGCTTCCCTTTCCCCCGTCCCGACGGAACCCCCCACGCCCTGTAATAACCCAATTTGTAAGAACCCCCCATTTTCAAGGACGGCCGTCGGTCTTTATGGCGGCGGCGACGGCGGCGGCGTTGATTCCCGACCTTGTTTATTTCAGTTTCTTTTTGTTTAGGAACTCGCTGAACTTATTTTGGTACGTCTGAACCCGGCCGGGGTTCGCTTGTTATTGTAGTGTCCGATGCTGAATTGATGTGTCGCACACAAAGGCGACGCACCTTTGTGACGACTGCGGTCCGATACCGTCATTGTAGTGTTCTAAGGGTCCGCGCGATTTCAGTTCCCTTAGCCGCGATAAGTAATTGAACGTGCTCGTATTTTCTTTGAATGTCGATCACCGGCCCGTGAATTCGTTCGTTACGGTGGGTAAATAGAAAGTTTCGAGGGGTCGCTTTCATGAGAGAATGTTTGCGACACATTTTAATGGTGTTTCAATAATTCCACGTGCACGATCTAGTCCGTCCCTTTGTATTAAATAGATTTAGGGTCGCGGAAGGCAGCCGTTTCTTTTTCCGTAACTGTGTCATCCCGCGGTTACATATGGAAATATGTGACAGCGGGGAATGCCTCATTTGTTTAGGGTTACGGAGAGGTCAAGGTCGTCCAAGGCACCCTTATCAAACCCCGTCCTTTTGGTCCGTCTAGACGGTTTCACACCTCCAACCCTTTGCACTTCTGATAAATTACGGATTTTATTACTTTTTCCTCGGATCCGTAGGCGTGTTTTTCATCCCACGAGAGACTTGGACATAAGAAAAATGGCGTCAGATGGCCTTAATTTGTTCTTCCTTGAGAAATTTCATTTATATCAACTAGCAACATGGAGATGATTAAAATGCCTTTTCGTTATTTTGATTGGAATTTATTGCATTCGTTATTCGTTATACCGTTATTTCGGTTATAAATTCTGGGTACCCGTTCTATTTTTAAATGAGAATGCACTGAGCAAGCGCTAGCATTCAGATTTTTTTTGTTCATCGAACTTGCTTTAAAATAGACTGAAAATGTTGTTCGTAAACTAGTATTCTTTGTTGTTGTTATTATGTTACGTTAAACACTTTTCTTTGACTAGCTAATACTTTAACTACAAACAAAACAAGCTTTCGAGCAAGCATATTGGCCCTAAGACAAGTTATCGTAGTAGGTAATAAACACAAACCAAGGTTTCAAATATCATCATATTATAATAAAATCATTGCAATTTTTTTTATATTATTAAATCCCAGAAAATTGTTATTGTTATTTTGATAAATAATTAACTTTGATTTTGGTTCCATGCAGATTTTTATCTTTCATGACTCAGTGACTCGGAGCACAGCCCATTCCATCTCTGAGCGACTTTGCGATTGATAAGTCATCACCAGCGCCATCTAGCCCCAAACTAAGCACAGCTTGTGCTATGGGAACCAGACAACTGTAGTATACATTATGTAGTTTTTTTGTAAATACATGCGTATAATACATATTAACACCCATATAGTAAGTTCTATTTTGTGAATACAATTCTGTCAAAAGTACAAAAAATATTGATCAATAATCAATAATGGTTATCTCTAAAATAAAACGATATATCAGAAATAAACTATTCCACCGGGAGCACCTACCACTTGCCACATCTTAAGAGTACGAGATGAAAATGAAACCTAGCCATCATTGTAATATTTTTTCGTAAAACTATCCCCAAACTGCGATCAGAATATTAATGGTGAGCAAACACTCATTCCAGCCTCGGGAACCTACTGAGGGATTCGAATTAAAACTGTTCGAACTCAGTGAATTATTAAACTCCCGTTATATTGATTTACGGTTTCGTTTTATGTGCGACCTCTCTAAGGCTAGTCTGAGCCGTGAATTTCAATTTGGAGGCTTCTAATTCGAAAATGCTTGCATAGATTATTCGCCTGCACCAGCTGAATCGGTTTCAGCTGTATGGATATCCACGGGTAGCTTAGTAGTACTACATCGACGCAAAGGTTACATTTAAATCCTGAATAGCTTTTACTAACGCAATTTCCTCTTGAAAGGTGTGTGTGAGCAATATGGTAATGTTTCGGAATGGAAAAGAAGACACGTGGATTGTGGAATGTTTTTAGAGTAAATATTTCTTTGGTATGCAGTCTATAAAAATTGAGTTCCCGAGTTCTGTGTATAATGATTTCCTACAGAATATTATCTGAAAAAAATGAACATATCGTGAAACAAATAAGTTTGTTTCGTCTAGAGCAAAAGGCCGTTGTCAGAGCGGTTGAACAATATTAAAACTGGGGTTCTATTGATTTACGGCTTGTTTTGTGCGTGGTGTCCACTTTTTGGGATGATGAGGGATATAGAAGGGTGACCATAAAAAAAAACATGGAGGCATTAGCTGTTGAACATGAGGAATTTAGGGATTCAATTGTTGTATGGAGTGAGTATACCAGATGCGAAATCACATGTCGTTTAACGGTAATGTTGCATTTGCTGAATACAATTGAGTTTAGGTGAGGTATTATCCCACAAACCCCCTATACTCCATAAAGAAAAAAATAATTGTATTATTAAAAAAAAATGAAAAAACAGAAAAATGCATATGCTCTTTTTGCAAAACTGTTTCAAGTGAGTGCCGCTATATGAAATTTAAGCTAATAATTAAAACACCCAATTAATAAGTTTGTTACTGTAATTATAACATCTATTGAAATATCTTTACTACCAAATTCAATAGTGAATAGGGTCGAGAAATAAGGCGAAATAGGTCAAAGATAGTTATTTAATAATTTTGGTAGAGAATATTAAATAATTATACAAAACAGAGTAATATATTTACATTATATGAAACAAAAACAAGGATAAATACATTTAATTTTCGACTACTTTTGTGTAACTAAGATTCAGAAAAATCGGCTGTATTTTGTGTGTTCTTGGCTTTCCGGGGAAGTATTTACGTCTGCGCTGTAGGTCGCGGGTTCGATTGCCACCTAAACATTTGTAATCTGTAACTTAGGATATCCGTGTTTCAGGTGGAAAAGGTTACTTATACCGCATGAAGCCGATGCGCAAGCTTCGTACTTTTATCATAGTGTTACAAAATCTCTTAGGTCAATGATTTTATTTCCATATACTTAATTCATAAAGAAATGGCTTGGAAACGTACTTAAGTATATCTCCCTCTTGATTAGTACCAGTCGGCTAGAGAGGGTTTTTCCGACTCCTACTAATCGTATTATGTCAGGCTGACCGCCCTCCTAACTCTCTACCTATGTCTGGTTTCGCAAAACGGCTCTGACCCGATGGAGGACACTGAAACTGAATTCTTTTTCCTAAAACAAAAAACACGAAAACAAACAAATCTGTGTTCTGCTCCCTGCGATACCAATTTACAAATTGACTTCAACGTTCAGCCTTTGTGCTCAAAAACTTTCACTGCCCCGCTTCGCAGACCCACCCTGGAGAACTAAACCCCCACCCCCCGCCCCCTCCCATTCAATAAGTTGGCTAGCGCTGTATTTGACAAAATGCTCTAGTTAGTCCCATAGTTACCAGAATGACCCTTGACCTTTCAGGCTGTTCGAATCATTTTTTGCGAGACATCCCCTATATTAAACTGACAATAGGAGATGGATAGATGTGGAATTTGTCAAAGAAATGGCTTTTCAGGCGTTAAATCACGTTATGCTGACTGGTGTCGATCTGCCAATTTGTGAATTTCTAATATTCTCTGTAGAATCAAACCTCTGTTATATATCTCTACTCCGTTTAAAGGTGGCTATAGACTACTTGCGATGATTATACATAGTTACATACTGTCACGTTATGCTAATTAATCTGCATATGTTCAGGCCTATATAATTATATTAACAAATAAATAAATATTGACTCTTTAATAAACAAAATGCGTTCAGACGCATTTTGTTTTCGAAATGCGGAATGAAGAGTCATAATTTATTTATTTGTTTCCACAGAGTTTAAATACAGTGTTTAAGTACCGTTAATAGACAAACGAGTACATTCATATAGTGGCATAATTATTATTCAAAATTGCTTAAATAAGGTACAAATGCCTTTGGTTTTTTGTCCAAATAGTCTAAATTCAACATTACTGTAACTGCGCAATGCCTGGAATCTCAAATCCCCGAACAAAAACTAAAACGGATTTTAATACGAAATTTCAGCAGCCTACGCAGTATGCAGGGCGGAATAACTTATAGCGTCATAAGCGCGAATCGAGGTCGGTTGGTCTGACGGCGAAAACTAGCTGAAAGCACGCACAGACGCACGCAGTTACCAACCCTAAGACCTTCCCTTTCGAACGACAAATCCAGCCAGCGCGCTGTACATTTCCGTTTCACAACGACGGCGCCTTGCGTTATCAACGCCCGCCATCCAATGTATAAACACAGCCGTTTTCATTTTCAAACGTGTTTTCGTAAACACGCACAAGCGATAAGCGACTTAACGTCGTAGTTTTAGGGACTGAAGCCGATTGAAGATTAGAGGTGATAGTATGTTTCCTAGAAGCAGCCGGGGATTTTGCTGTCCTAGATAAAATTAGGATGTATTTACACGCAATCGTTGTATAGTATTATTTATATTGAAGTGCGTGTTATATATGCCTAGTATAACATATAATTCATCGTATTAATTCGGGATTCAAAATTAATCTATATTGAAAAAAAAGTTAATAGAAAGTAATCTCTTATACATATTTGGTAAAAAAAAAATGCATGGCAATTATTTAAAGAAGCAATGTTGTGTTACCATTATTTTATCACAAAAATTTTGTATCTTTTAAAAAAAAAAATGTCTCAAACTTCGTTCATCTCATAAAGCTCTGAATACTAATTAATTTTAATAAACAAATTCTGGTTCAAACATAACATTCAGGTCTAAACATATGTTAAACACCGTTCACGTATATAAAACCGGTGACACCTACCCTCTTAATTAATAAAGTGAAACGAAACTCAAAACTGAGCTAGCCCACGATTAGCCGAATGAGAAACCAACAAAAAATGTAGCACAATATCGGTCACGTAAATATCTTTCAAAAATGCAGTGCAAATAAAAATCCGTGACGACCTTGAGAAAACACTATTATATTGTAGGTACATTAGAGAAAAACAGCCAAGTCTCCGGAGCGTTGGCGAGCGGATTCATAGCGACTTGCAAGACGGGGCTATTGCCCTCCCCATTCCATTGCAAGGCCACCCAGAGCCGGATTTGACGCGTAGCCATGGCGATAGCGCGGGCGAGACCTCGTTGCGATAGTGACGCTCCACCCCCCCAACCCCCCACTTCCACCCCCCCCCGCAAACGCTTATTACGAGCTCTTTTCAATTTGCTTCAATAACGGTTAAATCTTTACCTGAAGGCCGACTATATTATGTTAGGTGGTCATGTCTTTAATTTAGTTATATTACGTAATTAATAATTTAATTTGGTTTTTGCTCTCGGTAAAATGATGTCCGGATGATCAATATTGAAATTCCGCCCTATTTTCTTTATGAACGCTACTAGAGATTTGAATTTCTAATAAACCTCGAGCCACGTTTAATAATTTTACGTTCAAAAAAATGTTGTGTTTACCCAATATCAAAATACTTTTTCTTTTCTCGAACACCAATAACATTAGCCAAACATTTTGAGTGAAATAATGGACATAGCACATCTTTTGTTGTAGAACATACATTCTGGCAATGTTTTGAGTGAAACATTTAAAAAGACATTTCAATGTTGCTTTATGACTTTTGTAATGTGTTTAATTTATATTACTTATGCCCTAAATGAGTCAAAAGATCTCAAAATATTATTCCAACATAATATATTTTAATTAGACGAGTTCGGAGTTTGTTCACCATTATTTGTGTTCAGTGCGAAGTTGATACATTTCGACTTGTGTAAATAATGAAATAGAATTTATTATTATGCTAATAAGGAAATGTAATTAAGGATCAGGCATAATAAGAGTAATTAATGTTATGACCTACACAGCTGTAATCAGTGATGCCGTTCAAGCTATATTATAACTAATAACCGCATAAGTTACTCGCTTGCTTTTCGGTCTGTCCAAAGCCCCACAAAAATCAAGTTGGAAACAATTTTACACTTCAGTGGACTGGAGACGTACTCAGTGCGGCCCTGCCTGGGAAGTATAGTGTATGCCAACTCGCTATTTGCGACCGGGCCCCCGAACTCGGTACGTACCTCCCCTCCTCCCCTCGTAGAACTACTCAACCCACTGATCAGCAAGAAAGTACGTATCTATTAGATTTTGTGCGAGTCGTGAAGTCAGAAAGAAGTCTGTAGAAATTTGGTACGCTACATGTAGGATTACTCCCATTCTGATATCTTAGAGCGCGGGCTAAAATCATATTAAAGTTACACGTAACGTATTTTATATATTTTATTTAAGTATTTTATATATATACGTGCCTCGTATGAAATCTTCTTCCTTCTGATAGCGTCAAATAGCTCATACCTTCACTTCTATATTCGAGCGTGATATGAGCGTGAATTGAAGCCGTGATTTCAACCCCGGTTTCAATCCGAAGTTCACTGTTTCAAACCAGAGATTCTTCCACCATGAATATTATTAAAAATATATGCGCAACATATACCTCCATGTCTTACAACAAAAAAATTAAAGATATTGTGAAATGCATGAAAGGACCCCTTTTGATGCGCACTTTAAATCTTCCTCCACATTTGTTCTAGAGAACCAGTGATTCGATTAAAGTGAAGTCCATTAATGGTACATTCTTTTTATACGAATATATTTATCGGTTGGTTTGACCACACTAACAATTATTATTATATAATTATATTATAATAAACACAGCTGCTTCGTTACTTCAAATATCAAAATCAATATAATTTATTTCAAAAAACACATTGATAACAGTTTGGAAATATATCCAGTGGACCCCGCATTAGAGCAAACTTATATTGCAGGCATCTTTACACAAGTTATCTAAGATAATTGCATTGTGGATGCGATACAGAACTTACTTATGAAAACCCTCTATATAAGCAGAGGTACTTATGGATTGATGTATTCGTATATATATTAACACTGCATTTACACTATCGTCCAACCCTTAAACTGGTCGTCCAACAACCGATAGCATTTTGAGTTACGACGATTGGGCGATAATGTGGGCTCAGCTCATTTGTGGGCCCGCTTGAGTTTAAATAGGTTGTGAAGGTTTTCTCGAGTTGGGGATTTAGCCGATAGTATCAGTATGCAGCATTATAAATTAAGCATATTTTATTACCCTTTCAAAGAAAAGGATGTCATAATATTTATTTATTATTGTATTATAAATTAATAATCATCAAGTGAATCCATAGATCTTCGGTGTCTGTTCTGATTGCAGATTTGATACAATATGAGTTCACACAACGCTTGTATCAAATTCCATACATTTTGTGCTATATAATTACTACTTATCAGATGAATCTAATAACTAGTGTGATAATGAGCTTGTGTGAGTGATCGTGCCTATATGCTCTGGTTTCAGTAATTATTCAGGTACCAATTACCAGACAGACTTTCTGGGTACGTTACACTTGACAGCTGTATTTCGGACTTATGTTTATCCTTGTGTCTATTTCTTTGTTGCGTCCCTTTTAATGCCCAATGGCATAAATGGCTTGACTGTGATGTACTTATTTGTGACTAGTTTTTATACGCTGCTTCGCTCCCGAGCTTAGCTGGATGTCTACCCCACATGACCCATTTATGATTTCACTATATTTTTTGTTGATTTTTTCCATAACAAGCTTTTACATATGGACGATTTGATTGTGTTTGCAAAATTGAAGATGGCCGATCCAAAATGGTGGCTACCATGCAAATTGATCGATTCGGCTCAAATTAATAATCTGGGGGTTTTTGGGGTCACTTAGTCTAAATTTGAGGTTAAATTTTTTTTATCTCCCACTAAATTTTTTTATTATATTTTTTTTACCGTTAGAGATAGTAAAATTTTGTTTGGAAATTTATCATAAATGTTTAAATTATAAAGAGTTAAATTTTGAAAATTCCTTTTTAGTATATCGTAGGTAAGAACATAAATAACCCTCCAAATTTCTATAGATTTAGACTGAGCACTGTTTTTCTGTCGTGTAATAATTTCATAACTGAAATTTAAATTACAACGCAAACAGAAATATTGATTCAATTTGTAAAAATACGTGTATTTTGTTTCAGGAAGTTTTTACAAGACTTCCTTTACGAACGGGAGAACTGTTTATGAAAGGCATTGTGGGAGTTTACTTTGAAAACTGAAGACATACGGTGATTCATGGAATGTTATAGAACGTAACGCTTTAACGAATATCCATAGGTAACACACACGTCTTAGTTCTTAGTAGTAAATTCTGTGTAAAACAGCATTGACTACCAACTACTATATCTTTGTTATCGCTGTCAATACTTTTATTTATTTTGTACTGTCATACGCAATGGTTTTGCAGCGAAAAGGGTTGTTAGACAAGTATATTTAGCATCAACATATCTGTTTAACCTATTCACAGACAGCTGTTACAAGATTTTAAAGATACTATTATAAGTGGATTAAGAAAGTATGGGTTACTCTTGAAATTTTTCCTTTATGCCGATGACTAATTAAATGTACTTGCGTCTACGGCGGACAACTTAAGGATATAGTAAAACTTGTGCACGGATGCATAGCATGGAAAGGAATAAAAGTAAATGTGTAAAATGAAAGTAATCGTTGAAAAGGATGAATTTACGATAGTTTATAATATTTTGTTGGGTAGAATATTGATGAAATTGCAGGCGCGTGAGACGTAACATCCCCGTTTCGGGGTGATGGACGCAACGCAATGCGACTTGAGTCATCTCATACTCTGGTAGAGAGGGCTTGAGTGGTATTGCTGTTGTCCAAGGGCGGAGGTTACCACTTAATATCAGGTGGGTCGTCAGCTCGTTCTATCACCTATATATCATAAAAAAAAGAGAAACAATTGAAAATTATTGTTATTTTAATTGGTGGCGGATTGGTGGAGCATGGAGTATAATGCTTTCACTTTTTTTTTCTTTGTTTTATACAGCTAATATCATATCATATAAAAATTATTTAGACTAATGGCATCTTAACAACTTTTTTAAATTGTACAATACAGTTTCATCTTAATATATTACCTACATAGATCGTGTCTCCTGCCTTCGTTCATGATTATGACCAGTCCACGGCATTGACCGTTACCGTCAATTGATTACTGTTAGTTCATGACATTGACTGACTCAGTAGTTAAGCATAACTTGTCCATGACTTTGGCATTACTTGTACATAAAATTTTTGTTGACATAATGATTTATTTCAGTAGGTAACCATAAATAACATATCATATCTATTCCTTGTTAGTTTTAAAGTATGAGAAGTATTTTGAATTTATAATTTAGGTTTGAGTTAAATTACTCGAATCGTACTTTAGATGTTTTATCGCAATACTACGAATCTGTCTCATAAAATTCCAGTTGTGTGACTGAGAGCCAGGAGAATATTTTGTCCTCTGCCTTAAGTGAGGGCTCGATGCCCAAAAGTACTGTCAATATTTTTTTCTGACTAACAAAGTTTTTGGTGTTACATATATATATCAATTGTGATATATATATATCACAATTGCTGCATAAAATACCGAAATATTTGAGTTACCCTCTGTAGCACAGAAATGTTCTGCTATATTTATTTAGATATTATGCTCAGGGAGACACAAAAAATAACTAAAACTTACACTCCATTTTGCCCTTCCAAGTTAAGATATCAATAAAATGTTTTATATTATAATCGCGCATCGGAATTCCCATCAAAGATATTTGCAATTCATAGATAGCGTATCGTAGATTTTTGCAATAATTATGAGTTCGCTATGAATTTTAAATAAGATGAAGTAGGTATAGGATACGCGTTGGGTGGCAAAATCAAAAGCTCATCAATTCTAAAAATCTCTTAAAACCTTTTGATAATAATACTAATTCGATTGATATGAATCGATTGCCCATTGCCATCCTGTTTCTGCCGCCAAGCACCGGAACACAAAAACGCGAATGCGTTACTGTGTTCCGCTTTGAAAGGCGTCGTTGCCAGTGAAATTAGCAAGTAATTAGTAGTAGTACTTCCACGTACGAACTTAGCGAGAGTTCTACTGCTCTTAAGTCGATATACTTGACGCAAGAAAAATTCTCAAGCGGATATTGCGAGTGTAGCATAGTGCGCCCGCAGCCAGTTGAAAAGAAGATTTACTTATGGTCTGGCAAAAAAGGTGAGCGAAGAGCCAGATTTGCCGCTTTTGGCGCTGCCAGGAAGGCCTGTGCCGAGCAGTAGACTATTACAGGCTGATGATGATGGTTATGTCCGTACACTCGGCTACAACGCTATTGCAGAGCTGCCTGTATGTCTGTATTAATGCCTGTAATAAAGCTGTAACAGAGGACTAAGTTTCGATGTATTTTACAGAACAAAAGCACAGACAGTTAACGCAGCACCAGCTAGCCCCAAAGTAAGCTAAGCATAGCTTGTATCATGGGAACTACACAACTGACATAATACTTATATCCTTTGTTTTTAATACATACATATAATACATATCAACACCCAGACACAGAACAAACACCTATGTTCGTCACTAAATGTTTGTCCTGGGTAGGAATCGAACCTACGACCTTATAGCACAAAAGGCAGGGTACCAACTGAGCTGTGTAGCCAGTCTATGCAATGAGAATGAATTTTCTTCAATTAATTAATTCTTCAAAATTATATTTTTTTTATCAATCCTTATGTTTTTGCCCATCCATGGTGATAATCTCTTAGTGATAACCAAAAGAGTGTGGCCGTATTACCATGTTAGTATTCATTAGGAATATTCCATAACTGACCGAATACAAGGGGTTCCTGTGTCGTGGCAATCAGGAATTACTATGTATCGTGGGAATACATACAGAACCCGAAACCAATATTAACTGATCACGCAAACATTTGTCTCGTGCGGAAATTAATTCTTCGGGTCAACTATTTTATATTGTGCTCGAAGTTTGTGTCGGAATCAAATGTGGTTCTGGGCCCTTACAAGCACAGAATTATAAAACTATATTCTTATGATTTTTCCGTTGTTATCAATAGCATTGCGAGCTAATCGCTTTGCTATTCGCTCATCACCCGGAGAAGCGAGGATGAAATGTCTTATGCACATGTCATTTTTATGATAGACTGCTGACTATGACTAGAATGACGACCAGTTCAAATTCCAATAGACTTTTCTTTTTTTACCTTCATTTCCATATTTTCCGGGCAAGTTTCCTTCCCTAATTGAGGCCTTATTAATGAACGTAATAATACCAAAATTTTATAACTAAAGTTTAAACAAATCGGTCTGGCTGTTCTTAAGCGATGATGCGCTTACCCACGAATATATTTTTTTTTTATTCTACTACGACCTTAATAACTTTACTGAACGATTGATTAGATCATCAATGTTTTATTTTTCTGTGACATGTGGTTTTTGATTCAGCCGAAAATAAGATATCTGAGTAAGGCTGTTAGATTAAAATCTGTCTAGGATTGAGAACAATGATCATGTCCAAAATTAACAATATTTCGGACAAAATATGGAACTATCCTTCAGGTCTCTATCTGTTTCCAATTTCTCTTAGTGTAGTTTACCCTCGCCGCAACAGATGCCGATACAGTTTAGCCAGCAGTTACTAAAAATATATTCAATATATTTTAATATTTTACTATCCTAGCTTGTCAGTCCCATTATACCCTACACAGGGCACATGGCAAGCACGGAAAATTTTACCCTCTTAAGAGTGCCATATAATACGACTTGGGTTTTCCGATACTTAAGTAGGGGAGACCTCAGGGCACCCCTGATGTTAACAGGAAGACTGTTTCCAAAAACGATACGACTCATTAAATTCGTTATACTGTTTAAATTTACTAACTATACTATTACAGCGATACGGGCCTGGCCCTGGGAGTCTCTTTGGTTTCGTCAAAGGGTGGTTGCCATGGAAACCAGCTCCCGAATCTCCCGATATAACGAAGGATTTATTGATTCATGTATCCGAATACTAACTTGCAATGTTTGTGAATATTGGTTAATTAAATTTTCACGGTCTGAATATCAGAAATCATTCTGCTATAAGGTAGACGATTTAATACCATAAGCCTCGTAATTAGCGAGGTGTTTACGAGAACACAGTCTATTCTTGATTAGGCTTTTTATGCAACTTTCAATGAAAATTCTCTCTCAGAAATAGCTCTAGTATTTTTTGTGATTTTACCACATTGCCTCTGTTATATCATTAAATGGGACCGTATATCTGACTGTAAACTTATACTTTAAACGGTCTTACAAATGTTTTCTTTTAAAAGTTGATTTGAACTCCACATATACACTATTGGTACAAGTATTTTAAATTGTCTTAATTAGATCTGATCGTTAAGTTTCAGGTGCTCCATAATTTCACTTTTCGTTGGAGGAAAACATTTAAGTGCACCGTTTGCTTGATCCTAGGGCATCTCATTAATCTACTCTATACAAATAAATAAAATTGGAGTGTCTGTTTGTAATATTAAATAACCGCTTTTTACTAAATGCATATGGATGTATACACGGCACATATACCAAAACATTATTTTTTTAAAATTTTTGTCTGTCTGTCTGTTTGTTCCGGCTAATCTTTGAAATGGCTAGACCTATTTTGACGGGACTTTCACTGGCAGATAGCTGATGTAACGAGGAGTAACTTAGACTACTTTTCCGAGGGGTAAAATAGGGGTGCAGAACCGAATTCCACGCGGACGAAGTCACGGGCAACAGCTAGTTTTAAATATATCTGACAATGTCAACGTAAATGTCAGTTAATGGTGTGTTCCTGTAGCCTCGCTTGAGGACTAAAGCATCCGGTGACAAAAAACATCCATAGTTTCCATGATCAAGGTCATTATGGGCTCAGCATTTACTGCAAAATAGAAATCTTGAACAAATAAAACTGTGTAAAACTTTATGAACTACAATAATATGACCTTTAAAATACCATGACCGTGATTGTTGATTCAAGGATATTACGTAATCTGAGAATCAATCTTTCCTTGTACGATATGCCACGCAATTCTACACCTAGTCACACCGCGTTAGAGTCTACATTGTCAGACGAGTGGCCTTGCTAGTTTGAGATTTATCTACTTGTTGCACCATCATTTAGGGTTAATAGTGTTCCTTATTGATATTTTGGTTATCAGAAACGTTATCGGTGCCACTTAAAATGGCTTGGTCATAAAAACAATAATTTATAGTATTCTATAATAAAACAATGAAAATTTAGAATATTGAATTCAGTTTTAAACTGAATTAAATATTCAAAGTGCCAATAGTCAAAATGATGCATATTATGTATCATTTTGACAAGTCACCATTTATACTCATAAGTTTATGCGCATACTGAGCGGCAAAAGAGGTTCAAATGCACATTATATTATCTACACACAGATTTGTCAAATGACAGTAACCTTTAGTGATGAATTAGTTTTATTTGATGGGATTGTGCCTGTTACAATTCTAACGGATCAGCCCCAGGGGAAGAAGCTATCATACATGGTATTTAGCGTGGAAGTATATGGTAATCAGTGACTTCTCCTAATCCGAATTTTGCTGGTTTAAATCGGAAGTGCGAAGTTCACTGGATGAATTTTTCCAAGATAATTTGAAGTGATAGGTTCTTTACTTTATTTATTTGATAGTTACGGAACGAGCAGATGGCCTACCTGATGTTAAGTAGTAACCTCTGCCCATAACAAGCAATACTACTTGGGTTCTTCACTAGGTACAAGACCGAAGACGCATCGTCGCCCATAACTCTGAAACCAGAAAGTGAAATGTCTCATGTGCTTATGAAACACAATAACGTGAATACTACTTGGCGGCAGAATTGGGTATGTAGCAGTACTTCCCCGGACGAACTTGGCATAGTTCTACTGCTACTAATAAACTGCTGGGTCCACTACGAAAACTCCTGCTGTGACACAAGCCTCAAGCCATAGTGAACGGGCTAATCTAACATTTGAACCAGTTAGTAACAATCTTTAAATACACGGTTCAATCACGGTGGTCTTCAACGAATGCAATCCCACCCGTAGTAAGACAACACCGGGTAATCATAATAATATCACATGTATGATATAACTCGCATATAATATAACATCAGAAACACGTGCATTGAGTACTGAGTACGCGCTATAAAATAGCATTCATATTTTTTTGCTAACACGCGCGGTTTCGCTTGGTTCGATCTATCCCACGAACCGATCCTAAAAGGCCATAATTTAAAACTGTATGAAAAATTTCTATGATTTAAAATCAACTCTCGATCGAATAGAGTAGACCTGTGGCCGTATAGTGAGAATATTAAAGGCTCAAGTATAGTGGATGGGTTAGTTTCCATCTAAAGGTGGCCCGGAAGTACTTCTGCTAGTAATTAATATAAAAAACTATCTTTGAAATTTCATAAAAGACATTATTAGCAATCGACTGCTTTTGCCATCTTACGCCTCATGCACAGTGCTGATTAGTCTTCCACGTAATTTCACAGAATAAACTAATAGCCAGTAGGTGCATTTCATGTCTGACCTTGAGCAGACCAATCAAACGCGCAAATTTTTAAACCTACCAAGACAAAAAATTCTTCACTGCCTCAATGCTCTGTGACTGCTAGCTACTATATGACTCAGCTACCGCTGAACGTTCAGCACACTTTCGATGGAAAGCCAAAGACTACAACTCTACCAGAAACAGTACCATTTAGGTAAGTAGGTAATTTATGACCTGGGTGATTGAACACGGAAGTACGCCTTAATGTTATGCAATTGTTCGTTGTTTTGGGCGATGACGTCATACAACGTGGTCTCGGGTTCACGGCCAAGCCTCAAGTTCATGTGTTTTTTATCGCGATGCCTTCTGATTTGGAATGTGTGGGTACGTGTGAGTGTGTGGTCCTGTATCCTAGGACTCAAAGGTTCGTTGTTACGAAATTTTGGATCTACAAATGTGTGACGGCGATGTCTGCTGTTGTTTTTGTTATGCTGTTAGCCGAATTAGGGATTCCGAATATTTCTGAGGGTTTTAGGGTTCCAGTCCAAGAAAGTAGAACGAACGAACGAGCGAGCAACAAAAGCTTTTAGTACGCGGAAAAATATAGGTCTTATAATAATATACGTTTTTACGGTATAAAGGACCAATATGTGGATTCAGTATGTTCAGTAAATCCTGCAAAATGAAGGGTTGGCTACTCGTACAATAGTTACTGATCACACTTTCGCAGGTATATATTTTCTAGCTGTCTTCTATTTAGCAAATACATTGATGCGATAGCCGGACTGTTTGCAAACACGTTTGCCATTGCCCGGACACTACGGTAATAAATATAGTACTTTCATTACAGGCCTCACAGCTCAGTTGGTAGTAACTCTGCCTTCTGCGCTGTAGGTGTTGGGTTCGATTCCACCCAGTACAAACATTTGTGTGACGAATGTAGATTTTTGTTCTGTGTCTGGGTGTTAATATGTATTTACATAAAAATATACATGTGTTATATCAGTTACCCGGTTCCAGTAAAGCTGTGCATAGTTTGGAGCTAGATGTCGCTGTGTGAAGTGTCAACCAATATTATATTATTAAAAAAAAACTGATAAAGTTAATGGATTGGTTGTTTGGAATTTTAAGGAAGTATGCAAGTAGAACTTTATTCACAACTGATACATTATTATTTGTTTAATTGCTTCGCACATTATTCATAAAGTCATCAACAAACATAATGCTAAATAATTGTTTATTAGGACGAGCTTGCTAGACACCTATGCTTTTGGAGTTTACTCCTTATGAATCGATTTCATTGAGAGCCATAGTATTAAAATTTTATGGGTAGTAAAATAGACCGTTAACAAAAAACGTTATGTTTTTAAAACGACATTTTCGATCGCATTTTCAGTTCCGACGCGCGACTTTAGTTTACTCTGTAACTAAAGTCGCGCGTCGGAACTGAAACGCACAATTATTTTTATTGACAACAAGTTATTTCATGAGCGCATGTTAGGAACAACAAGTGTATGAAAAACCAGCCATTTTCAATATATAATAAATAAATATGAATATAATTAATTAATTGTTAGAAAACATAGTTTCGTGACTTGTTTTACCAAGTTCAATTTGCGTACTTTAAAACTAGGAGGCAAGTTACCGACAATGTTTTAAATAAAACTAATTGTCTTGTTATATATTCTAATCTATATAATAATAATACAATAGCCTAAAAAGTTCAAGGTATTATTAAAATAGGCTCAGATATATTTTGCACTTCGATAATTTTGAGTTGAATGAACTTTTAGCTTACAGAATGACGTGACCTTTATTTTTTTAAAGATATTGCGCATATAACTATTATAAGTTGATTTTTTGCCCCGGCTCATAATTTTGATTGTGATAACCTTTTCGCACTTGACGCACGTATTTCTTCCCGGGAAAAAAAATATAAAATATTTATGTTATGATATTGACATTTTTAAGTGTTTATGTAACAAGATTATGACAAAATTAAATGATTTTTGTATTTGAAGTAGTAGTTGTAGATGCAGCAAAAAAAGTGAAGTTTGCACTATTTACTACAAGTTATAAAAATAATACATCTCAAAAAATAAAAGCACTATTGAGCTAACTATAATAGCTAAAAAGTATTTTTATTTTCACTCAGTAGAGTAACTGGTAAAACAAATCTAGTATTTTATATTAATATATGTTATTACTGAATACTTATTAATACGTTTATTTATCGTAAACTGTCGTTACTTACATTTAGAATACAAAACGAAAAATTGCATCGTAACTTCAGCGTATTCAAGACATACTCGACTAATTATAATGCCAAATCGTTTTAATGGAAATAAATGAATGATACCTCCCGACTAGTGTGTGGGTTTTGAGCGAATGGTTTAAAATTAAATTCCGCGGGTTCCGCGGGGTGGTTGCAGCGGATCGATATTGTTGCAAGTAGGTCGGCGGTAGGTAGGTTTCATGCGGAAGTCGAGAATTTTCCCCGCTACGTGTGTGTGCGTGTGTGTGTGTATGCGTGTGCGTGATCTTGTGTGTGTGTGTGCTAGCACGTGCAACTACGGCCGAGGTCGCCCACACTCGATCTGTGCAAATTTTCGGCACTCGGGATCAGTGGCCCGGCTCAGGGTCGCGCAGCGCCGTATCTCTCAATTTTTGTCTGTTAATTATAAAAATAATGCGTTATATAAGCCCTCTGTCTCTGTCGCACTCGCCCGTGTCGAATGTTGACGTCTCACCGCCACCGGCGTTGCGCTACACACATGCGCACGGAATAGGAAAATACATCCGTGAAATTCGGCTATGCGTTTTTCTGTGTGAGTGTATGACGTTATCGTACAATGCGATTACAGGTCCGTATTGAGTGGTGTATTACGCATCAAGTATTTCAAGAGGCTTACATAAAAACCCAAGTCATGTATAGTTTTTGATGGCAAATAAATGCAATGAAAAAAACTAAATAAATAAATAAAAATTAATATAAATATTGGTGGACATTTCACACAGCGCCATCTAGCCCCAAAGTAAGCTAAGCATAGCTTGTATTATGATAACCAGACAACTGATATAATACTTACATACTTTTTTTGTAAATACATATAATACATATTAACACCCAGACACAGAACAAACATCAATGTTAAAAATGTCACAAAAATGTTTGTCCTGGGTGGGAATCGAACCCACGACCTACAGCGTAGAAGGCAGGGTTACTATCAACTGAGTTATGAGGCCAGTCAAAAATTGCATGGCTATTATATCTTATTTCATCGAAAACCGTTCAAAAAAGTTACTTTTGTGTATCACAGCACATCGGTGTGTCTTGACTGTTAGTGGGCCTTGAAAGCTGCGTAATCTTGAATCACTTGTTAGCGTGTTCATGATCTTGAAATTCATATATTTTTTAATACTTATATGTTACAAACTAAGTAGGCATGAGAGCGTTAGTTGTCTTCAAGAATATATTATGCAATTATGTAGTAATTATGTTGTTCTTTTAAGTTAATCTTAGAATTATATTTTAATTGAATACTTACATGAGTAATTAATAAAAATGTGAAGTATATTTCCGTATCCCTATTACTAGTCGAGTCACTGGTTCTGTCGAACCTCGAAGAAGCTTCTTTCGTACATACACACACTGCACACTTCCCTATCCATTAAGTTTATTCTCGGTGTTGTTTATGTGTGTGTGTCCATGCTAACTGGGACACAGACAAAGCCAAGGTATGAGCGTCCTTGATTTATTGCAACGTGGTACGAAAGGTTAGTTCTTTTCGTACTACGCTCGTCCATCCGAAACATCCAAATCAGAACCTGTGAAAGTAAGTTTGTGTAAGTGAGTACCTTATAGTACCTATATTTTCAAATCCAGAAATAAATACGAGTTTCAACGTCGTAGAACCGAAAAATCGATGGTAGGTTTCGTACCTATATCGCGCCATCAATTATTAATCAATCAATATTGATTAATAATTAATAATTTTAATATTTAATTATTATTATTATCAATTATTGATCGATTTATTTATTTTATAGAAACCATAGGCACAATGTTACAAACGAAATAAATAAATCACTGCACAGAAGTGAAATGGCCAATTAAAGGTCCCTGATTCACTTTGTTTAGTTGCTGGTGGTAAATAAACTTAAAATAATCACTAATCTAACTGAATACATAACGACAATGTAAAAATAATACAAAATTAGTAAGAATGTAAGCGTACTAAAATTATAGTTCAAATACAGTCTGTATTCCGCCGTGTGGGAGGTGAGGGAGCTTTGAGATATAATATTACTCAAAGTTCAAGTTCGGCACTGGGCTTACACGTGCCGCCTTTGCCCGGGATGCGACCGGCCAGCCAGCCATTGTATGCAAGTGACTGGCACTTCTTAGAGGCGACTATCGCGCGAATTGTTACCAGTCGCCGTCAAAACAGCTTCGCGCGTACTTTTACTCTCAAACGATAATAAAATATTTTTAGATTCGTTTTGGGCTTACTAGTTTTTCTGTGAGATTACAATCTGACAGGCTCTAAATGTATTTTTTAGTCAGGAGGCCTCTATTTGATTCGATGATAAGAAGTATTTTATTGATAATTATTTGTACCTATGTTAAATATTCACATGCTATTGCTGTATTGTTTGACCAAAGCATTCATAGGAATCGGTTTATACGTGCTTTCGTTAGACTGGGATGCCTGAAGCTTAAAACATGGTAGAGAAGCGTTGCTAATAGTGCAGAATAATTAGTTGGCATTCTCTTTTTATGGTAAAATGTTAAATTGTTTAATTATATAATATTAATTGTTAAATTGTTCCTCTTCTCTCTTCTCATCGGTCCAATTTAAACATAAAATTTGACCTCCTTGACTGCGTTTTTGATGACTTTCATCAGCTTGTTCCTAGTGCAGGAGAAAGGGCACAAGGGGCAGCAAATGAGACATGTTTTGGATGGGCTTTCAGTACTCACAGGCTAGGAGCGTGGTGGTCTAGTGGTACTGACACCGAGTTTCATTCCGGAGGTCGCCGGTTCAAATCCCGACCTACATTCATGAGTTTTACGGTTGAAAGATTTATGTGCGCAATACCACGTTCTCGAAACGGTGAAGGAAAACATCGTGAGGAAACCGACATGTCCTGGAACAAAAAATTCAAAGACATATGTCAAGTGCACGAAAGGAGCCTCTTTGAGGTGCACTTAAAATTTATTTCACCACACCGGTTCCAGTGAACCAGTGATACGAATAGAAAGAAGTCACAGGCTGTTAGGGTGGGGGCCCGCATCCCCCCCCCCCCATCTGCTTCTCATTCTATGGGTAAAAATGGATAAGAGATAAGACAGCATCGAACCACTGAGAGGAAGCCCAGGCTAGCTACCGCCCTCATGTCAAGTTGCTTCCATAAAAAGGTGTATTTTTGTTCCAGGTGTGGCGCCTCCATCAGCTAAATGCTCTTAGCATAAGGAAATGTACCTGACTCTACGATTTTTACTTAATTTTTTCGTTTAAGATGACTTTTAAGATATTTATTTTGCAAAAATAAAGGGAAGGGGTTCTTGTATCTTCTTCCCCATGTAGGGTCGGATAGGGTTTGAACTGGCGTCAAACTTAGCGATAAGTACACGTGTTTTGAATATTTTTGACATTTCCAAGCCATTTCTTTATGAATTCTATGGAAATAAAGTTTTTGACTTTGACTTTGACTGTCTTCCCATAAAACACACATTCACTTAATCTTAGAATACACATTAGAACATAAGATGATCACTATAAGGGTGTTTACATAATAGAAGGGTGTTTACATAACAAGTATATTTTCGGCGCGTTTGTAAATGTTTTCACGCTCATATGACAAGCACTTACACGCGCATCTAAATTCGACCCAGTATGCGTGTACGCCTATAACCAGCACCGAGCTGAGCGATACGTGCGAATACGAGTTTTGTTAGAGATACTTGTATGCGCTCGTATCACATATGCATTTGCCACGGTGCCACTGTCACCAGAGCTCGCGGTTTTGCACATACTTTTAACAGCAGTAAAACTCACACCAAGTTCGTCCGGGGAAGTACTGCCACCATGCCCATTTCTGCTGCCAAGCCGTGACGCATTCGCATTACTATGTTCCGGTTTGAAAGGTGTGGTTGCCGGAGAAATTGCAGGCGCATGAGACATTCCACCCACCCGTCTCAGAGTTACAGGCGCATACGGTGCAACTTGTGTCTTGTCGTACCTAGTAGGAGAGGACCCAAGTTGCATCGCTTGTTATGGGCAGAGGTTATAACTTACCAGGTGGGCCTTCGGCTCGTTCCGTAACAGCATCACATTAAAAAAAGAAAATAAATCGGCATACAAAAACGACCGTAAATATTATGTAAACACCTTTATTTTATTACTCTATTCAGATACTTTTAAAAATTTGTTCTTGGGTCTTTACTGTTCATGTTGTGGTTATCCATGCCACTTGCGACACAGGAAACCGTACCACAGTACAGGGGTGATCCTGGTGTGAGTTTGTTATCGTATTTTAATTTTTGAATGCCTGATTTATAGATAAAGAGTGTTGTTCCGCGCACTAACCTCATCCCAGACACAAGGCACGCAACAGGGTGCTAAGTGAAATTGACTGGGTCAGCGACATTGAGACATATTATTTCAGATAGTTCATGGAGATTAATCATTATTCTGTTGGGTTCATAGAAATATTTTCATTTTATTGAATTGATTGGAACTGGGATTTTTTCCCTGTTCATTTGATAGGAAAGGTTTAGAAAAGTAATCTTTAATCTTGTGTAAAGTTGTTTTGGAGTTGCTAATATGAGGTGAATAATAATATATATACTACAACGTTTTGGGGGCCCACGTTGCTCGCGTCAAAAAAATATCTTTCTCCAGAATTACGAGGAGATAGGTCTTCGAACCTACCAAATAACAAGGTTCCACATAATTTAGTTTCGAAGATTTGCAATGACCGCAGACAGATAAACAGATATTAACGGCAGATCATTTTTAAAAGTGTTCCGTTTAAATTATAATATGAACCAACTATAAATAGTGTGTTCTAGTTTTTATCGCAATAATTACGAGAATAGCTCGCGGATGCATTCAGTACTACATGTTTTGGAATCTCTCGTGATCTTAAGAATTGAGCTCGTGTACTCTTGCATAGAGATTGCTGGCGGCTCCACACCTAAGTTGATAGTAACCCTGCTTGTGACAGGTCCAGGCTTAGAAATCACTTTTATTAAGAGCAGTAGAACTCACGCCAAGTTCCTCTGGGGAAGTACCGCCACCATGCCCCTATTAGCCGCCAAGCAGTATTGCGTTCACTTTACTGTGTTCCGGGTGGAAGGTGTGGTTGCCGGTGAAATTACAAGTACATGAGACTTTTCACGTCTCAGAATTACGGGCGCATACGATGCAACTAGGGTCTTGTCGTACCTAGGCGAGAGCTAAAGTCGCATCGGTTGTTATGGGCCGAGGTTACCACTTAACACCAGATGGGCCGTCGGCTCGTCCCATAACTGTATCAGGCATCAGATGGCGGTAAAAAGAAACTTTTATACCTTTTTAGAGTTAAATCGTTTAGTATGGCCAATCAGGTGTCTGTGTTTTTATACTTTGGCCCTGTGACAACAGACTAACTAAAAGTACTGTTGTAGGTGCACACATGTCTGGCTCTCTTATCACTGGCTACGTGGAATACTTGCTCGTGAAATTTAATGCAAACATTAGCGAATACCTACTTCAGATTCACTTGACCAAATTGTCGCCAGGTTGATGAAACGCGAGCAAAACTGAATTCAATGTCCTTTTTGATAAAGTTCAGTTTAATTCCTAATTCGGATAGGTTCAAGTGACCTTTAATCCCGTGACCATAAAGTGCATGAACAATACGATCGTATAGAAGACCCAGCTGTTATAAGGTATGGATTTATTGAACATCGTCAACTATATCATTAGTGGACCGGACAAAATTCACTTCCTCAGAAAACGTGCCAGTAAGTAAAAATATTAGTCATTTTGAATCTTTATCCAATGTTATAAAGCTTATATTTCATTCACGTAGCCTGAATTTTGTACTAGAAATAGAAGTAATACTTAGTACCTAAGCTCCATTCGTAGCCTGGTTAAACTTTCAATCTGCTACATAATTTTGTGCAATTTACTTATTTCCAATCCATTCTCCTGTGTATTTGTTAGGTTGAGTTATTCACACCATTTAGTTACCTAACTAGTAAGCAGTTTACTAGTACGGCACAATTCACTAATTTCACGGTGTACCTGGAACAAAGGACTACAAAAACGGGTTCAACTGACTGAAAAATAATGCATCACCGGCGCTGTTTCCGAAAGAAGCCATAGCTTCTTTGGTAGTGACGTCGAATTGCAAATTTGAGTTCGAATCTTATTCATGGCTTCCATGGAAATATTCGTGAGGAAACGATAATTGGGTAGTAGGCGCATATCTAACGCTAACGTGGCCAGCTACAAGCCGTAAGATTAGAATTAGCAATTATGCTTACCATATTAGCTAAATATAAATAAATAAATATCGGTAGACATTTCACACAAAACGCTAAGCATAGCTTGTTTCATGGGAACTAGATATCTGATTGAATTGATGAAAAAAATTCTCCTTCGTTACGAAGAAACATTGAACAAATATTTTACGCGGCAATCTTTACTGTCGTGCAATAGTTTCTCATATTATTATGGCGTTCCACGTTCATACCTTGCACAGGATAAACGGCGGACCCTGTGAACACGAGTGAATCAGCATATACAGTATTATTATTAATTATAATAATAAAAATACATTATTGTACTCCAGTAAACCTTATACATAACAATTAATAAAACATAGAAATTAGAGGTACAATGGGTGGTCTTATCACTGTGAAGCGATCTCTTCCAGACAACCTACGGTAACGTTCGCTAAGACTACCCGGCTCCAGAAGAAACGTGATGTTTTCAGGTATAAAATGGTCTCTCGTATACCTTGAGTGCTTTTATGGTATATTAAAGTGTTAGTTGACTACTTACTTACTTACTTACTTTGACTTATTTGTATGTTTTGATGTCATTGTTTTATTTATTATATTAGACATAATATTTTTATAATTTTAATTTAATTTATTTTAAATTAATTTAATTTGATTTGATTTAATCTAAGGTCATATTCATTGACTTATATTGATTTGTTTGAATTATTTAATTTTTAATTATTATTATCCCCAGCAGTTTTGGAATACTACACAATCTTAAAATCAATTTTATGTAGGACAAGCTACCACAGTCTCGACGCCGCGCCGACGTGGCGGGAGTGAATGCGAATGTAACTATGCAATATTTTCAGTTTGTCAGTTGGTAAGCCGCACTTACCTACTGCTTAGCTATTTTACGGTTTAGCCTCGAACAAAGGACTACAAAAAACGGGGTCAACCGGCCGAAAAATAATGCATCGCCCGTGCGTTCAGAAATAGATATTCAGGTCGGTGCGTCTCTATACGATGGTATCATAGTTCTTTGTGATGCGGAATGGGAACAAATGATTTTTGCAAGCAGTTTTATTGGGTTGCGCGTCGACATCGTTTTTAGATGGGCAAAATATATATGCTAGTATATTTGTAATGCATAATATATGTCCGGTAAAGATCTAATACTCAGAAGTATAGATGCTTGTCCAATCTTGCATTAGCATACCTATCGATTTAGTAAAACAATGTTTGCATCAGTCAATTGGGTGGGGTTTTGGTGGGGTTGGGATTGGTAGTAATTATATGGGAATTTCGTTAAATCTCATATATATTTTTCTAGTTTAAGACACGAAATACTACATTTTTGATAAAGATAAAACGTGGTATCTGAAACTAATAAACGTAATTAGACATCATAATCTGTTTAATTACAAATAAATAATCATCATGAGTGATTACTGAAAAATATGTTAATAATCATTTTGACTGGAAACTGAATTAATAGTTACAATAACGCTTTAGGGTCTTTTTATTGCATGGAAGGAGCCTCTTTGAGGTGCAAATTAATTATTTCACCACACTGTGTCGAGAAAGCCAGTGACAGGATTAGTAGTAGTAGTAGTAGTAGTAGTAAGCAGTCGTCCAGTTTGCCACATAAAGGAGTAGTCCAGTAAAACAGTTTTTTTTTAATATGGAAAAACACATGTTTTTCTTATCTTATTATCTTAAACTCCGAGATATTATAATATCCTTTTTCAATTTATAAGTGTAGGTACCTACTAATTTTCACACAGTCTCTACAAGAATTCTGAATTCAAATTACTTCTTTAACCTTGAAATGGCCAAAATGTCATGGACGTTCGTTCACAAAAGTGAAAATGTCACTATACCTACGTATTAGATTTTATTTATATTTTTAAAGTACACAGATTGTATAATTCAAAATTAATTCCAAATTTTATCATTGTTCTTTCAAAGTATCTGTGTTCTGTTGTTATGAATAATTACATAGTAATTAGGCTTTTTAGAATATTCTAGAATTCTTAACGCATTTTATTATAATATGTCAGAATATATTCATAAGTAGGTAGACCACGGTCAAAAGATAAACTGACCTAGGATTAACAAATGTTTCTGAAGTCTATAAAATTAACATTAAATTAGTCTACTAAGATAAGAACAAGATAAGCTTAATACGAAGGCGGAATGAGCTAGAAGCAAACCTAACTCTTAGTGTTTGGAGATCCGTGTTCATGACCAATGACGCTGCGGCCGCGTAAGTTCTTTTTTTATGTGAAAAACATACGAAACATATAGATTTCCCACCTGGTGATAAGTGGTAACCTCTTACTTAAGCAATATGACTTAGGTCCTCCCCTATTTGGGTAAGACAAGACCCAAATCTTGTCTATGCGCCGTAAATCTGAGACATGTGGTGGGATGTCTCATTTTCCTGTAATTGCGCCCTACCTTTTTTTGTCATACCTTTCAAACCGGAACACAATACAATTTGTCATTGTTTAGCAGCAGAAATGGGGGCCCACGTTGCTCGCGTCCATAGGTGATAACCCATTGAATCTCTACACGTGTCCCCTGGTGCGAAAGGAGCAATCCAAAGTAGCAGTAGAACTTGTGCTAAGTTCGCCCGGAGAAGTACTGTCACGACACCTGGTAATCTACCGCCAAGCAGTAATACACTTGTGTTGATGTGTTCCGGTGGAAGGGAGTGGGTGCCGGTAAGATTGCTGGCGCATAAGACGTAACATCCGCGTCTCGGGGTGATGGACCCAACGCAATGCGACTTGAGTCATGTCGTACTTTGGTGAAGAGGACTTGAGTCGTATTGCTGTTGTCTATGGGCGGCGGTTACCACTTAAGATCAGGTAGGCCGTCAGCTCGTTCTATACACTACATTACATAAAAAAAATGTTAAGTCTGCATGCCATGAAGTTCAGTAAGTTCAGACGTTCAGGGGATTAGGTACCGTGGGTTTTTTATCCGGTAGAAGTGCGTCTTGCCCGCGTGGACAGGTGGGGTGTGGTACACTGATGTCCGTTGCAACCACGAAACAAAAAGGTAGATTAGATTACAGATTACAGGTAAATCCAACACAACAAAATAACAACTCAAAGTTTTCGCTCGGCACTCAGGAGAGTATACATAAACGACTTTGGCGAACTGTTACAAAATGTCCAAAGAAGTTAAAAGTGAAACATCGAAGCATCGATCCCATTAGGCGGGACCTCGCTACCTGAAATTGGAGAATTGATTGGACAAACATACTCCACTGAAATTTATAAAACCGTTACGCAATGCATTTTTTAGGGTCGGCCAGCGGGGGGTAGTCAGCGCTTTTCAGAAATTACAGCGGGTGGCGCGGTGGGATATGACGTTCGATTTAAAGGGTGGGGGGTGGTGTGCCCCGGGGTGGTTTTCACCCCGGGGTGGGCGGGAGTGGCCGGGCTGTTGACGGGCGCGAGGCGCATGCGCGCTGCGTCCGCCGCCGCCCGATTTCCGCGCCGTTGACAGTTCGCCGGGACTTCCTTCCTCGACAGAGCGCGTCTGCGGCGCTGCACCAGGGCTGAGTATTGGTGGCCCGGCCGTGCCCGGCCTTCGCGTCCCGCGTCCTCTCGCCTCGCCGCCGCGACACATGGCAGCCTGAGCTACGTCACGTCACGTGAGTACCGGCCGGCCGGCGGCACCCGCCACGCGGTCATCACTGCATCCCATTGATTTACCACCTACCACCTACACCTGGCCTTAGTCAAGATTATAAACGGTATAGCACAGTTAACGCATTAGAACGAAGTAGTCTTACTCTCATGTTTTAAACTATTTATATCTTAAAAGTCGAAAGTATATTTTAATACTCAACTCGGCTAAGACTTTTGTAGAGAAACAAATGTGAACTTAAGGTGAATGCAGTCTTGTTTTTACTTGTAATTTCGATCATAATTACTTTTGACGTGGTTTATGTACTGTTCTAGGTAAGACGTAAAATAGACTCGCTCTTTGAAAGCACCAAGCTCTAATGCGCACTACTTTTAAGGGCCATTCTTCTTAGTGACACAATGCAATGATGAAATGAAATTCTGCCGCCAGGCACTAACGTTGGAAACCAGTGCTTTTTAGGCGTATATATAGTGTCACATGAGTGCTTGACTGATGACTTGACTGATTTCCCAATCCAGGCGTCGCATGGCGCCAACATTCAAAAATCAGGTGTTATGTTGACAAAGGCTAACAAGGCAGTAAGGAATTTATATTAAACTGAATGATGTTAAAGAGATTTTCAAATTATATTGAATAATTTCATTCCGTTAATTTATTTGGAATTATAATGTAGATAACACCTTAGTTTATGAATGGCTTTATAATATTATTGTACAATTCATTAAAGAATGCAAGGATTTCCATGGAAGCGGTGGGAACTGTGAAATATTTTGCAATTGTTACTACAGCTGATATGCTAGACTATGCGTTTTTTACTAATAATATCAAATAATGGGTAAAGATGACGTAAACGTACTGTTTGTATTCCTATCTCACCCTTTACGGATTGGTTTTAGATATACCTTGCGAACGGTTGGTTCAATGTATTTTGTCTGTCAGATTAAGCTCATATCTATATTCATACTAGCATCTCTTTGCTTTATCGTATACTGCCGTCTTCTTAGTGCATTAAAATAAATAACAATGTAGATTCTAATGGTAAGCTTTTAAATAGAAAAACTTGAATCATCAGTCCAGCAGTTATTGCTTGATATTCGAGTAAACAAAGTGACAAGCACAGTTATATTTTCAATTATTTTTTAACTTTTTTTTAACTGGTAAAGATTTGTTAAATACATATTAATGATTTATGCGTAGATATTATATGCTTGAGTGGCTATTTTCGTTCCATATACAAAATTATAGTTTGACCTTTAGCTTTCGTAGCATTTCATTATCAGTATGTAGCAATTTAAATGATTTATTTGTTTAATTTATTAATTTTATTTATATAATACAGGCAGTATTTAAAATAAGCCGACATATTTTTTTCTTATATAAAGGTATGTTTTTATTTTGGAATGAAAATATACACATTATGTATTAAGAACTGAAAACTAAATGCATTGTTAACCAAATAAGTTTGTAGAAAAATATTCAAATACAAAATTGCCGTATCTATTGACGTGCGTGCCTAATGCTTATTGCATTACAATAAATTTTGTTATATACATACATAACTCGAAAATAAATAAATACAGCTCTAATTTCTATTATACATAAGCGGAATTATTGAAAAAAATATACCTGAAAAAAGTCTCCGATCCATACGAAAAATCAACCTTATTGTCTGTCTCCAAATACTATTATCCTTTAATAGACTGGATATGAACGACTGAACTGTGTTTGGTCAGGAACAAATGGAACAACTGCGGTTAGTATATAACGGTGGGAAATTATTAAAATATATTTGGATATATATTTATATATATCCATATATGTTATATTGGATATATAACTTTAATTGTAATAATATTCTAAAATTTAATTTTAAATACGTATATTTCATAGGCAAATCATAAAAAATGAACATTAATGGGAGAGATTCAAGTACTCTTTGTTCATTATTTTCTAATTTAGGAGCAATGGGTCACAATTATCAAAATATGTGTAAAGTTTTAAATCTCAAAATTTACTTTTGGGATTTAAATCGTACTTATCCACCTTTGTACCAAAAATTCCTGTTTGCCTTGATGCCTTGATTTTACTTGATTATTGAATTAAGCTTTTACGTATTATTATTTTTATTTTTATTATTACGTTATTTATGGTTGGTCACAAATCCTATATGTTTGATGAACATTTTTTTATAGTATTTCTATACCAAAATATCCCCTAAAACATAGATTCTACCATAGGATTTGTGCTTCCAGTTTTCATTGTGGGAGATCTTATATTAAAAGATCAAATATTGATGAATTTTATTAGGAAAATGATATGAAAATTCATCAATATTCCTAGCAGTCATCTATATAACATGTTACAAATAGGTAGATGATAATTTTGTTTGGAATATATTTTAAAACAAGTAAAAAAAAAATGCTTTTAAATTTATTGCTAGAATATGTAATGCGGTTCGATAACCGGTCGCCATTACGATTCCGCTGAAGCCTATTATGAAGTCAGATGCAAGAAATGACATTGAACGGAGTGTACCTTTACGCATGCGTCAATATTTGATCAGATTTATGTACCGCTGGCAAAAATACGAAGAGCATATTTTTTTTAATTTTTGTGTAAAGGTTTTGATTTTCAGACTGTACCTACTTGGTTACCAGTATTAAAAAAACACCCTTTTCGATGTAATGTGTGGTTTCTATAACCTAAACGCATAGGAACTCTTTGGTAAAAAATGATAAAATGACAAAACAAGACTGACAATGTCCCTCAGCTCTCTCGAAAATATTCATATGTTGTAATATTATTGAATTTCGGACAGATGGTTTTTAGCAATGTTAGTTAGTTGACCTTATACACCAGAAATATTTTTAGAGATATTAATTTTCAACATAATACTTTCCTAATTTACTTATTACCGGTTTTTTATGTTTAATCTAAGATGGCTCAGATTTTCTACGTTACATGACGGTTGAGTATCGGTAGGTATGAGTATTTTGTTTAGTTGAAAGGTTGTTTGAAAGGTTTTTGGCTGATAATCAGCGTTGATTATATATATTATCAACGCCAACCATCAACAATAAATGAGCCAGATTGTTATTGTTTGTATCATGATGTATAGTATATGTTTCAGTGTTGTTTTATACACCCTTCACGTATAAATAAAAACTTATCGCTGGGGCTATGCAGCTACCTCATTCGGAGTATTCGTTTATTCCACATTACTTTGTGGCCTGGCTTCAAATCTGAGGGTCCTGGGGGTCTTAAGACTTAAGATTTTTTTATGAATTTCCAACTCTGTTACTCACGTAAAAAAAATTCAGTACATGAAAAAATTAACAATTCGGGATTTTGGTAGACACGTAAGACGGTAAAGTGCACCTGTCAAATCACAAAAATCGTTCGTTCTTCGAGTTTATCTCGTTCAAAGTAAGAATTAAAACGTTCCCCAGGCATAATGTGTTTAGTATATACGTCTACCAGACGCAGATTTGCGCGGCCCAGCCAGTATCGATCTGTTTTCATCTAGGCTACCTAGCATAATAACTGGGTCGCACTCGACTCGAGCTTGCAATTCGAGCATGCGCATTGCGCACTACTGTAGAGCGATGTAGGGCATTTTCACTTTCTTGGAAACTTTAAAATAGAAAGATGTTTAGGATATTCACTTTGGACGTGATGGATTTAAATAGAAAGTTATATATTTGGTATATTATTATCTTTCATTATTTGAAATTGGAACGCAATAATACTCAATCTTGTAGTTACAATTTTATTTTTTGGATAATCTGTCACGTTAACATCTATTTTTGCTCAGAATCATTTTCTTGGTCAGAAAAAATGTTTCGTATTCTGGCTGACCAGGTCTACAATACATTGGGAACCTGATATTATAGTTCCATTGTTTATTTCAGTCGGATAACATACCAAAATAAATTACATATCGTGCATATAGAAGTTCGATATAGAAGTTGCTAGGTTGACCAGCTTAATTATGAATTACCAAAAACTTACCCTGAGCGGGAAAATATTGTGTGGCCTATATCACAGTTACGCAAACGCATTACTGCTTGGCGGTAGAAATGGGTATGGTAGCAGTACTTCCCCCAGACGATCTTGGCGTAAGTTCAGCTGCTACTAAACCTCACCTAAAATTATGATTCTCAATCAAAACCTTTACATTTAACTTCTCTACCTTTAATAGAGGTACCTCGTATATCTATCGTCCAATCTAATATTTCGCATACATTCATAGAGTCGCTTGCAGCCATCTAATCAGAGTATGTACCTATATTATGTACTACAGGCTGATAAGATAACCCTGCAAGAATTTTGTAAGCCCTCTGATACAGCGTGATTCATTTCTCTATTCATTTCAAGGCAGTAGAACTTGAAGTGTTCAGATTAAAGGTAGAGGCAGACTACAGTCCACGTAAGCAACGTTCGCGATTCTTTCATCAGGGTACTTGATTTTCAGAGCTGCACTGGCCAATATAGATTCACTGAACTGACTCCGGACTCAAGTTGGTCGCTGCAATCAACTGTCAAGTCAGGGATAATAAACACGTCCCCAATTTGCCGCACTTTTCTTGTTCACTTGTACAGGGGGGGGGAACGGAAGAGGTGTTCAAGTATCAACTTCCAAAGCATCCTCCACGAAAGGGTAGGTAGACTCAAGGGGTTACACCCTGGAACGTAGGCGTGACAAGTATTGAGCTTATTCCACCTTTGTTTTTCCAAGTATTACTCAGCTATCACTTTCTTTTCAGGAAGTAGCGACTTGAGAATCCAACAGTCAGGACAAATTTGAAATCAACGAAATTGCCAGTAGAACTTAATCCTTAGTAAATTTGGTAAAAATAATAAATAGTTTTACGTTACCTGCTAGGATCTACCATCTACATACCTACCACATACCGTCGGTAACGATGGTTACCTATAGATTCCCTAACAAAGTTGAGGATAAAAGAAAGTTGTAATTCAATATTACACCTCTATTGTTATTCCATCACATAATAACCCTTTTGTTCAGCCCTTATATAATGATCCGACCTCATTATGTGATATTTATATAATCAACCTTGTTAAATAACATGTCCCGAAATTTGCTAAGTAGATTTCAGAAGTTCTCAGTATATGGAATCACTGCATATTATGTATTAAAATGCCACATCGCATTTTTCTTCTTTTTTGTTCGTTTATATATATTAATCAGACGTAAGTATTTATTGACCAGGAATGTCGTATTTCCTCGAGTTGTTGTATTGGCTTATTTACTTCCTATATGTATGTATTTTAATTTATATACCATCAGCACCAGGCGTATCATAGGCTAAATTGAATACTAGCAATACAGCAACGGTTGCTCGTACTACCTTTATTTATTCCTTTATTTGTGTTTTAGAAGAAGTACATGTTAATAAATCGTTAACATTTTTCAAATCTTTGTATCGCCGCATAGTTTTTAAAGCTTTTATGTTGATGAGGCCTCTATTTTTCAGGTTTAGTTAAGGTCAAAATTGAAAAAAAATACTTATAATTTTGTTGTTTCCTTTCTCACACATTGAAAACTCATGGTTTTGGATAAGTTTATGTTAGATGGTTGGAAACGACTAATTAAAGAAAAAAGAATGTAGCAAAAGTAGATTCTAAAAATAGTAAGTATATTGATGATAAAACTCGTTATGCTAATTTAGTATAAGTATAGAATTACCAAAAAGAAAGTTTGGAACAACAGTACAGTACAATGAATTTAATTATTTAGGTATGTACTTCTTAATTTCATCATCAATATACTCTGCTCTATAACTGCTAGGTATAGACCTCGTTTAGTCTGCGGCGTTTTTCATGCTTCTTCATTTACAAATGTCAAAATTAAAGTCTAATTATAACTGATTCGGAAGGAATGTACTATGTATTTGTTGTCATTATACTGTCGTAACTCCGCTTTAATAAAATAAATATACAGCTTGTCGATCGACGTTTATTAGAATGTGACGCAGCATGCAGTGTTCATAGTAATGTGTGTAATATCCGCAATAACTTATTTGTACTACATTTACACGCTGCATATATTGTTTTATTATGCCACAATGCCTGCCGTTAGTACCTTACTATCACTCCATTTCCTGGGCATGGCATCCTAGATAATATACGTGCTCTACAGTATCATGCCACTTGGCCTAGGACTGCACACAAAAAGCAACCGAACCAGTCCACAAAGCAATTGATCTCAATTGGCTCCACAATAGTGTCATCTAGTATACAATAACGCCTAGCAGTGGACAAAAAGCCCTACACTCTTATCTGTGGAAACTTCAATATTTGTATGCATTCGTATGCAATTTTTTTTTATTCACAGGTATCCTTTGCCTTTTGTAACAGCACTTCGGATTTGTTGGCGTTAAAACGTCTTGTTAGCCCATTACGTCAAGGATCCAATATTGCTTCTTACCATAAATTTAATTATTTTTGGTTCTAATAATTAATTACTCTTAACTTTTATGCAATTTTGTGAAAAGAGTTTAAACAATATAAAATAGTAGTTACGTACAATATTATATATAATATATTATTTTTTATTTATTTATTTAAATAAAAACATTCTGCAATCCGTTACGACTTTAATAAATTTTACTCTGATCAAACGCACGCCTTAATAATCATGCTGTATTCTAATTCGGTTATCATAATTCGTGTGGCCTTGTGACGGCGATAAGGAAACGCCATGTATACGAATGTTATTGTTCTATTCAGCTGCACTATTTATTAGTACCAGTCTTTTTGATAGAAGCCTATCTAGTGGGTATGCGAATCATGCAACACTTTTCTTTGAAGTCCCACCGTAGGCAGCGCCATCTGATGTGATTTTAGGAAATGGCTTTAATAATATATCATAAGCGTTCAGCTCAATTCATTTTTGAGTATTTTTCAAATAATAATTTTGAAACTGGACTTGCAGGTAAAATGCCTATTAGTGTATTTAAACGTGTGCAAAAATTGCCTTACAGTTCTCCGTTAATGACTAAAGACACTATCTAAATTCTTAATTTCCTTTAGACAGATAACAATAGCTATTATTTAAAAAACGTAATTCACAATTAGGTATTTTATTCGTGAGATCTTGCGCAAGAGACGTATTCTAAAAGGAATGCCTTTTGTTGAAGCGCATCCTATATTCGAGCAGGAAATTTCGGAAAAATTGAAAATGGGATAAATATGTGTTTTTTAGTTCCGGTATGTAATGCTGTATAAAACTCTACGTGTCAGACAAATCGTTCATAGACGATGAATACAGAGTTTCCAATATATTATACTATTAAGTTTTTTAACATAGATTGCCTAGATAATGGATATATTGATAACACTATTGTATTAGGTAAGTCCTGTAACGATAGTTGTAAGAAGTAAAAAATGAAGTAATAAATAACTAATAATTGTGTAAATTCAAATATTTAAACATTTCCTTGGATAACCATTTAAAACATTATATGTCATTGGGCGAAGGTAACCACTTTACACCATGTGCCATGTCTCATTGTAACATAATAAAAGACTAACGATTTCTAATTGTAGAAGTTCTAATTGTAGATATTATCCTCTCATAAAGGTTAGAAATGATTTAAATTTGATTAGGTAATAATTTGATTAACTAGATTGTAAACTAAATCTAGGTGGCAACCTAGGCAAAAATCAAGGGCATACACTTCGAAAGTCAAATTGATTCTAATTGTATGAAAGCTGTTTATCTAATTTATGACTATTCACATAAAAAACAACAGGATAAAAAAATGTCCTTACACTTATTTTCTATCTTGGATTAACTTCTATTTTATTAATCTAACTTTCATCTTGTAGCTCAAAATGACAGTGAGTTCCATGTTTTTTTTATACCAAAGAAATATCATATACTCGTATGTATATTTAAAGCTGTCATAGTATCCTAACATATTTTGCATTTGATTTTTCGACAAGTTTATTTGGTTTTTGGGCATCGAACGTCCCTTTCGCACTGCTCGTGTTTACCCATGGAGTGATAGTGACCACGCATAGGTGGACTCCTAATATGCATACAATTGGGATAATATGTTCCTATTTACCTGATTTTCATACCGCTTCAAACCTACCGTGACTGTAAAGATTTTAATATTGTCCGTCAGTGCGGAAATGGCGTGAAGGCTACAGTTGAGCTACTGTTCGATGATTATCGTACGTATGCTACTGCGTTAATTTAATATAATATGTTTGACAGTTGCTTAGAGTTTTACAACATAGTGTTGCTACAATAGACTTATCGATAAATCTGATCATAAAAGTACAGAATTTGACTGAATCAACTCTTCTGATGGTGTGACAAGTAAAAAATGAGTAAAAAGTAGTTTTTTTTAATACCGATCGATGTAAATTCTACAAATATCTGATTCCATATTTAATTGTGGATAGAAAGCACAAATCAAATACGAATTCCCTCTTGTAGTATTTACTATAAATATATGTCTGTCTATAATACATTTTAGTGCATAAGTTTGAGCTGAACTAAGTTTTTATTAGTAAGTTTTTGATTCGTTTTTAAAGCTGTTAAGTGAATATGGTAATATTGTAAAGCCCGAAAACCGTAATGAATTGGTTAAAAATTAATTGGTTACATAGCACCAAATAATTTCTAGATAAATTATTAAAATTATATTATTCTAAAGCTCAAAAAAGATCTGTCGTGTATTTTTAAATCATGTTTGTTTTGTTGATTGAGTTATAAGTAAAAAAATACCATTCTCATGCTAAAATTTAAATCGCTTTTTTGATTTATGCAATGGCTAATTTTTATTTTCTTATGTTACCGAAAAACAGAGAAATAGGGTTTTAGCTGAAACATTTAATTTCTCATTTCACACACACGAACACTTATTATTTCAATAATTTACGATTATGTTCAACTCCATTCAATTCTGTAATTATTCTTAAACGTAACTGAAACATCCATGAATTATACAAAAATAAATTGTCTAGAAAATAGCGTGATGTCAATAACCTAAACTTATAACGAGTTTTGTATACACTCGTGTTAGCAAATCTGTTAAAGAGCCATTAATTAGTGTACACACAAACAGGCTAGAATCAGGCTCGTGTGGTGCCTAGAACTAGAACAGAGAGCGCTGAGCGCTAGCGTGGTAGGCACAATGCGCGCGCGGCCTCGCTTGCAGAATGGGCTGCAGCGGAGGGCCCGCAAGGGGCGCCGATCTAGCCGTCTTTTTCATTTTGCGTGCGTCTTTTTTTGGCAGCGCGCGTTAACCTTGGATTTTTTCATAGCGAAGCGCTGCACGTACAAGTTTCGGATAGTCGTAGAGCGTCCGAAGTCCCCCACTCGACGACGCGTCCGAATTTTCTGCATTCGGGCCGCGTGAAGAGTTTTCGGTGGTCGCATTCGCGAGCGCTCCCCTCCGCTAGGCGCGCGCACCGTACCACGCGCACCGCGCGCTGCAACATGAGGAAGTAAACCTCGCGTGTGCCAAAGTGTTACTCAACCGATCGTGCTGTGACGGTACCCCACCAAACACTCAGTGAACGAACTATGCTCGTGTGAGCTCCCTCATTTTCTGATAAGGACTGTGGAATTCACGATATGGATGCAAGGAAAGTATTGTTCAGTTTTATTTGTGAAGTAGGAAGTTAATAGATTCATAGGAAAGCGCGTGTAACCTACTCGGGCTGGAATCTAGACGACATAAAATAGGCAGAGCTAAGTCATTGATAAATGCTTGTTGACACCCGGCGGCATATGATACATTTTGAGTGTGGTGGGGTGTAGAGCAGTTTGCACCTTAAAATGTGGCTGCAAAAGTGTGTTTTTGCGCAGTTGCCGCACAGAAAGTTTTGCATACACGTGCTGCCGATTCGGGGCTATTGAACTTGATAGTGAGACAACCGTATCTTCCACTTTTTGTTCCAGTACGTTGCATCACTAATTCTTTCTGCGAGATGTCCGCGAACCGGTTTCTAAGCTTACTTATCTATGATTCACGTGGTCCATCCCATGAATCGACTAATCGGTCAAATTAACCGAACGGGGGTGCCGTAAGCTATGAGTTTTAACCATCCAAAAATCCAGTTCCGAGCGAGTTCGGGTTCTAATTTATGTGCGTGAATAGATCGGCGGTTCCGCGAGCCAAAAACTGGTTGTAACGCAATATGATTTGCATAGAAACTGTCAAGGCGGCCCCGCGGCGGGCTATTAGCACCTAGACTCCTCGCGGTTAGATCGCCTTCTATTGCGTATGCGTTTCTGCACACGTCTTGCCTTCGGACCACTTCCGCGATTCTCAACCTTATTTCGCCCAGACACGAACACAAGTAGTGTGATTCCGTTCGAGGTTATATATTGTGCGTAGAGGCTTCTGATTTGAATTTCGGCTGGAGAAGTTGCAGCCATATTTAAAAGCTGTAGTTATTTACTTTTTACAATCGGCTTTGTGCGAGTGGTTTGCTGAGTCGATTGTAATGTAAACACTCGTTATGTTGCGCCCGCGCCGCGCCGAGGCGGTGTTTAGTTCAACTTCTAAACAACTTGGTCTTTGTTTGCGACACTTGACATCATTGATATCATATTATTCAATTTGTTCGGCGATTTCACACTACTTCAATAATAGATGTACTGTGAAACGAATATATATTGATTTAAAAATGCAGTATAAATTTAGTATTCATATAAATAATTGAGGCAAAAAATAAAGTTTTACATGTTTAAAATTATCCAATGATTAAAGTTACCCAAACCAACACTTATTCGTAAATTGAATTTATGTTACTATGTTTAGCATTTACTCGATTTGAATTCCAAATATTCACAATTAGTTAAAAATAATAATGATATTTCAAAGAAATACCAATGAGGAATGAAACTGAATTAGTCGAGCATGTACTCGTAGTGGAAGCGAAGGTCGCCGCTACTATTGGACCTACGTTTCCGTCGTCGTCATGCATCAGTCAGCCAATCACAGCACGGCTAGTTGACACAACGGACATAGATTACAAATTCAATTGTAGTACCTTTATAAAACCGTGTCAAACTTAATTGATTGAAATGCATTAAAAAAAAATAACAAATATATAATCAGATCAATGCGTTCGCCAAAAAGTTATATGGCTTGAAAAGTTACATTTACAATGAATTTAAAAAGGGAACAAACGAATTCAATATACTTAAGTATGTTATAAAAAAAATGACGATTGAAATCAAATCTATTAAATTGAAATAAAGTAAATTTAATATAATATATGCAATTCAATAAATAATTTATTATAATATCCAGCGATGCCGCCAATGTTTTGGCCACATTTCCATGGTACTGTATTAGATCAGTTGACCTATCTATAGATATATTATGTATACCAATATTATACATAATATCTGTATATTTCTTTGCAAATTGTGGTTTTGATTTGCTTACTTAATTCATGAACATTTCAGTTTTTGCTCGTTCAATGATAAACATCAAACAGATTTATTTAGGTTCCTACTCTATTTCTTTGCTCGTAGTTAAAATTTGAAAAAGTTTAGTGATTATTCATAAAAATAATATAAAAAAATCATTATGCGTTTAAGTTTACTCTAACAAAATCTAGCAATGCTAAATGTATTGCGTCACTAACAACTAAATATTGAAACAGCTGTTTATCATTACAATTCTAGAGCACAGGTATTTAAAAAATTAAAACGGACATTGATCAGAATAGTTTAATTATATGTGCTAAACTCGGTTAGGTAAATAAATTACTGGATTTGACACCTTAAAGTGAATTGAATATATAAATTAAATGTGTCTCTCTGTTGGTATTCTAAAATTATTTTGATCTCTTTTAATTCGACAAAACACAATTAAATAGCTATTATTTTAATTTTACCAATAGTATGTTGATCATGAAACTCATGAATAGTTAACTATTTAATAGTTTTGTTTTGTAATATAAGTGGACACAGTAGATATCTTTGCACTGAATAACGCGATAACCTTATATTAGGCCTACCTACGAGATAGCGTGATTAGCAAGAGCCACAAAAATAACAAAAAAAATCTTATCGCCACTGCAAGGCGAACCGAGCAATAGGATTGAGCGATAGTGAATTAGGTAACGAATTCATTAGATTTTTCATATTATATTGCATAGATTAATAATACATTTTGTCCTTTTTTATGACTGGTCAATTTGCTGTTGGCCGTAGATGGCCTTGACAGCGTTTACATGGGCTTTTGGTGAGAGCAGTAAATACATTTTGTAGTAATATTTGTATGTTAAGTACAGAGGAACATTCCTATGGTGCAGGTAAAATGATGATAATAATCATAAATCAGACATAGAAGAACCATAGAGTACCATTCCAGGTACTAATGGCCCCACTGTAGATGCAGGCCTCTCGACGAGCGAGAGTGAATAAGATTAAACTCAAGGGAATAATTAACTTTGATTGGTTCTTGATTTTGTTGCATCATGGTTAGGGATTCTGTAACACGAATGTTTTTGATAGGTGCATTTAACAATATAACAAATAAGTCAGTCAGTGGTCCATCCAAAGGTTGCCTGGAAGAGATCGCTTTTAGCCATATGGCCGCCCATTGTACCACTTTTTTGTCTACAGCAGTATATTTTTTTGCTTGTATTTACTTATGGTGTACAATTAAGATATATTCTAAACAGAGCTATTGATTAGTATACAATCATGATTGAAACTCTGTCGATGAGTCCTTTTACCACGGATTATTCAAATATTGCTTCGTAACTCCTGCTACGAAGCTACGAAGTTGCTACACACCACAAAATTGTGTTTGTTGCTTTCTTAATGAAAATATTAGTATTTATTATAATTTCCTAATTAACTTGCTGCGTTTCTTTTGCCCTTCTGGTACAAAATATATTAAAAAATGTTGAAGAACTCGCATTAATGAAAGAGCTTGAATTACTCAATTAGACAAGTTAGCTCGGCCATGTTTGAGCTTATATATATCTTTAAAATTCCTATCACACCAAGGTTGCGATTGCTAAATATTATTAAAAAAAAAATATTTTCAACATCAAAAATCGATGATCTAGCCTATATTCTCATTCAAATTATACGTATACGACAAATTACACACTTCGATCAACTTGTTAATTATAAGTTCGTCGCATACACCAATTACCTTCGAATCCTTTGAAACGGCCTTGTGCGTCGATAATGGTTCACAAGAGGGGACCAAGGACTCAGCCTTGTGGAGGCTTACGTCACTGCGTGTGCAGTAACTACCAAATTGAGTAGATCTATACATATAATAAAATTGTAGAAAAGTGGTGTCTGTACAATGGAAATATATAAAAAAAAAGTAGCAGGGGTTGTTATTATATCGATGCCGAACCCGAAATTGTAATTAATATTTTTTTTGTCTGTTTGTCTGTGTGTTTGTGCACGCTAATATCAGAAACGGCTTATTCGATTTAGATACGGTTTTCACTAATATATTGTAGTAAGCTTCACTTAACATTTAGTGTTTATTTCATGTCAATCGGTTCATAAATAAAAAAGTTATGTCAATTTAAAGAATCACGGCGTTCATTTTTAACGTACCTACAGAGTACGTACTACACGCTTCGCGCCTGAGCGTCCGTATAAAGCGCGCTGAGAGCCGCGCCGCTGCCATAAGGATTCAGTTATTCAAAATATGCTGCCCGAAAAGTCACTATTCCACGCGAACGAAGTCGCGGGCACAGCTAGTTTCAAATAAAACTCGTTTAATGAACGGTTCAAATTTGGATTGTGAAGATATACTAGCGTAGGTTTAGTTAAAAAAATACGTGATCAAAGGCTTTTTTGAATTGTGGCATGTACCTATAACAAGGTTTTTGCATGATAGTAATAGGCGGGCTTAGTAACTATTAAGAAATATTAATGCGTTCTACAATTTGAAGGTATTAATCTAGATAATTTACTTATTTGGAGAACTAACGTTTCGCTTGGCCTGATGTTATTGACAACTGACTGATGTTATAAGCAGTTTAAAATAATTTTATGATTAGTTAGGATGTTAAATATTTCACGATTACGAGAATTAGAGACAACTGGCCTCATAGCTTAGTTGGTAGGAACCCTGCCTTCTGCGCTGTAGGTCGTGGGTTCGATTCCCACTCATGACAAACATTTGTGTGAGATGTTTGTTCTGTGTCTGGGTGTTAATGTGTATTATATGTATTTACAGAAAAGTATAGAAGTATTATATCAGTTGTCTGGTTCCCATGATACAAGCTATGCTTAGCTTACTTTGGAGCTAGATGGCGCAGTGTGAAATGTCCACCAATATTATTATTATTATTAGTTTCGAGTTGTGTTTAGAAACCGTACATGTGTGTATTGAAATCAAATTTCGAAACTCGATTACATTCCCCGGAACCAAGAATACGGTCAACAGACGAACAATGCGTAATTTAACCTGTGTGAGACAGCTCACAGAACTGGTACAAACTGGTATCTTTTGATTTGTCCCGATTTGGGTCAAGGATTATTTTTACAAAGCCCCTGCCCAGTTCCTGGTCACCCTACGCGGAAATTATTATTACCGGGGGAAGATGGTCAAAAGATTTAGCAAGTGTGGTTTCATAGGGGGTAGTCTTTTGTGATTATGCCTCGGTCTTGTCATGTGAATGGGATACATCATCTGCGCCACACGAACGTAACATATTTTTAAAGACTTTTATATTTACTAGTGACATAAATCAATTATAAATAAGCATCCAGTCCTATTGGAATTATCTAGCAGGTGGCTTGGATAAACACATAAATAACCAAGCAAAACCCGGGAAGAAACTTTATGTTCCTCGCACAAATGTTTCTGCCGGTTTGGAATTGAACCTGTGGCCCTTTGCTTTGCAGGCAGTGTTATGCAGCACTAGCCACGGAGCCCGAAACCCCCTTGCAATACGAATCAGCTAAATATGATATCTTTAACTACATACCAGTTTAGCTCTATACTTATACGCTTAATTTTAAAGTTATTCGCAATTGTAAAGTTAATAGGTAATAGAACCTTTTACCTATCAAAATTTATGTCGAAATACGTACAATTAAACGAGTTTTATCCGTACACTACATTAATAAGGGAAAAGAACGCTCAGTTCCTTTTAATCACAATATATTTGGATGGATGAAAATGGATAACAAATTTGGGTAATTTGGTTACAAATTGTCATCAATTGCAGAAACAGAATACTGAAATAGTGATACAGAACAATGTGACATTTGAACAACGATGTCTTTTAATGTTTTCAATAAAACTATCATACGTCTCATTTATATTGATTATTAGCTGTTGCACAATTTAAGTCGATCAATTTTGGTCTTGGGTTTTTGCCTCGTATTCTCGTATTCGTGGTTCGGAAGCTCAATATTTTAGTTTATTTTAGTTTCAAAGTAGTCGTATTTGAGCGGATTTTCTTTTTCTAAGAGCATTGATGGAATAATATGCTTCAGTTTTATTCTTGGATTAAATTACTTGAATGGTTTTTGGGAAGTTGAAAAAATAAAATAAGTACAATTTAAAATGTAAGACTAGTCCTACTGTTGCAACGGTAATTGTAAAAGGATTTAGGTGAGCCTTTTAATTTAGTAACCTGTTACACCGCAGGAGAGGAATGAATTGCCTTGTTAGCCTATAGATTCCCTATTAAATTATTTATATTATTATTTCCCTATTGACTGGCCTCATAGCTCAATTGGTAGTAACCCTTCTGCGCTGTAGGTCGTGGGTTCGATCAGGTTCGATTCTGGGTGGGAACCCAGGACAAACATTTATGTGACATTTTTAACATTGATATTTGTTCTTTGTCTGGGTGTTAATATGTATTATATGTATTTACAAAAAAAAAGTATATAAGTCATATATCAATTGTCTGGTTCCCATGATACAAGCTATGCGTGGCTTACTTTGGGGCTAGATGGTGCTGTGTGCAATGTCCACTAATATGTATTTTATTTATTTTTAAGTACATACCTGTTTACTTTGACTCCTATTGATAATACCATAAAAATACATTTCAACTATTTTATGACTTAAAAAGTACCCACATAATTTATAGGTATTATTGTGCAATCAGCCGAAAGTTGTCATCCATGAAAAGTAATGATCTAGTTTTAACGCAAGATTTTTATGAGTTTTAGAACATTTTAATGGCGGTTGTAATTGAAAACATACGACTTCCTGCGTTGGATTATGCTATAGTTTCGTAATTGAGTACTTACCTGCCTATTTTTTTAAGTAATTGAAGTCACGGTACGAGCTGACGGCTCACCTGGTGTTAAGTGGTAACCGCCGCCCATAGACAACAGCAATACGACTCAAGTCCTCTGCATTGTACGAGATGACTCAAGTCGCATTGCAGAGACGTTACGTCTCATGCGCCTGTAATTTCTTTTAATTATCATCTAAGAAGATGCATATTAAAGTTATTTTTTGGGTGTTTATCAGTACGCGAATGCATATGCGTACCCTACGCGACCGTACGCGCGGGTCACTGCGTATTACGAGTACGTCCCGCCTTTCACTTATTATACACCGGGTTTTGTTTGGTTTCGAACAGCTGACTGCGTTTCAGATCACTCAGATTCATGTTACGAACCTTTTTTGTTTTTTAGTTAACATTGCATTGAAACGGGTAACCTGGACTATTGGCACTGAACTAATAAAATATGTTTAATATTTTATCATCTAAATGGTTGCACAAAAACAAGCGTACGCAGAAGGAACGCAGAAGGCCTTCGACATGGTTTAGCAATTCAAGTTCCGTACATACTTGTAATACTTTCTCCACCCTCATGCATTTCGCTGCTTTTGCAGTTCTATTTCTAATGACATTGATTAATATATTGTAGTCATACTTCTTTGTTCCGAGTACTGTTATTATTACTAAATGTAAAATAGGCTGTCTGCTAAAATATGTTTGTTGCCAAGTATTGAGAATGAGAAAATGGCTATTTCACAAGCTACGACATACGAGTCTGAGGGAATTTGACATTCTGTGTAAACGTGCTTTGGACCGTCTCTGATGCAATATATGCACAACACATATATCTTTACTTGTGTTAGTCTTACCCGGGAATCAAACGCGTGTGTCGACGCTAATTTCAAAAGCTTCTGTGAAGCACCCCCTACCTTATCCGGTCGTTTTACTCGTAGCAGATCTACGAGCAACAATGATTAATACAAATAAGTTTTCATTTCATTCAAGCATTTTTATTCAAAAGTCAAAGTCAAAGTCAAAGTAATGCTTAAATAGAATTTTTAAGCAAGGCGACTTTTTATGTAAAAGTACAGAGAGATGATATAGATTTCATTAAAAAAGTTCGCACACGTTGACAAAACGCATCCGAAGAGGCTAGCGAAAGTAGTAACATCTAACGACGTAACGACGATGCTCAGACGCAAAATATGCGTACGCGCTGCAACGCTTGCAACTTTCTATTTTGACTCCTCCGCTCTCCCTTCCCCCTGTTTGTTCCTAAAGCAATGCAGTAGAAAGTTATGTTTGCAATGCAAAGTACACGCATGATTATTCTATTTGCAAATAGACCCGAAACTTTTGTGTAATGTTATGCAGTTGTCGTACTCGAAATTTTGGGGAAAGTCTTGGTACGTTTTGGGTTCCATTAGGTTTTAAAGTTAAAAAAATCTGCGCATTTAGACTTTAAAATATACAAAGCTGCATATATATATATATATATTATATACTATTCAGGGACTGAAATAGATGAAGTTATATAAAATTACTAAGATTTTTTTTAGCGCAACACAACGTCGTTTTTATTATTTGGTTGTTCTTTTTTACACCTAATTCGTGGTTTTAAACACTCTGATTTAGTTATATTTTCCTTTTATCAGTCATTGTTCTTTCTTTTTAGAATTAATACACTTTTTGAGGTTCTTATCATATTTAAGTATTTTTCAACAGCGTAAAGCTTTTTGTTATGAACAACTAAACAGACGCCTTCGATGCGGTCTGACATCAACAAATATGATCAACAATGATTCCTCTCGTACCTTCCTTTGTAACTTCAATCGGAAACAATCTAACCGTGCGCCAAAGATTCGGAATGCATCTGATAAGCGCGGGAGTAGCAGACCGGTTCACGCACAAGTATTTCGACAGCGCTTGCGCAACCCATGGGAATTCACAATTGGATGTAATGGATTTAATGATAGAAGTGTGACTGTATGTTAGTTGTGTTTTACTATTATGTAGTTTGCAATCGTTTTATGAAAAGCAACAGATACTAGAAACTATTTTTTATTGATTAGTCCAATGGCTAAATTTTATATACAATACTTTCTTTATTTCTAAGATATTATTGATTGACAGCTAATTGGTCCGCTGTGAAATTATATGCAGTAGTTTAAAACTGAGAAAAATGTATTGTAAATTTCATTTATAATAATCAAATTAAACATAAAAAGAAAAGAAAAAGAAATTGTATTGTGTAATTATGAGGAAAAGCAATATGAAACAAATGATTACTAATGCAAAAGTTAGAATAAACTACATGTACGTAAATTAATTTTGTAACTCCTCGATTAAAACCACCAACTATATTATATTTCAGAGCTGTGTTATTGTAGCTCTTATTTGAAACAATATTTAATATAGACTTCTTTTTTAAATGCGTACATTTTGTGACACGCCTAGTCAAATTCGTTCGGAGACGAGACGGACGCACCTTTCTACGTAACCGCAACGTGCGTGCGACATAATTATCGTGCCGTCTCTCTCCCTCTTGTGGCATTAGCCAAAGTGGGAGCGAAATGCAAAAAAGAGAGATTCAGAGCAATGCTAGAGGAAAATGCATTCGTCGTTAGAATCTGACCCAGATATTAACGATGACAATAACATTGAGTTGGACACGAAAATGGAATGATTTCCTGTTTTTATGAACAATTATTTTGAGATGTGGTAACTTGTTTTTTTTTTTAAAGTTAAATATGGAAACTTGGTATGAAGAGAAAAATGACAGGATCACACATACTAATTGCTCGGCATAATTACATATAAATCTTTAAACCTTTATGGGGTAAAATCTACAAGCGTATCCTAAAGGAAACGAAAGGTATCGGATTAAATTTGTTAAGAAAGATTTTCAAATTACAAACTTGACTTATGAATGTCACACTAAAATCATTTATTACACCATATTTCATGAGTTAAATACGTGTCCATTTATTAATCTGTAACATGACATTCTCGTTTAAACAAAACAGCATCACCGTGAAATGGAGGAGAAATCAAATATCATTTTAAAATCGAGAATAACAAGATCACAAAATAGATATATTTTACGTCCTTTGTTCGAAATTCTGCCCGCAGCGAATCCTATTAAACTCTACATCAATAAAGGTAGGCTCGGGAGGGAAAAGGAGAGAGACAGGGATCAATATGTAGTGCAATGTAGAAATGGGAATCTGCAAACTTGTGACTTGACTTAACGATTTTTTATTCTAAGTATGTTTTATGAAATATAAATATATGTACACGAAATAAGGTTCAAATTATATATACTTTTACATTAATTAGAAATAACTTTGTACATACAAAACGATGAAATAAGAATTATTGTTTCGTTTCAGATATGATCAAAATCTGAATTAAACTTAAGTCACGACTCATGTTTTAAGTACTGTATTTCGGATCAGAGGGGAGAGT